>CM030365.1:16633070-17233070 GCA_017893485.1 Hemerocallis citrina | reverse complement strand
GCCTCGACATGCTCCTTGGGATGGACAACTGTATTGCGTGGTAATGTTCTTGCAGTTTTTTCATTAAGAATATTTGAAAATTGACTAATTTGTACCTCAAGATTATGAATGGAAGTCGAAGTTGAATTTGTAACATTTTGGATTTCCAAATCTGTCTTTTGGATGTATTGTTCTGCCCTTTGCATGTAGTGCATAAACATGTCTTCAAGTGTCGGCTTCTTTTCTTGCTGTGGAAAGTTTTGAGGTGGTATAACTGCTTCTTGATTGTTGTTCCATGGAAAATTGGGGGTGTTTCTCCATCCTGAATTGTATGTGTTTGCATAATGATTGTTTTGCATTTGAAAGTTTGACACAAAATTTTCATGTTCGGCATTTGATGGAGCAAAAGGGTTCCCCACCTGACAATCTGAACTTGAATGATTTCCTGCACAAAGATTACAAATCATATTAGATTGAATTGAATTAAAATTCATATTTTCTACTTGTTTAGATAAAATATCATTTTTTGTATTTAAAGTAGAAAAAGGATCAAGTTCAAAAATTCCAGCCACTTTTCTTGGCATTGCTCTCTCTGAAGACCACTGGTAATGATTTGATGCCATCTCCTCTAAAAGATCATAGGCTGCTGTGTAAGTTTTGCTCATGAGTGCACCACCAACTGTTGCGTCAACGATAGATCTATGTGTAACTCCCAAACCATTATAGAATGTTTGCATTTGCAGCCATTTTGGTAGTTCATGATTAGGACACTTTCTTAATAACTCTTTGTACCTTTCCCATGCACCATACAAAGACTCAGTCTCAAATTGAGTAAATGTGCAGATATCATTTCTTAGCTTTTCTGTCTTTGCTTGCGAAAAATACTTGGCTAGAAATTTTTGTGCAAGTCCCTCCCAAGTAGTAATACTACCTGGTGGAAGATAATGTAACCAAGCCTTTGCCTTATCTCGTAGTGAGAAAGAAAAGAGTCTCAATCTAATTGCATCATCTGATACTCCATTGTGCTTGAAAGTATCACAAATTTCTAGAAAATTTGAAATGTGAGCATAAGGATCCTCGTGTGGTAGTCCCCAAAATTGCACAGTCTGATGAATCATTAGAATAGTCTCCGGTTCAATCTCAAAATCGTTAGCTTCAATAACCGGCTTCTTTATGCTTGCTTCATAAATTGAGGGCATAACGTAGTCTCTCAAAGGCTTGTTCTCATCGTTCCCCATGATAATGTATGTGTATGTCCTGAAATATCAGTGTTGAAAATGAAAAAAAAATAGAAAAACTAAAAAAAACTAAAATAAGAAAAATAAAAAAAAATAAAAGTTAGTCAAAAGAAAATAAAGATGTAAAATAATAATAAAATAAAAATAATTACATAAAAAAAATCCAAACTAGCAATAATCTAGCAATTTTCAATATCAATAAAAGAATAACTAGCCCCTGGCAACGGCGCCAAAAACTTGATATTCAATTTGCAAGTGTACAAAATCGCACAAGTAATATAGTTAAATGAGTAGAGTGTCGAACCCACAGGGACTAGATATTTTACTGAGTACCGATATCGCTAGATGAATCACTATTTGGAAGATCGAATTTAATTAAGGATAAAACAACTAAATTAACTTAATCTACTTAAAACTAACTAAATTGGTGAAGAGGGAGAGGGCTGTGAAACTATGAAGCTCTTGTACTTTGTTTAATGGTAAAATTAGTTCTAGGACTCTTGGTTCACCTCGTTTATCACACACACAAATTATAACTCCTTATAAATTAAAGATATTACCTTTCCCAATTGTAGACCAAAATCCTAAAGATATTAACCACTCTATCCACGTAATCAAAAAATTATTCTCAACTAATTCTTCGCCTATCCATCAAATTATTAATTGAGAAATGAGATTTCTTAACGGTCACGTCCTCCAATATACGGTGTTAATTTTTATTAATCACAAATAACCTGTTCGGTCTCTTTATGATTTGAAAAATCATACAAATGTCTATCCACCATGTTGTACGCATAAATAATAAAAATTAAAACACAACTAGAAAAATAGAGTAATAATAAGGAATTAAAATTTGTGTTCTACAAAACTCGGCTACATCTTAGCCTCTAGAACAATAAATTCAGTTCATGTTCATTTTGCAATTAATAAAAATATTTTGGATTGCATCAAAAATTATAGAGAAGAAGAGATACAAAAAGAATACAAAATTTAAAGCAAACCCCTTTCTGTCTCAAAAATTGCACCCAAAAAGTTGTCGAATTGGGAGCCGTAGCCAGTCAGTCTGCAACGTCAGATATGTCACCTTGGGAGCCGTGCGTCAGCAGCTGTCTGCTGTCAGTGCTTCATACGCCACCTCAGAATCAAAGAAGAAGAGGAAGCAGCAGCCGGTCACTGTTCTCCAGGTGTATGAGTCGCCAAGTCAGCAGCTCTTGTTGGGTGTACTTCGAATACTGCGCCGAAGAAGACAGCAGCCCTACTGCCCACACGTGCTGTTTCGCCTTGGAACTCGCACACGCTTTCTCTCTCCCTTTTGTTTCTGGCTGATTTGAAAGCAAGAGACAGAGAGAGATGAGTTGATGAGTTCTCTCTCTCTTACTTTCTTCTCTTATTTTTTTCTTTGTATTTGGTATCCGTCACCTCTTGAATTGTACTCTCTCCCTTTGCTTGTATTTATAGAGACGAGAAGAGAGTTAGGATTTGCACTTTTTGCAGAATAGTCCTTCTTTTTTTGTTTATTTCCTTCCTTATTTGATCTGAAATTTATTTCTTTCTCTTTTCTCCTTTTATTTTCTTTTCTTTCAACCACGTGCTTCTGCATACACAAAATGAGTACAAATATTTGTATATAAATTAGACACATCAATAATCATGGGCAAATTGATCTAATTAGTTGTATATATGTTTAATCAATTTGTAAGAGAGATTTTGGATCAAAAGATCAAGTTTTTGAAGGGTTGAATTGGTTATGATTTCGGGTCTGTTGATGCAGGCCGAAAAGTGGATTTCCTTGTGTTTTTGTGAAGTTTCAAGTGGATCTTGATTTATATGGATACTGAGATTGAATTGAACAATATACTACACTTATACACTAATTCCTGTTAGTTTTGTTGATGCATATATGCATGCATAAACATACAGTTATATGGTTTCCTGATTTGAAGAATCTTGATGAAGAATTGCTCTTTTGTGAATTTATTAAGAGTTTGATTTGATTTATGAACTCCAGTACGTTAGAAAAGTTGTATTTGATCATCTCAGGATTTTAACTTTTCAAATTCATGCTTTTAAAGATTTTAAACTAAGTATCAATTGAAAGGTGCATGGATATTAAAGCTATTTTTCTTTGACATGACGGTCGATCGCCCAGATTTTGTACATGAAATGACGGTCGACTGTCAATTTTGGATTTTTGGATTTTTAGCATGTCAGTCGATCACTGCTATTTTGAACTGAAATGTCGATTGACCGACGGTTGCGTTACTGATTATTTTGCTGAGTTTTCTTGCTGTTCTCTTGAACGATTATTTCTTCGAACTTATGGATTATTGATCTACTATTTTAGATAAAATTTTTGCTACAGATTACTGTATTTTACAGAGAGTTACATTTGATTATAATAAAGTTTAACTCGTATTTCTAAATCCTTAGAAAGCGAATTATATATGGATTTTGAGAGGTTGATGTTTTGTAATTTTTCTATGACTTCAAATGTGAAACTAAGTTGTTTAAGAGATTTAATCTCACACTTTACTTCTGGAAATTTGTGGGTATTTGGATAAATTTGGATTTGTTTGATTAAAGAAGTTTTCTTAATATGAATAAATTGATGATGGAACCAAGAGTTTTAATGAAAGATTTGTGTTGATATTTGAGTTGTGAGTCTCTACAGGTTGAGTGGGATTCCTGTAAACCGGCAGATGAGATTTTGTGGATATTGGCTAGTTGGGGCCTTGGGGTTGCCTATGGTAGAATTAAGTCCGGTAGGGTACACCAGCTCTAGGGAGGGGAAATTGTGTTTTAATTATTAATAATCAACCTAAGGACAGGCACTAGTGGAGATGTGACAGAATTTGGGTAACATAAGTTTGGGCTTTGTTGTTAGTCCAACGGATGTATTCCAAGACTGTGTGTTGTTGTGTCCCTAGTATATTCGCGTGTCGAGGGATCGGCAGGCCTATTCACGGAATGTCTAGAGGATAGTTTGTATGTTAGCTTGTCGAGGGTCGGCAGGCCTATTTATGGAACATACAGTGCATTCGTGTGTCGAGGGTCAGCAGGCCTATTCATAGAATGTACTGTGTATCTGCACGTCAATGGTTGGCAGGCCTTTTTGTGGGGTACACGGCAGGGAGGTGATTCTCCGGAGTTAGAGCTATGCTTACAAGATGCTTGCGCGTTGAGGATTGTTAGGACTATTCGCGAAGTATTCTAGATCTTGTTTCTATCACCGTAGTAGGATTAGTTGCATAACGAGGGATTCAACCCTATAAAGTGGAGAACGATAAGGGCTTGCACCGGATCTATGTAGTATGTGTTGTGCAATCCAGCTACCTAAATAAATAGATAAACTAGACACAAATTAAAAACCTCGCAAGTGTACGAATCGTTTATAGAAGCGTAGCGATAAGCAAGGATCGATCCCACAGAGATTGTAGTACTTAACTCACTAATCAATAAAACCAAAGAAAAAGCAAATCATAAAGTGTTGTTCTGAAAGTTCTGATTGAAAAAGATGAAAAGATAAAAACCTAGTTAAGTAGCATCACAATTTAAGTCACAAATATCTATTAAAGAAGTTGGGTATTGATTTCCACCTATAGTCAGTAATGCTAAGTTGTATACTACTCCAATTGCTCATGTTTGTTCCTTTAAGGGCATGGTATCTACTCCTTAAAGTTAATGTTTCCCTAAGCCAAGAATTAGGCATGGTATCTACTCTAATTCGTTTCTTTCCTTAAGTATTTAGCATGGTATCTACTAAGTTGCACTTGAAGAAAGCATATGAACAATGAAAACGAACAAACACTTGAAGTTCTAGAAATTGGTATCAGATCTAGATCCTTCAAGTTGATTAAACCAAGAACCCCGAAAGATTCTTTTGTTACAAGATATGAACACGAGATACGGGTCGTCTCAATATGCTCATATAACAGATTCAGATCTATACTACACAAACTTAATAATCTCTGATTCTGTATGTCAGTCGACTTGCTGTCACCTCAGTCGACTGCCCTTAGAACTCTGAACAAGTTTGATTATTATAAATCTATTCCAATTCACTCAGGTTTAATCAATAAGTAATAGAGTAGTATTCAGAAGAATATAAGCATTACATAACTACGGTTTCAATCTTCCCAACTATGAAAATTAGTTCCACATAATAAAACTTTTATTGATGGATAAAATAGAATTCATGACTACAATAAAAATAAGACTCAAAGGAAGAACAGAAGAACACTGATTTGTATGATGTTGAAATTGAGCCCAATCAGCAGTCGACTTGTTCTCCTTCTTTGATGCTTGCTGTCGATGGCTTTTCTTGATCGGTCCAGCCTCCCTCTCTCTCTCTCTCTTTCTCAATGCCTCTTGGTTGATATTTATAGAACACGGCTAGAGAATTAGGGTTTGCACTTTTCTTTTATAGAAAGGTCCTCTTCTTTTTATTTAATTAATCCCTTATTTGATCTGCGTTTTATTTCTTTCTCTTTTCTTCTTTCCTTCCTTTTCTGCAAAGTTCCTGATTTCTTATCTTTTAACGCATAAGACTGAGTCCACCTTCTTAATTAATGACGAGTTGTTACATGCAGACGACCTAGGTTTGGATGAGGATGCATCTTCCTCTGTTCTTATCTTCTGACTCCGCCGACGACCAGTCGACTGTCTTGGGACGCAGTCGACTGTGCCGAGCCCCATCAAACTCTCTGTCCAGTCGCCTGTTTGAAGAACCAGTCGACTGATCTCTGTTGTTCCCTGTATATCATCCTCTCAGTCTGTATTATATTTGAATCTGCTTCGTTTTGCTGCTTTTGGTTGTTTCCTATGGAAAAGAAAAAAAAGAAGAGTAAAATACCACATATAGAGCATTTAAATGTCTAATTGCACTAAGATTCTTGCTCCTAAATGTGAATATTATTGAGTTCATCAGTATGGAATGCATAGAATCTGATAAGTATGCATTAGAGATTCATCATACTGCATTTATATTTTCTTGACTTATATTTTGCATGATATTTTCTGTTTTCCTACACTTGACACTTAGCCTAGTTTCACTTGATGTTTTATGCTTTATTTATCATTATTTTATATTCTGTTGGTTACTACTGTGGGAATATGTTGGCTTGAATTTATTTTTAATGCTTCATTTAAATTGTATTTCTTTTAATGTTACTCACACCGTTATGGCTGACCCCGTAGTTTTGGGGGTTAGGTTATCTCTAGCCACATGTTTTACAGGTAGGTACCATAGCTTGGGATTTGGATGCATGTGGTAGAATGATAATGTGGCTTATGCAAATTGTAAAAGAATGGATTGTAAAAGAAAGAAATTGTAATTCATGGTGTTTAATTTCTGCTGTGCTATGTAAAGAATTGATCTAATAAAAGTTGAAAGTTTTTATGTGTTTGACTATGTTTACTATTACATTGAGGTAGACTGGGAATTGTGTCTCGTAGTTTCATATTTATTTATTGAAATTCGGGGCACTACAGTTTGGTATCAGGGAATGCTTCAATAGTAATGATAAATATTGTATAAGAATAAACCTAGGTGGACATTAGAGCGCGAGTACCGAGGTGTGGACATTAGAGTGTGAGTATCACATGGAATTAAAACATGAACAAATGGTTTAGGGGCATGATTATGATTTTGCTGTAAGGTGTTGTTGTGAATATGAATTATGTTGTGATGCTCTAATTTTTTCATCATTTTACAGTATTCAGTATAATGGCAGGGACCCAGCACCAGGAATGGTGGTAATGGTGATGGGGTTGAGGGTTCCCATGGGGCCGGACTTGATCTAGTGGTAGAAATTGCCAGGGTGTATTATACCTTGAACACATTCATGGCAGCCAAACTTACTCAGAATCAGAATCAAGGGGCTGGACCAGTGCTTGTAAATGCTGATCCAATTAAGAAGGTTGAGTCCTTCAAGCGGATGAAGCCGCCTGTTTTTGAAGCGCAGTCTGATCCAAATGAGGCTAATGATTGGATTAGACAGATGGAAGTGGTCTTCGAGGTTTTGGAAACCCCAGTAGCGAAGGTGAAATTGGCTATAATGTAGTTAGAGAAGGATGCTAGCGTTTAGTGGCAGTCAGTGAAGATGACTTTTGGGGGTGAACTATGACTTGGGAGGCTTTCCTTGAGGAGTTCATATATCGTTTCTTTCCTCTGGATATTCAGGAGAAGAAGGCAATAGAATTCTTGAACCTACAGCAAGGTAGCATGTCAGTGCGCGAATATGAGACTAAGTTTGCCCAACTGTCAAGATATGCACCGGAGCTGATAGTTGATGATGCAAATAAGGCCAAGAAATTCGAGCAGGGCTTGAGGCCGAATTTGAGGTCTCGGATGATACCGTTGGGCATCAGAAGGTTTGATAAGCTGGTCAGGAGAGAAGCAATGACAGAGGAAGATATGGATTAGTTCCAGATGAAGTAGGAAACCTGGAACAAGAACAACAGGCCAGTAGCAAATCAGAGTGGGAAGAAGTTTCCAGCGAAGCAGGGCAGGTTCAGTAGGCCAGAGAAGAAGGTACCCCCAATTCAAGGCATGACTTGTTTCAACTGTAGAGAGGCAGGCCACTATCAGTCAGCATGCACCAAACCACCTAAGGTGCGTTCTTGTTATCTGTGTGGTCATGAAGGGCATATCAGACCAAACTGTACGCAGTTGAAGAAGGAAGGTGCAAGCGGAGGCAAATTGCAGAGGTAGGGGCGAGTGTTCTCATTAACTGAGGAGGATGCGGGTAACTTAGAAGATGTCATCTAGGGTATGTAAAAATTTTAAATTCATTTATTTGATGTATTAAGTAAAACTTTGCTTAAGAATAAATTAGAGATTTGAGTATCATTCTTCATGTAACAGGATTTGTCTTGATTAATGGAATAAAAGCAAAAGTTTTATTTGATATTGGTTCTTTGCATACATTTGTAACGCCCAATTTTGCTAAAGTTTTAGGTGTGGAACCTAAGATATTTACAGGCAGAGTCTTGTCAGTGGCAACACCGTCAGGGAAAGAATTGATTGCTGATCGGTATTACGAGGGCTGTAATATCGAGATTGGTGGGAGATCATTCGGCACTGATCTCATTGAACTACAAGTCTTGGGTATGGATGTAATCGTGGGCATTAATTGGATGGCAATATATGATGCCACAATTGAATGCAAGCAGAAAGAGGTGTTGGTGAAGGCCCCGGGAGGACCGGCAGTAACTTTTCAGGGGAAGAAAAAGAATCCGAAAGTGGCTGCAATGATATCTAAGTTGATGATTCCAGATGAAGTCAGAGGCATTCCAGTTGTCAGGGTTTTTCCTACGGTATTCTTGGAAGATCTACCAGGGTTACCGCCGCGGCAAGATGTTGAGTTCTGCATTAATGTTCAGCCAGGAAGTGCTCCGATTTCTAAGGCTCCATACAGGATTGCACCAGTGGAGTAGGATAAAGTTAAGAAGCAGATTGAGGAATTGCTGAGTAAAGGATTCATCAGGTTGAGTACTTCACTGTGGGGAGCACCAGTGTTGTTAGTGAAGAAGAATGATGGGTCAATGAGGATGTACATTGACTACCTGGGAGTTGAACAGGGTGACCATTCAGAACAAGTATCTGCTTCCACGCATTGATGATCTGTTTGATAGGCTTTCGGGAGCAGCAGTATTTTCGAAGATTGATCTGCGATCAAGGTATCGTCAGGTCCAAGTTAAGGAGGAAGATGTGAGCAAGACAACTTTCAGAACTCATCATGGACTCTATGAGTTTTTGGTGATTCCATTCGGGGTGACGAATGCGCCGACAGTGTTTTTGGACATGATGAACCGGATCTTGTGGCCGTTTATTGATTCTTTCGTGGTGATATTCATTGATGATATTCTAGTATATTCGAGGTCGAAGGAAGAGCACTCTAAGCACTTGGCATAGGTATTAAAGAAGTTACAGGACCGTAAATTGTATGCCAAGCTGGCGAATTATGAGTTTTGGAAGTTCGAGGTAGCTTTCCTTGGTTATATCCTTTCTAAGGAGGGAGTGACTACTGATCCTCAAAAAGGTTGAAGCAGTGAAGAATTGGCCCAGGCCGACGACAGTGAAGGAGGTCATGAGTTTCTTGGGATTGGCTAGAATTACAGGAGATTCATTCAGGACTGCGCACAGATTGCAGTTCCTTTGATGGGGCAAACTCAGAAAAATGTGGCCTTCACTTGGACTGATAAGTGTGAGGCGAGTTTCCTAGAACTAAAGGAGAGGTTGACAACTGTGCCTATCCTAGCTTTGCCGCAAGCTTGGAGGACTATGATATCTTTAGTGATGCACCGCTCAGAGGTTTGGGGTGCGTCTTGATGCAGGAAGGGAAGGTTATTGCATATGGTTCGAGGTAGTTGCGTCCGCATGAGAAGAACTATCCGATGCATGATATGGAATTGACAGCTATTATCTTTGCCGTGAAGCAGTGGAGGCATTGTGTGTATGGGGAGAAGGTAAACATGTTCACCGACCACAAGAGCTTGAAGTATTACTAGCAGTGGGATCTAAATCTTCAGCAGAGAAGGTGGTTGGAAGTGTTGGAAGACATTCGTCCTGAGATCAAGTATCATCCAGGCAAGGCGAATGTGGTGGCCGATGAGCTTAGTCGGAAGAGCAGTCTGTCGAGTTTGATCACTACTCAGAGAGAGTTGGCAGCAAAGTTAGATCAGGCAGGTATTGAGGTTGTACTGCAGGGTTCGGGAGCAGCTTTGGCTCAGTTAAGGTTGCAGCCTTCTTTAAGAGAGAAGATTATGGAGGGTCAGAAATCAGATACAGAGATTCAGAGGATGTCGTAGCAGGTTTCCGAAGGCAAGTTATCAAAGGTCTATGTCCAAGATGGAGTTCTATGGATGGGTGAGAGGTTGTGTGTACCGAAGAATGCAGATTTGAGGGAGAGTATCTTGCAGGAGGAACACAGTACCTTGTTGTCAGTGCATCCTGGAGGCACAAAGATGTACAAGGATATCAAACAACACTTTTGGTGGCCGGGTATGAAGAGGGATGTGGCAGATTTTGTGTCAAGATGTCTGACTTGCCAGTTGAGCAAAGCAGAGAATCAGAGGCCTAGAGGTTTGTTACAGCCATTGCCCATTCCGGAATGGATGTAGGAGAATATCAGCATTGATTTCATCACTGGGTTGCCGAGGAGTCCGATGGGAAACGACTCAATTTGGGTTATTGTGGATCGTTTGACCAAGTCAGCGCACTTTCTGTTCATCAAGATTACTTGGTCGTTGGAGAAATTGGTAGAGCTGTACATTGATGAGATTGTGAGACTTCATGGGGTTCCTGTGTCATTTATTTTCGACAGGGACACGAGGTTCACATCGATGTTTTGGAAGGGTTTGCAAGCAGATTTAGGTACCAGAACCGATTTCAGTACTGCTTTTCATCCACAGACCGATGGTCAGACTGAAAGGGTGAATCGGGTATGGGAGGATATGCTGAGGGCTTGTGTTATGAATTTTTGTGGCAGTTGGGAGAGGTACTTGGCATTGGTTGAGTTTGCTTATAACAACAGTTGCCATGCAAGTATCGGTATGGCTCCGTATGAAGCTCTGTACGGGAGGAAGTGCAGGACACCCGATTGTTGGTACGCTGTTGGAGAGAGGCAGATGCTTGGGAGCCGGAGTATCGCATGTAGAAGGATTTTCCTGATCTCTTTGTATGATAATATTCTTTTGGTTAAATTGTATTTCCATTGAATGACTGTATTCTTTAAACTATATTTCCATTTATGTAATTGCAATTTTCTATTGCTTAAATTGTTTGGTCCCTATTAGCAGTAGTTCTGAGAACAGAACTATTCTAAGGAGGGAGTGGTATAACACCCTATAATTTTTAAATAATGTTTTTGAGATTAATAAATGAATTAAAGTGATTTTTGGTGATTTAATAAATATTTTTCTGAAATTTATCTTTTTGCACGTGCAAAACACGTACAAATATTTTCTTGGGAAACTCAAAGTCAAAAATTATTTTGGGAAAACCTAATATTTATTAGTAGGTATTATTTATGAATTTTCTAGATTTGTTTGATATTTATTTGGCATTTTTGCAAATATTTCAAAAAAGGGGGCTTTTGTGTAAAATTACCACTTGGAGTAAAAACTCCAGATTTTTCAGATTTCTGGGTTAAGCGTGATGGCTGGACAACTCAGAGGTAAAGAGTTAAATTTTTTTTCTAATAGATTTGGTTTATTTTGCTAATTTATTAAAGAATGGTCTTTTTACAAAATTGGCACTTGGAGGCAAAAAGTACAAAATAGATTTTTCTAGTTTGATGTAGATGTCGGCCAGATCTAGAGAGGATATTTTTGATTTAATCTCAACTAAATTTTTTAATGTAGTTAACTAGTATAAAGGATCCATATATGTAAAGATATATTCTAAAGGAATATATTGCAAAATCTTCTCAAAACCCTAATACTCCAGATTTTGGCTATATAGGCAGCAGTAGTAGCCGTTTCTTTCTGCAAAAAACAAAAGGGAATTTTTATTATTGAATTCTTGGAGTTTCGAAGCGAGGACCTTGGACTTTGCAAGGAAGAAGCTTTTCTTATTCTCTTTATTGTTTCGGTTGATTCTTCATTTTGGTGAGTGGCACATGTTTAATTTTTTGTTGTTCTATGCATGCTAACTATGATGATTCGTCTAGTAGAATGCATGTTTGATGATTGTATGATGATATAATGAATAATTTGATGGATGGATAATTAAAAATAGAACTTTTCATGAAAACTATGCAATTGATGAATAAAATTTCTGTATAGATGACTTAAGAAGGTTAAGAACTTAGTAGGAATCATGAATGTGGTATTTATTGATGATTTGATCATAAAAGTTGAGATTTGTATGAGTTAGAATGCATATGAATAGATTAAAGTGGATACTTTAGTGTGTTGAATACATATGATCTGTTTGATGTTTTGAATGAGTAGAACTTGACGAATATTTGTTGTAGACGCATATAATCATGGAAAATTGATCTAATTAGTTGTATATATGTTTAATCAATTTGTTTGAGAGATTTTGGTTCAAAAGATCAGGTTTTTGAAGGGTTGAATTAGGTATGATTTTGGGTCTGTTGATGCAGGCCGAAAATTGGATTTCCTTGTGTTTTTCTAAGGTTTCAAGTGGATCTTGATTTATATGGATGCTGAGATTGAATTGAACAATATACTACTCTTATACACTGATTCTTGTTAGTTTTTTTGATGCATATACGCATGTATACACATACAGTTGTATGGTTTCCTGATTTGAAGAATTTTGATGAAGAATTGTTCTTTTGTGAATTTGTTAAGAGTTTGATTTGATTTATGAACTCAAGTATGTTAGACAAGTTGTATTTGATCATCTCAGGGTTTTAATTTTTCAAACTCATGCTTTTAAAGATTTTAAACTAAGTATCTGTTGAAAGGTGCACGGAAGTTAAAGCTGTTTCTTTGACATGACGGTCGACCGCCCAGATTTTGTAAATGAAATGACGGTCGACTGTCAATTGTGGATTATTGTATTTTACAGAAAGTTACAATTGATTATAATAGAGTTTAACTCGTATTTCTATGGCTTTAGAAAGCGAATTATATAAGGATTTTGAGAGGTTGATGTTTTGTGATTTTTCAATGACTTCAAATGTGAAACTCAATTGTTGAAGAGATTTAATCTGAGACTTTGCTTCTGGAAATTTGTGGGTATTTGGATAAATTTGGATTTGTTTGATTAAAGAAGTTTTCTTAATATGAATAAATTGATGATGGAACCAAGAGTTTTAATGAAAGATTTGTGTTGATATTTGAGTTGTGATTGAGCGGGATTCCTGTAAACCAGCAGATGTGATTTTGTGGATATTGGCCAGTTGGGGCCTTAGGGTTGATTAGGTGGAATTAAGTTCGGCAGGGCACACCAACTCTAGGGAGGGGGAAATTGTGTTTAAATTATTAATAATCAACCTAAGGACATGCACTAGTGGAGATGTGGTTGAACTTGGGAAACGTAAGTATGGGCTCTATTGTTAGTCCAACAAATGTATTCCCGGACTGTGTGTTGTTGTGTCCCTTGTATATTCACGTATCGAGGGTCGGCATGCCTATTCACGGAATGTCTAGAGGACAGTTTGTATGTTAGCTTGTCGAGGGTCGGCAGGCTTATTCACGGAACATACGGTTCATTTGCGTGTCGAGGGTCGGCATGCCTATTCACGGAATGTACTGTGTATCTGCACGTCGAGGGTCGATAGGCCTATTCGTAGGATACACGGCAGGGAGGTGATTCTCCGAAGTTAGAGCTATGCTTACAAGATGCTTGCATGTCGAGGGTTGTTAGGCCTATTCGCGGAGTATTCTAGATCTTGTTTCTATCACCGTGGTAGGATTAGTTACATAACAAGGGATTTAACCCTATAAAGTGGAGAACGATAAGGGCTTGCACCGGATCTATGTAGTATGGATTGCATAGAATCCGACAAGTATGCATTAGAGAGTCATCATACTGCATTTGTGTTTTCTTGACTTATATTATGCATGATGTTTTTTGTTTTCCTACACTTGACACTTAGCCTAGTTTCACTTGATGTTTTATGCTTTATTTATCGTTATTTCATATTCCGTTTGTTACTACTGTGGGAATGTATTGGTTTGAATTTATTTTTAATGCTTCATTTAAATTGTATTTCTTTTAATATCACTCACACCGTTATGGCTGACCCCGTAGTTTTGGGGGTTAGGGTTATCTCTAGCCTCATATTTTACAGGTAGGTACCATTAGCTTGGGATTTAGATGCATGTGGTAGAATGATAATGTGGCTTATGCAAATTGTAAAGAATGTATTGTAAAAGAAAGAAACTGTAATTCAAGGTGTTTAATTTCCACTGTGCTATGTAAAGAGTTGATATAATAAAAGTTGAAAAATTTTCTGTGTTTGCCTATGTTTACTATTACATTGAGGTAGATGCTGGGAATTTTGCCACGTATTTTCATATTTATTTGTTGGAAATTCGGGGCGCTATAAGTTTGGTGTGAGCTCGATGCAGCTGGGTCCTAACTCATGGATGCATATGGTTAGATTCATTTTGTTGTGTGGGAGGAGGGACGTGGCTTCGAATCTGAGTTTTTTCGCATTGCTTCAATCTATGTTCTCTGCAAGTGGGCTCGAGCCAATATTACTTGTCTCCTCAGACCATGAAGCATGCGGTCAAGGATCCCCGATTCTATCAAGGATTGGAGGTCTAAGCATTTCGTGGTTCACGGTGCTGAACCATGGGGCACCCGTATGCAGTGGGAGTTCAATGTCCGAAAAGTCAAGGCCCCTAAGGAGAAGGATTCCACGAAGGAGGAGTTAGAGGGGTTTAACCTATTGTTTTGACTGGGAGCGGTCATGTGGACCGAGTTGAAGGAGAAGGACATGGTTAAGTAGGGGCTGAGTTCAGCGCACCCAAGTACCTTTTTCTTGTAGTAATATTTTGATTTGTGTTCAACTCTTTGTCTAACTTGTTTTTTATTTGCAGAGATGATCAACGGAGAAGAGGTCCTTACTCGGAGACTTGAACTGGCGAGGAAGAAGTCAGATGGCTCAAAGAAGAGTCATAAGAGGTCTGCTAGTTTGACCTCATCTCTCCCACCTTCGAAGAAGACAGTTGTGGCGACCAAGAAAACTACAACCTAGCCTTCGAGGGTCTCTCCGAGACCCTTAGCCCACTGGAAGGTGACAGTGGCTGACTCAGTGACCGAGGCAAGGATCGCGGTCGAGGTGATGGATAACTTTGCTCCACCCTATGATCAGATGAAGCTGGCTCACGAGAAGTTCAAGGCCAACTATTTGAAGTGGTCCCAAGCTGAGTGTGTGGTGACTAGCCAATCCCTTCATTTTCTCCTATACTTATTTGCCTAATTTCTTTCTAAGTCACTGGGATTTTTCTTTGCAGACCGCTCTCCACGTAGCTGAGGTGAAGCACTAGCATGAGTATGAAATGAGGTGGTTCTAGAGCAAACTTGTAAGGGTCGAGAAAGAGTGTATCGACAACAAGGTGGCCCTCGATGCCTCGGTGGAGAAGGAGAAGGCCCTTGCGATGGAGGTCACCTCACTCACTACTGAACAGGAGAGGTTGCTAAAGGAGAGGGAGGAGCTAGAAGCCAAGGTGAGTGAGGTGGTGAAGGTGGACATGAAGGCAGAGATGGAGACTGGCCCTTGCTATGTACCCTTCTTTTGTGATTAATAAAATACTCGTTTTGCTTAATCATTTTGCGTTCATTTGAATCTTGACTTGTCTGGTTAGATCTTCAAAATTTTGAAGTTCAGACTAAGTGTTTTGAACTCATCATGACTTCTTTGTTTATATTGTATATCCTTGTGTGCACCGGGGGGGGGGGGGGGGGCTCGAAATTCTAAGGTGGCACGTCTTCAAAAGAAGTTTCATGTGACTGAGTTGGCAGATGCAAGGCATATTATGAGGCATAGTTGAAGCTCACCCCTTCGATGGCTACGCTTGTCAAGAGAGACACCGAACTCGCCTGTCTTCAAAATGGGTCAGACAAGGTAACACTCGAGAATGAGAATTTGAAGGCGGTGTAACTCGAGAGGGACAAAGAGCTTGCTCATCTTCGTGGGAACCATCCCCTAGGTTTTCCGTTGCCTCCCTCGGTGGAGAGAGGTAGCCACATCAAGGAAGTTCTTCTGAGGGAGTTGCTCACCGAGAGGAATCTGGGGATTTATCATCTGGAGGAGAAGCCAGGGGATTACAAACACGGAGCACTCCTCATCCAAGTGGTCGGGTGACCCCCTAAGAGTTATCCAAGGGTGCTCGAGTGGCGTCAAGGAACCCAAAGGACTCCCTTAGTGGAGTAGCAGGGTGGTCGAGCATGGCATCTACCAGCGGTAGGCTGTGCCCTGGTCCCCTGTGATGTCCAAGCTCGGTTGGTTGGATAGGTCCCTCCGTCCGATTGTTTAGGTGGTTAGGGTGAGTCTTCTCGGACGAGGAAGCTCATCAGACAAACCACAAGACTTAACCAAAATATTCCTTGCGTGAGTGGTAATAAGTGATCGGAGTAGGGAAGGAAAGTAGGTTTGTCCAATGTGTTCTTGGTTCTTAGAATCTTGTGTAAAAGATATTTCTCATGTATCCTCGACCTTGTAATAAGATATTGACATGGAATATAGAACTTCCAACTGTTGAATTGTTTTATCTTATTTTCTGTGTTGTGGCATGTTGTCTTTGTATTGAGGAGTCTTGGGAGTACCTTTAAATGTGAGTTGTTCTTTGAATTTGACATTTTTAAGTTAGCAGATTATGGGAGCATCACTTAGGGAATAGATGACCTGTAAAATTATTTATTCAGAATTTAACGAGTTGCTGGTGCAGTTTTGAATGACGAGCCCATCTCCAAACTTGATTATTAGCGAGTTGCGGGGTAGTTTGGAGCCATGATTTGGACTTCGAACTTGTTGTTCGAGGAGTGAACGAGTTGTGGGAGCCGTTTTGAAGGACGAGCCCATCTCGAACTTGCTTATTGTTGAGTTTCAATAGTAGCTTTCAGCCATGTGTTTGGATTCTGAACTTGTTGTTTGAGAAGTTAACGAGTTATATGGGTAATTTCGAATGACGTGCCCATCTCTGAACTTGCTTATTAGCGAGTTGTGGGATTAACTTAGAGCCATGAGTTTTCCCTCCGAACTTATTATTCCAGGGGTTAAATGAGTTGTAGGGGAAACTCTATGTAAGAGTTGGAGTCCGAACTTACTATTATAGGGGTTAATGAGTTGTAGGAGCAATTCTAAGGAAAAGTTGGACTCTGGACTTGATATTTTAGAGGTTAACGAGTTGTAGGAGCAACTTTAAGAAAGATTTGGACTCCAAACTCAAATATCATTATTTGAGAGGTTAATGAGTTATGGGAGCAAATTTAAGAAAGAGTTGGACTCCGAACTTATTATTTAACGGGTTGATGAGCTGTCATCATCCAAAGAGTATTACAAGAATTGTTGAAAGAAAATGCTAAGTTTTATTGAAAAATAAACCTAAGTGGCTTCCATGCAGGTCAACCTTTATTACATGCTCTGACCGTTATACAGGTCAATCTTGTTACAATTCATAAAAATCTAGTGGAGAGCATTAAGCATCCTTCTTGAACTTCATCAAATGCTCGACATTCCAAAATCTGGGTATCCCCTTTCCGCGTAGGCCTTTGAGTTGGTAAGCCTCTAGGCGGATGACTTCGGTGACCTTATATGCTCATTCCCAGTTTTGGGCGAGCTTTCCCTTCTTCCGTTGGTCGGAGATCTCTAGCTTTCTGAGGACGAGGTCCCCTTTCTTGAGGTTTGCGGATGGACCTTCTTGTTGTAGAATTTCTCCACCCTTTGCTGATAGATATGCTTTCATATGGCAGACTTCTCGTGAACTTCTTCAATGATATCAAGGTTTCTAGGAGATCATTTGTTTTTCATTCTTCATTGAAGTAGAGGAGTCAATGAGAAGGTAGTCCGACCTTTAAGGGAATAATTACTTCAGAGCTGAGGGTGAGGTTAAAGGGGGACTCTCCTCTGGGGGTCATGTAAGACCATAGCACATTTAGGAGTTCTTCGTCCCATAATCCCTTGGGAGAGTCTGTTCTTGAGGCCATCAAGGATTTTTCAATTAGAGTTCTCAGCTTGGCTGTTGGTTTGGGGATGTAAGATGGAAGAGAATCTATGTTCGTCGGTGAATAAATTTCGGAATTCTTTGGCTGCAAATTGGGTTCATTGTCGATGATGAGTTCGGGGGATCCCGAACCTGCAGGCAATGTTCTTTTACAAGAATTGTTGAATCTTATGCTCGGCGATGGATGCTCAAGGTTCTTGACATGGGTAAAAATATAAGTAATGTGGGATCATTCAAATCAGGCACGAATCTTAAAGCTCTTAAGGGTAAAACAGTAATTTCGCCTATAAATGGGTCCGAAAATGGGAACTGGGTCTTTTCCAAGCCCAATAACCCAGAAAATGGGTCTGTCTCACTGGGTCAGGGTGACAGCCTATTATGAACAAATCCAGTACATTTAAAGAGTAATTCAAATTCATGATTATCTCTAAGAGACAGGTTGAACCAAATCTCTAATCATGAAGCGATTTAAACTCCATTGCTTATCCAAAAACACCGGAACATAGAGTTAGATGATTATCTCTAAACTATCTCTATAGGCGACTATAAATACCCCTCTACCCCAACCATAAAAAGGTAATCAGAATTTTTTCTCACAAACGCTCTTTCATAATCTCCTTGGTTACTGAATTGAACGTCGGAGGGTTCGTCGTCGGGATCCATCCCAGTATTTCAAACTTTTGCAGGTCAACGGCATGGTTGAGAAACAGTCAATGCCGCCAAGAATGTGTTTGCTTTTATTATTTCTAGAAGAATCCACAAATCATCTGTTTGCTCCCACACCATAATTAGCAGCAACAGATTGGCGCAGTCTGTGGGAAATAGAAAAAGCGATCCAACCACATATCCCCAGTGAAAGTAGTTTCTAACCATACCTCCGAAAGGAAAAGGGAAGCCAGCGACGTCCAGCCGAAGAGCTACTCCTCGTCATCCTCCACTCTTAGATGTTCTTCCTTAACCAGACCAACAAGTTCAGCAATCACAGCCTGAACAACCTCCTTCTCTACAGGCTCCTCCGATGTAACACCTTGCAAAATAAATTAATTTATTTTGCATTATTAAATAATATGAAATTGGTAATGTTGACTATTTTGACTGTTTTCTTGAAATTACAATTTTGCACGTGCAACATGTGCAAAGTTAGAAAATTTTGAATTCTTAAAATTTTATTGGAAATAATTAATCTCCCTCATTCAAGTATTATATATTTTATTTTTCAGATTTATTTGATCAATGAAACTCATCTTTGGACTTTATATTGGTATAATTGATTTTGATGAAAGAATTGCATTTCCGGCTGTAAAGAGTTAAAAATTAAATCAAAGTATTTACTATTAATGATATATTATTTTGAATTAATAAATAATTTTAAATTTAATTTTTTGGTTAATTAGGCTACTTTATGGAATTGTCGTTTTGCATGTGCAAAACACGTGCACATATCTTTGGAGTGCAAATTCAGAAACTTTATGTTGGAAAATTTTTTATTTACTTTTAATTAATAAATTTTATTTTCTGTATTTTTTAGGAAGAAAAACCATAGTTGCA
Source organism: Hemerocallis citrina (assembly GCA_017893485.1). Lineage (NCBI taxonomy): Eukaryota > Viridiplantae > Streptophyta > Magnoliopsida > Asparagales > Asphodelaceae > Hemerocallis > Hemerocallis citrina. The sequence continues at coordinate 17,213,655 of CM030365.1, read as the reverse complement.
AATAATTTCAAAGAGAGGGGCTTTTATGTAAAAAGCCGATTGGATCTGAAACAAATAATGAAAATTCGTATTTTCTACTTTTTGGGCTGGCCAAGATCAGTATTAAAGGTAAAATTATTTAAAAATTATTTAGATTTTATTTGGTAAATATTTGAACAAATATGGTATTTTTGCAAATATGAAATTTAAGTTGGACTTTGTGCAAATAGTTCTCTTGGAAAGTAAAAGTCAGAAATTTTATTTGGAAAATATAATCTTTATTGTTAGATAATAATTATAAATTTTCTGGACTTTTACGAATATTTTATGGCATTTTTGCAAATATTTCAAAGAGAACGACTTTTGTGTAAAATTGCCACTTGGGGGTATAAATAAAAAAAATCAATTCTTGGCTGCACCTGATGGCCGGCCAACTTAGATGTAAATAGATTTAATTTTTATTCTAATTGATTTAATTTACTTTACTAATTTATTAAATATGATCCATATATGTAAAGAAAATAATTTCTTAAAGGATATTTCTATAAAATTTGTAGAACCCTAATTAAATCAAATCCCGACTTATTTATTGGCTGCTACAACCGCCTTCCCTTTACACACAATCAAAAAGTTATTTTATTATTATTTTCTTGGAGTTTTCGGGCTTGGATCTTGGATTTTGCAAAAGGAAGGAGTTTTTCTTATTTTTCTTGTTCTTCGTTTGAATCTCTTTGAGGTAAGTGATACTTCTAGTCTTTTGATGTGTTTTACTCATATTAGAATGATGAATGAACTTATGGATGTTTACATGAACTAAAGATGAAATTTTTATGAAAGATGATCATATTTTATTAATTTTGAATGTTAAATATTGATGATGGATGAAAAATCTAACTTGGGATCTTTAGATTTAATTGTAGTTAATAAAGAAATATAGAAATAATTAGAACTTGCTCCATGCTCTTGAATTCATGCTTAATTGATTATAAAGTTGAGATTTTTTCCATGTTATTGGTTGTTTTTAATCATCAAAAATTGAAATTAAACATTAGGGTTGAATAATTGTTGTATGTATCGAAAGTGATTTATATGCATAAAAGATTAATATTTTTGCTTAAAGAAATAAATCTAATGAGAATATATGTGACTGTAGATGTTAGATAATGGTGTATGATTCAAGAAACATGTTTTGAATGATTAGAAAATGAGATTTTTCATTGTTCTTGTAACACCCCACAATTTATTTTATTAAAAAAATGCATTTTTTGATTTTTGCACATACGATAGACGTGCAAATTTTTATTCTCATTTTATTTACTCTCATTATCTATTTTTAGCATGCATAGCTTAAGCCTTTTAATTAATCTATACCAAAAGATTAGAAACTAGCCCATTAGGAGGGAGAGCCCACTAGACAATTAAATTAATTAACTAAGAAATGAGCCCATGTAGCAAGCCCACTAATAAAATCAAATTTAAGTTAGTCATGCACTAACACATAACAAGTTACTAATGTTAGTACACATTTAGAAACATAACAATTTGTACCTAAGTTGTATGTGCATGTGTGCATATGCACACCTAAATGAATGAGGCCGGGATTGTGGCCTAGGGGAGGCCGGATTTCTTCATGAAGGGAAGAGGGGAGAGATTGAATGAGAGAGTTAAGCTTGAAAGAGTGGGGAGGTGGAGAGTTGTAGGTTTTAGGAGTTAGGAAAATAAAAGGTCATATGAATTAATTTGAAGAGTGATTAGGGTGGATTTTATGCATAAAGAACCCTCCCAAAATCCTATAAATAGGGCCCTATTCTATGCACTTCTCTTGCACTAAAAATATAATCAAAAGAGAAAGAAAGCTAAGAGAGAAAGAAAAGAAAGAAAAAGAAAGAAAAAGAGAAAGAAAGAGAGTGAGAGTTCTCTAGCTTGGAGCTTTGCTAGGAGGAGAAGCCATAGCTAGGAGAGGAAGGTTGCTAGGAGCAAGGAAGTACTTGTGAATCTAGGAGCAAGAAGGAACCCTTTCCTTGTAGTTTTCAACCTTCAAATCAAGGTGGGTGTTCTCATGCTTTTTAGTATATGATTTTGATATGATGAAGTAGAGTAGATTATGCATTAGTTGTCATGAAAATGCTAAATTAGTGAATAAATCAACATAATGTTAGTAAGTGATTCTATGCTTCTAAATTGTAGAAATTTGCATGCTTGATGAATAATATAATTTTGATATGATAATTAGGAGATAAATTCATGCCTTCATATGTTAAATGTTAATATTGATTAAGAATTTAGGTGTGATCTTGTTGCTTATAAATGAGAACCAAAAAGTAAGGAGAAATTGTAGTTGTATGTTTATGTGCAAATATAGAAACTAGTAAGTGTGAAAGAATAGTGAAGGAGACTTTCTCCATAATTAGAGGGAAATTTTGGATTGTAAAATAAGTTCACATAATTTATTAAACATATTTTTGTGAAAGAATACAAATTTTTCTAGTTGATTAAATGAAGAATTACATTCTTGTAACAAAAAGAGAAGAAATGGTTTTTTTTTAAAACTGAATCTATCATCAAATATGGAATTTTATAATCAATGAGTTCCTGTTACTAATGAATTTCAGTTTAAAATAATCATTTGTAGACTAATGAAAGATTTGATTAAAAGAGGAAAACTAAGTTTATGAAAATAAAAGAACATCACGAAATTAGAATAAAACCCTTCGGGTTGCCTTTGAGTCGTGGGCGCAGTTTGGCCTAGTGGTTTGATCGTGCGCTGGTTTGCTGTTTGGCTCGGGTTCGAAGCCTGGCAAGCCGAAAACTTTTAAATTTGTTTTTAAATAAAATCCAAAACCCGAGAGTCTATTTATAAGAAAAATGAAACTGAATTAAGACACCCGAGCCCACTTGGGCTAGTGGCTGTCGATGGCTACTGTGGGCGTTGCTTGGGGCTTCACGGGTTTGAAACCAAGTTGTAACCCCTGTTTTTGATTATACGGATTTCCATCTCTTTTCTTTTCTCCATGTATTCTTGTATTTCAATTTCCGTATAAATTTTTCCGATGCATTTAAATCCTTTTGAATCTCCTATTGAAACCCAAATTTATATTCCAAACTAGAATATTGTCTCTCTTCTTTTTATTAATTTGCTTTGAAGCCCAATTTAATCCATACAATCATCTATTGATTATTTTGAATTCGTGATAAGCCCAACAATTATTATTGAATTTATTATATTTAATTGAAGCCCAAACTCAAGCCCATCTCCTATTGGACTCTAACCTTAAACCCAAACCCACAAACCCATATACTCACCCGTATACAAATTTGTTCACATTTCCCACTCTGCACAATCCCCCGTACCCCCACATTCCCCACTATCTCCAACTACCCCCTTAATTATATTATATTTTATTATTTTTAATAACTCTCTCTTTCTCCCACTCTCTTTCTCCCCGTCTTCTCTCTCTCATCTCTGTTTTTCCCCAACCAAAACAGAACCCAAACAAAAGCACCCCCTTCACCTGTTCACCATCGTCCCGCTCTCTCTCCCTCTCACCCCTTCCTCGTTCTCAACCGAAACCATTCGTCACTCCGACCATCGTCAACCTCCATCATCGCCCCGATCACCCTCCTCCTTGTCATCCATCCTCACTCCTCCTCTCACCTTCGAAGTTCCCCATCGTCTCCAACCTCGCGACGCCCTCAACTGAAGCACCCTACCTTCGAGCACATTCAATTCGAGTCTCGCCATCAGCACCTGCATCCTAATCGACTTCGTCGCCGTCGCTTCTCGATCGCGACGAATGGAGCGTCGACATCCTCCTTCTTCATCCCCCTTCGAAGCCCCATCGAAGTCGAGCCTACCGCTCACCTCGCCATTGCTGCCGTCCTCTTGCTCGAGGCCACACAGAGCATCGTCCTCACCGCTACTGCCACTCCACCATTACCGATCGCCTTCTCCCCCTTGCCGAAGACCCCCTTATCCTCGTCTAGCCTTTGTTGTCATCCAGAATCTGAAGAACCACCATCCCTGTCTCCCCTATTTTGGAAGCAAAACAGAGTTCACTTCGCCGTCGCAACCTTCGCACTGTTGTCGCTCCCCGACCTTAGTGCTGCCATCATCGAAGTCGACGACTGCCCTCGCCATGGTGCGTGCCGTCGCCTGTCGCCGCTGCAATCGCCGAGCGTTCTCCCGCTCTCTCTTTCTCTCTCTATCGAATTGGGAAGAAGGAGATCAGGTGTGTTTTGTTTGGAATTGGGTGATTGGGTTTGGTTTGTATCCCTGTTTTGTGTTGGTGTGGGATTCGAACGGAGTTTTGCTGGTTGCTATTTGTAGAGGTTGGGTTGTGTGGAGTTGGTGTTACTATTGTTTGTTGAGTTGGAGAAGGAGGGAGGGACCTGCTCTTGCTGTTTGTGTTTGTGTGAAAGGAGTTGGAGTTACTGTTGGGTTTTGCTCTTGCTGTTGGTACCTTGCAAGTGTCTCGCACGTACCTTGGAGTGTCGCCCAGGATTCTGATCCCATTATTCTGGTTATTCTAATCTACTCATCTACAAAAAGGCAAGTCCACTTGAACTCATTTAATTTTTCTAGTTCAAGTTCATTGACCTCCCGCAAGTAGTTCCTTTCAATTATCTTAACTCTGCCTTGTGTTCTTTCCATTGGGAGTATCGAGGGTTTACACGAGCTAACCCGACGTACTCTTGACATCGTATTATTATCCATTGACTCAAACCCAAACCTATATACACACATGACATGAATAAAATGACTAGAAATTGTATATGAGGAAAATACATTATGATCAAATACATGTGGATTAATTGAGATCTTATGACTTGAACTATGACATGATAAATTGACTTGTACACTGAAAAATCCATTCTAATTGCTGTACATTAGTGTAATGCATTTCGTGATACAATAGCATGTTAATTATCCACTTTGATGAACATATATGTGATGACATTTTATAATTCTTGCTGTTTTGTCTGTCTTGTACTGAGATTTCGATCCAGTTATAATAGGAATCAGTCAAAATAATATAAAGATGAATTGTAACCCTAATTGTCTAGTTGCTGATAACATCCTAGAACTTCTAATCCTGAACTGTAGTCTATGAGTTATCACTATTTTAGTGTAACTGTGTCGGCTGTTTCAGATTCACTACTTCATATTTATTATTGTGCAATGCATAATGTTGCTGCATTCTTATCATCTCCCTTGACAATCTTATACACACTTGCATGGACATGAATGACTTAAAAATAAAATAATAAACAAGCCGGGGTTAATAAGGGTTGACTTAGTAGTGGATAGTCTCAAAAAATGTACTCGGTAAGGCCTTCTTGTTACATGGAAACTTGACATGGAAGGTGGAGAATTACTTGTGAAGACGTGAACTTGTTATCTTGTTATCTTGTTATATTGATACACCGAGTACACACTCTGCAGATCCCACCACTATGTCTAAAACAAACACTATTTTGCATGCACCGAACTTGTGGTATGGAACGCAGTAGTACGTGCACTAGATAGGAGAAACGACGTGCTAATAGACCTAAGTTGACATGTAAATACTTGATTATGAGCGTTGTTTACTAGTACCATTATTGCTTTTGTAAATTTGATCTTGATTCATATTCCTTCATGTACCCTGTTCCCTTACGCTCTGCTTTTCACTACTTGCTGTCCATACTTGCTCTAAGGATAAATTATTCTTTCTTTTTAGATGAACAAGTACAGGTGCATAAAGAGAAATCACCAGAAGGCATGGGTGAGCAGTTCTTCTACGATTGGAGTAGGAGCCTCTCGAGCTATTTGGTAAGTTCTTATATTCCAGATTTGGTTATTGAATTTCATTCTCGTGTATGTGATTATCTTTTCTGCGTGGTTGTTATTCATTTTTCTTATATTGTTGAGTTAAGACTGGAACAACTTATGGATGATATAAGTTGGTGTACTCATATCATTCGCTGGGCCCCAGTTACGTGCCCGTGTTCCTATATTCTGGAAAGTGGGGCGTGACAGGTTTTTAGCATACATTTTTTTGGGGGATTGAATGTAAATTTAGGAGTTCTAATGCTAATTAAAATTTGTGAAAAGTCCTAGGGTTCATATAAAATAATCAAAATTTATAAAAGATAGTTTTGAGATTTTAATGTATAGTTGAAGAACTAAAAAGGGAAATTTAAATAAAAAATTGAATTGTATTAGATTAAAGAACTTGTTGTTACTTTTTGAAGAGTAATGTAAATTGAATTTTTTTCAAAGAAATTACACCTTTACTTTTGTGTATAAAAATGTTGATTTCTAAGGAGACTTAGAATGGAATGAATCTATGAGAACTATTATTTTGATGGTTTGTAACAAGACTCACGAGGAGTACTAAAATGAGACTTCAAGAATGAAAAATTAAGATGAGACTTGATCAATATTAGCGAATAATTTGAAGATGAGAATGATTAGTTTTGAGATATGATAAAGGGTATGTGTACCCATGATTCTTATGCATGAATTGTTGAGTTTTGAGTAAGTAAAATCTCGTTACCGGCAAATGTTGAAATAAAAGAGTTAAGACATAAATTTGAGATATGGTTGTGGATCTATCTTGGTGGTGGTGATTAAGACCGTTAAGAGATAAGACTAATTCTAGGCTTGGAAATCTATTCATGTCTTGACTAAATTAAGTAGGCACATAAGTGAAGATATAATAGACTTGGACAAACGTAAATGGGTGCTTCTATATAGTCGGCGGTGGATCTCCGTGGCTATAGACCCAGTTGGTGGACTGTGGTTGCCCCGTAGGAGATGGACTTATATTTTTTTAATCCGGGACTTAGAGTAGTCGGGCGGATATTTACCATACTCCAATGTATATACGTATACCGGGGCTAGGGGGTATTTGTGGGATTATTTTCACGATATAATAACCGGGGAGGCTGGGATCTGTTATTATAGCCGGGGAGGCTGAGATCCGTATCTGTGGAATAATCTAAATCTTGTTTATTACTGGGTAGTTTCATGGCGAGGGATCGAACCCTTCAATGTGGAGTACGTAGGCACTTGCCCCCGGACCTATGTAGTATGGGATGCATAGAATCCGAACATGTGTGCATTAGTGTTATCCTAGTATAGAATTGTGTGCATTAGGCATTAAGTCATGAAATACATTTACATGTTTAGCGTAGTCACATCAACACTTTATTTTTCATCCAACTGTTGTGTTTTTATTAAAGTAATGAGATCGTCATATGTACGGTATAGAGAGGATAGCTGAATATAACATTTCGTCAATTGTAAGTAATTGACGTGCCCACAGATTGACATGCAGGTAATGGACTATTCTTGAAGGAGTAAAGATAATATGATGCAATCGATGACTAAATTTATGAAGTTGTACAAGTTATCTTTTGTTTTCAAATGTTGTAATCTTTATTTCTTCCACTGTGTAAAAATCAAGTATAAATGAACTCTGATGTACTGCTGAGAATGTTTTAAATTTCCTTGTAAAATTGTACGAAGTGAAGTAAAGATTCTGTGAAATCTCGAATTCTGCCTTATATGGAAGTCGGGGTGTTACAGTTCGAATATTTTGTGTATATAAGATGTATTTTTAGCAAGAAATATACATTAAAATTTCTTTAAAAAAAAATAGAAATATACATAAAAAGAATTAATAAAAAAAAATTTAGGGCTAGGTTTGGGTCTGGGGTGTTGAACAGCAACCGAGGGTTATTGTTCTGACCCAGTGGGGTTGAACAGTAACCCTAGGTTACTATTCATCTGAGCCATGGTTGCATTCAGCTGATTTTGTTTCGGGTTGGATTTTTTAGATGATTTTGAGTTGTTTGTGGGTATGGCTTGTATGCTATGTTAGGGTCACTCTAGTATACATATATAAGCATCTATATATAGGTTTAAACAAATATATATGAGTGGTTTGATCGAGCTTGGATGAGATTTTAAAGGCATTGTGTGGTCAGGACTGTTGTCTGTTTCAGTTTGAAATAAAATTTCAACTTATTTGCTGATGGAATTATCTAAAACTTATTAAATAGAAATTGTAGCTCACTATGTCTAGTTTCTATAACATCTAGCGGATCCTCAATCCGCCTCATAGATTGTAAAATTTGCAAATTCTACCACTTTACTGTCGTAGTTTCTGATTTTTAAAATAACGGTTAGTTTCAAGAATTTATTGAATATGAACCCTTCAAACTAATTTATTTGATTCTAGATTTTTATGGTGAATCCCTCGTTGTGTGCTAGATTTAAATTAATTTTTTTCAAATTTAATATTGATTTTAGAATGTACTGTTTTGAGGAATAAAGTCATGTAACTTTCAGATTTATGGATGAAAGATAGTTTTCAGATTTTATTGAATATCAACCCTTTAAACTAATTTATTTGAGCCCAGATTTTTATGGTGGATTCCTTGATATGTACTGATTTAAGTTAATTTTTTCAGAATTTAATATTGATTTTAGAATGTACTGTTTTGAGGAACAAAGTCATGTAACTTTCAGATTTTTGGATGAAAGATAGTTTTCAGAAGTTATTGAATATCAATCCTTTAAACTAATTTATTTGAGCCCAGATTTTTTTAGTGGATTCCTTGATATGTGCTAGATTTAAATTTAATTTTTCCAGAATTTAATATTGATTTAGAATGTACTATAATTTTCAGATTTTGTAAAAATCTGTATTTCATAGATGAAATGTGCTTCCATACATATAAACAAGTTCTCATGACAATGTTGGTTAAAAGGAATGTGATTAATGAAGAGTAATTTGTATATTTAAACCAAGTGGGGTTTTGATTTGAGGCTTGGGGTTATGATGTGGACCCTCGAAAGATTGTTGATGATATTTTGAATTATAAGACTCTAGAGGTTGGATGGGATCCTAACATGCTGGCAATTGAGATTTTGTAAAATTTTCGCCAGTGGGGCTTTTTTTGTTGATTTTGTAAAAGATAAGTCCAGTAGGGTACACCAACTCTAGGGAGAATTGTGACTTAACTAATAATAATAAACCTAAGGACAGACACTAGTTGGAGTTGTGATGAAATGAGAGCAAACGTGAGTGTAAGGGCCTCAGGTTGATCTACAGTGTGAGATAGTCCCCAAGATTATCGAGGTGTGAGTGAAATAGTCTCCGAAATTACCTGCAGTGTGAGACTGATCTCCGGAATTATCGAGATTGAGGCGACACTCACGGGACGTCTGTGTGTGGTGAGGCGCCATTGCTTGCGGTGTGGGGTATTCTCAAAAATTCCAAGGTGTGAGTGAAATAGTCTCCGGAATTATCTGTGAATAGAGATTGACATATGGAATTATCAGGGCATGGGCTAGGTACGCGTAGAATGTCTAAATCTCGTAGTAGTCACCGTAGTAGGATTAGTTGTACAACGAGGGATAATACCCTATAAAGTGGACAACGATGAGGGCTTGCACTGGACCTATGTAGAGCTGGATGCATAGAATCCGATCAGTATGCATTAGTAATCATCATGTGCATTTGTGTTTTCTTGACTTGTATTATGCCTGCTTGTTTTTTATTTTCTTACACTTGACACTTAGCCTAGTTTCACTTGATGATTTATGCTTCATTTATTGTTATTTCATGTTCCATCTGTTATTACTGTGTTAGTATGTCTCACTTGTTGACTTGTGATTTTATTCTTCATGTTTCCATTTAAGTTTGTATTTCCTTAAATATCACTCACACCGTTATGGCTGATCCTTGCAGTTTTGGGGGTTAGGGATATCTCTAGCCTCATGTTTTACAAGTAGGTACCATTAGCATGGAATTGTGAGCATGTGGTAGAATGTTTAATGTTTATGCATATCTTGTGAAAGGAATGATTGTAAAGAGGAAAGTTGTATTTATAGTATTTTTAAATACCGGTGTGTTGTAAAAAGAATTGTAATTTAAATTGTTTAAATTCCACTATGCTGTTGTAAAGAGAGTTAATGAAATGAAAATTTTTAATTTTTTCTGTGTTTGTACTATGTTTATAATTGCAATTGAAGTTGATACTGTGAATTGTGCCACTTATAACTAATTTTATTTATTGAAAATTTGGGGTGCTACAAATTGGTATCAGAGCATGCTTCAATTAGTAATTTTAAACATGGTATAAGGAATAAACATAAATGGACATTTTATGTGTGAAAATCTAGGTGGACATTAGATGTGTCAGTACATAAGTGATCATTTGATGTGTGAAAACCTAGGTGAACATTAGATGTGTGAGTACACGAGTGGATATCTGATGTATGTGACTTGATCGTTTGATCCTGAATGCTTGCAATGAACTTAAATTATTGTCATGCCTTGATTGAATGAAATTACTTTATCTTAAATGTATTTGTTATTTTTGCATAAATGAAGGCGAATGACTAGCTTTTCTTTGACTGTTGAATTTTTCTAAATTATTTTATTGACATTTGATTGTATTAATTTCGTTAGTTCCTTGACGTATATACTAGTTTGTTCTTACGCTTGTTTTCATTATTGTGCAATGACTATTTATCTTTTATTGAATAATCTCTTTTTCTACTATATTAATAATTATCCACTTACTCTTTGCTACAATTAGCCTATTACTGTTTTGTTTTACTCAATTTTCTTTAATCATTATTACATTATATTTCTTTAAATCTATTTGATACACTCTCATATCTCATCTTGCTCACTTGTTTTTATTTTTGGATTTTAGTCTTTCTGATTTTCTTGGTACTAATATTTACTTGACTTACCTCTAATTTCAACCTCTTTATGTCTATCATCTTTGATCTTTTACAACTAATATGATTCTTACTATCACGATACTTGTTCTTGTATGCTATTATAATTTTCGTGTATTTATTCCTTATACACACTAGTTCATGTATAAAGTCTTAATCTTTTACTAATTCTTATAACTTTCTTACGCTTTATTACTAATTTGTATACTCTATATTATTGCATCCTATGGTACGGTTTCTGCTCTCCTTCACAGTTTTCTTTATTCATAACAATATTTTATTTATTTACTTAATTTTGTTCACTAATTATAGTTGCTTGTTACTGTATGCAATTTTCATTAGCTTTTCTAAATCTGCATACTACATAAATTATTTTGTACGTCTTTATTTTGATCTGGATATGGTCCTTTTTAGATTTTTACTTCGTTCTCATTCAAGCCTTCTGTGTTTAACAAATTTTTCTAATTGGTCAATTTTTACTTTTGACTATTTCTTCTACTTATTTGCTAATTGATATGTCATGACTTTTTCTTATATAATGATACTGATGATAAAGAAATCTTTCCTTTATGACATTTTGTTTATACAATTACACTTTATGTTTCCATGTAACTTTAACCAGTATTGGTGATTTTACTTATTTTGTGTTTACGAAATTTTTACATTTATGTCAAAATTTAGTATATCAACTATGGTCTAAGCTTTCTTTCTTTTGTAATTACTATTTATTGCTACCGTTTCCCAATTCTATAACATTTTAGATTTTCTCAATAACTTTTGTTTACACGTCTGAATTAATGATTTGACGCTTACTTTTGTAATATTCAATGAACTTCTTTTAATTTGCTTTTAGAGTATTAATTATAATGTCAACATTCACCAGTATCCGGGCGGAAGAAGCCCTCAATCCTCATGACCAGAAGAAGCTCCTGTCCGGGAACAAACAGAAGGAAACAGATGAAGAAGGCACTAAAATTCTCCAGAAAGATAACAACGGTCAGCGCCGCCCTCCTCCCCATTTTGAAAAGTTCACCCCTCTCAATGGCAATGTCTCGGCTATCCTCATGGAGGTCGATTGTAACCTCTATTTCTGTTTTTCTTTATTTGTAATTCTTCTTCTTAAATTTTTGTATTCAGATTTATTTTAATAATAAAATTTTGCTATTCCTTGGACACATTTGTTCTCTTTTGATCATCTCTATTCTTTTGGCTTGAACCCTGAAATTTTTGGTGCACTGCTAATTTTATTCTTTTGTGCTTGGGTTTATTTTTTATCTATTATATTCATATCTTCATTTTTATTATCTATTTTCTCATTTTGGGTCCTAAACTCATACCCTTTAACCCATTAACCTGCAACCCAACATCCTAATACCCTTGAAATACCAATTAACCCTAATTATTTATTAATTAATCCCTCTCTCTCATCCCGCCGCTCTCTCTCATCCATCTTCTTTGTTTCGTTTTTTTTTTGTTGAACCCATCCTGCCGCCTCAACCTCTTCGTCCTCCGTCACCCATTGAAAACCTGCATCCTCCACCACTCCAACCCTCCGAGTCACCCTAGTCCTCGTCTGCACCCCTCATCCATCTCCGTCGTCGTCCTCTGACTCTCCGACCGACCACCACAGCACCATCACCCATCGTCGCCACCCTCCTGCCACCGTCGCAACCTCGTCAAACCATCTCCAATGGCCGCAACCTCATCCATCCTCATCATCGCCACTGTTTTGCCACTATCGCTTTGTGTTCTTGTTGTCTTTGATTATACATGCGTTGCACGTACAGTTGCTGCCTTGCCGTGTTGCTGCTACGTGTTTTGCATGTATGCCGTTGCTGTAGGGATCCTTATCCCGTTATTCCTTCGTGTTCGGATTAACAGTATAAAAGGCAAGTCTCTCTTGAACTAGTTTTATTTTTCTTATTCAAGAATTCTTTGATCTCCGCAAGTAGCTCCTATTTCTATTATCATATTTTATTTGTTTGGATACCATCAAAGAAAGTATTACGGATTGATTAGCGAAACCAAGTAGTAGTCCTCTTTTCGTGCCCTTTCGCTTGATTCAAACCCAAGCCGATTATATATAGTCACTTGCACACACGACATGAATACTTAGATTAGAACATGTATATAGATATTGATGATTGGATGCTTTTCATTTGAATGTGATGATCATGCTATATTGATAATAAATTGTCTCATCTATAGTACAATTCAACCCTAGAAATTGATTATGAGTTTTTGTAACTTTTGCTTCGAAATCATATGCATGATTGGTTGTTTTGTCATCTTTTAATAATAACCTGCTTGCTGTCCTGTTGTTTGCTCTGTGTTGATTTGAGTTTTCTACCCCGTTGCTGTCGTAATTTGATAAAACTTTCTAAACATCATCTGTAGCTTTTTGAATATATCTTTCAGAACTTTTTACAGAAATTGATCCCAATTTACGAACTGAAAGATATCATATTTTTAGTACTGCTATATTTTCAATTTCCAGATTTCTGTTCAACAATGCATCAACTTAATTACCTATTAAAATAAAATGCTACCAACATAATTGGAACATGAAATTTTATATTTGTTACTAGACATGACTGGGAACCACCTAATTATTTTTTTAATATTATTTGATAATTTTTAAGACCTTTCATAAATATGAAAACTTGACTTTCGACTGCTGTTATAACACAAGCCCAGTAAAGAACATGATTTTTGACCTGTTAAGAATTATAGCCCTACGTCTAGAATTAAGATCATCTGACAGTTTTGCAATCCGACTTACCGATTGCAAGATATCTATATTTTTGTTCAGTGACGTCTGAATTCCAGAATGCGGTTTAAATATGCATCACCCTGCTTAATTAATTAAAACAGTAGATCAAATTTGAGATATAAAATCTGAGATTATTTCTGTTGTTACCAAACCTTGTTGGGAATTAAAATATAATTTTTATGAGATTTTTAAAGGATTTTCAGTCTACTTTTATACACAAGTATTTTGACTATGATATGCTGCCTAAACCTGTAATCAGAAAAGAGTGAACTTACAGACCTAGTTTCTTTATTTATTATATGTCGTATGTATATTTGCTGGAACCAACAGAGAGTCTACTTTCCAGAATCTCTGACGGAACTAGTTTTGCTTTCCTATAGCAATGAGAATCTCCATTTTTGTACATCAACGTTTTGTTGTCCAGAATGTGTGCTTTGTGTTTTGCTAATGTATCCATGATTGATTTTGCATACAGGGAAGGGAAATAGTTCTATCATGCATTGTAACTTTGCCATCTCGTTGGCATCATTTCAAATTGTTTTTTACCTATTGCATGTTCACATTTAAGTATAATGAAATATTAGCAAGCCGGGGTAAATAAGGGTCGACTTGGTAGTGAACAATTAGAGACTGTACTCGTAAGGGCCCCTTGTTCTTTTTTTCGTGGAAGGTGGAGTGTTGATCATGGAAATCACGCTTGATTAAATTCTCGTCATCATGCTGAGTATACGATCTGTTGAGTTCACCATCATAGTCTAAACGTTCACTATTTGCATGCACCAAACCTATGGTATGGGATGCAGTATTACGTGCATTAGCTAGGATAATAAAACACTAATGAACCTAGGATTGACACTCGTATTCTTGATTATGATTACTGTTATTGATCTTGCATCATTGATTACAATCACAGTTTATTGCATCATACATTCTAGACTTTGAATTCTATTATCAGATCTGTTATTGTCTTTGATCTTTGACTTTGCTCTAGCCTACTATTTCTTGACATAAAACATTTTTCCTTGCTTCTTTGCTTTCGTTACTTGCTCTAACGGACACTATTTCTCTATTTTTAGGTCATGAGTTTGTAGGTACAGAAGGAAATTTGACTCAAGGACTTAGTGAGCAAACTTTTTGAAGATTGAAGCTGGACTATTAGACTGTTATAGTTATTTCATGTTATTTGTTTATTTTATTGTATTTATCATACTCTGTATTCCGGGCTTGTGTGTCTCGAAGTTTTACTTTTTCCCAGATGTTGGATATTTTTGGTGAATTTATTTCATGATTATTTTGGAGTTTATTCTTTGTTTATGTGGTTATTCTTTTCTTGCGTGGTTGTATTCTCTTATATATTGTTGAGTTAATCTGTTACAGCTTTGGATGATATTCATATTATTCACCGGGCCTTTGTTACGTGCTCATTTTTCCATATCTTGGAAAGCGGAGCAAGATATATTTTTATTTGTATCAGAGCCGAGGTTTGGCAAATGTGTTAGTCATATTTGGCTTATATGCTAGTTAAGTTTGGCTCTAGTCAGGTTAACTCAATAATATGCGCGCCACGTTGATCACATGAACATGTAATAACCAATATATATTTGGGTGCTCACCAACTTGTTGTTTTGCAGACTATGGCTTGTGGCGGTTCTTCTACTACTTGGCCCGGGGATGAGCAGCCGGACAATGCTGCTATCCTTCAGGCAATGCAGCAGATGATGGCCCTATAACAAGGGCATAATGAATTGATGCGGGCGACATTGGAGGCGGCCAATCGTACCGCTGCTAGTCCTGTGCTAGGGCTATTGCGGCCGAGGCCAGGTACTGTCGCAGATTTCATGAGGTTGAACCTGGAAAAGTTCTCGGGTACTGAGACGCCATTGGAAGCTGAGCAATGGCTGATTCGGACAGAGCAATTGTTGATCGCAGCTCGGATCTCCGATGTGGATCAGGTGGATGTGATCAACATTCAGCGTGTGGACCTCGCCCATATTTGGTGGTGGGCTGAACTGAAAGGCTTGAGAGATCTATCACTTGGGCCACCTTCATGGGGAGCTTCATGGCCAAATTTTTGCCCAGTGTCACCAAGGACGAGATGGAGCGACAATTTGTCTCCTTAACTCAGGAGAATCAATCTATGGATGAGTACGCTATTGAATTTACTCGGCTCAGCCGTTTTGCAGCTGCTATGGTGGCCAATGATGAAAATTGAGCTTGCAAGTTCTTGATGGGCTTAAATTTCAACATTCAGGACCGTTTGGTTGCTCACGGGCACCACACCTATGCCGATGTTCTTGATGCATCTAGGATTCAGGAGCAGGCTCATAAGAGAATGAGTGCTACTCAACGAGCAGTGCAGCACCCTACCCCCCCGGCCTTCTGGAGGGCCTATTCGGAGGCCAGTTTTGACCCCTCCTGCAAGAGCACAGCCATATTCTCCGGTTGTCACGAGGCCAGTTCAGACTTGTGACTACTGCCATAAAGTCGGGCATTTGCAGAAGGACTGCAAGCTTGCCAACCGTCTCTGCCTTGCTTGTGGAAGCAGTGATCATTTGGTTAGAGACTGTCCTAGGAACAGGCTCCTTGCACCCACTGGAGGATCAGCTCAGCAAGGAGCGTTAGCTCGAGGCTAGAGTAGACCGCCTCTTCCACCGCAGAGGCAAGCTTTTGATCAGAGGAGGATGGCCCCGAGGGGAGGTCAGATTGGAGGTCGTGGTCAGGCCTATAACCTGGCTGCAGCTAAAGTTGAAATGGTTGTTGGTGTCGTTGCAGGTATCTCTATTGTTGTATTATTTGCTTTTTATTTCTGTTCTATTATTTCTTTCTATTCAATTATTCTTGCTTTTGTCCTGCATTCCCTTTCATTATTATTCTTTGATCATCTTTTAGGTGTCATCTTAGTATTCTCTCTTCCTGCCCATGTTCTCTTTGATTCTGGTGCTACCCACTCCTTTGTTTCTTCCTGCTTCGTGGCTCGGCATCGTCTGGCTTGCGATATTTTGCCTGCTGCTTGGAATATTACCACAGGTGAAGGCATCATCATCTGTTCTATGGTGTGCAAGCAGAGCCCTTTATTGATTGAGGGCATGGAGTTCAAGGCTGATCTGATTGTGATCCCCAACTCTGGCTTTGATGTTATCCTTGGGATGGATTGGCTGGGAGTTACATATGCTGTGATTGATTTCCATGCGAAGAAGGTAATATTCAAGCCCCGGGTCGTTAGAAGTTTGTGTTTCATGCGGGTGAGACACCGTCTGAGCGTGTTAGGAGCTCGATGAACCAGGAGGCTCATGCACTTGGGTCATTATGCACTGTTGTTCTACGGGATTTCCTCGATGTTTTTCCAGAAGATTTGCCTAGATTGCCACTAGACCGAGATGTGGTATTCGATATCGAAGTTCAACCAGGAACGATACCAATCTCAAAGAGTCTGTACCGGATGGCACCAGTTGAGTTGGCTGAACTTAAGGTGCAAGTTCAGGAGTTGTTGGATAAGGGTTTTATCAGGCCTACTGTTTCGCCTTGGGGTGCCCCAGTGTTGTTCGTCAATAAGAAGAATGGTAGTCGCAGGCTCTGCATTGACTATCGTGAGCAGAACAATGTCACTGTGAAGAACCGATACCTTCTACCGAGGATCGATGATCTGTTCAAACAGCTGGGAGGTGCTTCAGTTTTCTTGAAGTTGGATCTCCGTTCTGGCTATCATCAAGTGAAAGTGAAGGCTGAAGATATTCAGAAAATGGCGTTCCGCATGAGATATGGACATTACGAGTTCTTAGTAATGCCATTTGGAGTTACTAATGCACCAGCCGTGTTCATGAGTTTGCTGAACCAGGTGTTCTCTCCATTCTTGGATAAGTTCGTGGTGGTATTCATCGATGATATTTTGGTGTATTCTCGAAGCCATTTGAAGATTGTCTTGCAGACTGTGAGAGATAACCATCTATATGGGAAGCTCAGTAAGTGTGAGTTCTAGCTTGACCGTGTTCCACTTCTGGGCCATATCATCTCCAACGATGGTGTGTCTGTTGATCCGTCGAAGATTTCTGCGGTCAAGGATTGGCTAGTGCTGAAGTCAGCATCTGAAGTGCGGAGTTTCCTCGGACTAGCGGGGTATTATCAGAAGTTTATCCAAGACTTCTTGAAGATTGCTGGACCCCTAACCAATTTAACGAGGAAGGAGTAGAAGCTTGTTTGGGATGGGGCTTGTGAGGAAGCTTTTGTGGATTTGAAGGGTCGGTTGACGTCAGCTTCAGTGCTGACCATTCCCGATAGTTCTAAAGGCTTTGTTATTCATTGTGATGCTTCGGGCAGAGGCTTGGGAGCAGTGCTGATGCAGCGAGGAAGGGTTGTCGCTTATGCATCTAGGCAGTTGAGGCCTCATGAGAAGAACTATCCCACGCATGATCTTGAGCTTGCGGCTGTAGTCTTTGCCTTGAAGTTATGGAGGCACTATCTTTTTGGGGATAGAGTTGAGATTTTGACTGACTCCAAGAGTCTCAAGTATGTGTTCACTCAGAGGGAATTGAATATGAGGAAGAGGAGATGGCTGGAATTGATGGCGAACTATGACATCAACCTGCAGTATCACCCTGGTAAAGTGAACCTTGTGCCCGATGCTATGAGTAGGCGGCCTGCTTCTATGTTCCTCACCCAGCAGAAGGAAGTGTTGGACGATATGAGGAGGATGGAACTAGATGTGTTCTTCCCAGTTCAGCACATCAGTGTATGCTGTTGCAGTTGCAGTCTTCATTGATATAGCAGATCAAGGAGGCTCAGGCTGGTGACCTGTAGTTGCAGGAATTCTGGAGTGAAGTGGAAGTCGGATTGAGAACCGAATTGGTCATTCATTTTGACGGTTTGCTTCAATTTGGAGCTAGGTTGTGTGTACCTAGGGGTGAAGTTCGGCAGAAGCTTCTTGCAGAGGCTCATCATTTGCCCTACTCTATTCATCCTGGAGGCACGACGATGTACATTGATGTGAAGCAACATTTTTGGTGGCATGGTATGAAGAGTGGCATAGCGAGATTTGTTTCTTAGTGTTTGATCTGTCAACAAGTGAAGGCAAAGCATCAGAGGACCGCTAGACTTCTTCAACCCCTTCCAATCCCAGAATGGAAATGGGAGAACATCACTATGGATTTTGTGACGGCACTGCCATGGAGTCCTAAAGGTCACAACGCTATTTAGATAATAGTGAATCGTTTGAAGAAGAGTTCTCATTTCATCCCTTTCCAAGTGGGTCAGTCCACCGAGTGCCTGGCAGAGAAATACATACAGGAAGTTGTGAGGCTGCATGGTGTTCCTGTCAGCATCGTATCAGATAGAGATACGAAATTCAGATATCAGTTTTGGGAGAGTCTTCAGAGGAACTTGGGTACTAGATTGAGCTACATCACTGCATTTCATCCACAGACAGATGGGCAATCCGAGAGAACGATCCAGACTTTGGAGGACACGTTGAGGTATTGTGTTCTTCAGTTCGGAGGTCCTTGGGAGGATCACCTACACTTGGTTGAGTTCTCATACAACAACAACTACCAGGTGAGTCTCAAGGCAGCTCCGTATGAGGCGCTTTATGGTCAGAAGTGTAGATAGCCGATCTGTTGGGATGATATCGCCGAGAGGAATCTTTTGGGTCCTAAGTTGATCAATAAGACTGTGGATGCAGTGACTCAGATCGGGAAGCACTTGCAAGCAGCTCAGGACAGGTAGAAGAAATGGGCTGACTGTCATCGAAGGCCTTTGGAGTTTTTTCCAGGCGATCATGTGTTCCTTAAGTTATCGCCATGGAGAGGTGTTATTCGATTTGGAGGAGGGGACAAGCTGAGTCCCCGGTTCATCGATCCGTTAGATATTGTGGAACGAGTGGGCAAGGTAGCCTACAGGCTTGCGCTGTCGCCGGCGGTATCAGGTGTCCATGATGTATTCCATGTCTCTCAGCTTAGGAAGTACATCAGGGATGACATTCATGTGTTCGACTAATCAGAGATGTCCGTGAGACCAGACTTATCATGTGAAGTCCAACCAATCTCTATCTTGGACATGCGTGAGAAAGTTTTGAAGAATAAAGTTATCAATCTTGTTCGTGTCACTTGGAATCCTCACTCGCCCGGTGAGTCGACTTGGGAACTTGAGGAGGAGATTCAGAAGAAGTTCCCTCATCTCTTTGAGTAGTTGTTGGTTTTTGTTTTGTTGTTCTTGGGGTTGTCCAGTGTACCACTTGAATGAATTTCGATGACAAAATTCTTCTTGTAAGGTGGGTAGGAATTGTAACCCCTATTTCTATTTTTCTTTATTTGTAAATATTCTTCTTAAATTTTTGTATTCAGATTTATTTTAATAATAAATTTTTGCTATTCCATGGACTCATTTGTTCTCATTTGATCATCTGTATTCTTTTTGCTTGAACCCTGAAATTTTTGGTGCACTGCTAATTTTATCCTTTTGTGCTTGGGTTTATTTAGATCCATTATATTCATATCTCCATTTTTATTATCTATTTTCTCTTTGTGAATCCTAAACTCATACCCTTTAATCCATTAACCCGCAACCCAAACCCAACATCCTAATACCCTATAAACACCCATTAAACACTAATTATTTATTAATTAATCCCTCTCTCTCATCCCGCCACTCTCTCTCATCATCTTCTTTGTTTCATTTTTTTGCCAAACCCATTCCACCGCCTCAACATCGTCGTCCTCCGTCACCCATCAACCACCTGCATATTCCACCACCACAACTCTCCGAGTCACCCCAGTCCTCGTCTGCACCCCTCATCCATCTCCGTCGTCGTCCTCCAACACTCTGACCGACCACCATAGCACCATCACCCATCGTTGCCACCCTCCTGCCACCATCACAACCTCGTCGACCCCCGCACCTCGTCAAACCATCTCCAACCGCCGCACCTTCATCCATCCCCATCAACTGCCCTGTTCCTCCTTCAACGCCCGAGCACCGTCGACCTTGGCTCAGAACCACCATCAACAACTGCCCTCGTTGACTGCGCCGCCACCGCCGATGTCGCCATTGCTTTACTGATGCCGCTTTGTGTTCTTGCTGTCTTTGATTATACGTGCGTTGCACGTATAGTTGCTTAACACCCGAATTTCATTTACATGTAATTTGTAGTACAACAGGATCTTTTATGTAACACCCCGCAAAATTGGAAATTACAATTTTGCCCCTGGGTGTTACGCACGTATATTTTGTAATGTATTTCATTACATATTTTGGATTCGTACTATTTATACATTTTCCGTATTGATTTCAGTCAACTAAAATATAATATTTCAATCCCTGGGATTTACGTGCTTTTTACGTGTTTTGATGCACGTGTTTCCACCACTACGTATAATATTTTCTATAGGTTTAAATTATTTATTTTTATGTATTTAAATCTATTTTATAAAATGAAAATTTATTTTCCCCTTGTTTTTGATTAAAATGCATTTTTCAATTTTTTCTGCACGTATGGTGCAGGTGCAAATTTTTATTCTCATTTTGCTACTCTCATTTTACTATTTTTAGCATGCATTAGTTTTATTTAGCCTTTCTTTTGATCCATGGACCTATAAACTAAAATGTAGCCCATTAGGAGAGGAGCCCACTAGATAATTAAATAAATTAATTAGTAATGAGCCCATGTAGCAAGCCTACTAGATAATTAAATAAATTAATTAGTAATGAGCCCATGTAGCAAGCCCACTATTAAAATCACATTTTTAGTTAAACATGTACTAATACATGACAAGTTACACATATTAGTACACATTTAGAGTTATAGAAATGTGTTCATATTTGTTTATGCATGTGTGCATGCATACACAAATGTATTTGGACCATTTTTTGGGCAAGGGAGGAGAAGAGTTGGTAGGTTGAGTTAGTGGAGAGTGGGGAGATGAAGAGATGGAGGTTTTAGGAGTTAGGAAAGTGGAGAGTTGTAAAATAAATTTGAAGAGTTATTAGGGTGAGATTTTTGCACTTTAGACCCTTCCAAAATCCTATAAATAGAGTCCCATTTCCTACATTTCTCTTGCACCAAAATCAATATCAAAATAAGTGTAAGAAAAAGAAAGAAAGGAAGAAAAAGAAAGAGAGTAAGAAAGTTATTGTGCTTGGAGGATCTCTTGCTTGGAAAGGAGAAATTGCTAGGAGGAGAAGTCTTACTAGGAGCTAGGAATCTTTGGAGCTAGAAGTGGTGTTCTCTTTTCTTTTCAAGCTTCACAAAAGGTGGGTGTTCTCCTACTTTCTAATTTTTTCAGAATGTACATGCTAATAAAAGTGAATGAGTAGTTTTGATAAAATAGAATAACTATACTATGATTGTGGTGAGATTAATAGTGAATCATGCTATGTTGACAAATAGATTAACATTGTGTTAATGGGTGATTTCATTATTGTCTAGTGTAGGATATGCATACAAAAAAGAGTAGTATAAGAAAATATTGTTTGAGAATTATAAGATAAAATTTATGCTAGTAAATCATGTTTTGAATGAGGATGATTTTGTTGTGATATCATGCTAATTAAAAAGAAGAATTTCTTTATACCATGAATCATGTTAATGTGATTGCAATTTTTGTACTTGTTGAGTATGTGGGAATTTTAGTGATGAATATCATATGATAAACATGCTTTATGATTTATTGACTAAGAAAGAAGAAAGTAAAATTTTGTTATTATTGACATATGTATATTTTTTATTGTTATATTTGGAAAATAACAATTTGTTCATGAAAGAGATTTTGTAAAATTTTTATGATTTGAGACTTGTTGGCATGCTATAAATTCCCAATTTTGTATAAGAGAAATTAAACAATCTTTTTTTCATTCAAGTTTTGAGAAATGCAAGTTTATGTGTAAATTGAAAAGAAGAGTTTAACTAAAGAATTATTACTATGAACAATGTTAGAATACTCGATATGTATGAGAAATTGTTAAAGAATGCTATATTTCGACATATGATTAGAGATATGATGAAAAAGAAAAGAGAAGGAAATAATCTTTTTATAAAGTATATTGACATATGTCAAAAATACAATTTTTTGTATGAAAGGAATTCCTTTGAGACATCCACAATCGATTAAAAGATATGTTTGATTCTTAACACAAATTTTTATTTGTAGGATGTTGGGCATAAACTAGTTTTTAGAAAAGCATGATTTTAATTTTCGAGTTTGAAAAGAAATGTAAATTTTGTGAAGAAAGGAAAAATCTTTTTTTTAAAAATGAGATATATGCAAAAAATAAGTTTGGACTTGTTGATTATTAATTAAGATTTCCTTTTAGTCTAAAGAGAAGTTTATTCCAATATCCTAAATGATTGGATTATTGGGTAAACAAGCTTTGTTAAAAAGAAATAATTTCAGAAAAGTATGAACAAAAGTATACAAATACAACTCTTAGACAGAAATCACATTTGGACTTACTGGTTAGTCAGTGAGCACCTCTTATAAGAGATCTTGGGTTCAAATCTTGATAGCCATCTTTTATATATTTTTTTTTCTTCACTCAATTAAATTACCAAATCTGTACTAATGTATGAAAGGAATTTCGGTTGCTATATTTGACAAAAGTCCATAAGGACTAGATGGCTAGTGGGCTAGGGTTAGGTGCTAGCTATATTTACCGCAAGTCATGGGTTCAAAACCCGGCCTCACATTTGTTTTTTTTTTGAGGTTTTTACTCATGAAAGTTTATTTTTAATTGGAATTAAACTTTAGTAATAATATAAAATGAAGTGGAAATATTAAGAGATAGTTTACTTGTATACTTTTGAAGTATAAAAAGAAATAAAATTTTGAGAATAGCACTTTGTGGTGAAGAAAAGAAAAGTAGTATTTTGTGAATTGATCTTCTAAAAGAAATTACTCTTGCATCTTATTTAAGAAATTTTTATGATGAATTGAAACATTGTGACAACTTAGATTTGTTATAACAATTCATGTGGTGAAATTTGTGTTCTTGAAATGCATGTTTGTTTAAAAAGAACACGAATCAATAACTAGATCATGAATAGTGGCAAGGCTATGAAATGAGTACTTTGTGGATAAGTGTTAAGACAAGATTGTGATCAATTGTGAATGAATTGAAAGATGAAATTATTTAGGTTTAAGACATGTTTATTAAAGGGTATATGTACCCATGCTTCTTGTACATGAAGGATTATGATTAAGAATTAGTAAGACTTCGGCTACCGACAAAAATGAAAGAAAGAATTGATATGATTTTGAGATATTGCCGTGGGGCGATCTCGTATTTTGTGAACAAGTCCGGTAGGAGGTAAAACTGATTCTAGGAATGATAGTACATTCATGTCTTGAACTTAAGAAAATTTAGGCACATAAGTAAAGATGTAGTAAACTTAGGGAAACGTAAGTGGGGTGCTCTATATATTCGGTGGTGGACTCCAAGACTATAGACCCAGTTGGTGGACTGAGGTTGCCCTGTGGGAGACGGATTATTATATTTTAATCCGGGACTATGAGGACGGGTCGGCGGTGGACTCCAAGATCTTGAGTAGTCGGACGGATGAGTTTTGTGTTTACCGTCTCCAATGTATATATATATATACTGGGCTAGAGGGTCACATACGGGACGATTCGCACGATGTGGAATCTGTTATAACAGCCGGCGGTGGACTCCAAGGCTGGGATTCAAATTCGTAGAATAGTCTGAACTTTGTTTTGCTACCGGGTAGTTTTCATGGCGAGGGATCGAGCCCTTTATTGTGAAGAACGTAGGCGCTTTCCCTCGGACCTATGTAGTATGGGATGCATAGAATCCGAACAAGTGTGCATTAGTGTCATCCTAGGGTAGAATGGTATGCATTAGGCATTAAGACATGACATACACTTATGTTTAGAATAATCACTTTTGACACTTTATATGTTCATTCAATCTTTTTGTGATTTGTTAAAGTATGAGATCGTTATACTATTCCCGGCATAGAGAGGATAGCCGTGTATAACATTTCGTCAGTTGTAAGTGACTGACGTGCCCACAGACTGACATGCAGGTAATGGACTATTCATGGAGTTATAAAAGTGGATATGCGGTTGCTGTTAAAGATGTTGCAAATGATGTTAAAGTTATACAAGTTGTTTTTCATTATTGTAATCTTTTAGTCTTCCGCTGTGTAAAAATCAAGTGTAAAGAAACTCTGATGTATTGTGAATGAAAAGTTTTAAATTCCTTGTAAAATTGTACGAAGTGAAGTAAAGATCCTGTGAAATCTCGAATTTATCTTATTTGAAATTCGGGGTGTTACATTTTAAAACTTTTTCGTACAATTTTATAAGGAAAATAAAACTTTTTATTACACAACAATGTTTATTACAGAGTTACACAACGGAAGTTAAATGAAATACAACTCTAATATCAGAAGCTTAAATCATGAATATGATCTTTATCATCAACCGTCTTTCAGTCCTTGCCAATCCAAGCTAGCCATGCACTGAAAATCTGTGGGCACGTCAGTTTCTTACAACTGACGCAATGTTATAATTAGCGGTCATCTCTATGCTGTATTATAACGAAATATCTTACTTTAACAATTACAAGCTTGAATGCATATAAAAGTGTAAAGAGTGACTATCCTAAACTTATCAGTGTATGGTATGACTTAATACCTAATACAGATGTTATACTACAATGACACTAATGCATACTTGTTCGGATTCTATGCACCCCATCCTACATAGGTCCGAGGACAAGCACCTACGTACTCCACAATAAAGAGTTTAATCCCTCGCCATGAATTACTACTACAGTGACTAATGTATGTTTTAGATATTCTATGAGTATCTAGTACCAACCCGATAATTCTTGAGTATCGCACTCCCACTTCAAGTGATTTTGGATACACTGCCTCACACTAGTAATTCTGGAGGCGAATACCCACACCGCGAGCGATGACCCCGGTAATTCTTGAGAGTCGTCCTTCCATCGCAAGTGATTTTCGGCCATCACGCCTAACACCCCGAAAATTATGGAAACGAAACCTACACCGCACTGTCTTCGGTACCTCATCACACAAATACTCCATGAGCGTTGCCTCGATCCCAGTAATTCTGAAAGATATCCCCTACTGCGAGCCTCATTCTGGGTAATTCTGGAGAAACCTCCCACCACGCTATCTAGGCCCTCATACTCATGTTTGCCCACACTTCATCACATCTCCCCTTAGTGCTTGTCCTTAAGTTTTTGTTTTAAGTTATCATAACCTAGAGCTAGCTTACCCTACCGGACTTAAATCAACACAAGAGAAAGTTAGCCCAAACTGGCTACTTCTCAAGAGATACTTAACCCATACTAGTTAGTTCTCAATTTCCTTTATTTATAATGCCGGTTACTAGGGTCTCGCCTAAGCTCTAGACTAACATCTTTCATATTCAACAATTGGGGTATGCATACCCGTATAACTTATATTCTCAATTCCATGTATTCATATTTCCTTCAAACTCTTTCATTCTTTTTTATTTATTCATCAATTAAGAACAATCTCAAACTATTCATTTTCACAATACACTTTTCATAGTCATCAAAACCTCCTCAATACAAGTTAATAAAAATTCAAACATAATCTCTTAAAAATTCATCATTGAAAATTCATCTTATCATTTTCCTTTGATTGATTTTGAATCAATCTTAACATCTTAAATCATATATATATTTCTCTTAAGTTCGCAATCTTATCTAAGCATGAATATGATCTTTACTTTACCAAAAATATAACTTAAAACAGTGAAAAATATTCTCAATCACTTCATATAAGTATCATTTGTAAAAACAGTAAATTCAAAGTCATTAAACTGCATTTCATGCTATTTGTAAAAATCATAGAAAATCATATACTTCACAAAACTTTGCATTATTTATATAAAAAAAAAGGTATACAAGTTTACTACAATTTTTTAGTTATAAGTTTCCTCAAAATATTGTATCTATAACCCTGAATTCTTTGAAATATATAGTAGGGTCGAAATACTGAAATACTGTCAATTGTACAATCTTGTAAAATTCATTACAAATTCAATTCTTTGTGAAAATTTGATTTCTTAGACTTTCAGAAAGGTTAACAATTCTACTACAATTTCTTAGTTCTGACTTTACTCAAATTATTTCATTTACAATGCTGAATTGATCAAAAACCGAAATGTGTACAGATTCCAGCAACCAGTCCACTACTAACCAGTTCTGAGTTTAGATTTTATTAAAATACTAAACGACCTCCAAATCTTATGAAATATTAAAGAAATGTTCCTGGCCCATATAAGATGGTCCCAAAAAAGTTTTAGTTATAGATTCCAACTAGTTTATTAAACATGATTTTCTGAGGTGCAAACAAAATTCAAAACAGTAACTTCTCTTTGCATGAATTAGCAACTTCGTGTACAAAATTATATCTAATTCATTCAATATAACCATAATATATTACCATACACCCAAACAACATCATTTCAACTTATCTATAAGATAATCTCTCAATTAGCATGCATTTTCATTCCAAATATCATCATCACAAATTAACCACTACTCATATGTAAAATTGTACATATCAAATTAGTGTGCATTGTTCATGAAATAGGATGGGCTATTTATAGGGGGTGAATGAAGAGACACCCATTACCCAAAATAAATACTCATTATCATGAATAAATATCCATTCATAAAACCAAAACCACAAACCCCCACCCTTTCATCTCCTTCATAAATTGGCCAACCCTTGGATTTCTCACATGTGCACACTTCTCATTCACTTGTTTAATTATTTGTTTATAGCCTAAATGTATATATTTGTTACATGACAAATGTAGGATTAAAAGTGTTTATTAAAAAAATGCAGATTAACTAATGGGCTTCTTCTTTTTAATAAATTTCTAGTGGGCTTGAAAAGAGACTTTAGGCCTATGGATTAAAAATCAAAATAATAACTTAGATAAAAATGAGAATAGATATCATTCTTAGGAAATTCTTTTTGGATTAAAATTGCTTGAAATTTGCACGTGCAATGCACGTATAAAATATTAAAAATTAATTTGGGAGGAAAACAGTAAAAATAAAAAATATGTAGAACAATAATATTAAGGAAATTTCACATAATGAAAAATATACGTAATCGACACGTGTATTGAAAGCACGTACAATGTACGTAAAACACAATGATTAAAATAAATGTTTTGAGTTGGCTAAAAATAGGATTGAAATGAGTTTTGAGAAAATGGAAAACATATAAATAATCAGAATATAAGATAAATATGATATTTATATAAAAATACGTTACGAATATTACACATAACAATACAAAATACACGTGCATAACACACGAGGGCAAAATAATCATTACTCAATTTTGTGGAGTGTTACAGTTGTTGCCTTGTCGTGTTGCTGCTACGTGTTTTGCACGTGTGTCGTTGCTGTCGGGATTTTTATCCTATTATTCCTTCGTGTTCGGATTAACCATCTAAAAGGCAAGTCTCTCTTGAACTAGTTTTTTTCTTATTCAAGAATTCTTTGACTCCGCAAGTATTCCTATTTCTATTATCATATTTTATCTGTTTTGAGATCATTAAAGAGACTATTACGGATTGATCGGCGAAATCAAGTAGTAGTCCTCTTTTCGTGCCCTGTCCCTTGATTCAAACCCAAGCCTGTTATATATAGTCACTTGCACACACGACATTAATATTTAGATTAGAACATGTATATATACATTAATGATTGAATACTTTTCATTTGAATGTGATGATCAAGCTACGTTGATAATAAATTGTCTCATCTATAGTAGAATTCAACCCTAGAGATTGATTATGTGTTTCTATAACTTTTGCTTCGAAATCATACACATGATTGGTTGTTTTGTCGTCTTTTAATAATAACATGCTTGCTGGCCTGTTGTTTGCTGTGTGTTGATTTGAGTTTTCTACCCCGTCGTTGTCGTAATTTGATAAAACTTTATAAACATCATCTGTAGCTTTTTGAATCTATTTTTCAGAACTTTTTACAGAACTAGATTCCGATTTACGAACTGAAAGATATCATATTTTTAGCACTGCTATGTTTTTAATTTCCGGATTTCTATTTAGCAATACATCAACTTGATTACCTATTAAAATAAAATGCTACCAAAATAATTAGAACTTGAAATTGTATATTTTTTTACTAGACATGACTGAGAATCACCTTATTATTTTTGTAATATTATTTGAAAATTTTTCAGACCTTTTATAAATATGAAAACTTGACTCTAGACTGCTGTTAAAACACAAGTCCAGTAAAGAACATGATTTTTGACCTATCTACACATAATATCAATTAGAGCTCACTAAATAAGAATTATAGCCCTATGTGTCTGGAATCCAGATCATTTGAAGGTTTTCCAATCTGACCTACCGATTGCAAGATATCTATATTTTCCTTCAGTGACGTCTAAATTCCATAATGCTATTTAAATATGCATCACCCTGCTTAATTAATTAAAATAGTAGATCAAATTTGAGATATAAAATCTGAGATTAATTTTGTTGTTACTGAACCTTGTTAGGAATTAAAATATAATTTTTATGAGATTATTAAAGGATTTTTCAGTCTACTTTTATACACAAGTATTTTGACTATGATATGTTGCCTGAACCTGTAATTAGAAAAAAATGAACTTATAAACCTAGCTTCTGTATTTATTATATGTCGTATGTATATTTGCTGGAACTGGCAGAGATTCTATTTTCCAGAATATCTGACGGAACCAGTTTTGCTTTCCTGTAGCAACGAAAATCTCTGTTTTTGTACAATAACACATTGCTGTCCAGAATGTGTGCTTTGTATTTTGCTTATATATCCATGAATGATTTTGCACCGAGGGAAGAGAAATAGTTGTATCATGCATTGCATAACTTTTCCATCTCTTTGGAATCATTTCCAATCTTCTTTTACCTATTTCATGTTCACATTTAAGTACAATAAAATATTAGCAAGCCAAGATAAATAAGGGTCGACTTGGTAGTGAACAGTCGGAGACTGTACTCGGAAGGGCACCTTGTTCTTGTTGTCATGGAAGGTGGAGTGTTGATCATGGAAATCCCCCTTGATTAAATTCTCTTCATCAGGTTGAATACATGATCTGTTGAGTTCACCATCATAGTCTAAACATTTACTGGTTGCATGCACCGAACCTGTGGTATGGAACGCAGTATTACGTGCATTAGCTAGGATAATAAAACACTAATGAACCTAGGATTGACACTCACATTCTTGATTATGATGAATGTTATTGATCTTGCATCATTGATTACAATCACTATTTGTTGCATCATACATTCTAGACTTTGAATTCTATTATCAGCTCTGTTATTGTCTTTGATATTTGACTTTGCTCTAGCCTACTATTTCTTGACATAACACATATTCCCATTGTAACCGTCATTCCTGATAATTAGTATTTTTTGTGTATTTTCCATAATTTGATTTTTTTTGTAAATTTATTTTGTGCTAAATTCATTTCGGATCTTGCATTAAAGTGTTTTCTAATTGAGATTTTATTTATTTTGAATAATGGTCTATTTGAACTTTTTTTCTATTCCTAACTGATCAACTATTCATATTATTAATTTTCGGATTTTAATAAATTGTTAAACTCAAATCATATTGTGATGCATATTATTATTATTATTATTATTATTATTATTATTATTATTATTATTGTTATTATTATTGCTATTGGTATTAATATTTGATATTATTGTTGTTATTATTATTGTTATCGATATTATTATTTTTATCATTATTATTAGCATTATTATTATTATTATTTTGTTTTAAGCCTTAACATGCTCAATTTTATAAGCATTTCACTATTTGATTTAATGTGTGTGTGTGTGTGTGTGTGTGTGTGTGTGTGTGTGTGTGTGTGTGTGTGTGTGTATATATATATATATTAAATACCCTATTGTTATATATATTAAATACCATATTGTTCTTTCTTGATTATTTTCTTTTTGATTAAATTTGTTCATGAAAAATTTCCATTCTTCTTGATTGAGCTTTTCTTGTCGTACCTATTATCTCTTATTTAAGGGTATTTTTATTTGAACTCTATTGATTTTGATCTATCTCTTAATTGAACCCTAAAACCAAATTTGAATTGACCTTGACCCAAAACCGCTATTATTGGACCCTAAACCACTAACCCAATACCCTAATTGTACCCTATAAATACAACTCTACTGCAAACCCTGAAAATTGCACAAATTGGAACTCTAGCTGCTTATTCTCTCTTTCATATTCTCTCTCCTCTCCCGTTCTCTCTCACTGTCACATATTTCCCGCCCAAATCCTCCAAACCCATCTTCTCCTGCGAGCTCCTCGTCTCTGGCGACTCCCAACCCCGTCACCGCTGTAACACCCCGAATTTCAAAATAGACTAAATTCAAAGTTCCACAGGATCTTTTCAATTTTCTTCGTACAATTTTACAAGGAAATTAAAACTTTTATTACATCAGCGTTATATCTTAAATTACATTTAAACAGCGGAAGCAATTTACAATAATTACATGAATAAAATGTACAACACTTGAAACATTCTTTAGCAGCATGCATACTTTAATCCTATCAATTTTTTTATCCTGCATAGAAACTGTGGGCTCGTCAGTTCATTCAACTGACACAAGGATATAATACATTAATTTTCTCCTACTTAGAAAGCACACATTTGCCACAAACAAAACTACGGGGACTATCCTATTGATGTCGTGTTGTGCTGTGCACTTAGTCCTTAATGCATTTGTTTATATCATATGACACTAATGCTCACTTGTTCGGATTCTATGCATCCCATACTACATAGTTCTGAGGGCAAGCCCTTAATCGTACTTCATCTTGTTGGGTTCAATCCCTCGCCATGACTTAAACTACTAGATAACTACGGTAAGTATCCTAGATGTTCTATAAATTACGAGCCCATGTCCAGACAATCTGGAGGAGAATCCCACGCACTGACATGACGCATCATTCAGACAATCTATGGACAATTCAGCCTCCGTCATGGAACGATTTCACCACTCGTAGTCACCAAACAACCCCCAAGTGTTGCCACCGGGACGATAATTCCGGAGTAGTGCTCACGCCGTGTCATGACACATCAAGCAGGCAATCTGTGAATCACTCTCACACCGCCAATCCGATGGCCCTCATACTCGTGTTTTTCTCTCACTTTCGTCACATCACCACTATGTGTCTAGTCCTTAATTATTTGAATCATGAATAAAATCAACCTCTAGAGTTAGCTCTTTCCTCTATACCGGTCTTAAACATCAATCAACAATATGACCAAACTTGGTCTTTTCTTTTCAATATCTTATCTCAAAAATATCTTTCAATGCTGGTATAAGGCTTAGCTACCCTCTAGCTTTTAATTCCATTTCATGTTCATAGCATTTGTGTATTCATATTCATAAGACTTTTCATAATTCATCATGATATTTGATTACACTTTCATGTACAAATTTCATGCATAAGACAAATAAATTCATTTTCTAACTTGTCACATTCATTCTTCATTCTTTCCACATAATTCTCTTATTCTCATTTTATCAATACTAAATCTAACATTCATACTTTCAATTTTTCCCATTGTCAAATCACTTTTTAAATCTCTTTTAATCAATACTAACAATATATAGTAAGTTCTTTTTTGCAAAAATAGTCTCAAATTATCATTTATACTAGGCCAAGGGTTATAGAAAATTATCTCATGAAATCTGGATATTATTTGAACTTCAGGGTAGTCGACTGTTAAAACATAGTCGGTCGACTGTTCTGCGAGGATTTAAAAACTCGAAAATTAAATAGTCAAGACAGTCGATTGTTAAGGCATAGTCGGTCGACTGTTCTGCGAGGATTAAAAACTCGAAAATTAAATAGTCAAGACAGTCGACTGTTAAGGCACAGTCGGTCGAATGTTTTGCGAGGATTAAAAACTCGTAAATTAAATAGTCAGGACAGTCGATTGTTAAGGCATAGTTGGTCGACTGTTCTGCGATTAGAATCCGAAATTTGGACTTTATACAATAACTCAAGATTTTAAAAACCATTTAACTCTCATTTTTCATATAAAAGACTATTTTTTTATTTGTACGAAAATGGTCACAAAACTTTATGTCCTCTTAATTTGTCTCTTTTCAAAGAGAAAATTCTAAATTGGCACTTCTCAAATAGGTTACTCTTTATTAAACTAATAATTTCCTCCTTTTCTTCTTTTATCAATAAAATCCAATCCTTTTCTTAACTTAGCCCTAACAACAAAAATGTTCATTTCCAACAAAACAACATGTAAAATTTTGAGATTTTTGTATCAATCTTAATAAACATGTATGATTTGTTAATCAATCTACTTTCATAACAAGGAGATTTCTCATAGTTCACATCATATGAACCACGCATTTATTCACATTGCATTTTTCCACATTCATGAATAACTCAACATAAAGATTCACAATTTCTTAATTAGCAAACGAGCATATTATCAAATCATCACCACAATATTTCTATTCACATCATTCAAACAATTTACCACTTATTTCATGCAATTTCACATGGGTTCATTTTCTCCTTAAACATAGTACTAACATAAGGTAATATTTCATTTTCTTGTTTATTTTAACATGATTACACACTTAAACCTAGCATGGTAACTAGTTAGAAGTTGGAGAAAATTGCCCACCTATAATGGAGAGAAAACAAACAAGAACTCCTAAAGGGTCTCCTAGAATGAACAAGCGAAGCCTTCTCCTCCTAGATCGAGCCATCAATTGACTTCTCCTCCTTGCTTGTATGGAACCCGAGCCTTCTCTCCTTGCTCCTTGAGGTATGCTGGCCACGCCTTGGATGAGGAACACACACAACTAGCACTCAATATTTTGACTCACAACTCTCTTAATCTTTTACTCACAATCATGTCTTTCTTTTTTTTTCAATTCTTTTTCAAGTGTAAATGTGAGTGAATCAGAGGGGTATACTAATCTGGAGTGCAAATGGAGGGCTAAGATTTCTTCAAATGGTTAAGGATCAAGGGCCAAGATGAATTAGGGAGTTGTAGCAACTACCCATGATGGAGCAACCACCTCTCCACTTCATCCACCTCTCCCTCTCTCTTTGAATAATCCGGCCTACACTATGGTGCACTTGCACGTGCTAGTGCAATGCACAAGCAAACTAGTACCCCCTACCAAAATTTGTTCATGTATTTTAATTAATTGTTTACTAAATTGGTCTACACTACAAGTTAGGTTAATTAAAAGAGGAATTAAATTAAATGGGCTCACTAATGGGCCAAAAGACCATGGGCTCTAGTGAATTAATTAATAAATTAATTATAATGGGCTAGAAAGAGATAATTAGGCATAGGATTTTATTTAGGCTTTTAAAAATAGATCTTTTAGGAAATAAAGAGAATAATTATTAGCTCAAGCTATAAAGAAATATTTTCTCTAGAAAAACGGATATGAAATTATACGTGCAAAACACGTAAAATCACAAACTCTTATAAATAAAAATTCAGGATGTTGCAGCCGCCCTCCAGTCGCGACCCCCACCTCCGGCCACCCTCTCCACGTCGCCAGCTCCCCCCAGACCCCCTCCTCCTCTGTCCTCGTCAGCCAAGCACTAAACCACTGTTTCCCCGCCGTCTCTCTGTTTCCATCGACAGCAGTCAACCTCTGCCCAGATCCGCCGTCGTGTCGCTTGTTGAATGTCGTCGACGTTGTGACCCGCCAAAGACGCAGTCAGCTTTGCTGACTATTATTAACAGTGCTTGCTGCTTCCATTACCATGTCTTTCTGTGACTGTGATTGCTTTGTCTCTTGATTGCACGTGATTTGCACGTGCTAATTTTTGTGTTCATGGGTTCGTTGCTTCGGGATTCTCATTCCGTTATTCTTGGTATTTATTTTCACCGTTTAAGTCAAGTCACCATCCTCTTGAATTGTTAATTGTATCAAATTCAAGTTTCATTGAAATTCTTGTAAGTAGATCCTTTGTTTATCGTATTATACTTTGTTTATCTCTTCGTTGGGTCTATTGAGGGTTTACACGAGCTAACCCCAATATTCTTGACATTGTACCACTTTTGACTCTAATGTTTGGATCTTTCATAAGTGCATGTAGAATTGATAATAAGGTTAACCGTATAATCATGACATGATTAATTATTGTATAGAAAATTGCTAGGTTGTATGTTATTTAATCGATTGATGCTTGATTGATGATAAATTAGTGTATGTATGTATTCTAATTTTGTTTATCATGTTTTTTTTTTTGATGAATTTGTTTATCATGTTTTGAAACCCATCATGCTGATTATATAGTTTATCAACTAATAGAATTGATACCCGTCATGTTTAACTAAATTTATTTCAAGAAAACTACACAAAATCCTGTATATTGCTTGCTGACCTATATATTGACTGCTAGTTTTGAACTAGTAAATGATCTTAAAATAGTATGAATTGTAGCCTTATCTTTCTAGTTTCCATAACATCTTGAATTTTTAAATTCCTTCCGAGTTGTGTAGGAAAAGTTATGCCCATTTTACTATAACTGTGTCTTTAATTTCAGATTTTTAGATTCTTGTATCTTTCATATTCAAACAGAAAAAATGCTGATCAAATGATAAAATTTTGCCCTGAAAATTTCCAGATTATTGCTTAACATGTTTAGGAGTCTATAAAATATTTTTTAATGAATTTATTATGGAGTATTTGCTGATTCTAAAAATAAAATAACATGATGTCGAATTTCTGCCTGAACGTAAAATCTGTAAAGAACCATGTGTTTGACCTAGCTACTGTTGTCGGAATTTGAACTTTAAATATGTGTTGGAACCGTGTGGAAGTCTAGTTTCTATAATTTCTTATGGATTCAATTTTTGAGTTCTGAAATAACGGGAAACTACATTTTTGTACATACTACTCTTGCTATCCAGAATTGTATCTTCTGGTTTTTAACAGATTAATTGTTCCTATATTGTAGTCTCGCATGATTTAGAGTATGTATGTTGCATTGCACGATCCTAATGAGTTATTATCACCATTCTAATCGTCTTATCCCTGTTATCATCTATTGTTTCCCTATTGTTACCATCGTCCATTAAATGTCTAGATTGCATATTGTATTGTTGCGTTGATAAAATAATTAACAAGTCGGGGTTTAAGGGAATGACTTGAGTAGTGAATAATATAGTGACTGTGTCGGCCATTGTTTATCGATTGATTGTGGAGCGCTGACTACGACACCCCAATCTTTCGTGTATTGCACCGATAAATTGTATCAATGTATCAATGTACCAATGTATCAATGTATCAATGTACCAATTTATCAATGTATCAATGTACCAATGTATCAAAGAATCAGTAAATCATCGTAATGTATTGTGCAACAATGTTATTATCGTATCAGTAATTATTGTACCGAAATGAATAATCTATAGAATTCACCACTCAGCCTAAACGAAATTGATTGTATGCATCGAACCTGTAGTATGGGATGCAGTAGTACATGCATTAGTTAAGATTAAAATGAATAATACACTTAAGGGTTTGCATCACATCGACATTGCATATTGTTCACCATTGTTTCTTTTATTACCAAATATGCCTAAGTGTTATTGATACAATTGAATGTTATTACCAAATATTGAATTATTGTTTATTGCCATTGCATCGATTACCGTGATATTGATTATTGCTATCGTGCCATTTTATTGATTCGTATTGATCCATTGACTTCATTGTTATACCGTTATTCCATTTTTCTTTGTTTTCTCTACTTTCTTTCCACGACTTGCTCTAAGGACAGTTTTTCTTCTCTTTTTAGATGAAGTGTTCACGGGTGTTGATGGAGAATTGCCTGTTGGGATTGGAGAACAAACTTTCTGAAGATTTTTATGCTTTCTAGTTGCTTATTATTTTATTGAACTTAATGTATTGAGTCTTATTATCTATTTGTGATTGGATTATTATTGTATTGGGCTTATGTCCCTGATTTTTATTATTTGTTTCCAGACGTTGGATTATTGTACTTGGATATTATATATTGCTTCGTTTCAAGTATTATTGTTCATGAAATTATTATTATTGCCTGTGCAATTGTCCTGTATTGATTATATTGTTGATTTGATCGGATAAACAGCTTATGGGTGACGTTAGTCATTCTCTGGGCCAATATTACGTGCTTGTATTCCATATTTTTGGAAAGCATGGCGTGAAAAGGTTTGTAGTGGTATCAGAGCTATGGTTTGGATAATATATCAGTCAAACGTGACTAACGAAAACAAGTTTGGCTTTGATTGATATATTAATCAGATCTAGGTTTTAATCGGGTTAACTCAACAATAT
Organism: Hemerocallis citrina; assembly: GCA_017893485.1. Taxonomy (NCBI): domain Eukaryota; kingdom Viridiplantae; phylum Streptophyta; class Magnoliopsida; order Asparagales; family Asphodelaceae; genus Hemerocallis; species Hemerocallis citrina. The sequence goes on along the minus strand of CM030365.1, from coordinate 17,176,763 downwards.
AAGTAATACAGTGATCGCATGAACAATTGATATCCAACTTATGATCTGGACGCTAACCATTTGATTTTTATTGTAGACCATGGCTAGAAAATGTGATTCTTCTTCCCATACTAAGGATGATCAGTCTGATCAGCCCACTATTGCACAGTTGAGGCAAATGCAATGTGAGCAAAACAAACTGATGATGTGGATGCAACGAGAACATAATGAGCAGTTGAGAATGGCTTATGAAGCTGCCAACAGGGTACCTGTTGTGCCTGCCCCCGCATTGCTTCCACCGAGACCTGGTAATGTGGTAGATTTCATGAAGCTCCATCCAGACAAGTTCTCGGGCAGTGAAGGTCCACTTATAGCCGAGCAATAGCATATCAGGACTGGGCAGTTGTTGACCGCAACGTAGATTGCGGATGTGGATCGTGTGGATGTTGTAGGCATCCAACTTGTTGATCTTACCCACATCTGGTAGCAAGCTGAAGCTGAGCGATTGGGCCGACCCATTCCCTGGGCTACTTTCACTGAGAGCTTCCTCACGAAGTTCTTTCCTGGTGTCACCAAGAATGAAATGGAAAGACAATTTGTTTCTTTAACCCAGGGGAGTCAGACCGTGGACGAGTACGCTGTGGAATTCACCCGACTAAGTCGTTTTGCTACTTCCATGGTGGCAAATGACGAACATATAGGCCATTGTTTCTTGTTAGGCTTCGATATTGAGATCCAGGATCGCCTTGCTGCCCTGCGACTGCGTTCTTATGCTGATATCATGGATGTTACAAGAATTCAAGAACAGACTAGCACGAGAAAGCGTGCTATTCAGCGTTCTGCCCCGCACCCTGTTGCTACTAGGCCTTCAGGAGGGCTAGTTAGGAGGCCAGTTCCACCCCCTCCTGCTAGGTAATTGCCTTACCCACCTGCTGATCAGAGGCCACAGTTGATTTGTGCATACTGCCGGAAGACTGGGCATTTGCACCAAGATTGCAGGATAGCTAACCGCTAGTGCTTGCTGTGTGGAAGTGATGATCACATGATGTGAGACTGCCCAAGGAACCGGCACAATGCGCCAACAGGAAGACCAGCTCCATGTGGAGGTCGTGGCCAGGCTTACATCCTGACCACCGAAGTCGCGACTACAGGTATTCGGCAATATAGTTGTTTTGTTTATTATTCTTCCTTTTCTGTTCTTGCATTGGTTATTCTCTTTGCATCATTTATCCATTCCTGCACCTTACATTTACCTTCATTTATTGATTCATTATTGAGTAGAATACTAGGTTTCTTCTCCACCATACCCTTGCAAATTCCATTGTACCACCCTACTCGTTTCTCTCCCTTCACATTCAATCATTCCATGCTTTATTCTCTTTCGTCCCTTGTAGTCATTCTCATTCAACGATTTCTTATTGAGTGTAAATTCATTCTTTTTCTATCTATATTATCTTTGATTCTAGTATTATCCATTCTTTTATTTCTGCTTGGTTGTCGATCGGCATCGCTCGATCTACAACGACATGTCTGCAGCTTGGATTTCTGCGCAGCGGAAGCGTGGTGGGCCCATAACCCACAGGTCCCAGGACTCTCTTGTTGCTTCTCCTTCCATGCATTGTTTACTCCCTTTTCATGCATTTGCATCTGTTATCATTCTTTGAATCTTTATTCAATATCATTCTTGGTCACTCCATTCATATCCATGTTCTTTCTTATTCTGGTGCTGCCACCATTTTGTCTTTTCCTTTGAATCGCCTGTTTGTTAACAACAAGTTTGCTTTTGCTTTGTCCTATGTACCGCCTGAGCAAATTTCGAGAACGAAATTTTGTTGTAAGGTGGGTAGGATTGTAACCCCCATTCCCGATAATTAGTATTTTCCGTGTATTTTCCATAAATTGATTTTTTAAATAAATTTATTTTGTGCTAAATTTATTTTGGATCTTGTATTATAGTGTTTTCTAATCGAGATTTTATTCATTTTGAATAATTGTATATTTGAATTTGTTTTCTATCCCTAATTGATCGACTATTCATATTATTAATTTTTGGATTTTAATAAATTATTAAACTCAAATCCTATTGTGATGCATATTATTATTATTCTTCTTATTATTATTAATGTTATTCTAATTGCTATTGATATTAATATTTGTTATTATTGTTGTTATTATTATTGTTATCGGTATTATTATTATTATTATTATTATTATTATTATTATTATTATTATTATTATTATTATTATTATTATTATTTTGCTTTAAGCCTGAACATGCTCAATTTTATACGAATTTCACTATTTTATTTAATGTATATATATATATTAAATACCCTATTGTTCTTTCTTAATTATTTTCTTTTTGATTAAATTTGTTGATGAAAATTTTCCGTTCTTCTTGATTTAGCTTTTCTTGTTGAACCTATTATCTCTTATTTACTTGTGGGTATTTTTGTTTGAACCATATTGATTTTGATCTATCTCTTAATTGAACCACTAAACCCCAATTTGAATTGATCTTGACCCAAAACCGCTATTATTGGACCCTAAACCACTAACCCAATACTCTAATTGTACCATATAAATACAACTCTGCTGCAAACCCTAAAAATTATATAAATTGGAACCCTAACTGCTTATTCTCTCTTCTCTCCCATTCTCTCTCCCCGTCACTGATTTCCTGCCCAAATCCTCCAAAACCATCTTCTCCGGCGAGCTCCTCGTCTCCGGTGACTTCCAACCCCGTCGCTGCCCTCCAGTCGTGACCCACCTCCGGCGACCCTCTCCACGTTGCCAGCTCACCCCCTACCTAATCCTCTGTCCAGCCAAGCATCGAAACCCCTGTTTCCCCGTCGTCTCTCTGTTTCCGTCGATAGCAGCCGACCACCGCTCAGATCCGCCGTCGCACCGCTTGTTGAACACCGTCGACGCCGCGACCCACCGACGACGCATTCACCTTTGCTGACTGTTACTGACAATGCTTGCTTCTGCCATTACTGTGTCTCTCTGTGGTTGTGATTGCTTTTTCTCTTGATTGCACATGATTTGCATGTGCTAATTTGTGTATTCGTGGGTTCGTTGCTTCGGGATTCTCATCCCGTTATTCTTGGTATTCATTTCCACCGTTTATAAGGCAAGTCACCGTCCTCTTGAGTTGTTAATTTGTATCAAATTCAAGTTTTATTGAAATTCTTGCAAGTAGATCCTTTTCTTATCGTATTATACTTTGTTCATCTCTTCGTTGGGTCTATAGACGGTTTACACGAGCTAACCCCAATATTCTTGATATCGTGCCACTTTTGACTCTAAAGTTTGGATCTTTTATGAGTGCATGTAGAATTGATAATAGGGTTAACCGTATAATCATGACACGATTAATTATTGTATAGACAATTGTTAGGTTGTATGTTGTTTGATTGATTGATGCTTGATTGATGATAAATTAGTGTATGTATGTGTTCTAATTTTGTTTATCATGTTTTGACACCCATCATGCTAATTATATAGTTTATCGACTAATAGAATTGATACCCATCATGTTTAACGAAATTTATTTCTAGAAAACTACATAAATCCTGTATATTGCTTGCTGGCCTATATATTGACTGCTAGTTTTGAACCAGTAAATGATCTTAAAACGAATTACTTTCTGAATATAAGTTTTAGCTTTATCTTTCTAGTTTGCAGAACATCTTGAATTTTTGAATTCCGAGTTGTGTAGCAAAAGTTATGCCCATTTTACTACAGCTGTGTCTTTAATTACAGATTTTCAAATTCTTGTATCTTTCATATTCAAGTAGTAAAAAGGCTGATCAAATGATAAAATTTTGCCATAAAATTTTCAGATTATTGATTAACATGTTTAGGAGTCTAGAAAATATTTTTTAATGAATTTATTATGGAGTTTTTGCTGATTCTAAAAATAAAATAACATAATGTCGAATTTCTGCCTGAACATAAAATCTGTAAAGAACCATGTGTTTGACCTAGCTACAGTTGTTTGAATTTGAACTTTAAATATGCATTGGAACCGTGTGGAAGTCTAGTTTCTAGAATTTCTTACGGATTCAGTTTTCGAGTTCTGAAACAGAGGGAAACTACATTTTTGTACATACTACTCTTGCTGTCCAGAATTGTATCTTCTGGTTTTTAATAGATTAATTGTTCCTATATTGTAGTCTCGTATGATTTAGAGTATGTATTTTGCATTGTATGATCCCAATGAGTTATAGTCACCATTCTAATTGTCTTATCCATGTTATCATCCTATTGTTTCCCTATTGTTACCATCGTACATTAAATATCTAGATTGCATATTGTATTTTTGTGTTGATAAAATAATTAATAAGCCGGGGTTTAAGGAAATGACTTGAGTAGTGAATAATATAGTGACTGTGTCAGCCAGTGTTTATCGATTGATTATGGAGCGCTGACTACGGTACCCCAATCTTTCGTGTATTGCACAGATGAATCATATCAATATATCAATGTATCAATGTACCAGTGTATCAATGTATCAATGTACCAATGTATCAATGAATTAGTGAATCATCGTAATGTATCGTGCAACAATATTATTATTGTATCAGTGATTATCGTACCGACACATGATTTATAGAATTCACTACTCAGTCTAAACGAAATTGATTGTATGCATCGAACTTATAGTATGGGATGCAGTAGTACATGCACTAGTTAGGATTAAAATGAATAATAGACTTAAGGGTTTGCATCACATCGATATTGCATATTGTTCACTATTGTTTCTATTGATACCAAATATTGCCTAAGTGTTATTGATACCATTGAATGTTATTACCGAATATTCAATCATTGTTTATAGCCATTGCATCGATTACCATGATATTGATTATTGCTATCGTTCCATTTGATTGATTCATATTGATCCATTGACTTTATTGTTATACCGTTATTCCATTGTTCTTTGCTTTCTCTACTTGCTGTCCACGACTTGCTCTTAGGACAATTTTTCTCCTCTTTTTAGATGAAGTGTTCACAGGTGTTGATGGAGAATTGTGTAACCCCTGTTTTCATTAATACGTATTTTTAAAAGTATTTTTCTGTATTTAAATCCTCAGTATCTTATAACTATTTTTCCCTGATTGATTTTATTATTTAAACTATTTTTGGAGCCCAATTGTTTGACTATTTATTAAAAGCCAAAGTTTGTATTTTGATTTTATTAATTATTAATGTGAGCCCAAGTTGTATTTTGATTTTATTATGTATTATTCTGAAACCCAATTGTTTATTCTAAAGCCCAATTTCGTATTTGATTTTATTAAATTAGATCTGAGCCCAAAAATCTAAGCCCAATACCCCAATTGTTTTGTTTAAATATGTCAAATCCCTTTTTAGCCCAAGCCCAAATCCAATAACCTAGAACCTATATATTTGTGCAGACCCCTATCGTATATAATTTATTTCTCTTCCCCACTTTTCTAATCCCGTACTCTAACTTCCCCCCACTTTGCAGACCACATCACCCATTCTCCTCGTAACTACCCCCCACTCTCTTCTCACCCTCATTATCTTATTATTATATTAATATCCCCTTCTCCCCCGTTTTATTCTCTCTCATTCAATCTCTCCTCCTCTGTCTCCAATCAAAATAGAGAAACCAACTCAACCCATCTTCTTCCTCCATCTCTCGCTCTCTCTCGCTTCACTGTTCGAAACCCAAGGCAGAAAACCCAAACATCTCCTTCTTCCCCCTCCTTCTGCTCGAGCCCAGCCGCTCGATCTCTTTCCGAGTCACTGTCGACCTCCGCGCTCGAGCCGCATCCATCACCAGCACCATCTCCACTCGCCATTCCCGCTCGTCTTCTCCTCCGACCTCAAGATTCGACACCACCCGTAACGCCCTCGCACTGCTGCCTGAGCTCCCGACTCCCCTCCAGTTGCGCCGTCGAGTCGAAGCTATTTCCCCTCCGCTCGAGCACCTCGCCATCAAAGCTCCGCCTTCGCTCGAGCCTCCCGCTCGGTTGTGACCTGTCAGCACCCTCCGCCTTCTCCGCGACGCTGCCCTCTTTTTCCCATTCTCCTGAGTGCCCCGCCGTAGACACTGACGCCTCGCAGCATCCAGTTGCCGCCCTCCGTTCACTCGCCGGCCAGCCATTGCCGAACTCGACAGCCGACGTCTTCTCCATCCCTCGTCTTTCGCCTCGCGAGTGCTTCCCGCTCGCACCGTTGCTCTCCTGTCGTCTTCTCCACCACAAGCCGCACTGTCTCCGCTCGAGTCCAATCGCTCGCCATTCACTTCCGCTTCTAGTCGCTGCTCCTCTTCCGTCGCCGTCCAAGCCCGACCCCATCGCCATCTTCTCCGCTCGACTGTACCTCAGTCGCTCGCCGCCCTGAGCGCACCTCCAGTCGCTCCGCCGTCGCTATTCCCTTTTCCGGCGCGCTCTCTCTCTTTCTCTGTCTGTGTTGAAGTGAAGAAGAAGGAGTTATTGGGATTATTGCTGTTGGTGTGCTGGGTTCCTGTTTGGTGTTGTGGGGAGAGAAGGAGTTTGGTGTGTGCTGCTGTTCACTATCCTGGAGTTTATTGAAGGAGTTGAATGCTTGGAAGTTTGCTACATTAGGAGTTGCTGATTTGGCGTGGCTGCCACACATCTCGCACATGTTCTACTACCCGGGATACTGATCCCGTTATTCTGTCTTTAATTTAATCGTCGTCAACTATCAGGCAAATGTCTCTTGTACAATTCGTTTGTTCTAGTATAAGCTTTTTGCAAAAATACCGCAAGTATATCTCTTGACTCTATTCGTATTATATATAACCTATTGATCCCGTATTCGTACAAGATCATGAATACTTTGTTGTCATATGTATTGCATGAACACGATACACATATATACTCTTATAATTGTACATGATGTTGTGCATGAATTGCTTGTTACTAGGTTGCATGTTGTTATAATATCTTTTATTCTCGATTAAGTGTTATGCATGTCATTAGTCGCACCAACATGTTTTATAGATCTTTTTTTTTTGATGAAAATATTTTATAGATCTTGAAATATGTTTTCCCTGCATTGCATAAATCTTGATACTCGATCCTGTCATGTTACCCTGTCATGTTACCCGTCCTTGTTGTTGCATCTAATTTTTGTTTATGTTTGATTGTAATAAAAAGATAACAAGCCGGGGTATAAAGGGAAAAGATTTAGTAGTGGGCAATATAGAAGAGCGTACTCGGATGGGGGCTCGTGGTTCCCCGACGGAAATTTGCAAGTTGCAAATTGTAAATTTGCAAATTTTATGTTCTATGTTTCACGCTATGTTATCCTATGTCCACATTGCACGTATCTCGATACAAGATACAATTGACTTGATATGTTTCCCGAGTACGTGACCTATAGAATCCACCACTAGTCTAAATGTTCACTTGATTGCGAGTAGCAACCATGTGGTATGGGACGCATGAAGTGCTACCTAGTTAGGTTAACAAAAGATATGACATTAACACGTACACTTGCATGATCCATTACATGTTACGTGGTTATGATGACTTGTTTACTTGTCTACATGTTACTCGTTTATGTTGACATATTTACTTGCTTACTCGTTCACATGTTACATGTTCCTATGGATTTATTTACTTGTTTTCATGCATGCTATTTGTTCCATGAGGTCTTGTTCTTGATTCTGTCACATGTTGTATTTGCTCTATTATATAATTCTTGATTCCTTGTTCTTTCCCTGCTTTTGTTTTATTTTATAATTGTCCCGTTGCTTGTACCATTTGCGGCGCGTGACTTGCATTAACGGGTACCTCTTTGTTTCTTCCTTTGTAATAATATACTTGCAGGCCCAGATGGAGAATTACCCGAAGGTGTTGCTGAGAAGAGATTTTAGTATTGTTTAATTTCATGTTGTTTTAGTTCTTGTTTATTCATGTAATCCTTGTTGTAATCCGGGCGTGTTTGACCCGTAACTAGGTTTCTTTTCCAGTTGTTGGTTATGTCCTGTATTATGTCATGTAATATGTCATATACTTTGTTATCCTGTTGTGATTCTACATGCTTACATGGTTAATATTGTTATCTTGTTGTTGAGTTAAATATACAGCTTATGAATGATCTACTCGCATCATTCGCTGGGCGTTAGTTACGTGCCTGTGTTTCCGTATTCTGGGAAGCGGGGCGTGACAAATTGCCTGCTAGGATTGGAGAACAAACTTTCTGAAGATTTTAATGCTTTCTAGTTGCTTATTATTTTATTGAATTTAATGTATTGAGTCTTATTATCTATTTGTGATTGGATTGTTATTGTATTGGACTTATGTGCCTGATTTTTATTATTTGTTTCTAGACATTGGAATGTTGTACTTGGATATTATATATTGCTTCATTTCAAGTATTATTATTCATGAGATTATTATTATTATTATTGTCTGTGCAATTGTCCTGTATTGATTATATTGTTGAGTTGATCGGATAAACAGCTTATGGGTGACGTTAGTCATTTGCTGGGCCAATGTTACGTCTTCGTATTCCGTATTTTTGGGAAGCGGGGCGTGACATCCATGCTTCTTTGATTTCGCTACTTGCTGTCCGTGACTCGCTCTAACGGATACTATTTCTCTATTTTTAGATCATGAATTTGTAGGTACTGAAGGAAATTTGACTCATGGACTTGGTGAGCAAACTTTTTGAAGATCGAAGCTGAACTATTAGACTATTATAGTTATATCATGTTATTTGTTTATTTTATTGCTTTTATCATACTTTGTATTCGGGACATGTGTGTCCCAAAGTTTTACTTTTTCCTAGATGTTGGATATTTATGGTGAATTTATTTCATGATTATTTTGGAATTTATTCTTTGTTTATGTGGTTATTTTTAACCCATGTTTACCAAAAAATGTATTTTTATATATTTTTTGCATTTAAAATTTTCACAAATTATTTTTCTTTTTTTCGCTTTCAAACTCTTTGGTCAAAATGTATTTTTGAATCTTTTATTAAAATCTATTTTCGATAAATAATTTTATTTGTAACTATTTCCTATGATTTTTATACAAATCTTATTACTGATATTATTACTTTGATTTTTATTATTAGTGTTGTTACTGTTACTACTATTATTATTATTACTTTTAAGTTCTTATTAAAATCCATTTCTATTTGTTAATTGCATTTGTGGTCATTTCAAAATAAATTTCATATTGTAATGTAAATTACATTATTTTTATAAATTATATTTTATTGGTTAATTATTTTTCTACTGGATTTTATACCCATTTGCTTCTTTATAACCAATCTAAAATACCCAAAACCCATTAAATAAACCCAAAATAACCCAAAACCCATTCCCTATTAACCCCTAAACCCGATAGCATCAAACCTGAAACCCGTTCACGTCTACCAACCCAAAACCCACCCTAATAAACTACAGCCTATATATCCCCATCAACCTACTCCGCCTGTTCATCTTCTACCCTGCGCCGCTCTCCCTCATCCCTGTTCTCCCTCCTACCCTCCCGTCTACCCCGCACCCTATCGTGACCCCTCCTCACCTGCAGTGATCTCGTCGCAGCCCTCCCGGCTCTCCTCAGCCACCGCAGCACCAGGCCCAATCGCGAGGCCATGTCGCGATAGCCAACAACGTGTCACCTTGTCGCCCTACACCACCGCCAGCATCAGCCGTCCTCTGCGCACTCCCCCTGGCTGCCGCCGTGTCCCCCTGGCTGCAACCACCTGTGGCAGCAAGCTAGCTCCAGTCGACAACCACCATGCAGCCACCACCGCACCACCCTGATCGCGACGCCACCGTCGCTGTCCCATCCCGTCGTCGTCTGCCATCAACCCTGAGCCAAGCCATTGCCCTGTGTTGCTGTGCATGGGTTTTGATCAACTTTGATCGTGATTTGTCCATTTGGTTTGATCTTGATCATCGAGATCATTAGCTATTTGATTTGGGCTGTTGATTCTTGATCTCTTGTTGTGGGCTGTCGGATCTTCGCGATCTCATCTTGATCTTCTTGATCTTCTTGATCATGGTTTGATCTTGGCCATCCATGGGATTCTTGATCATAGAGTTTTGATCATCTTGGAGTTCTTGATCATCTTTGTTTTGGGCCGTCGATCATCATGATCATCATCATCATGGAGTTCTTGATTGCTTTGATTGGTGGCTGTCCGATCGTCGATCTGATCCGATCATCATCCTCATCATCAAGATACTGATCACATCTCGATCTTGATCTTGAACTTCGATCAGAGTCGTCTGATTTGATCCGATCGCCTTGATCTCTTGACCTCATGATCTCAGCAGTCCGATCGTGTTTGTGGGTTATTTGTTCTTTGGATTCGCGATCTTGTTCATGATTCATTGCTGTTGAGTTCGTGCCTGGAAATTCTTTCCCGTTATTCTCTTTCTTTTGGTTGGATTCGTCGTCTCTCAGGCAAGTAACTTGTACTCCAATCCCTTTGTTTGATACAAGTCAAAAATACCACCTATAGTATAGTTGGATTCTAAAGACAACTCGTGTGTGTGTTATCTTTGATGGGTTTTGTCTCTATTGTGAAAACTTGACCATAGTGGCCTCAAGACACAATATGGACATGAATTAACTTAGGTTTTGCCCGTTCTTGATTTGATCATGTATGTGAGACTTCTTGTGAGAATTTGGGTATTTGTGGAGAACCATGTGATAGACTTGATTTAGATATGTTAATAACCCTAATTCATGATGTTTGGACACTTGGTAGACTCAATTTCAAGTTTGTTTGTGCTTTTGAATAAGTTTTGTATGATATATGTTGAGTTGTTGTTAAAGGGAAAAATATGTATTTTGTTGTTGATCTGTTTTGGTTGCTATTTTGGACTGTCTTGAAGTCAGTAACTTAATTTCGGTATAAAACATGAGTTTTAGAGAATTTTGTCTATTTTCCAACCCCTCTAACCTTGCTCAATTTCGTTTTTGTATGAGTGACTTATGACTGGTTTACTACAGAGGTGTATTATGTTTCCAGATTTCGTTTCTCGACGATTTTGTTGATTAAACTATTTTGATACTTGAGCTACACCTATTATTTTGATCTGAAACTTTAGTTAGTTTTTTTCTATACCTATCTAGGGATTACCCAGAATTTTGGTAGATTTTATTGATGAGTTTTATATGTCGTTTCATGCATGTTTACAAAAGTCATACTTGTTGTATTTTGCTCGCTGTCCTGTAAAGAATTGTGTTTTCACCCTGATTCCTCTTACTGTATGGAAAATATTTGTGAAATATGAAATTTAATATATTTTATCTATTTTCATCTCCCTTTAGCAGATTTGGATTTTGTTTCACGGCTTGCGAGATATTTCAGATGTACAGCAATGTTGGGAATTCCAGATTTGCCAAACTACCGTTTCTTGATGTCTTCTTATTTTTGATGACTAAACTAATTTTACTGGAATATTATGAAACTTTATATTCTGACTCTAGACATATAGGGGAATACCCCAGATTTTTCCTGAATTTATTTGAGAGGTTTTGATGCGGTTTTCTTGACTGAGAATTCGTTTTACTGATTTCTGTCTAAACATGTTTTTCTGGATTCAAACCTGTTTTGAGCTATGATGTTGTGAATTACTGTATGACTTATTTATATTCGCTGGATTCGTGTGGAAGTCTATTTTCTAGATCCTTCGACGGATCCAGATTTGGATATTACTTGTTTATATTGCACCTTAACCTGATACATGTTTATACCCTATTATCCTTGCTTTGTTTTGCGACACATACATGCATGCCTAGTTATAATAATAAATAACCAAGCCGGGGTTAATGGGAAAGATCTAGTAGTGGATAATTCAGAAACGTGTACTCAGAAGGGGGCCTGTATTTTCCATTTTGATTCATGTTGATTCATGAACCTGTTGATGCATGGACTGTTAGTTCATGTACCTGTTACCTATTACCTGTTACCTGTTGATGCATGATACCTATTGGTTCATGTACTTGTTACTTATTGATGCACGGACCTGTTGGTTGTATACCTGTTGATTCATGAACCTGTTGATGCATGAATCAGATGATTCATGTACCTGTTTGATTCATGAACCTGTTTCCTGTTTCTGTTCTGATCCCTAAGTACACTGCCCTCTATGGTCCACTATAAAATCTAAAACGAAATTACATTGACTGTAGCAACCATGTAGTAAAAGGATGGATGCATGAAGTGCTACCTAGATAGTAATATAACAAGACTTGACATGACATGATCTGATTTCCTGTACTTGATACCTAATTATCCTGTTACTTGATTACCTGTTTACCTGTATACCTGTGACCTGTATACCTATTACTTGATACCTGTTACATGTTTACCTGTTTACCTGATTACTAGGCACTTGATTAATGTTACCTGTACCTGTTAGTATACCATAGTACTTGTTTCTATTTTCCTGATTCATGTTAGATATTATATTTCTGTTGACACACTTATACCATGTTATTCTTGTTACTTAGAATAATTTATCCCCTGTACTTGTATCCTACATTATAAGTGGCCCGTAACTTGCAATTGACGGGTACTTGTTTTCTTTTTTCTTCTCCTGCAAATTCACTAATTGCAGATCAGGATGGTCAGCTGCCCAATGGAGTATGTGATCTAAAGTTCTAGTTGGCTGGAGCTTTTGCTATCTTCATTTATTTCCTGTTGCTCATTTTGAACATAATATATTTTACTTATATTCTTTGTGTTTGGGCAGTGTAACCCAGGATAATTGTGTTATTCAGATCATGACTATTTGAGATTAATATATTTTATTTCAAGTATTCTTGTTGGTATTTTGGTTCATATGTGCATGTGGTTGTTTCTTTGCTTCCGACTCTGATTATTTTGTGAGATATTGTAAAGATTTCTGAACAGCTTATGGATGATGAAAATCATTCGCTGGGCTTTTGTTACGTGCTCGTATTCCATATTTTTAGGAAGCGGGGCGTGACATTATTCTTTTCTAGCGTGGTTGTATTCTCTTGTATATTGTTGAGTTAATCTGTTACAGCTATGGATGATATTCTTATCATTCACTGGGCCTTTGTTACGTGCTCGTGTTCCCGTATCTTGGAAAGCGGGGCGTGACATCGGTTAAGAAGGGCTACTCCAACCTCCCCTAAAGATGAATACCCCTAGCAAAAAGAGGAACAGAGATAAGTTGTGTCGCTTCCACAGGGACCATGGCCACGATACAGACGACTATCGGGCCCTTGAATTCGAGATCGAGACCCTCATTCAGAGAGGACAACTGGCCAAGTTTGTTAGGAAGGAAAGAGTTGATCCTCGTCCACCCCGAGGGGTGAACAAGCGAGCTGAAAGACCTGCTGAGTCCCCTGACTCCGAACCTGAAGCAATCCTGCACCTCATCCACTGAGGCCCAATGGGGGGAGAGCCAAACTCTTCCCGGAAGCCTTCATCTGAGAAGTAAACTCAGTACAGAACCATCCTCCACCAAAGGCTTCGGTGACCTTTTCAGATATAGACTTGGAAGGCGTTCGAATGCCTCACTGTGATGCTCTCGTAATCAGCCTCCACATGGCCAACCCTGAAGTGTGCCGGATCCTAGTCAACAACTGCAGCTCTGTCAATATCCTCTTCCTAGAGGCCTTCCAAGGCCTTAAGTTGTCTCGAGACTGCCTTAAACCCGCCGGCTACACTCTCCATGGATTCTCCGGGGTGCTAGTGACCATCAAGGGAGTTATCACTCTTGATGTTACTGGTGGCAAGACCCCAACGACCCAAACAAAGCCAATGAACTTTATGGTTGTCTATGTAAAGGATGCATATAATGCCATCCTTGGCAGACCCGGCCTGGCCGCGCTTCAAGCCGTACCCTCCGCCTTCCATATGAAGATGAAATTCCCTATGTTCGTAGGGGTGGGAGAAGTCAGGGGGAGCCAAGAGATTGCCCGAAAATGTTACATGACTTCGGTAGGAGTTCGGTCCTCTCTCTCAAAACCCTTGAGCTCCCCCAAGGGAGCAACCAAGCCGTCTCGAAGCCGTTCGATGAGTTAGAAGAAGTGGCTTTTTTCGAAGAAGACCTGACCAGGACATTCCAAGAAAGCAAAGTCGTCCCCCGCCCAGTCAAAGCCGACATCGTCCAATGCATAAGGGGGAACCGAGACATGTTCTCATGGACCGCTACCGATATTCCTGGTAACTTGAAAGAATTACTCATGCACCACCTCAGCATAGCTCCCGAAGCTAAACCTGTCCAACATAAGCATCACAAGTTCGCACCGGACCGCCAGGAAGCCATCAAAGAAGAGGTAGATAAACTCTTAGTGGATCGGTTCATCCAAGAGGTTAATTACCCAGAGTGGCTTTCCAACGCTGTGATGGTGAAAAAGGCCAACGGAAAATGGAGAATTTGTGACGACTTCACATATCTGAACAAGGCCTATCCAAAGGACCTGTTCCCGCTTCCCAATATCGATGCACTAATCGATGCCACTTTCGGTAATGAACTCTTGAGCTTTATGGACGCTTTCTATGGGTACACTCAGATCAGGATGTTCCCTCCTGATTTTCAGAAGACTTCTTTCACAACAGATCAAGGTGCCTTTTGGGCTAAAGAACGTCGGGGCAACATATCAGCGCCTTGTCAACAAGGTCTTCAAGGAGAAAATTGGGAGGAACATAGAGGTTTATATGGATGACATGTTGGTAAAAATCCTCAAAAAGCAGGACCATGTGGTCGACCTTCAGGAAGCCTTCGATGTCTTGCGAAGTCACAACATGAGGCGCAACCAGTCTAAATGTGCTTTCGGGGTATCGTCTGGCAAATTTCATGGGGTTATGGTTAGCAAGAGAGGCATAGAAGCCAACCCACAAGATCCAAGACATATTGAATATGGCTCCCCCGTCCAGTGTTAAGGAAGTACAAATGCTCACAGGACACCTCGCAGCCATAGGGCGTTTCCTCTCCAAGTTAGGGGAGAATTGTCTCCCATTTTTCTAGGCCCTAAGAGGAACAAAAGGCTTTGAGTGGGGACAATCGCAGCAGGAATCCTTCGACCAACTCAAAGCCTATCTGGTCAACCCCCTGCTCCTGAGTAAGCGCAAGCCTGGGGAAATCCTCTACCTTTACCACGCCACATCAGAACAAAACCTCAGTGCTGTCCGTGTGAGGGAAGAAGACAAAGCCCAGAGGCTAATCTATTATGTGAGTAAGGTCCTCCGGGATTCCAAGATAGAAAATATGGCCTATGCATTCGTCATGGCTGTTCGAAAGCTCCGCCCATATTTCCAACCCCATTCGGTGTTCGTTCTTACCGACCAACCCCTTAAGCAAGTGTTGCACAAATCTGAAAGTTCGAGGCGCCCCATGAAATGGTCCATCAAGCTGAGCCAACACAATATCAGCTATCAGCCAAGGACCGCTATTAAGGCTCAAGCGATAGCAGAATTCATAGTGGAAAGCACTATCCCCGACCCTTTCAAGGAAGGCAAAGAACCCCTATTCTGGAGTATTTATGTTGATGGGTCCTAATGCAATGAGGGAAGCAGAGCGAGGGGTCATCCTATCCGGCCCAAATGAGTTTTTTCTCGAGTATTTTCTCGAAATCAACTTTCGAGCGTCAAATAATGAGGTAGAATATGAAGTACTCATAGCTGGTCTATTCATGGCACGCATGGCTGGTGCTCAATGCGTCAAGGTATTTAGCGACTCCCAGCTGGTGGTAAACCAAGTCTCGGGAGGAGTATGAGGCTAGAGATGACTGCATGGCCAAGTATCTGGCTAAGGTCGAAGAGCTTCTAGCCATCTTCCAAGAAGCAGAAGTCCTACGATCCCCCGAGAAGAAAATGGGTAGGCAGATGCCCTATCAAAGTTGGCTTCGTCTTCTCTCCAAGGGCTTAAGCGCACTGTTTTGATCGAAGTTCTTTTAAGTCCCAGCATTGAGGATGGAAGCCTCGAACTAATGGAGATACCACCCTTGGCACGCGGGAAAAACTGGATGAAGCCCCTTCTCAAATTCTTCGAAAAAGGAATCCTCCCCCAGACCCTAAAGAGGCTAGGAAAGTCTGAACTAAAGCAGAGCGATATACGCTCATTGAGGGAGTTATGTACAGGTGCTCCTACACCCAAGTAGATGGTAGACCCTACTTGAGGTGTCTCTCCCCCGAGGAATCCCAGTACGCCCTAAGAGAGGTTCATGAAGGAGTCGGTGGTGCCCATATGGGAGCAAGGTCCCTTTCCCTGCAAAATCCTGAATCATGGCTACTTCTGGCCCACGATCCTTAGCGATGCCGAATAGCATGTTCGCCAGTGTGCTCCCTGTCAAAGGTTCTCATCCATTCGACGGTCGAGCTATCTTCCTTATCCAGTCCGATCCCCTTTGCTATGTGGGGAATGGACTTGCTCGGCCTTTCCCTCTGGCGCTTGGTCAGAAAAAATTCCTTGTTGTTGCGATCGGTTACTTCTCGAATGGATTGAAGCCGAGCCCTTAGCAACAATTACGGAGAACATGGTCAATCAGTTCTTCTGGAAGAACATTGTACGCCGATTTGGCATCCCTTGGATCCTAGTGACTGACACCCAATTCACAGGGGTGACCTTCTGCAACTTCTGTGCGGATCTCGGCATCCAGCAGCGATTCTCCTCAATATCCCATCCGCAATCCAACAGTCAGACAGAGAACGACAATTGGAAAATTCTCGCTGGCCTAAAGAAGAGACTCGACAAATCTGCAAAAGGGTTATGGGTCAAACAACTTTCCAATGTGCTTTGGAGCTACTGCACCGCTAAACAGACCTCGACAAGAGAATCTTCGTTTAACTTGACAGATGGCTCAGAAGCTGTAATCCCACTCGAAGTTGGCCTACCCTCTCCCCACTTGTTAGCCTTTAGTGAAGAACAAAATTCCAACCATCACCGGGGCAATCTTGACCTCATTGACGAGATTCGAGAAAGATCGTCCATTCACAAAAAAATCTATCAGCGCAAGGTCGAGCAGTCCTACAACAAGAAGGTCCGCCCCAAAAATCTCAAAGAAGGAGACATGCTCCTTAGAAAGTTATTGATCTCCTTCCCGAGCAAGAAAGGAAAACTATCTCCAAATTGGGAGGGCTGTACAGGATCTCCAGAGTTGTCTGCCCAGGTGTGTATCAACTTGAAGACCCGGGGGGAAGAAAGTGCCAAGAACTGGGAATGCAGAGCATTTGATAAAATTCCAAGAGAGCTAGATTCCTTTTTTTTTCATTACTTCTGTGGTTTTTTATTCATCGCCATGTAATAAGGACTCACAACTTAGAAGTAGCCACTTAGTTTTCTCATGTATAAAAACATAGTTTATTTTTCCGAAAAACTGTTGCCAAAAACTGACTGTTTTACCCTAAAAGTGTACACACTAAGTACGAAAACTCTTAAACAAAAGTTCGGAGTCCAACACATAGTTCGATGCCACTTTAGCCACTTACAAACGAGCAAGTGTGAAGTAGCTCGCCATTCGGAATTGCTCCCACAACTGTTGAAAACTCTTAAACGACAAGTTCGGAGTCCAACACATGCCACTTTAGCCACTTGCAAACAAGCAAGTGCGAAGTAGCTTGCCATTCGGAATTGCTCCCACAACTGTTGAAAACTCTTAAACGACAAGTTCGGAGTCCAACACTTAGTTCGATGCCACTTTAGCCACTTCCAAACAAGTAAGTGCGAAGTAGCTCGCCATTCGGAAATGCTCCAAGTGCTGAAAACTCTTAAATGACAAGTTTGAAGTCCATCACTTGGTTCGATGCCACCTCGACCACTTGCAAATGAGCAAGTGTGAAGTAGCTCGCCATTCAGAATTGCTCCCACTACTGTTGAAAACTCCCAAACGAAACTCGCGACATTCTAGTGATCCGACCCAGAAAAAGTAATAATCAAATACTTGGCGAATTTTTACTCAAGCAAGAAACCAATCACAAGAAAGGCACAACCAACAAAAACATTGCTTAGTGTGGAGAAGATCTTATTTCATAACAAAATTCTGAATTACAAGTCTTATTAGGACACAAGCTCCTACAAAACCACAAGAATCACCCTAACACTTCCTGGGAAGAGGGACGCTCCTGTTGAGGAATACGCGTGGCCAACGAGTGCTATGCCTTTCCTTCGACCCCTCTGAAGACATCTCTACACTCGCAAGCCAGGACGTACCCTGGGGGCCCACTGTTCTAGCAACCCCTCCAACCGATGCCCCGCTCGACGAACCAGCTACTCCGCTATGAGCGTCCCCTGGGATTCGCGGTACTTCTGGCAAATGAAGAGCCAACTCATGAAACGATCTTCCTTAGGCGCGCTCTTCTCGTGAACATGATGTGCTCCTTACGTTGCCACCATCAAGAAGCCTCTTCAATCGGTGAACTTCCATCTCTAGCTCAACTATTCTCTCTTTGAGAGAATTGTCCTTCACCGTGAACTTCAAACGAGGCACACATCCCTGCGCAAAATTAGAGAATTGTCCTCCTAAGATGGGCAACCTCCATGCTCCTCTTGAGCACCAACCCATCTCGCTCAGTGGTAGCCGAAAGTAAGGAGTGACGAAGGAGTTTAACCCGTGATGACTCTCTGGCAGTTGCCCCTCCCCCCGAAGGACCATCTTCTACCCCAGTAGGGGGTACTTCTCGCGAAGCCTCATCATCAAACACTCTTCTCAAGTGGCTAGACTCCACTTCGAATTTTGAGAGTCTTTCTTGAGACTGAGCAAGCCCCAGCTCAGTAATACAGAGCTTGGTATGAAGCTGTGACATCCAGCTATCTTGAGAAACATGTGCGGAGTAGGCGAAGACATGCTAACCCAAGAAAGAGGCGTAAATCACTATAAGTTAAAGTGAGAAGGCTAGAAAATCAATCTAAGTGAAAGTGTGAAGGCTACAAAATCACTCTAAGTGAAAGTGAGAAAGCTACAAAATCACTCTAAGTGAAAGTGTGAAAGCTACAAAATCTCTCTAAATGAAAGTGTGAAAACTACGAGATAACCCTGAGTGAAAATGTAAGCACGCAATAGAACAAACAAACAAACAAACAAACAAACAAACAAAAACATCTAATTACAAAAGAAGTTAGGGGTCCACCTCGGCAAACTGGTCTACGGGGGGAGTGGGCACCACGACTATGATAGACTGAGGATCCGCTACCACAATCTCCTCCTCTTCCTCCTTGCCTTCCTCCTCCTATTTGCCAGTGATGGGGTCATACAGACAGTTCCCCGAGCAATTTATCTCGGGGGCGTGGGCTTCTACGTGCCTAAGCACCCTCGCGTACGACTGCTCCATGTTCCAGTGCAAGTGCCCCTTCGTTTCGGCCCTTGCCGCCTCCACCGCCTCCTCCTTCTCCTTGGTCGCAGCCTCTATCGCCTTAGCGGAAAGCTCTTTCTCTCTCTCCGCTCTCTCCTTCTCCAAGGCGATTTGCTCATTCACCTTCTCCAGCGCGGACTCCAGCAAACTGATCTGAGTCACTTGAGTCTCTGATAGGCACTTAACCTCCTCATATACCTTTGTGGTCTTCGCTCGCTCCGGCCGGTCCCTATTGCTCGCTGCCTTGAGCTCTTTTTCTTGCTCTGTGAATTGCTCCAATAGATTGCTAAAATGGCAAGTAATCTACAAAGACAAAGAAAAAAATTTTAGTTACAAAGGCGGAAGAAAAATTCTAAGTTATGTGGTTCAAGATAGAACTTACCAACATGTTCGCCCTGGCTATCTCTAGGACGTCATCACCAACCGACCCTGCCCTCATGGCAGCTCGGTCCTTCGGACTCACCAAGTGCTGCACCTCCTGCATGAAGATGGTGGAATCCCCGAGGAAGCCGTTGTGTTTCATCACACTCTAGTCAGGGACGAAGAGCTTCTTGTGCTCCTCTGTGAGAATCGCCATTGCAGTAAGGGGCAGAGCTTCCAAAGCCAGAGCAGCACCTAGAGAGGACTCCCTAGCAGACGACGCAGGAGAGGTGGAAGGAGAAGAATCCAAGTTAACTGTCGGAGGGGTAAGCGCCGAACCCCGAGCAACATTGGCAAGCGAGGATCCCACGACAGTCCTCTTTCTCTTCTTCCCATCGGGAGCCTTGCTACTTAGACCCCCACGCTGGGACAACATTGACTTGAAGTCCATGTTCGTTGCTTTTGCAAAGTGAGACAAAAGGGGATTAGCACAAGAAATAGCATTGGTATAAATACCCAAAACTCAGATCCAACCCGGACCCGACCCGGACCCGGCATTGGACCGGAACCGACCCGGCCTATCCGGGTCCGGGTCTGGGTCCTAAAATTGGACCTATTGTACTTTCGGGCCCGGGTCCACTCAAAAGAGACCCAACCCGGACCTGGACCGGTTAAAAAAAATCCAAAAAATTAACAAAAAAATAAATATTCTATCATCATCCCTCCCCTTCTTCCTCATCAATTCTAAATCTTCCTCTTCCAAACTCAAAACTCATGCATTTTTCTTCCCTCTACTCTAAATCCTCAACTCGCCACCTCCGCTCACCGCTCACGCTCCCGCTCCTACCCGAACGGGTAGGAATATTTTAATAGGACCCGGACCCAGTCCTCACGGGTCTGGGTCCGAGTCCGTATCCAACTTTTGGACCCGTAGGGGACCGAGTCCGGGTCCGGGTAGTGAAGGAACCGACCCGATCCGACCCGACCCGATACCAATGTTAACAAGAAGATATGTAAGTCTCTAAGAAATATATAAGAAAAATGAAGAGAAACACAAGATGCGTACTAGGGCCAATCGGACTAAGACCCCCCACTGAAGAGGACCTCCTCGGTTATATCCTTCCAACACAAAGGGGGTTGACTCAGAAGTTTTGAAATAATCTTATCCTCGTCTGGGCTCAAGATTAGCTCGGCCTTCGCCCACTTAGACACCTCCTCCCTCCACCTAGTGGGAATCTCCCAGGGTCCGTTATCCCGAATAAGGAAGTACTTTTCCTTCCAAAACCTGAGGAGTCGGGGTTATCGATCAGCTTCACTCCCCGATGCGACAACAGATAGTACCTATACTCCGTCTTGCTCTTACAATGGATTCGGTAGAGTCTCCGAAGAATGCTAAGTTGAGGCTCCACTCCTACCACCTGACACTATAGAATGAAGCCGTTGACATGCCTCCAAATGTTCGGCATATACTGGATCAGACTCAGAGAGTACCACTTCAGTACCTCAGTCACGAACGGTGCAAGAGGAAGATGAAGGCCGGCATAAAATGCGTCAAACGAGAAAAAGCACGGGTCGAGGGAGGTCGATGAACTGGCTCTGACACCCGGACCCGGAAGTAGAAGATTGAACTCCCTCAGGATCATGAAGCAAAATTATCAATCTTTGAAACAGGGATTGAAGTGGTGGATCTTTTAGCTTCGTATCGCAGTGGAGGAAAAATCGGACTATTTGGCAGAGCCGGATGCGAACCAAGTCCCTCTCCGAGAGTATCGATGGGATGTCGTCGACTTCGGAGTGCTCCAGAGGTCTATTCTCCTCGTACGAAGGTGACATTCTAGATACTACGCTGACAGAAGGTCGTCCGAATAATCTCGAACTCTGTCGAGAGTCGTCAAGAGGCACGGAAGCCTACCTAACTCCCCTGCTCACCTTCTCTACTACCGTCTCAGCTATGACCAACCCTACCACCCCCTTCCTCTTATCCACTGTCGGGGGAAGGATCAACTGTCGAGCCCCTTTGTTGTCCGAAGTGGAGGTCTCATCCCCCGAGGAAACCCAAGACATCTCGTGATAAAATATATAAGAGAAAATATATATAATTACCATGATGTGACTACTACGGTCGGAATAGTTCGCCGGAAAATCAAACACCTGACTGCGTCCGCTAGCAAAACCACCCAAGAGAGAAAGAAATTTTTTCAAGAATCAAAGAAGAGAATGAGGAAATGAAGGTGGGTGAAGTCTTATAGAGAAGGAGGGCATCGTTTGGGCTTCTGAGACATTTGGGCCCCAAAAACCATAGGAAAGCCCAAAAGACTAAACCATCGTGAATACTAAGCGACGAAACTCGAAAAGGCAGGAACCTCATGCAGCGCAAAAGCTGTTGACTGGTCAATGGTCAACGGCTAAAGGTGACACGTGTCACTCTGCCGAGCCATCCTAGCCCATCGGTGGCGTGCTTCGAGCAAACGCGTGCCTGAATGAGAAATCATGCAAAAACCGTCAACTGGTCAATAGTCAAAGGGGACACATGTCACTCTGCCGAGCCACCCTAGCTCTTTGGTGACATACTCTGAGCAAATGCATCCCCGAACGCAAAATCACGCAAAAGCTATTGACAGGTCAATGGTCAATGGTAAAAGGGGACATGTGTCACCCTACCGAGCCACTCTAGATCTTCGGTGACGTACCCTGAGCAAACACGCCCCCGAACGTGAAATCACGCAAAAGTCGTTGACTGGTCAACGGTCAACGATCAAAGGGGATACGTGTCACTTTGCCGAGCCACCCTAGCCCTTGGGTGGCATGCTCCGAGCAAACATGTCCCCGAACGCGAAATCACGCAAAAGTCATTGAATGGTTAATGGTCAACGGTCAAAGGGGACACGTGTCACTCTGCCAAGCCAGTCTAGCTCTTCGATGACGTACCTCGAGCAAACACGCCCCCGAATGCGAAATCATGCAAAAGTCGTTGACTGGTCAATGGTTAATGGCCAAAGGGGACACATGTTACTCTGCCGAGCCACTCTAGCTGTTCGATGATGTACCCCGAGCAAACACGCCCCCAAACATGAAATCACGCAAAAATGGTCAATAGTCAACTGTCAACGGTTAAAAGACACATGTCATTCTCGCCTTTCCTAACCGTTCGATCTTCTAGATCTCCGAGCCAATCGTGACTGATGGCCCAGATTTTCCTACGTCGTCAGGTAATTTGATAAATCCTTTATTTAATTATTAAACTAAATTTTTTATTTAAAAATTCTAAAAAATAATTAAAAATTCAAAATTTTAATTAAATAATTCTAAAAATAATTATTAATTCAGAAAATTATTTTTAAATTCTGAAAAAATACTTATTAATTTAGAATATTTTAATTAAAAAATTAAAAAAAT
This sequence comes from Hemerocallis citrina, assembly GCA_017893485.1. Lineage (NCBI taxonomy): Eukaryota > Viridiplantae > Streptophyta > Magnoliopsida > Asparagales > Asphodelaceae > Hemerocallis > Hemerocallis citrina. Next base: position 17,153,729 of record CM030365.1, on the reverse strand, counting down.
ATTTATTAAATATCAGAAATTGGATAAAAAATTCAAAAAAAATGATTAAAAATTGGAAAAGATTCACAAAAAATCCAGAAAATTCTAAAAATAATTCTGAGTATTTACAAACTCAGGAAAGCATCGTTATACTCCAAGCGAGCTCTAAACATCCCTGAGAAAGCCAATAAGTTCTTTGAGCCATTAAAAAACAGGCGAACTACTCCTCAAAGGCTGTGAAACTCTGTCTTCGAGAGTGGGAGCTTGTGATATGGGAAAAATATAACTAAATCGAGACCGTTCAAATTAGGCACGAATCTTAAAGCTCCAGGGGGGTAAAACGGTAATTTTACCTATAAACGGGTCCGAAAATGGGAACTAGGTCTTTTCCAAGCCCAATAACCCAATAAACGGGTCTATCTCACTGGGTCAGGGTGATAGCCCATTATAAACAAACCCAGTATATTTAAAGAGTAATTCAAATTCATGATTATCTTTAAGAGACAGTTTGAACCAAATCTCTTATCAGGAAGCGATTTAAACTTTATTGCTTATCCAAAAACACCGGGACATAGAGATAAATGGTTATCTCTAAACTGTCTCTAAAGGTGACTATAAATACCCCTCTACCCCCACCATAAAAAGGTAATCAGTATTTTTCCCACAAACACTTTTTCATAATCTCCTTGGTTACTCACTTGAGCGTCGGAGGGTTCATCGCCGAGATCCACCCCGGTGTTTTGTGTTAATTCTTGGTTTTGATGACTTGAACACAATGCAAAGTTGAGCTGCCACCTATATATATTGCAGAATGTATCAAAGACAAATACCATGGTGCAATACACAAAGGCAAAGTTGATTCAATGAAGCTTTCAAGAGAATCGATCAAACTACAAAGATCTAAGTTCAAGTCTCATTTGATCAAACAAGCTTCAAGACATAAAGACAATGGCTCAAGCTCAAGTCAAAGACTCAAGTTCAAGACAACACTCAAGTGCTTCAAATATTTTGTATTAAGTGTCTTGTAAGAATTGTAATTTTTATTTTTTGAGTCTTAAGAATGATGTAATAGCCTTGTCACACACACACTCACACATATCTTTTAATAATTGAGTGTTTTACAAAAGTTGAAAGGTCAAAACAAGCTTGAATAAGATCAGCTGTTGAGTACCAGTCGACCATTCTTCAGAACCAGTCGAATGTCTTAGTACGAAATTGTCTGAACTCATACAAGCTCTGACTAGTCGACTCATTATGACAACCCAGTCGACTGTTCAAGTCGTTTCGACAGTTTTCTGTTTTTAAAACTTGTTTTTAAAATTCAAAACCGTTATTTCCGTTGGTTGACAGTTGGTGCAACTGTTTCTCAACGTCCAGTGATTCTAACTCTATAAATAGAGTGTAGAAATCACTTGGTAAAAGTTACTCTCTTCAACAAGCTCTCAAGTCTTTATTTTTCAAAAAGAGAACAAAAGTTTCAAAGCAAAAAAATTTTCTAAGTCTTGGTTCTCTGAAAATCAGTCTAGTATAACATCGAATTCGTTTTAGACTAATTTTAGAAGTTAACCTATTAGCCACCATGCAAAATCACAAATCACGAACAAGGGTATAGGTTATTGTAACTCCTTTTGTTGTTGTTTTCACTCTCGGGTTGTGAGAGTGGTCCTCTCGGTTGGAGAGTAGGGCTCTTAGTTGTAGAGTCAGTTTTTTCACTCTAGGGTGTAGAGTGGGTTTGCTCTCTCTAGTGGTGAGAGAGGTCTACGGGTTTGACATTGTTGTTGTCAAATGCCGTAAGGAATTCTTGTACTTTTTCAAGAATAGTGAAAATCTCTGTGGTTCTATCTTCTTCACTTGCAATCTCAATTTTGTTAAGTTTTAGTTCAAAAACTTGTCTGGCAAGTCAACTAATTTTTGCTATAAGTAAATTGGTCAGACTCGTAGCTCTCAGTAAAATACTCTTCTAATCTGATGCTTCAGTAGACTGGATATCTCTTTTCAGTCGACTTAATAGAACGAAAAGTTCAATTTCTTAATTAATTTTTATACAGCATATTCACCCCCTAGTGTTATTTGCCTTGCCTACAGGATCAAACACTTGGTATCAGAGCCTGGTTGAGTGCAATGGCAACTACTTCTAATGCAAGCCAATACCATGAAAGCCAATAAACACAAAAGGCCACCCATATTCGATGGAACCAATTACAACTATTGGAAGTGTAGAATGAAGATCTACCTTCAATCCATCAACTATGAGATTTGGAACATGACAGAGACAGAGTACACTGCTCCTACAATTCCTTATGCATAATGGAACGATGAAATGAAAGGCAACACAATGAACAATGCAAAGGCGATGAATGCTCTATTCTGTGCTCTTACCAAAGAAGAGTTTAATTGGGTGTCTAATGCAACAACGGCATATTAAATTTGGCACACACTCGGATGTAACTCTTGAAGGTACTAACAAAGTTAAAGAATCTAAGATATCTGTTCTTGTTCACAGGTTGGAGATGTTTCGCATAAAGGAGAACGAGAATGTGTCAGATATGATCACACGGTTCACGGATATTACAAATTCTCTTCTGGCTCTTGGAAATACATACACTCAAGCCGAAATGGTGAGGAAATTTCTTGGTGCCTTAACCCCCAAATGGGAGAAGAAGACCACTGCCATAGAAGAGGCCAACGATTTAACACAACTCTCTCTTGAGAATCTTGTGGGAAATCTTTTGGCATATGAAGTTCAACTTGAAGAATGCAAGAAGGATCTAGAACCTCAACAATCAAAGAAAAAGACACTTGCTTTCAAGGCAATGTCGGACTCCGAAGATGAAGAAGAAATAGCTGTGTTCACTAGAAAGTTCAAGAAGTTTCTAAGGAAAGGTAAATTTAATTCCAAATTTAAAGATACTAATGAACTTCCCACTTGTTTCAAGTGTAACAAAACAGGTCACATGAAGAAGGATTGCCCATTAGAAAGTGCGAAATCCAAAGGAAAGTCTCCTAACTTCAAGAAGGACAAGTACACAAAGAACAAGTACATGATGAACAAGAAGGCATATCAAGCAACTTGGGACGATAGTGACTCGTCATCGGAAGAAGAGAATGAAGAGATAAACGAAGTTGCGAATGTATGCTTCATGGCTATACAAAACGAAGTAAGTGACAACTTTGATTCAAATGACTTATTAGATGCTTTTAATGAGATTTTTCAAGAAATTAAGAATGAGAAAATTAGAGTTAAAAACTTAAAGAAAGTAAATGAAACACTTTCTCAAGAGAATCTTGACTTAAATGTTGAAGTCAAGTCTTTAAATTCTCGACTTTCTAATTTGGATATAGATCTTGTCTCTCTTAAAAAAATTATGAAGAGATATCCAAGAATGTATCTAAATTTAACAAAGGAAAGGAGAATTTAAATGAAGTTCTCCAAAATCAAGTTCAAACTAATAAGAAATTTGGACTTGGTTTTCAAAAGTCTCATGAAAACCATCATGTCTCTAAGAACACTAGTAATAATAAGTTTGAATCTATCTCTAGTGTTAAGAATAAATTATATGAGTTTTTTGAAAAACCACAAACTGTTATTTTCCATGAACAGAGTAATTCTGTAGTTTAGATTAGTCGACTGAACCCAAATTTCAGTCGCCTGTCCAAAGATTCTGAGTCTTATTCAAAGAAATGAAAACAAGCATTTAAGGAACGAAAGTGTCCCGCACGGCCAGTAAACGTATGCCTAAGAGACCTTCCGATTTGAAGAGCAGAAAAGAAACCGGACATGATAAGTTTTCATCATCCGGCTCGAGCAAGAATCAAAGGAATGACATAAATAGATCGATATAAAATCTATATTTCAGACATATTCACACATATATAATATAATAACTCTAGGTAAGAAAAGATTTACCAGATTCCATTTCAAATAATTTGACCTATTTCACCTCCCAGTCGGCTAGCTTATAATAATAGTCGACTGAAAGGTTCGATAAAGTCGACTGGACAGAGCAAAAACATTTGGGTTCAGTCAACCTGAGTCTAAAAGATAGAATTACTTATATAAATTCATATGTTCTTAATGTATGTAATTCTGTAGATTATATTAATGCTTTTGGTGGAAAATCAAACTCACTTTGGGTTTGGTTTTCCAAAAACTAATCCTTTTCGGACCCAATGAAAAGGCTACCATATTCACAATGTTTATTTTATAGGTATCTAAAAGAGAACGTTGGATACTTGACAGTGGATGCTCTAAGCATATGACTGGTCATGCTAACATTTTTTCTTCCATACAAGAGATTGATGGAGGAACAGTCACATTCGGTGACAACAACAAAGAGAAGGTTATTGATATAGGCATGGTCGGTAAGAACACTACCCCTACTATAGAATAAGTTTTTCTTGTTAGTGGGTTAAAGCATAATCTGTTAAGTATTAGCCAATTGTGTGATCAGGGATATAAAATTATTTTTGAAAAAGATGCATGTTTAATTTATGATTCTACAACGCAAAATGTAATTTTTCAAGGCTTTAGGGAAAATAATATTTATGAGTTATGTTTAAAATAAAATGATTTTTCGAATGATTTTTTCTTAGTAGCTTCTAACAATCATTCTTGGTTTTGGCATAAGAGGTTTGGCCATGTGAATATGAAAAATATTGCTAAATTGTCTAAGTACAACCTAGTTAAAGGACTGCCAAGACTATCCTATAAAAAGGATAAGTTATGTGATGCATGTCAACTAGGTAAACAAGTCAAATATACTTTTAAGACAAAAGAAATGATTTCTACTAGTAGGCCTCTCGAATTAATCCATATGGATTTATTTGGTCCTACTAGAGTCGCTTCTTTAAATAGAAGTAGGTATGTATTTGTTTTAGGAGATGATTTTTCAAGATTCACATGGGTTTTCTTTTTAAAACGTAAGAATGATGCCTTTGAAGTATTTGAAAATTTTTGTAAACGAATTCAAAATAAAAAATCTCTAACCATAGTCACTATTAGAAATGATCATGGTGGAGAATTTGAAAATGAAACGTTTTCAGAATATTGCAACAACAATGGTATAACACATTCATTTACATTTCCTAGAGGTTCACCACAAAATGGAGTGGTTGAAAGAAATAATAGGACTTTGCAAGAGTGTGCACGTGCTATGCTTGTTAAAAGCAATTTTCCTAAGTATTTCTAGGCTGAAGCTGTTTCAATAGCGTGTTATGTTTTAAATAGAATTTTGATTAGGCTTAAGCTTAAGAAAACATGTTATGAACTATTTTTTGATAGAATTCCTAAAGTATCTTACTTTAAAGTATTTGATTGCAAGTGTTTCATTTTAAACACTAAAGATAATTTAGATAAGTTTGATCCTAGATCTAATGAAGGTATCTTCATTGGATACTCAAATAGGAGTAAGGCATATAGAATTTTTAATAAGTTAACTTTTACTATTGAAGAATCTATGCATGTTTCGTTTGATGAATCTCTGCCTTCATCTACTGTTATTGGAGATGATGAAAATATTTTATCACCTTTAAATAACGTTATTAAATCACTAGAAAAAACTACCCTAGCAGATAAGTCGACTGATAAGGAAGTTAAGTCGACTGATGTGAATCAGTCGGCTGATGGACTAGTTCAGTCGGCTGATCCTGTTGTGATGACACAAACTTTACCAAAATCATTTGTTAAAGTTAGAGATCATCCTCACGACTTAATAATTAGTGATATCTCACGTGGTATTCAAACAAGATCTCATGTTAACATGATTTCTCATACGGCTTTCTTGTCGGATTTTGAACCGAAGAATATACAAGAAGCTTGTGAGAATGAATTTTGGATGAATGCCATATAAGATGAATTAAACCAGTTTATAAGAAATGATGTGTAGGATTTAGTTCCACGACTCCCTGATGATACTATAATTGGTACCAAATGGGTATTCAAAAATAAGTTAGATGAATCAGGACAGGTCGTTAGGAACAAGGCTAGATTAGTTGCTCAAGGATATAATCAAGAAAAAGGCATAGATTTTGATGAAACATATGCTCCTGTTGATAGACTAGCATCAATTATGATCTTATCATCTTTTGCATGTTTTATGAACTTTACACTTTCCCAAATTGATGTTAAAAGTACTTTTCTTAATGGTTTTATTAAGGAAGATGTTTATGTTAAGCAACCACCCGGTTTCGAACATGAACAATTTCCAAACCACGTTTTTAAATTGAAAAGAGCTTTATATGGTCTTAAACAAGCACCCCGTGCTTGGTATGATCGGTTAAAGACTTTTCTATTAGAAACTGGTTTTGAAATAGGTAAAGTAGATACCACCTTGTTTATTAGGAAAATAGAGACCGATATCCTAATCATACAAATATATGTAGATGACATAATTTTTGGATCTACTAATAGTAATCTCTGTCAAGAGTTTGCTAATACCATGAAAAATGAGTTTGAGATAAGTCACATGGGTGAACTCAATTATTTCCATGGACTACAAATAAAGCAGTCACATAATGGCATATTTATTAATAAAGAAAAATATGCTAAGGAATTACTCAAACGGTTTGGCATGAATAGCACTAGTAGTAAGACCACATCTATGGCTACTACTAATACACTTGACAAAGATGAATTAGGTAAGAGTGTCGATCAAAAACTCTATCGAGAGATGATTGGCTCACTCTTATATATAACTACTAGTAGACCAGATATTATGTTTAGTGTATGTTTGTGTGCTAGATATCAGTCAAGTCCTAAAGAGTCTCACTTAAAAGCTTTGAAACGCATTTTAAGATACATTAAAGGCACATTTGAGTATGGTTTATTCTATCCACGCACCGATAATTTTCAACTTTGTCGTATAGTGATGCGGATTTTGCTGGTAGTAAAACTGACCGTAAAAGTACCAGCGGTACTTGTCACTTTTTGGGACATTCACTAGTATCTTGGTACAGTAAAAAGCAAAATTCAGTATTCCTATCTACTACAGAAGCTGAATATATTGCTGTAAGTTTGGCTTGTGCCCAAATTCTGTGGATGAAACAAACCCTATTAAATTATCGTATTTCATTTTCAAAACCTTCTATAATATGTGATAATACCAGTGCCATTAGTTTATCTAAAAATCCGATTCAACACTCACGTACGAAACACATTGATATTAGACATCATTTTCTACGTGATCATGTTTTAAAGGGAGATATATCTTTGGATTTAATTTCTACTGATAAACAAGTAGCAGATATCTTTACCAAACCACTTAAGAAAGACACATTTATCAATTTTAGAAGAGAACTAGAGATCTGTTGTTTTCATGATATTTCTTGAATTTTTTAACTTGTGTAAGTCGACTTAAAAATATTTTCTAGTCGACTGACCAAGTATTTTTTAACTTGTCTACTTTTACTGAATTTTATGCTCTAGACAATCGACTGTGTACAGTACTAAGTCGACTGACAGACATATTACTTGATGTTTTCGCTTGGTTCTGATTGCTCTCGACTTATTCGACTGATCTTCAAACCCAGTCGGCTTATAAAGTATTTTCGTTGTTCTTATTATTGCTGAATCTTGTGTTCTGAACAGTCGCCTGTATATAACTAGTCGACTGACAGAAAGTTTTTACTTGATGTATTTTCTATTTTTTTGTTATTGTAATTTTTCGTTATGTTTTCTGTATTTCACTTTTATGCAATATTTGAAACCATGTACTTCACTTTCCTTTGTATCAATTGGTTATGGTTTTGCAATATGTTTGTTCATTCTGTAATGCTTTCCATTATGTTATTGGTTCTTTCCTCCTTTTTTCATTGATGACAAAGGGGGAGACAAGGAAATGTCTGATTTGTGCATATTTTTAACTTGTGCATATTGTACATTAGTTAGGGGGAGCATTTTTAATTATTATTATTATTGTAAGCTATTGTGTTTTCATCATAAAAAAAGAGGAGAATGTTGATTCTTGGTTTTGATGACTACAACACAATGCAAAGTTGTGCTACCACCTAAATATATTGCAGTATGTATCAAAGACAAATACCATGGTGCAATACACAAAAGCAAAGTTGATCCAATGAAGCTTTCAAGAGAATCGACCAAACTACAAAGATCTAAGTTCAAGTCTCATTTGATCAAGCAAGCTTCAAGACATAAAGACAATGGCTCAAGCTCAAATCAAAGACTTAAGTTCAAGACAAGACTCAAGTGATTCAAATATTTTGTATTAAGTGTCTTGTAACAATTGTAATTTTTATTCTTTGAGTCTTAGAATGATGTAATAGCCTTGTCACACACACACTCACACATATCTTTTAATAATTGAGTGTTTTACAAAAGTTAAAAGGTCGAAACAAGCTTGAATAAGATCAGCTGTTGAGTACCAGTCGACCATTCTTCGGAACAAGTCGACTGTCTTAGTACGAAACTGTATGAACTCATACAAGCTCTGACCAGTCGACTAATTATGGTAACTCAGTCGACTATTCAAGCCGTTTCGATAGTTTTCTTTTTTTTAAACTTGTTTTTCAAATTCAAAACCTTTATTTCCGTTGGTTGACAGTTGGTGAAACTATTTCTCAACGTCCAGTGATTCTAACTCTATAAATAGAGTGTAGAAATCACTTGGTAAAGGTTACTCTCTTCAACAAGCTCTCAAGTCTTTATTTTTCAAAAAGAGAACAAAAGTTTCAAAGCATAAAAAATCTCTAAGTCTTGGTTCTCTGAAAATCAGTCTAGTATAACATCGAATTCATTTTAGACTGATTTCAGAAGTTAACCTATTAGCCGCCATACAAAATCACAAATCACAAATAAGGCTATAGGTTACTGTAACTCTTTTTGTTGTTGTTTTCACTCTCGGGTTGTGAGAGTGGTCCTCTTGGTTGGAGAGTAGGGCTCTTGGTTGTAGAGTGGGTTTTTCACTCTAGGGTGTAGAGTGGGTTTGCTCTCTCTAATGGAGAGAGAGGTCTACGGGTTCGACATAGTTGTTGTCAAACGCCGTAGGAAATTCTTGTACTTTTTCAAGAATAGTAGAAAATCTCAAGTGGGTTGCTTGGGGACTGGATGTAGGTCGGGAGGACCGAACCAGGATACACCACTGTGTTCTCTGTGGTTGACTCTCTGTGGTTGTATCTTCTTCACTCGCAATCTCAATTTTGTTAAGTATTAGTTCAAAAACTTGTCTGGCAAGTCGACTGGTTTCCTCTATAAGTCGACTAGTCAGATTCGTAACTCTCAGTAAAATACTCTTCTAATCTGACGCTTCAGTCGACTGGATATCTCTTTTCAGTCGACTTAACAGAACAAAAAGTTCAATTTCTTAATTAATTTTTATACAACACTATTCACCCCTCCCCCCTCCTGTAGTGTTATTTGCCTTGCCTACAGGATCCAACATTTTGAACTTTTTGCAGGTCAGCAACAAGGTTGAGAAACAGTCAATACCTGTAAGAAGTCAACATGTTTGCTTTTATTGTTTCTAAAAGAATCCACAAATCATCTATTTTCTCCCACACCAAAATTAGCAGCAACAGTTTTACTTCGATTCACTTTGTGAAGTAATCGATAGGTACCATTATGAAGTTCCTCCATCCAGTTGCGATGGGACACGGTAAAAGTAAGTTCTTTCCCACATGGAGAAGGGATTTGGACTTGACATGGAGCTAAGGTCGGCTTGGGGAACCCACTTAATGGGGGAGAACCTTTGGCAGGAAGTGCACTGGCAAACTTATTCTTGGGCGTCGTCGATGAGTCAGGGCTAGTAATACACATGATTGAGAGTTTTTTAGCAAGGGACCTCGATCCCATGTGGCCGCCTCTGATTCCTTCATGTACTTATATACAACATACTTGGCCTCTTCGAGGGAGAGGCACTGCAGTAAGTTCTACCATCTATGAGAGTGTATGAGCATTTGTACAAGACTCCTTCGACTAAAGTATACCTTTCTGCCCTTACATGGAACTTCATTGCTTATTTTTGCATTTGCTAGAAGGATTCCCTTATCGAGGAAGTTTACAAAGAGTATCATCCAATTTCCCTCGAGTGCCTATGGGATGATAAATATGAGCTCTTATGCTTCCTCTTCTATGCTTGGCTTATGGAGAACTTCAATGAGAACAATGTGATTGAGTTCTTCGAAGGAAGAGGAGGCTATCTTAGAGAGGGCATATATTTTTGCATTTTCTTTGCATAGGATTCAAGTGACTTCGGCCCCTTGGAATGAAGCTAAGAGCTTCTTCACGCAATATAGGTACATGACCATGCGATCATTCACGGCCACATATTCCCCTAGGATCTGGTACACCACTAGCTTGTAGTCATTGAACATTTTCACCTTACCGGCCCCTGCTTTTCTAGCTAAGAGGAGGCCAGCTATGAATGCCTCATATTCTGCCTTGTTGATAGAGGCCTAAAAGTTAAGGTGGTGTGAGTACTCGAGAGTGATCTCATCTGGGTTGAGCAGGATGATCCCATTACCTGTTTCATCGATGTAAGAAGAACCATTGACGTAGACACTCCAGTACAGTGAGTCATTGTCTTCCTCGGGGGTGGGTGGGGGGGGGGGGGGAAGTGATTTCGATGATGAATTTGGCCAAATCTTGGACCTTGATGGCCATCTAGCCGATATCGTGCTCGCTTAATTCGAAGGACCATTTCATAAGTTGACTGGAGCTCTCTGGCTTGTATAGAACTTTTCTGAGGGGTTGGTCGGTGAGAACTAAGATAGAGTGTACTAGAAGTATGGTCGGAGTTTGCAGGTGGCTATGATAAAATACTAGGCCATCTTTTCCATTTTTGAATAACGAAGCTCGCTGTCATGAAGGATTTTGCTCACATATTAGATCGGCTTCTTAATCATGTCATCTTCTCTCTTTAAAATGACATTGAGGATCTGATATGAAGTGGTCAGGTAGAGGTAGAGCACCTCACCTGGCTTGGGCTTGCTTAGGAGCGGGAGATTGATAAGATATGCTTTGAGCTGTTCAAAAGCTTCTTGCTGCATTCTTCCACATTCGAAGCCCTTTGCTCCTCGGAGTGCTTTGAAAAATAGGAGGCACTTCTCCCTCAACTTGGACAGGAAGCGTCCAATAGCAGAGAGGTGCCCTGTAAGTCTCTGGGTTTCTTTGATGTTGGACGGGGGAGACATGTCTAGTATAGCTTGGATTTTCTCCAAGATGGGTTTGATTCCCCTCTGGCTGACCATGAATCCTAAGAATTTTCCCTAGGAGACCCTGAAGGCACGCTTGGAGGGTTTCAACCTCATATTGTGCTTCCGGAGAACATTGAAAGCTTCTTGGAGGTCGGTCATATGGTCCTTCCTCTTGAGGCTCTTCATAAGCATGCCGTCCACATAGACCTCCATGTTACGACTGATTTGTTCCTTAAAGACTTTGTTCACCAGTCACTAGTAAGTGGCTCCGGCATTCTTCAGCCCAAAGGGCATAACTCGATAGCAATAAAGACCTTGGCGATGATGAAGGATGTCTTCGAGATGTTGAGAATGAACATTCAGATATAATTGTATCCCAAGAAGGTATTCATGAAGTTGAGGAGCTCATGTCCAGAAGTGGCCTTGATCGGTGCATCAATGTTGGGGAGAGGGAAGGGGTCCTTCTGACATGCTTTGTTGAGAACGGTGAAGTTGATACAAATCCTCAACTTTCCATTTCTTTCTTGACCATTACTATGTTGGCCAGCCACTCAGGGTTGTTAACCTCTTGAATGAAGCAGGTAGTTAGGAGATTATCGACCTCTTCCTTGACGACCTATTGCCAGTCGGGAGAAAACTTGCGGCGCTTTTACTGGACCCGCTTGACACTCAGATAAACACTGAGAAAGTGCATAATCAAGTCTTCTGAGTTATCGAGCATGTCAGCGGCGGTCCAAGCAAATAAGACCCGGTTATCCCTAATGCTATTGACAAGTTGCTGTTTGACTGGATGGGAGAGAGTTTTGTTCACTCGAAAACACCTGGCCTGCTTCTCTTGGGAGAGCGGGATCTTCTCTAGTTCATCCACGAACTCAAAGTCAAGATTCCTCGCTTGATGGAGTTCTATGCCATCAAGGGAAAAAACCAAGCCTCCCATTGTGGTTGTGTAACATGCATGGGTCGCTTCTTGGCTCCCCTTAACTTCTCCCACTCCCGCTGATGTGGGGAACTTCATCTTCATGTGGAAGGCGGAGGCCATTGCACGAAGAGCCACCAAGCTAGGGTGGCCAAGGATGATGTTGTTGGTGGATTTCATATTAGCGACCATACAGTCCATTGCCGCAGTTCGAGTAGTCGGGGCCCTAGAGTTGGAATGTTCAACGAATCCCAACTCGTAGTGAACCAAATTCGGGGCTAATATGAGGCCAGGGACAACCGCATGATCAAGTACTTGGCCCATGTGAAGAAACTTATGACTACATTCAAAGAAGCTGCAGTTATTCGCATCTCACGCGAGCAAAATGGGCAAGTTGATGCCCTCTCCAAGCTAGCTTCCTCATCCTTTGATGGGCTTGACCATATAGTGCTAATTGAAGTCCAACTTAAGCCAAATATCGAAGAAGAGAGCTCATGTTCATCGCCCCCAGACACCCAGATATTGTTGGATGAAACCCTTGGTCAATTTCCTCGACAAGAGAGTCCTCCCGACGGACCACAAAGAGGCAACAAAAGGTCCGGGTAAGTGCGGAGAAATACAGTCACATCGAAGGAGTCCTCTACTTGCGCTCCTACACTCAAGTTGACAACCGACCCTACCTAAGACGCGTCTCCCCCAAAGAGGCCGAGTACGCCGTCACCAAAGTACATGAAGGGATAGGGTGCAGTCATCTTGGCGCGAGGTCTCTTGCATGAAAGATTCTCAACCATGGTCACTATTGGCCAACTCTTTACAGCGATGCCCAAGCATACTGTAACCCCTGTTCCCGTAAATACGTATTTTCCGAATATTTTCTGTATTTCGATTATTACTTGTTAAAATTGTTTTGAATCTTTAGTTAAAATCTTTTCTAAACGAAAATTATATTATTTCAAATAATAGTGTATTTTAACTTCACTTTCCATTTTTGATCGACTATATATATTCCTATTTGGATTATTTAATATAAAGTGGATAAGTCAAATTCTTATTTTGTTGTATAAGGTTATTATTACTATTATTACTATTATTAATGCTAATTATTATTGTTGTTATTGTCATTACAATTAATATTATTATCGGCATTATTATTATCACTGTTATTATCATTATTGTTACTATTATTTTATTATTATTGTTATTATTATTTTTATTATTGAGATGTATTATTATTAGTGTTATTATTATTATTTTTGTTAAAGCCCAGTTTTGATCTATATTATATCATCTATTTAATATGAAGCACAAGCCCAATTGTTTAACTATTTATTCTTAAATACCAATTTTTATTTATTCTGCATTATTTATTTATATATCTAACCTGAGCCCAAAGTTTAGCCCAATCCTATCACTAATTTATTTAAATGTTTTGAGCCCATGAACCAAGCCCAAATCTAAATCCAGTACCCATATGCATTTGTATAGAATCAATCCTATATACTCACCCATATACAATTTCTCCATATTCACCCACTCTTCACATTTCCCGTAACTACAACCCCCCACTATCTCCAACTACCCACTATTATATTATTATTTTAATAACCCATCTCCCCCACTCTCTTTCTCTCACCCCGTCCCTCTCTCTCTCCCACTATGTCTCTCCCCCTCTGTTTCCCCAAACCAAACAAAGAACACCCCCCATAGCTGTTGCTCTCCACCATTCCTCTCCTGCCGCTCAACCCCCTTGTATCCCCGATCGAGCTGCACCGCCATTGCTCCTGCAGTCCTCGTCGTCATCCACCCCATTCGGTCGCCTCCGTTAACCCATCGAGCCACTACCAGACATCACCGAACCCATCTTCATCCCTGTCGAGTTCTCCATCCCCGTCGATGTGCCTTGCCGCAGTCGAGCCACCCGTTACCGCTCGAGTCTCCATCGTCGTGCCATCATCCTCCTTCTGTCGCTCACCCTCGAGCCCCGCTCGCCATTGCAACTCCACCCCTCGTCGAGCCACCTGCGTCCCTTGCTCAACACCAGCCTCGACCAGGACCCCACCAAACAGTCTCACAGTCACCGCTCGCTAACAGAGCATCCTGTCGTCTTCATCCTCCGCTCGAAGCTCTGCCAGCAATCGAACCCCTCGCCTCACCGTCAACCCATCTCCTCTGTTTCCTTCTGAAATAGAGCATCGCCTCCATAGTCGACCCCGATCGCCAGTCACCGGTCGCCTTCTTCGTCGAGCAGCTGCTCGCCCCTCCCGTTCTAACCTCCCCGTGTTTGTCACTTTGCATCCCGCAACCTGCCATTGCAGCTTGTCGTCTTCTTCCTCTGTGTTGACGCCAAACCCATCAACTCTGCTCCTCGTCTCCTCTTCCCTGACTTCCCGCCATCGCCTCAACCACCACCGGCCATTTCCCCCAACACTCGACAACCACCCCTAGTACTGCTGTCATTTTCCTTGCTGCAAGTCGACTATCCTCACACCTCGTCGATAGCCTCGCTGCACTTACTGCCGCCAAAGTACCCGCTAGTGCTCCTATTGAAGATGCTCTATTGCTGGTTGTCCATTGGAGGAAATCCCCGTTTTCTATTGTGTGGTTTCTTGCTGTTACTGCTATGAAGTGGCTGTTTGCTGTATGGAACTTTGTTGGCTGCTGCTGTGAGGCCCCTCTCGCTGTTTGCTGTTCGGGTTGGATCGCCATTTATGTTTGCTACTTGGGGAGTCGTGCTGTTGTTGTGTTCTTACGCACGTTGTGTGCACGTGCTTTTGTGGGTACGTGGAGTGCACGTGTCGTCACCGAAAGTCTCATCCCGTTATTCTTTTATATTCAGAATTATCTCCTAACAGGCAAGCGTCTCTTGCTCATTTATATTGTTTCTAGTTCAAGAAAACACTCTTTGAAATTCGGCAAGTAGTAATCAAATTGAATATCATATATAATTGAACTTTATTGTTTATTTATTGTACCATGTTATTGATTCATAGTCTTCTCATGGTGCTATTATTGTTGACTTCAATCCCAAACCATTAATTTATTGTACTATTGAACATTCACATATACTGCCTTATCATTTGCTTGATTTTGTACTGAGGTTTCAACCCAGTTCCTGACACAGAAACTTAAAACATTGCATATAGAAATTGTAGTACACTTAGTCCATATATTGTCATGTTTTGCATATAAACCGTGTTTTCCATATTTAGTAAATTGTACCATGTGTATTTCATGTATTGTATAGTCTTGATATCATCTTGAAATTGTACTAGTGCTACCGGCCTCATCGATTGTACCTGTTGCATGAGTATTGATATCATCGCCCACATTGATAACATGCATGTTCATAACTGATTGGTAATAAAATATTAAACAAACCGTGGTTAATAAGGGTTGACTTAGTAGTGGATAATCTAAGAAAATGTACTCGGTTGGGCCCTTCTTTTTTACATGGAATATTGATATGGAAGGTGGAGAAATACTTGTGAACTTATTATCATGTTATCTTGTATTACTTGTGAACTCCTTATCATGTTCTCTTGTAATACTTGTGAACTTGTGAACTTGTTATCTTATAATACTTGTGAACTTGTTATCTTGTTACACCGAGTACATGCTCTGTAGATCCACCACGAAGTTTAGATCGAACACTGTTTTGTATGCACCGAACCTGTGGTATGGGATGCAGTAGTACGTGCATTAGTTAGGATTGATAAAAGATTTATAGACATAAATGAACGCTGAACATTGACACTAATACTGAATATTGGTTATTAAACATTGATTCCTGATTTCTGAATTATTGATTATTAACTTTTGATTTTGTTACCGTTTATCATTTATTGACCCCGATATCATTCCAATTTCTGTTCTTGTTATATAGTCCTTCATTTCCTATTTTACTGCTTCCTACTACTTGTCACCCATAGCTTGCTCTAACGGGTTCTCTTCCTCTTTCTTTTGAGTTATGTTATACAGGTACAGTGATGGGTAACTGAAAGGAACTCGTCGAACTGTTACTGCATTGCATATTCTCGAGCTATTTAGTAAGTTCTTGTATACTAGATTTGGTTATTGGATTTTATTCTGTTTATGTGATTATGTTTTCTGCATGGTTGTGACTATTTTTTTTCGTGTTGCTGAGTTAAGTCTGGTACTGCTTATGGATGAGGTTGAAATCATTCGCTGGACCTTCGTCACGGACTCGTATTCCCGTATTCTGGGAAGCGGGGCATGACACATACGTCCACCGATGCATCCCCTCTCAGAAATACTCCTCCATCATGCGGGTGTCGCAAGACAACCTCGGCTCCAAGTCCAACCCCAGCCCCTTTGCAATGTATGGAAAGGATTTACTTAGACCATTTCCTCCCGCCACTGAATAACAAACTTTCTTAGTGGTCGCCATCGACTACTTCACAAAGTGGGTGGAGGCAGAACCACTCACAACCATCACAGAGCATAAGGTCCAACAGTTCTTCTGGAATAGCATAGTCTGCTGGTTCGGGATCCCCCGAATTCTAGTCTCTAACATTGAACTCAATTTGATGGCATGGGGTTCCACAAGTTTTTCTCCGATCTGGGAGTTGAACAATGCTTCTCATCCATTTCGCACCCCCAGACCAACGGCAAAGCTGAGAACGGCATCAGGAAAATATTGGATGGCTTCAAGAAGAGTCTTGATGAAGCCCCAAAGGGACAATGGGTCGAAGAACACCCAAACGTGCTCTGGTTCTAGAGAACCACGAAGAGAACCTCCACGGGAGAATCCCCATTCAATCTCACCTTCGGTATGGAAGCTCTCAACCCTATGAAAGTATGACTACCTTCTCCACGCCTTCTCTCCTTCAACGAAAAACAAAATTCAAATAACCTCCGAGCCAACTTAGATCTCATCGGCGAAGTCCGAGAGAAGTTCGTCTTGAGAAGAAACATCTACCAGCAGAGGGTAGAAAGGTTTTACAAGAAGAAGGTCCGTCCGGCCAACCTCAAAGAGAGGGACATTATGCTTCGAAAACTCGAGATATACAACAAATGCAAGAAGAGAAAACTCACCCCCCATCTAGGAGGGACCGTACAAGGTCTCACAAGTGGTTCGCCCGGGAGCTTATCGACTTGAATGCCTAGGGTGGGAAGAAGATATTAAGGACCTTGAATGCCGAGATGAAGTATGAAGTATAACGAGGGCGCTTAATGATTTTCCTTAGTAGCTAGTTCAAACATGTAATAAAGGCCGATAATTATAACTGTTATAGCATGTAATAAAGGCTTGCAATCAAGCAGTCACCTAGTTTAAATTTTTTAATAAAATTTAGTTTTTCTTTTGCAAAATTCTTGTGTAACTTTACCGAATACACTCTATCAAATACAAGCAAAGAAACGCACATATGGTCCGCTCACGAGTAACACCATCCGCTCACTAAGCACCTCAATGGACAAGTATGGAGTTCATTTATGGTTCATAGGGTATCTCTAACGACTTGCCCCTAAGGAATTATGCAGAGCAGGACTTGCTATTTGAATGCTCCCAAAACTCATCGTCACCTTGTTCGGAGTCCATTCGTGGTTCATAGGGCCTCTCCAGCCTCTTGCCCCCGAGCAAGTATGCGGAGCTTGGTTATCTACTCGAGTGCTCCCAAAATAACCTGGAGAAGTGTGGAGTCCATTCATGGTTTGTAGGGCCTCTTTAGCTACTTGTCCCAGAGAAAGTTTGCGGGGCATGGCTCGCCATTCGAATGCTCCCAAAACTCATCATCACCTTGTTTAGAGTCCATTCGTGGTTCACAGGGCCACTCTAGCCTCTTTCTCCCGAGCAAGTATGTGAAGCTCGCTCGCCACTCGAGTGCTCCCAAAACAACTCGAAGAAGTGTGGAGTACATTCATGGTTCATAGGGTCCCTCCAGCTACTTGTCCCCGAGCGAGTATGCGGGATGCGGTTCACCATTCGAATTCTCCCAAAACTCATCGGCCGCTCTAGCCTCTTGCCCACGAACAAGTATGCAGAGCTCGGCTTGCCACTCGGCTTGCCACTCGAGTGGTCTCAAAACAACCCGTACAAGTGTGGAGTCCATTCATGGTTCATAGAGTCCCTCTAGCTACTTGTCCTAGAGCAAGTATGCGGGGCATGACTCACCATTTGAGTGCTCACAAAACTCGTCGTCACCTTGTTCTGAGTCCATTCGTGGTTCACAGGGCTGCTCTATCCTCTTGCTCCTGAGCAAGTATGCAGAGCTCGGCTCACAACTCGAGTGCTCCTTAGACAATATGGATAAGTGTGGAGTCAATTCATGGTTCAAAGAGTCCCTCCAGCTACTTGTCCCCGAGCAAGTATGCGGAATGCGGCTCGCCTTTCGAATGCTTCCGAAACTCGTCGTCACCTTGTTCGGAGTCCATTAGTGGTTTACAGAGCCACTCTAACCTCTTGCCCCGAGCAAGAATGTGGAGCTCGGCTCGCCACTAGAGTGCTCCCAAAAAAACCCCAAACACAAAAGATGTAATTCAAAGAGACAATGCAAAAACACTTAGGAGATTTTCATTCCACATCAATATTTGACTATAAGTCTCTATACAGTTACAAGTCTCTACAAGATTACAAGTCTCCCTCGGAGCCATTTTTCCCTCCTCGAGGAAAGGGGATGCTTCTATTAAAAGACACACGCGACTTACGCCCCCTCACAACAGAAGAGAAACACTCCAATCCCTTGATTGATCAGCAGGGAAGACCAAGCCCACTGACTGCATACGAGCCACATGACCGTCAATACGCCTCACCTCTTCAATAGAGGCAACACTCGACGAACCAACCACCCTGCGCTGGGTGTCCCCTGGATTCCTTGAGGCTTTGTATGGGCACAAGGCAAACACATGAAATGAACTCCCCTGATTTATCTCGTCATGTGAGTAAGAAGTGCTTCTTGTCTTAACCCCCTCAAGGAGCCACTTCAGCCGATGAATCTTCACTTCTTGTTCAACAAGCCTCTCCTTGAGTTGGGCGTCCTTCACCCTAATCTTCCGGTAGGATGTGACCGCACACGCCGAACCATCGGGATGGGCCTCCCCTGAAGATTCGAGGATAACTTTCCTCAGATGAGATACTTGTAAGCTCTTCTCAAGCACTACATGCTTCAACTCATCCCTCTCAGTGGTAGCTGCGAGCAAAAAGCGGCGAAGAAGTTTCAATTCTGAACTCCTCCCGACTGTCAGCTTAGCAAGGGAAGCCCCACCATCGCATGGATAATCCTCCAGTTTGGTTGGAGGTTTTTCCTGAAGAGCTTCTTCATAATGCCTATCTTCAATATCTCTCTGAGTCAACACTCTCCTCAAATGGCCAAGCTACACTTCTGCCGAGCCTCTTCCGTGAGCAAGAAAGTCCCAGCTCCACAACTTGGAGTTTAGTACGAAGGCGAGCAATCTCACTACCACGAGGGTCACACACAACCTGCACAACAACCTGATAATAGAAAGGAGTGTGAAATCTATAAAACAGATCAACCAAGACTATAAGACACACACATTGACTTAAGTACTAAAGCTCAACACAAGTTATAAACATCAATGAAGTTTTCATTGCAACAAAAAGAGATACATCAAGCCGTGTCCAGCCCGCTATTAGGCATCGATACAAAAAACAAATCCAAAATCTAGGAAGGGAAATAGGAGTCAAGGGTCCACCTCGTTCGATGGCACCATGGGAGGGGAAGACTCGTCTCCAACTTCCCCTGCAACTCTCGAAGTCTCGACAATCGTGGTAGCAAGATCTGCCACATCAACCTCCTCATCCTCGGCGGGAGAGCACTGAACAATGAATACCCCGTGCTATCGAAGTCAGGGACTCGTTCACTGACGTGCTCAAGGGCCCTAACGTATGCCTTCTCCATGTTCGTGGTAAGGTACGCCTCCACCTGGGCCTTTGCTAGTGCAACCGCAGCCTCCCTCTCCTTCGTCGCGCTGGCTCTCTCCCTCACCGCTGCCTCCTTCTCCTGCACCACTGCTTCCTTCTCTTTCACTAGAGCCTCCTCCAACTTTTCAATCCGAGCAGCCTGAGTCTCCTCCCGAAGCCCTGCCACGTCTAACTCAATAGCAGCCATGACCTCTCTAATCTTGCTTTATTAGCCGCCGCCTTCAACTCCTTCTCCTCCTTCGCCACTTGCCTCAACAAGTGGCCAAAGTAGCAAGCAATCTTAGAAGCGAAAAAGAGTTAAAGTTACAAGAAAAACTATGACACTACGAACAACATTGCCCTGTCCTTAGAGGTCGCAAGATGCTGGATTTCCTGCATGCAACTCGTTGAATCCCCTAGGAAGGCATCATGCCTCCTAACTTGAAAATCAGGGACAAAAATCTTCTAGTGCTCGTCGGTGAGAATCGCGTCGGCGACCGTGATGAGAGGAGGAGCCTTGAGCACTAAGGTTGTAGCCAAAAAGAACCCACCGGCAGTAGGAGTAGCCAAAGAAGTGGGTGGGGACCCTAAGAACTCAAACGGGTCATCGCCCACCCATAGAAACCTTTGAAGTCGCAGGTCTCGCATCAACCTTCTTCCTCTTCTTCTCACTGGGGACTTTGCTACTTAACCCCGCATGCTTCGCAACAATCGCATCGAAGTCCATATCAGCAACCCCTGTAATGGAATGTACAAAAGTATTAAGGCAAATAAAAAAATGAGGAGATAGCTACAACTGCACTAAAACATAAAAAGAAATGTGTACTAGGGTCGATCGGGCTAAGTCCCCCCCTGAAGAGGACCCCCTCAGTTAACTCCTTCTACCTCATAGTTGACCGCTTCAATAGAACTTCACCATACCCTCCTCCTCGGGGCTCAAACACAGGTTTTCCCTCACCCTCTTCGACACATCCTCCCTCCAAACAATAGGAATTCTCCAAGGCTCACGACAACGAACGATGAAGTACTTCTCTTTCCAATGTTTGACCAAATCAGGATTGTCAACCAACTTCACACCCGAGCGAGGCGAGATAATATATGTAATCCATCTTGCTCTTTTGTTGAGCTTGTAAAGCCATCTCAACTTACTTAACCCAGCTCGATCCTCGCAGCCTTGCAACACAAAACAAAGTTATTCACATGCCTCTACATGTTCAGCATGTACTGAACGAGATTCAAAGTGAACCACCTCAAGACCTCTCACAAATGGATGAAGAGGAAGGCGGAGCCACGCATGAAAAGCATCAAACGGGAAGAAGCACTCGGGAGAGATCGGTGAACAAGTTCTAGCTCTGGGACCGGGTAACAGTAAATCGAACTCTCTTGAAATCTTGTAGCACTTCCGTATGGCCCCCTGATCCTCCTCAGTAAGAATCGAACATGATCATCTGCCTCTAAAGACTCGCGATGCTCGTTCTCCTCATAATGCCCCCCTACCATGCTCAACTCTATCACCTAGATCGACGATAGTCTCTAATGCGTGTGAGACCCGTTAAGGGACCCAGGTACCTCCTCCTCTATGATGGTCTTCACCATAAATGAAGACGACTCAGCAACACCCTTCCCCTTATCCGCTCGACATGGCAGAGTCAGCAACATCTCTTCACCCCGACCTAAAGGGGAGGTATCATCGCCCGAGAAAACCCTAGACATCTTAAAAATTAATATTTAATTACCTTTTGATGTGACAACTACAATTGGAAAGATCATCAGAGAGAGAATTCGACGATAGCAAGTTCGTTGTAAGAGAAATATCGGCAAAGAGAAAGTGGAAAGATAGAAGTGAGAATGAAAAGGAAGAGAGGGGGAGTGGGGGATACATATAGAGCACAATGCCCTAACCTTGGGCTCCCGAAGCATTAAGCCCCCAACCACCAGGGAAGCCCAACAGCCGGGAAGTCCAAATGCCACCTACAAGCAAAAGAAAGAAGATGAAGAGTTCAAGTTGACCAAGTCAATGGTTGACCAGTCAAACCCACGTGGCGCAACCACAAAGTGCCACGACAGGTCAGCAATTGTTCTGCTCAGCAAAAACATAAAGCAAAACCTCAACCGACCAGAACTAAAGAAGCGACGATCAGGATCTCCTCCTAAACCACGTCCGTGAGATCAGCGGTCTAGATCAGAAAAGGTGGGCCCCAGGTCAGCATTAACCAGGTCAATGGTCAACACCACGTGGCACAACCACAGAGTGCCATGACCATTCAGGAATGATCCTGCTCGGTAAAAAATTGGGCAGGAGCCCAACCGACTAGAATGGGGGAACCTAATGCTCTGGATCTTCTCATGATCCTTGCTCGTGTGATCAGTAGCCTAGATTTCGCCATGTCATCACAAAAAGTGGACCCCGAGTCAGCGTTTACCAAGTCAACACCATGTGGCACAACCACAGAATGCCACGAGCATTTGGGAACGATCCTGCTCAGAAAAAATTGAGCAGGAGCCCAACCGATCAGAACGGGTGAACCAACGCTTTGGATCTTTTCACGATACGTGCTCACGTGATCAGTGGCCTAGATTTTTACCACGTCATCAGAAAAGGAGGGCCCCGGATCAGCACTGACTAGGTCAACGTTCAATGCCACTTGGCGCAACCACAGAGTGCTACGACCGTTTGGGAGCGATCCTGCTCGGCAAAATAGTAACACCCCGTGTTAAGAATATATATATATATATATATATATATATATATATATATATATATATATATATAATAAGTGTGATTGCCCTGTAGAGTTTCTATAGGGGGTAAGTATAGTATTTAATCACCCGGTGGGGCCCAGATCTCAGGGCAGGCAGCAGATTGCTGCTTGATTTCCACGTGCTGACGTGGAAGGAGGCGTAAGGACCCCAAGGGTGCTACTGTTACGAATGGCAGCAGCAGGCCCGGTTTGGCTGCTGTGTCTTTGCTTGGCTGACGTCAGCAAGAGGAGAGAAGGGGTTGATTATAATTGTCCCAAATTAGAAGTATTTGAGGTTAATTAAATATATATATAATACCCAAAACCCGGATCCGACCCGGACCCGACCTGAACCTGGTATTGGACCGGAACCGACCCGGCCTATCTGTGTCAGGGTCCTAAAATGGGACCCGTTGTACTTTCGGTTCCGGATCTGAGTCCGCTCAAAAGAGGCCCGACCCGGCCCCGGACCCAGACCCATTAAAAAACCTTAAAAAATCCACATAAAAATAAATATTATATCCTCATCCCCCCTCCTTCCTCCGCAATTCTGAATATTCCTCTTCCAAACTCAAAACTCATGCCTTTTTTCTTCTCTCCTCTATTCTAAATCATCCACTTGCCGCCTCCGCTCGCCGCTCACACTCTCGCTTCTACTCGAACTGGTAGGAATATTTTAATAGGACCCGGACTCGAAACTGGACCCGGTCCTCACTAGTCCAATAGAGAACCAAATTTCTGACCTGGTTACAGTTAATATAAAATATAACTTACTAAATAAGAGTTGTAGCCCGGTGTGTCTAAAATCCAGAACATCTAACAATTTTACAATCTGACTTACGGATTGCGAGATATTCAGATTCTCGTAGAGTGCCGTCTGAGTTCCAGAATACTGTCTAAAATTTCATCACTATGTTTAATTTATTGAAACAGTAGGTTAAGTTTAGAGTTTTGGCCAGAGATTAATTTCATTTTTGCTAAACCCAATTGAGAACCAAATTATGATTTTTATGAGATTTTTAAATAATTTTTCAACTAACTTTTATATACAAGAAATTGATCATAACTTGCTGCGTGAACATGAAACCAGTAAAGAATAGAACTTCCACCTAATTGTTGTGATTATAATGTATTGTGTCATTATGGGTCAGAATCGGAAGAGAGTCTAGTTTCTAGAATCTCTGATGGAACCTGATTTGCTTTTCCTTAGCAGTGGAAAAATTCACTTTTGTACAATAATGTCTTACTGTCCAGAAATTGCATTCTTCATGTTAATCGTAAATTCATTTAAACCTTGCATTGCACTACATGCCATTTATTGTATAGTCATTGATACCTCTTTACGTTGTTTCTTGATACTCGTTCCATTGATTGCACACTCATGATTCATGTAAATAAATTAATAATAAGTCGAGGTGATAAAGGGTCGACTTGGTAATGAACAACTAGTGATTGTACTTAGATGAGGAGCCCATGTTTCCCTATATTGTTCCTATTATCATGTACCGTATTGTGGATAAATTCTCGTTATGGATCATGGATTGTGGATTCTTGTTATTTTTATCATGCCAAGTACATGATCAGTGGAGTTCACCACTATAGTCTAAACAATCACCATTTGTATGCACCGAACCTGTGGTATGGGACATAGTACAACGTGCATTATATAAGGTAATAAAATATGATAGACCTAGGATATGCCACTGCATTGATCTCGATTATTGTTACCGACTTGAATCTTGTTTTATTGTATTGTTACTCGTTAAATTGTTGACTATAGACATTGCCTTGTTATCGATAATTGCATTGACAGTTGATATAGTACTTATTCCTCGTTCATTGATATTTACATGTCCTATTTTATTGTTCCTTGCTTGTACAACTTGTTGTCCATGACTTGCTCTAATGGACATTTTGTAGCACACCAAATTTCCAATAAATAAAATTAGAAATAAGTGGCACAATTTCCAGAATCAACTTCAATGTAATAAAAACACAGTATAAAATACAGGAAAAAATCAAAACTTTTTATTACATCAGTTATTTCTTACATTTGCACAGCGGAAAAATTAAATTCATTTATTACAACACAACCCAACACTTAAACTTTAATCATCTCAAATCCAAACTTCCACTTTACTTGGACAACTCACTTGTAAATCCTACAAAATAACTGAAGAGTGGGGACGTCAGTTGAAGGCAACTGACGCAATACTATAGTAATAGAAACCTTCCAAAGTCTCACAATCACAAACTTGCCACAGAAGGTGAAATGAAATAATGAAGAAAGATTCAATAAAAAACAAGTGAAACTATACTAAGTAAGTGTGTGTCAAAAAAACAAAAGAGGAATGCATTAAAACAATGTTCGAGAAAACACATTGCACACGATGATTTCTAATGCATACTTGTTGGATTCTATGCATCCCATTCCACATAGGTCCAGTGCAAGCCCATATCATTCTCCACTTTATATGGTTCAATGCCTCGTTATGCAACCTACTACTATGGCTACTACGAGATTCAGACATTCGGCGCGTACCTAGCCCATGCCCTGATAATTCTGGAGGTTAATCTCTATCCACATATAATTTCGGAGACTATTTCACTCACACATGGGAATTTTCGAGAATGCCCCACAACGCAAGAAATGGTGCCTCACCACACGTAAACGTTCCATGAGCGTCGCCTCGATCCCGATAATTTCGAAGATCAGTCCCACACGGCAGGTAATTCTAGAGACTATTTCACCCACACATTGATAATTCCGGGGACTATCTCATACGATAGATCATCCTGAGGCCCTCATACTCATGTTTGCTCCCATTTCATCATGTCACCGGTCCTTATGCATACATATAAGTAACCTGAGCCACCTAAAGCTAGCTCCACCCTACCGGACTTAAACCCACAAAACTAGAAACACTGACCCTTCCTGGCCAAGTTCCACAATCAATTAATTCACTATTGATAATTCTGGGTCCTGCTCAACTTCTGGTGCTCACAACATAAAATCCTCAACTAACTTTCTATGGTCCACAACATAATCCGAAATCTCCAATCAAACCCAACTTGGTTCAATAATATAAAATATCCTTTCAAATATTGAAAACAAATTCAACTTACGGAAACTCTTTCAACTTACCCTTTTGAATCTCACTTTCCATTCATTCGTAAAGTTCAATTAATTCAACTACAAATTCATTCAATCTCAACCGAAACAAATCTCTTAAATTTATGGGATCTCATTCCCAAAATCTGAAATTTGATAGTTTCCAAAATATGAATTTTACCCTCTTTATGTAACATCCTAATTTTTAATTAATTGAGAAGTTGTTGATTTTACGTATTTTGCACGTACAAATTCTTGTACATTTTCCTTAAAAATTATCTCTTTCATAACATGAACAAATGATCATATTAAATCCTTCTTTTTTTAATTTCTAAAAGCCTATTTTAAAAAGCCTAAGGCTTATTTTTCTCATTACGCTCATCCTAATTAATTAAGTATTTTATTAATAACTCATGGGTCTAAGGCCCACTAATTTAAAGCCCACTAATTAAATTACCTTTTAATTGTCATAACATGTAGTGTAGACTAAATTGGTAGACAATAAATTAACTAATCATGTACAACTTATTAATAGGGGATACTAGATGAGACATGTGCATTGCACTAGCACGTGTCTAGTGGCCTAGGGGGTGTAGCCGGATGGTGGACAAGAGAGAGGGAGAGATGGAGCTAGTGGAGAGGTAGTTATCTCGTCATGGGTAGTTGCTACAACTTCTTAACTCATCCTAGCCTTTTGATCTCTAACCATTTGATTTAATCCTAGCCATCTATTCTCACTCAAAAAATGTACTAATATCCCCTAGTTATTCTCATTTAGTACATTAGAAAATTGATTCAGAAAGAAAAGATTAGAGTGAGAAAAAAACTAGAGTGAGAAAAAGATTGAGAGTTTTTGGTGAGAAAAAGATTGAGGAGTTTTTGTGTGTGTGTGCTCATCCAAGGAGAGACCGGCCTACATCAAGGAACAAGGAGGGGGAGCTCGGTTTGCTAGTACAAGGAGGAGGAGACACTTTTGTGGCACAATCTAGGAGGAGAAGGATCCATTCGCGCATTCTAGGAGATTTCTAAGAGTTTTCTATTCGTTATTCTCCAAATAGGTGGGTGATTTCTCATGTTTCTACTTTAGACATCATGCTAGGGTTTGAATTGATAGAATTGCTAAGAAAAACTAAGTAATTTGTCCTTATGTTGTTTATATAGAAAAATTGTAGCTAAAGAGAATGCTTGGTAAATTGATTGCTAGTTGATAAAATTGTGATTAATGTGCTAGTATCTATCATGTTGCCATGAAATACGTTTTCGAATTATGCTTTGTTGAGAAATTTGTGCTTACGGGACGATTGATTGATTAAATGCATCATGGAGTTTTGATTGTCTAAATTAAGGCAACACTAATGTAGAAAGATGAAAATTTGTGTTCTAAAAATATTGTAGGATAACAACAAGTAAAAATAAAGAGATAAAGTAGTTATTGTGGAAATCTTGATTATAAATTATGTGAAAATGTGATTGGTTCTCAATGTCGAAATTATGGACATAGAACATAAAATAGGACCAAGAATGCATGTTTTATAAGTCAAATAATGATTATGAAAATATTGTTTTACTGTAAATTTATATAGTTTATAATCTAGAAAGTTTTGATACAAAAAGAGAAGAAAAAAGAACTTAAAACGTTTTTGAATTATGAAAAATTAGTAATAAACAGAGAACTGGATCAAAACCAACCCAACTCGTCTTTAAGACAAGTTAGTCACTTAGACTTATTGGTCTTCGGGTGCACACAGAGCGCTACTGTAGCTCTGGGTTGGTCCTTGGTTGCGGGTTCGAAACTGGGCATAGCCCTTTTATTTTTCTTTTTTCAAAAAATCCAAACAGTGTGAGAATTAAACCATATGAATTATAACCCATCTCATGACACCTTGGTGCCTTGGACTCTGTGGTCTTCGGTGGCGCCACACTGCAGTCACTGTAGCGTCGACGTGGCTGTTGTGTGTGGGTTCGAAACCTGGCCATTGGGTTTGGTTGAGAAAATATATTATTTTGGTTTTTTTTATACTTTAAGAGTTTTAAATTCAAATAAAAATTGAGAAAAATATTAGAAAAATCTCTAATAATGTCTAGACTTCATAAAGAATTTTCTATAACTATTGGCTTTGTATAAATGAGGATTTGAGACTATTTTGCAAGAAAGAACTTGTTATAAATTATTAAATTAAATTGTCTTTAGATGAAGAAAAATAAATATTTTGTTTAAAAGAATTTTGAAATGAGATTGGGTAATGGAAAGTTGAAAGTGTGAATTTTTGACTTAAGATTGATAAAATGAGAATAAGAGAATTATGTGGAAAAATGAATTATGAATGTGACAAGTTGGAAAATGAATTTATTTTATGCATGAAATTGGATATGAAAGTGAAATAAAATATCATGATGAATTATGAAAGATCTTATGAATACGAATACTCAAATGCTATGAACATGAAATGGAATTAAAAGCTAAATGGTAGCTAAGCCTTATACCGACATTGAATTAATACTTTTGAGATGAGATATTGAAAAGAAAAGACCAAGTTCGGGTCGTATTGTTGAATTGATGATTAAGAGCGGTATAGAGGGAATGCTGACTCTAGGGTGTTGATTTTTTTCATGATTCAATAACAAAGGATTAGATACATAGTGAAGATGTGATGAAAGTAAGAGAAAAATACGAGTATGAGGGCCTCGGAGCTACGGTGTGAGAGTATTCAAGGTTGTCTACACGATGCGTCGTGTCATGACGTGGATATGTCTCCAGGAGTCCGTACCGCAGGCGATGCTTGTGGGGTGTTTGGTGACTGCAGGTGGTGTCATGTCCCATGACGGAAGCTGAATTGTCCATAGGTTCTACACGATGCATTGTTTCATGACGTGGGATTCCCCTCCAGGTTGTTGGTTATGGGCTCATAACTTATAGAACATCTAGGAATCTTACCGTAGTTACTGTAGTAGTTTAAGTCATGGCAAGGAATTGAACCTTACAAGATGAAGAATGATTAAGGGCTTGCCCTCGGACCTATGTAGTATGGGATGCATAGAATCCGAACAAGTGCGCATTAGTGTCATGTAACATAAATAATTGCATCAAGGACAAAGTGCACATTCACACACGACATTAATAGGATAGTCCTCGTAGCTTTGTTTGTGACAAGTGTGTGCTTTTTAAGTAAGAGAAATTGATATATTATATCCATGCATCAGTTGAATGAACAGAGATGTGCCCACAGTTTCTATGCAGGATAAAGTGCATGAAAAATACTAAGGAGGAATTGATGCTTAAAAGAATTATTCAAGTGTCATTTTATTTCATACAAGTAATTGTTGTAATTTTGCTTCCGCTGATTAAAAATGTAACTCTGATGTAATAAAGTTTTAAATTTCCTGTAAAATTGTACGAAGAGAAGTGTAAAGATCCTGTGAAACTTCAAATTCGGTCTTATTTGGAATTCGGGGTGTTAAACTTTAAAACTGAAAATAACTCTTAAAATTTTGAAATAATTATCCTTCAAAACTAAAGCATATAACCCTTAAAAACTGAGAATTTAATCTACAAAATATAGATTATTTTCCCTAAACCATTACTTGAATATATCGAAAATTGAAACTAGAATTTCACCAAAATCTGAAAGTTACATGATTTTGTTCTTCAAAACAGTACACTCTAAAATCAATATTAAACTCTAGAAAAATTCATTTAAATCCAGCACATATCAAGGACCTCACCATAAAAATCTGGACTCAAACAAATTAATTTAAAGGGTTTATATTCAACAAATTCTGAAAACTATCTTTTATCCAAAATCTGAAAGATGTATCTTTCTACTTAAGAGCAGTCCATTCAAAAATGAACATAAAAATTTGGAAAATTGAGTTTATATTTTCTTCATAAACATAGATCATGCCTCCAAATTTCTAATCCAATCGAACAAAATTTGAAGCTCTAAATCGTAAATAAACTTAAACTATATTTTTTTAAATCTGAAATTTAACAATTTCGAAACTCAACCAAAACACTATCAATCTCACATACATATTAGATTAAATACATACATATTCACTTCTATATGTATACTAGTGTTTCCCCACCATAGCACACAAGCCCCACACACAAAACTCCTCGAAATCCGTCCCCAAACACCCCAACCCGGGAGCCAACAGTAGCCCGGGTTTGCACAGTGCCCTGGTTAACACTGTGCAACCCTCGGTTGCTGTTCAACCCCAGGCCGAGCCAACCCTAGGTCCTCAACCACTTCTTGCATAATTTCTTCGATTATTTTGACATGTATTTGCATATAAAAACTCAAATTTTCAATTTATGATAATTTTATCTCAAAACAGTGAATAACCCAAAAAAATTCCATCTTTTAATTAATCAAAATTGGTTCTTTAATCATGCATATGGATCTACACATATACAATAACATATAGGTTTATTAGATCAAATTCTACAAATAAAATTGGGTTTTTCATGCATAGAAAATTTTCACTATTCAAGAGCAACTTATTTTAGATCAACATGAATATTTAGATCGTATGACAACTCTAATCATCCACAATAATATATGGGTTCAAATAAATTTCCACACATAAAACATGATCTTTCATTCATCAAATATTCATCATTCAAAGGGAATCAAAATAACAGTATCATGCCATCAAGATTAAATTTTTATCATATTAATAGACAATTTTTATCTAACAATCCATCTCTACAATCATCTCATCAACAAAATATTATGTTCATGCTAATATAATCCTAATCTTACAAAGTCCAAACCCTAGCATGATTCTATATTGTTCATGATAAATAGAAAAAGAAACACATCAAGAGAGTTGAAAGATTACCCACCTCAATGAAGACCAAATGAAGATAATAATAATAAGAAATGATACTCCTCCTCCTCCTTGCGAAATTGAGATATCCAAAGCTCCAAACTCCGAAAAGTGATTAAAGAGGATGGAAATTTGTTCACAATAGTTGGGGGCATCCATTTCTGTAGCTATTATAGAACGAGCTGATTATTTGGAATTTTTACGAAGATTTTACAACCAAAAAAAAAAACCCTTAAGAAAAATATATTTTTGCATGACTAGGTCTTCCAAATCAACTTGTTATGTCAAATCAAATAAATTAGAATAAAAATATAACCCCCCTAACTCCTCCAACCTGGCCGACCTTCACTGCAGAACAGAAATTTCGAATTTCAAAATTTTGCTTCAAAGTGGCAATTTTGCAAATAAAAACCCTTCACTTTGAAATATATGCAAATATGCCATAAATTATTCATAAAAATCCAGAAAATTTAGAATTACTATTTAATCATAAAAAATAGATTTTCCAAATAAATTTTCGGGTCTTTTCTATTTTCCAAGAAAAATATTTGCAATAAAATCCCCAACAATCCAAAAATTCCATAAATATATAAACTCAATAAAATCAAATCAAATCAGATTAGAGGGATAAAATCTCTCCCCCCGATCTCTCTCCTGTCGAAACTGGCCTACCAAAACAACCCAACCGAATTTTGAATTTGAATTTACCTCCAAATGACATTTTGCGCAAAAACCCTTTTCTTTCAAAGTATTTTAAAAAATAGTTTTCTTCATTTAGAAAAAATCATAAAATTTAGAATATACTCAATTATAAATAGGGAAATCTTTTAGCCATTTAAAAGTGGAAATTTGCATCTCAAAAATATTTGCACGTGTGAAAAATGTCAATTTTACAAAATTCAAAATAATTAAGAAAAAATTATTTATTGATTCAAAATATTGTATTAAAAATTACGGGACGCTACATCACTCCCCCTTATAATAATTATGTCCTCAGAACTACTACTAGGCAAGGGAAAACAAAAAAAAACACAGAACTTATACAAACAGTTCAAGAAAATCACTCTATCTTTTATTTTCTTGTTCTATTTGGCTATTAGGTAAAAATAACGTATAATAAGAAACACCAAAAAGTAATAATGGAAACTGACAGAGAAAATAGTTTTATGCAAAAACCAATGAAGTACATAAAAGTATATATATAAAGGAAATATAAACTATGTGACAACTTATTAAAGACAACTAGATAACTAACTAATGCTTATAAATTTCATCAGCATAAACAACATAACTAACGTAAATTAGTTAATAACACTTTAAAGTACAAAAAAAAGCTTCCTTAAAATTTAAATACATTATGGACACAATACACTCTGAATATAAGAATTAATGAAGATGGACAAACGTACGCAACACTAACTTAGACAAGAACATAAGTAAAAGAAAACTGTCTAAAGTAAAAAATAACAATAAGTTTAGTCAGTGAAACAAAATATTAAGCACTCCAAAGGTAGTTAAAACATTTGTATAAAACCGTAAAATGCAAAATAAATAAATGAACAGGTTAACAAAAAAATGATTATTTATCAATTAACATCATAAAAGATCATTATACTAAGAAGATAATAAAGCCAACCATACAAAATAAGAAGTCAAAAGAAAAAGTTAAGAGCATAAATAATGGAAAAAGTAAATAATAATAAAAGTAACACCAAGAATACAAACTTAAAGATGATTTTTTTAAAAAAAGGTCTGGGAAGATAGTCAATCAAGACACGTCGAAACACCAACAAATTTACCTAAGCAAAAAAATAATAATAATGATAAGAATAATCTTTAAAAAATAAATAAAATAAAAAATATGAGTGTCGAATTTTGTTAAAAGTATAGGATAAGTGTAATAGTAAGAGTAATGATGTATATAAAAACACACACAAAAATTCATTTGTAAAAGCAATATGATAACCATATATGCGATTTAAATATAAATATATAGAATACTGATTAGTATATCAAAATATTTATAAATTGTCAAGTATAGCAAGAAAATTAACTTAAGATATTATATATACAAATAAGTGTTTGGAATATATGATAAAACAAACAATACTATAATATAAAAATTATAAGTAGTTGTAGTAATAAAACAAGTATAATAACAGTAAATGAAATAATAATATAATATATGAATAATATATAGGGTAAAAGGGATATGAGCAACTTGCTCATTTAGTAAATGAGCAATTGATTATGTGGCATGCATATGATATATTGGACAACTAACCCTTTTAATAATTTTTCAATCACATGCATGCCACATCATCAATTGTTTATGTACTAAATGAGTAAGTTGCTCATACCCCTTTTTCACACATATATAATATTAATTATATAGAAATAAAATGAAAATAATATATAACTATGAATAATAAAAATCATAACATATAAGTAGCAAACAAATATAAGATAAGCCAGGAAAAATGAAATAGTATGAAAATACAAAAATACTAACACATGTAAAGATAAAGTATACATATATATATACACACATATATACAAAATGATAATACTAAGATAGCAAAAATAGTTAATAGTAAATGGTGATGGTATAGGATGAAAAATAATAATGATGATGATGGTAAAGAACATATTGTCGACATAGAAGTATAGATGATAAAGTGGTTGAGTCAATGTGTATATAAGTACAACCATATTATAAATAATAAAGTTGAAGTAGTGTAGGCTAAGTTTTAAAACATTATAAAATAGTATAAACTAGTACAAAGAAATAGTGGTAAGTAATATATATAAAACTAAAAGTGGGGGGTCATTAAAGTAAAAAAAAATCTTTTTTGTTGTGGGTTCGGCTCATTGATGTCTAGCTGCAGGCTTGCCTCCTTGACATCAAGTTACAAATTAGTCTCCACGACATCAGGTTTCATGTTGCCGTCTGAATATTCGGTTACAGTTTTTACCTCCCCGACATCCAGTTGTAAATTTGCCTCCATTAACGTCTTGTTGCATATTTACCTTCGCGACATCCGGTTGCAACAAAATGGTGAAATGGAATGATGTAATCTTCCATATTTATGGGGATATTGGACGTTTAATTTAAGTATTGATATGGCTAAAAATGGGGTTAAATCGGGACCGTCCAAATCGGGCACGAATCTTGAAGCCCGCGGGTAAAACGGTAATTTCACCTACCAATGGGTCTGAAGCGGGTACTGGTTCTCCTCCTCGAAGATCCACTAACCCGCGAATGGATCCACCTCAACTGGGTGCGGGTTCCAACCCGCAGCAAACCCGGTCCAGAAAGGATAGAATTAGGGTTTCTGGTTAATCCTGATCAACGGCCCTGGTACATTTCTATCCTTTCACTGAGGATTAGGGATTACGATCCTTATCTAACCACAGGGATTACATTCCTAATCTGATCCCAGCGGCGCCTATAAATACCCCCCATCCATCTCCATTAAGATGTAATCAATCTTTTGCCAATTTCTGCGCTCTTTCATAATCTTCCTTGATTACTGACTTGAGCGTCGGAGGGTGCGTCGCCGGGAACAACCCCGGTGTCTCGCACTTTTTGCAGGTGTACGGCAGGAGTCAGCATCAAACTCTGATGGAACAGGTATACAGGTTTGCTATTCAGTTTTCCTAAGAATCTACAAATACTATCTGTTTGCCACCACACCAAATTTAGCGGCAACAGATTGGTGCCGTCTGTGGGAAACTAACGAATAGCAACCTCCCCTCTTCCCGTTGATCAGATCTTCTCCAGCCATGCCTCCTAGGAAAGTCAGATCAAGAGGGTCCAACCGAGGACCCAACCCCGATCAGAAACAAGACATCCCCATCCAACCCGCTCCGCAGCAAGGGCAACTTCCTCCTCCAGCGGAAGACCCACTCCAACAGGACCTACCTCCTCTGCAGAACCAACAACCTCCTAAGGGTCCTAATCCGCAAAAACAGCCCCTCCATCCGGACCACGTCTCCATCCACAGTGCTTCTTCGGACTCTATGGCCTCCCATCATCCCCGAGCTTCCGATCACCGCAACACCGCCCTCAACCGGCAGAAGGACGAGGATCTTCGCCGCCATCTGGATGAAAAGCGGGCCCGAGAGGGAACCTCCCGCCAACACCGTCCGGATGAGCGATATCCTCGCCGCCGAGAATACATAAGGTCCCCTACCCGAAGGGGGCGGAGAGAGTCCCCCGAGCATTACAGAAGAAGGCCACACTCCCCTGCAGGTCGGCAACAGCCAAGGAACGATGAGGCACCCATCACCCGTGCCGAGTTCCAGCGGTTCCAAGCGACCATCCTACAAGCTCTCAATCTCCGTCCCAACACCAATGCACCCAAGATTCCCTCTCCTCCTCCGGTTCGAAGTCCTCGCCGACGGTCCCCATCTCCTCCTCCAGCTCCCAGCAACTCCCGACATGGGCAAAGTCCTCGCCGCTCCCGGAGCTACCGTCGTCGTAGCCCCCGCTCTCCCTCGTACGAAGACGAGTCTAGAGGCTCGGCTGATTACCGTCGAAGGGAAGATGCTGTGTACCGCCGTCTCCATGAGATGGAGAGTCGCTTGGGTCAGTTAGATCGAGAAGAAGAACTTAGAGGAAGGACTCTCCGTCCTAGCAGACCTCCTTTTTCCCGAACCATAATGGATGCACCCGTACCAATCGGCTTCAAGCCTCCTCAATTTGAGACCTACTCCGGGGAGACTGACCCCGTCGATCACATCGAGAGCTTCAAGACCCTAATGCTCATCCATCAAGCTTCCGATGCTCTGCTCTGCAAAACCTTCCCCGCAACTCTCAAGGGCCCAGCTCGAGAATGGTACTCTCGCCTTGCCCCATCCTCAATATTCTCCTTCGAGCAATTTGAGACCCTCTTCGTCACCCATTTTGTAAGTAGCCGTAGAACTGAGAAAACCAGCATCTCGCTACTATACCTCCACCAGAAGAAGGGCGAGAAGTTGAGAGATTATGTGAAGAGGTTCACAGCTGAAGCCAGGTCCATAGCATCCCTCGACCAGTCGGTCGCCACAGCAGCATTTCAATCTAATGTCCTCAAT
Organism: Hemerocallis citrina; assembly: GCA_017893485.1. NCBI lineage: Eukaryota > Viridiplantae > Streptophyta > Magnoliopsida > Asparagales > Asphodelaceae > Hemerocallis > Hemerocallis citrina. The sequence continues at coordinate 17,118,042 of CM030365.1, read as the reverse complement.
TCCAACCTCCGCTCCTCCCTCGCCAAGAAGCTCCCACAGAACTTCTCTGACCTCCTCCTCCGAAGTGAGAAGTATATTCGGGCCGAAAAAGCCGAGCACCGCCCCAACTTGGAGGGATCTTCCTCCGAGTTTAAGAGAAAGGGAACAGAAGAGGAGGGAGCCAAGAAGCTCCAGAAGGATAATGCCGGCCAGTGCCGACCTCCCCCCAGATTCAAGAAATTTACTCCTCTCACCACCAATGTCTCTACCATTCTGATGGAAGTTGAGAAGGAAGGGGTCATACCCCCTGCTCCGAGGATGAACACCCCCGCCAAGAAAAGGGATAAAGAGAAGTGGTGCCGTTATCACCGGGACCACGACCACGACACAAATGATTGTCGGGCCTTGAAGAATGAGATAGAGGCCCTTATCCAGAGGGGGCAGCTGACCAGATTCGTGAGAAAGGACCGAGCCGACCTTCCTCCCCCGCCTTGGGGGGCTAATAAGCGTCTGGAACGCGATGAAACGCCTGACTTCGAAGAGGAGCGTGTCTTACACCTCATCCATGGGGGCCTAATGGGGGCGCCTATAACTCCTCTCGAAAGGCATTTATAAGAGAAGTCAATTCGGTCCGTGCCACCCCTCCTCCCAAAGGCCTCGGAGTACCCGTCACATTCTCAGACGAAGATCTTGAAGGTATCTGCACCCCCCATTGTGACACACTCGTCATCAACCTCCACATGGCGAACTTCAAAGTGGAGAGGATCCTAGTGGACAATGGCAGCTCTGTTAACATCCTCTTCCTCACCGCTTTCAAGGGCCTCAGACTCTCCCGAGATAGACTCAAGCCCGCCGGCTACACGCTCCATGGGTTTACGGGAGTACCAGTGACTATTGAAAGGGGTAATCACCCTCGACGTAACCGCTGGCAAAACTCCTACTACCCGAACGGAAGCGATGGACTTTATGCTTGTGGATATCCCTACAGCTTACAATGTCATCCTAGGCCGACCCGGCCTAGCAGCTCTCGAAGCCGTTCCTTCGGCGTACCATCTGAAGATGAAATTCCCCACCCGGGCCGGAGTAGGGGAAGTAAGGGGCAATCAGGAAACGGCGCGTAAGTACTACATGACCTCTACCGTCGGTCCAGTCCTCTCCCTAGAAACTCTGGAAATACCTCAAGATGCTGCCCGGCCAACGTCCGAGCCGGTGGATGAGTTGAAGGAAGTGCTCTTCTCTGAGCAGGATCCAACTCGAAAATTCTTTGTTAGCAAGGCCCTCCCGTCCGTCCTATGCTCGGACATTGTACAGTGCATCCGAAGGAACCGAGACCTCTTTGCTTGGTCAGCTGCAGACATACCCGGAATTTCCGAAGAGCTCTTGGTCCACCACCTCAGCGTTGTTCTGGGGTCCAAACCAGTTCAACAGAAGAGGCGCAAGTTCGCCCCCCGAGCGACAGCTAGCTATAAAAGAGGGGGTGGACAAGCTCTTGAAGGCCTGGTTCATACAAGAGGTGAACTATCCCGAGTGGTTGTCGAATGTAGTAATGGTGAAGAAGTCTAACGGGACTTGGAGGATCTGTATCGATTTTACCGATCTTAGCACGGCTTGCCCCAAGGATCCCTTCCCTCTTCCGAGTATTGACACTTTGATCGATGCCACCTCGGGACATGAACTCCTCAGCTTCATGGACGCCTTCTCAGGCTACAACCAGATCCGGATGTTCCCCCCAGATATCCCGAAGACATCATTTGTGACCGATCAGGGCCTCTATTGCTACAGGGTTATGCCCTTCGGTCTGAAGAATGCAAGTGCAACGTATCAACGCCTCGTCAACAAGGTTTTCCAAGCTCAAATCGATCGTAATATGGAGGTGTATGTTGACGACATGCTTGTAAAAAACATCCGAGGTCCCGATCACGTAACCGACCTCCAAGAGGCGTTTGACGTTCTGAGAAAGCACAACATGAGACTCAATCCGAACAAGTGTGCGTTCGGTGTCTCGTCAGGAAAGTTCCTCGGCTTCATGGTCAGCCAACGAGGAATTGAAGCTAACCCTGAGAAAATCAAGGTCATACTAGACATGGCACCTCCCAAGAATGTTAAGGAAGTTCAGAGGTTGACAGGCCGCTTGGCCGCCATAGGGCGCTTTCTCTCGAAGTCCGGGGAGAAATGCCTCCCCTTCTTCAAGGCCCTCAGGGGGGGCTAAAGGTTTTGAATGGGATCAACAGCAACAGGAGTCCTTCGACCAGCTCAAGGCTTACCTCGTCAATCCTCCTCTCCTCAGCAAACCAATTCCTAGAGAACCCCTCTACCTCTACCTAGCAGCCTCTGAGCAAACCCTCAGTGCCGTTCTGGTATGGGAAGAAGATGGGCTCAAAAGCCCATCTACTATGTGAGCAAGGTACTTCGGGATGCTGAGCTCCGCTATCCGAGGATAGAAAAGATGGCTTATGCCCTGGTGATGGCCGTGAGAAAGCTTCGCCCGTATTTTCAGTCCCATTCGGTGGTCGTTCTGACCGACCAACCGCTGAAGCAAGTGCTCCACAAGCCAGACCTCCGGTTGTCTTATGAAGTGGTCTATCGAGCTGAGCCAGCATGATATAACTTATCAGCCTCGGACCGCGATCAAGGCTCAGGCCTTAGCAGAATTCATAGTTGAAAGTACCATCCCCGAGTTTAGTCAAGCAGTGAAGGGACCACCTATCTGGTCGGTTTATGTGGACGGATCCTCCTGTAACGAGGAAAGCGGAGCAGGGGTCATTCTGGCGGGCCCAGATGACTTCGTCCTCCAATACTCCCTCCGTATCAACTTCAAGGCTTCCAACAACGAAGCAGAATACGAGGCACTTATAGCCGGTCTTGGAATGGCCCGCAATGCAAAGGCACAACGCCTTCGGATCTTTAGCGACTCTCAGCTGGTCGTGAATCAGGTCCTAGGCGAATATGAAGCACGTGACGACCGGATGGTTAAGTACTTAGCCAAGGTCAGAAGCCTCATGGCCTTATTTGAAGAAGCCCTCGTAGAACGAATCCCTCGAGAAGAAAATGCTCAGGCCGACGCCCTCTCCAAACTAGCCTCTTCCTCCCTTCAAGGTCTCGAGCAGACCGTCCTGATAGAGGTTCTTCTGAAGACAAGTATAGAGGATGAAACCTCCGACTCCATAGAGTCGCTGCCCGTCCTGCTTGAAGATAACTGGATGAAACCCCTCGTCGAATTCTTAAGGGACGGACTTCCTCCCCGAGGATCCCAAGGAAGCTCGAAGAGTGAGGACCCGAGCAGAACGTTACACACTAATCGGAGGCATCCTATATAAACGCTCTTTCACACAGGTAGACGGCAGGCCGTACCTGAGATGCCTCTCCCCCGGACAAGCCGACTACGCCCTGCAAGAACTTCATGAGAGCATCTGCGGGGCACATTCGGGTTCCAGAGCTCTAGCCCGCAAAGTGTTGAATTACGGATATTTCTGGCCCACTCTTCTACGAGACGCCGAACGATACTTTCGGCAATGCAGCTCCTGTCAGAAGTACTCTGACATCCGACACCTCCCACAAGCTCCACTCACTTCCCTATCAAGTCTGATCCCCTTTTCAATGTGGGGGATGGATTTACTAGGGCCATTTCCACCGGCTCCCGGACAGTTCAAGTTCTTAGTCATGGCGATCGACTACTTCTCAAAATGGATAGAGGCCGAGCCCTTGGCCACAATCACTGAGAACAAGGTCGTTCAGTTCTTTTAGAAAAACGTGATCTACCGATTCGGCGTCCCTCAGGTCCTGATAACAGACAACGGAACCCAGTTCACCGGGGCTGCCTTCCGAGCTCTATGCGAAGACCTTGCCATCCAACACCAGTTCTCCTCCATTTCTCATCCCCAGTCGAATGGCCAAGCCGAAAATGCTAACCGACAGATCCTCTCCGGCATTAAGAAGAGGTTGGATAAATGTTCCGAAGGCTTATGGGTCGATCAGCTTCCCAACATGCTGTGGAACTACCGCACCACAAAACGGACCCCCACAGGAGAGAGTCCATTTAATCTCACCTATGGGTCCGAAGCCATCATCCCCCTAGAAGTCGGAATACCCTCTCCTCATCTAATAGCTTATGAAGAAGAGCAAAATGCCAGAGAGCTCCGAGCAAATATAGACCTGATAGATGAGATCCGAGAAAGAGCTGCCATTCATCAACAAAGCTACCGAAGAAGGGTCGAGTTGGCATACAACAAGAGAGTCCGCCCCACGGACCTCAAAGAAGGGGACCTGGTCCTCAGAAAGTTGGCCATCTCATTCCCAGGCCAGAAGAGTAAATTGGCCCCAAATTGGGAGGGACCTTACAAGATCGCCAAAGTAGTCCGCCCCGGCACATACAGACTTGAAGATCTCGAAAGTAGGGAAATCCCCAGGACTTGGAATGCCGACCATCTCTTAAAGTACCAAGAGAGAGCACCAACGCCTCTCTAAGTATTTTGAGATGTCGAACCATTCCACTCCTATTACTTGTAATGTTTTTCTTTTATTTCTCTTTTGTAATAACGGCTCGCAACTTTAGAAGCAGCCGACCATTAGTCATTAATAAAGAAAGCGAGCTAGAAGCAGATCGCCATTCGGAACTGCTCCCACAACCGTTGAACAACTCTACCGATGGTTCGGAGTCCAACACTTGGCTTGACTCTTCTTCGCAAGCTCGCTCGTAAGCGAGCTAGAAGCAGATCGCCATTCGGAACTGCTCCTACAACCGTTGAACAACTCTACCGATGGTTCGGAGTCCAACACTTGGCTCGACTCTTCTTCGCAAGCTCGCTCGTAAGCGATCTAGAAGCAGATCACCATTCGGAACTGCTCCTACAACTGTTGAACAACTCTACCGATGGTTCGGAGTCCAATACTTGGCTCGACTCTGCTTCACAAGCTCGCTCGTCAGCGAGCTAGAAGCAGATCGCCATTCGGAACTGCTCCCACAACCGTTGAACAACTCTACCGATGGTTCGGAGTCCAACACTTGGCTCGACTCTTCTTCGCAAGCTCGCTCGTAAGCGAGCTCGAAGCAGATCGCCATTCGGAACTGCTCCCACAACCGTTGAACAACTCTACCGATGGCTCGGAGTCCAACACTTGGCTCGACTCTTCTTCGCAAGCTCGCTCATAAGCGAGCTAGAAGCAGATTGCCATTCGAAACTGCTCTCACAACCGTCGAGCAACTCTGGCAGTAGTTTGGAGTCCAGTGTTCGGCTCGACTGCGCTCACTCAATACCCCAAGCCGAGCGGACGAGGAACCGACCCTCGTATATGGAGAAAAATTCTGCCGAAACAATTTCGCCGTTAGATCATCTCAAAATGCGTGCTAGAACGTGATGAACGGATCAGATCGTGCCACGTTTCCACAAAACGACAAGATAGTATTTTTGGGAATTCGTGCCTCCCACCTCGTGATGCGTTCCACGATCATGATCGACCGTCTAGATTGAGCCACGTGGATCGCGTCTGAAATCCGAGCTATCACACCTCGGTATACTCCGAGCCGAAAAACTAAAGTTCCGTGGCTAAAACCTTCGAAAAAGACAACAATGGGTCCTTATGGTTCGGCATCGAGAATAAGGCGACCACGGCACAACGATGAACAAAACAACTTTGATTTTATTAAAACACTTGGTAAATTTACAAGGCAGATAGTTACAGCGTGAAAGCAACTAAATAAATTTACAAGGCACGTTATTACAACAACAGAGACGATGCAAGAAGTAAAAGGCTCGACGCAACTCGTTCAGTGCCTCCTCGGGACAGGGACGTTTCGATTAAGAGACAATCGGGGTTTCTGTCATTTTATCTCCGAGCTTGTCTCTAGGCCGACGAACTGGGACGCCGCCTCGCCACTAATCCTAATGGTGGCTCCGACCGAGGCTCCACTCGAGCCAACAGCTACTCCGCTTTGTGCGTCGGCTGCTGTCCGACCAATAACTTGGCCACGAGTTGCTAGCTCGTAAAAGGTGATCCCCCGTTCTCTCTCTTCGCGAGTGCAGGAAGTGCTCCGGACATTAGCCCTCACAGGCTGAGGCTTCAGTCGAGCCACCTCCTCCTTGAGCTCAACGATCATATCCTTCAGAGTGTCGTCCTTAACCATTATCTTAAATCGAGGGAGTTTTGCCGAACCGGGGCACTCAGCGCTGTCAGATATAATGCGACATAAGTTGGTCACCTCGATGCTCTTGTCAACCATGACCCTCTGTAGCTGTTCGACCTTCTTCTCGAGCTCATCTCGCTCGGCCAGCACCGAGGCTAGCTCTGCCTCTTTCGCCGATAGCTCCTCCTCGACTATCCGGAGATGGTGCACCTCGGCCAGAAGCTCGCTGTTCTTCTTCTCCATGTTGAACATCAACCTCCTGGTGAGCTCGATTTCACCCACGAGGCGAGCCTCGCGAGATTGCATCAACAGCTCGGCACGACGCCGAGCTGCTACAGTATTTGGGGCATGTTCGAGGATCTGAAATACAAGGACGTCACGACAAGGAAACTATAGACCGAACCAAACACTTGCACAAATTTGAAACAAAAATTTTCATTCATAAAAGAAGAAGCGGTGGCCAGTCCGCAAAAAAGGCGTTACATTTTTGAAAAGAAAACAAAAAAAAGACGACGAGAAGATTAGGGGTCCACCTGCATCATCGGCTCGACCACAGGCGCTTCGCCGGACGGCCCCTCATTTCTCGTCCCGGCATGGGGGTTTGTCACCACTACATCGGCGACCACCTCCTCGTCTCTGTTGCCCTCTCCCTCGTCACCTTCCTCCTCTTCGCCTTCCCCCTCCTCGCCGTCTGATGCGGACCCGGGCCACAGCCTGTAGCCGACCCGCTCGAAGCCGGGGACGCGGTCCTGAATGTGGTCGAGCGCCCTCTGGTAGGACTTCTCCATGTTCGAGTCCATGTGCTTCTTCGCCTCGGCCTCGACCTCGGCCTTAATCTTCGTTGCCAAGGCCTCCTTCTCCGCCTTCACCTCGGCCAGAGCCTGGGCTGTCGTCGCCAGCTCCTCGGCAACCTTGGCGGCTTTGGCAGACTCCTCAGTGAGCCGCCCCTTTACTCGCTCCAAGCCCTCGGCTCGCCTCTGCTCTGCTTCGAGCTGCCGAACCGCCCTCACCTTGTCCGCCCTGTCTTTATCACTGGCAGCCTTCAACTCCTTCTCTTGTTCGGCGAACGCTTAAAGGAGATGGTTGAAGTGACAGGTGGCCTGCCAAAACAAAACAATGGTGAGCACAAGATAAGGTCTGAATGACAGACTTAAAGAAATTCTCAAAAGAAACTTACCGATATGAGCGACCGAGCAACCTCATAGGTGTCGTCGCCAACCGTCCCCGCCTTCAGTGCGGCTCGATCTTTCGGAGTCGCCAAGTGTTTGATGACCTGCATCGACATCTGCGAGTTTCCGAGGAATCCATCATGATTCTTGGCTCGCCAGTTCAGAACGAACAGCTGCTTGTGCTGCTCGGTCAAGATCACCTCGGCCTGAGCAGTCAACGGCGGAGCCTCAAGTGACAACGCCGCCGAGACGTCGAAGGCCCCACCGACCGGGGCAGAAGCGACAGGAGCCGAGGGCTCTTCGACAACAACCACCGTCGACGAGCAGACCTCAGCAACGGGGGGAGGTGGAACGACTGCCGAAGCAACTTTGAGAGGCCGACCTGACGAGGCGGTCGTGCTCGGCCTCTTCCTCTTCCTTCCATCGGCCACCTTAACCATCTCGTTCATCATGGCCGTAAAGTCCATCTTCGGCGCTTCTGTACCAAACAACAAACAAATTGAGAGTCAGTAAAACGAGCTAAAGACTTAGAAAAAAAATGCGAGATGTCAGGAGCATACTCAGGTCGATCGGACTAAGGCCTGACCCGTATAGCACCTCCTCGGTCATCTCCCTCCAACTCAACATCGGGAGGGCCACGATCTTCCTTGCCACTTCCTCCTCGGCCGCAGTCAGTTCTGGGTCGGCCCTCACAAACTTTGGCACCTCTACTTTCCATCGGCTCGGAACTTGCAGCATCGATGCCTCCCTCAATATGAAGAACTTTTCCTTCCAGCCTTTGATCGAGTCCGGGTTTTCTATAATCCGAACACCCTTCCTCGGCACCAGGTAGTATCGATGCTCGGTCTTGTGCATCCGGTTTATCCGATACATGCTTCGGAAGACCGTCAGGTCCGGCTCGACCTCGGCGTTGCGGCACTGGAGCAGGAAGGCGTTCACATGACGCCATGTGTTTGGCATGAATTGGGTCGGCGCAAGGCAGTACCACTCGAGGACCAGACGAATGAAGGGGTGCAGGGGAAAGCGCAGTCCGGCATTTAGAGAGTCGTAGTCGAACATGCACATATCCGACGACGACAGCTTGGAGTTCGCTCGCATCCTGGGGCCGGAGAGAATTAACTTGTACTCCGGAGGGATGGCGAACCCTTTTCTGATCTGGAGCAGGCCCCTCTCGGATAGCACCGATCCGATTTCGTCCGCCTCAGTGGTCAGAACCGGGTTGTTCTCTTCGTATACTTCCGACTGACCGATGATCGCCTTCTTCAAGAGGTCGCCCTTGTACTGCCTAACCCCAGTCTGTCCGGACAGTACACAAGGGTACCGGCCCGTCTCAGGGGCTTGCCTCGGATTCTCCACAATCACCTCGACCACAGGAGATTGGGCCACTACCCTCCTCTTCTTCTTCTCCTTCCTCGCCTCAGCCCCAGACGGCTCGGCTACTTGCTTCCCCTTCCTTCGGATCTCCATCTCCCTCCTCTCCTCGGTACCACTATCGCCCGAGGATGAGGCCTCACTCCCCGAGTTCACCCTTGACATCTTTAGAAAAAAGCTAAGGCAAGAAGACTGACCTTGAAGTGACATTCACGGTCGGAATAAGCTCGCCGGAAATTGCCTGGCCCACGCGACAGCTAACGTAACCGCCTTGGAGCAAAAATCGCCGCTAGCAGAGAGCACAGAGAGTAAAAGTGAAATCTTGGAGTGAAAAGTGAGAAATGAGCTTGGGGGTGGGGGAGTTAGAACTTATAACCCCAGTGCGACGTTTGGGCCTCCTTGGGAACTTAAAAGCCCGCTAAGAAGCCAAAGCACCAAAGCGGAGAGTTGCAACGTTTCAGTTTCACAACAAAGACTCCACAAAGCGCTCAAGTCCACGACTCGGCCACCGGTTCGCCTAGCCGACCTACCGAACAGTCTGGATAAGCGACCGAGCTACTGAGTCCGCTTCAGCACCGAGCCGCCGAGCCGAAGGGACGAGGAACCGACCCTCATATATGGAGAAAAATTCTTTCGAGGCGGAATCACCGTCAGATCTCTCCAAAATTCGTGTCAAGACACGATGGACGGTTCAGATTGCGCCACGCTCACAAAACGACAAAATAACGTTTTCTCGTGATCTGAACCCAACCCTCGTGATTCACGCAATGATGGACGCTCCAGATCTGACCACGTGTACCTTCCGAGCTGCGTGCCACCGGTTCGCCTAGCCAAGCTACTGAATAACCTGGCTAAGCAGCCAAGCTGCCGAGCCGAAGGGCGACGATGCTTCAAATCCAGGACGCTTCAAAACGTCCAACTCCATGCCTCGGCTATCGGCACCGAGCTTCCGAGCCGAGGAGACGAGGAACCGACCCTCATATATGGAGAAAAATTCTTTCGAGGCGGAATCACCGTCAGGTCTCTCCAAAATTCGTGTCAAGACACGATAGACGGTTCAGATTACGCCACGCTCACAAAACGACAAAATAACGTTTTCTCGTGATCTGAACCCAACCCTCATGATTCACGCAATGATGGACGCTCCAGATCTGACCACGTGTACCTTCCGAGCTGCATGCCACCGGTTCGCCTAGCCGAGCTACTGAACGGGCTGACGACGCTTCAAATCCAGGACGCTTCAAAATTTCTAACTCCAGGCCTCGGCCATCAGCACCGAGCTGTCGAGCCGAGGGGACGAGGAACCGACCCTCGTATATGGAGAAAAAATCCGCCGACCCTCCTCAGCCGTTGGGTCATGTCAAAAAACGCGCTCGTCATGATGGACGGCTCAGATCTGGCCACGTTCACTAAACGACAAGATAGCATTTTTTTGGGATACGCGCTGAGATGGACGTCCAGGATCACGCCACGTAGTTCGGCTGATTCCGAGCCATGTGCCGACCCGCCGAGCCGAAAGGACGAGGAACCGACCCTCGTATACGAAGAAACTATCTGCCGAGGAGCGCGGATCGTCTGATCGCCTAGAAAATCGCGCTCAGCACTGATCAAGGGCCCAGATTGCGCCACACCATAAACCGGTATTAAAAATTAGTTTTTATTTATTTAAATCGTTTTATTTACTAAAAAATTGCGAAAAATTACTAAAAATTCGGGGAAATTAACTAAAAATTCTAGAAAACAATTACAAATTCAGGGGAACATTTTTTAGCCCCTGAACGAGCAATTATTACCTAGAATGTGTTGTTAAGACCCCCGAACAACTAGTTAACACATCGCAAAATTAAATAAATAATCCGAAAAAAATAGATAGAAATCACCAAATGACTAGAGAAGCTCAGGAACAACTTAGAGTCCCACCAACTTGAAAAATCACCGCACTACCTCCTTCAAAGATTCAAAACCTTCCATTTGGACTCCGATACAACTCCACCAGCCATTAAAACAGTAAAACTACTCCTCAAAGGCTGATTAAACTCAGTCTTCGGGAGTGGGGGCTCATGATATGGCTAAAAATGGGGTTAAATCGGGACCGTCCAAATCGGGCACGAATCTTGAAGCCCGCGGGTAAAACGGTAATTTCACCTACCAATGGGTCTGAAGCGGGTACTGGTTCTCCTCCTCGAAGACCCACTAACCCGCGAACGGATCCACCTCAACTAGGTGCGGGTTCCAACCCGCAGCAAACCCGGTCCAGAAAGGATAGAATTAGGGTTTCTGGTTAATCCTGATCAACGGCCCTGATACATTTCTATCCTTTCACTAGGGATTAGGGATTACATTCCTTATCTAACCATAGAGATTACATTCCTAATCTGATCCCAGCGGCGCCTATAAATACCCTCCATCCATCTCCATTAAGAGGTAATCAATCTTTTGCCAGTTTTTGCGCTTTTCATAATCTTCCCTAATTACTGACTTGAGCGTCGGAGGGTGCATCGCTGGGAACAACCCCGGTGTCTCGCACTTTTTGCAGGTGTACGGCAGGAGTCAGCGTCAAACTCCGACGGAACAGGTATACAGGTTTGCTATTCAGTTTTCCTAAGAATCCACAAATACTATCTGTTTGCCCCCACACCAAATTTAGCGGCAACAAGTATGATGTTACATTTTGAAATTCGTGATCTCAAAATAGAAGCAAAAGTAGAAAATGGAGTAGAAAGTCACATGATGGAATATTAAAATAGATGTATAGATTATAAATATCAAACATAAATAGTAGAAATTAGTAGTAGTGAAAATGGTTTCTAAAAGTAAGGAGAAAGACGGAATGAAATACATGCATAAGCTTAAATGCGAACGTGAATGAGAAAATAAATATGTTGTGTAGTAAATTTACACAATAAATATATCTTATAAAATATACAATAACGTGGTAATTAGATAAGTGTAAAATGATATGCATAGTAAGTATGTTGAAATATATGGTATATATATAGTGAGTGATTAGTAGGAAGTACATGTAGTAATCAAGAATGTAATGATAAAAAATTGAAATAAATTAAAATATAAGTAGTGAGTGCATATAGTACATTCGAGAAGTATAAAGCAACAAAATTAATAAGTAGCTATAATTGGTGAAAAGTAAATATAAAAAAAAAAGTAGTAAACAATAAGTAATAATAAAGGTGTTGAATATAAGGTGTAAAAACAAAATTAATAATAAAATTAAATTTTCAATGTACAAAGGTATATCATATTTATATGAGTAAAAAAATATTACAATCAAGTTTAAATACACCGAAATAAATAAGACAATACAAAATATTGAAAAATATATTATCGAAAAATCAAGGTATATATAAAATGAAAGTAAATATGCAATAATAAAATTTTATAATATAATAAAAATAATAATGAAAGAGAATAGTAGTAGCAATAATAACTCAACATGTAGTAATTCAAAACTTAATGTAATATATAAAAGTAATAGAAAAATATATGTGTAACATAAAAATGCATGAAGGTAAGAAGGGTAAAACCGTCAAGAAAGAAAAATGTGTAAGTCAAACTTAAAAGATTAAGACTAAGGAAGATAAATAAAATAATAAATATCTAAGTGAATTAATAGTATAAGAAAATAATTTCTCGAAGAAAAAAAAATTATTAAACGTAAGATGAAAAGTACTAGGAGGAAAATCCACGAAGAAAAAAAAAATAAATTTAGGAGAAATGTTAGTCTATATATAAGGTATCATGAACGTACGTTCAAACCAACAGTAGCACTCGTGATACAAAGGAAAATAAGCTCGCATACAATATCACATCAATGTATACGAGGAGAGTATCACGAATGCAAGTTCAATAACTATAACATTCATGACTCAAAACTGACACTCACACATCTAATGTCCACCCTAATAACTGACACTCACACATCCAATATCCACCCTAATTTTGTTTCCTTATACCATGGTTAGTATTACTAAATGAAGTTTGCTCTGATACCAACTTGTAGCGCCCCGAATTTCCAATAAATAAAATGAGAAATAAGTGACACAATTTCCAGAATCAACTTCAACGAAATCCAAACATAGTATCAAATACAGGGAAAAATTAAAACTTTTTATTACATCAGTTCCTTCTTACATTTGCACAGTGAAAAAAATAAATATATTTATTACAACACAACCCAACACTTAAACTTTAATCATCTTAAATTCAAGTTTCCACTTTACTTGTCCTGCAAAATAACTGAAGAGTGAGGAAGTCAGTTGAAGTCAACTAATGCAATACTATAGTAATATCAACCTTCTAAAGTCTCGCAATCACAAACTTGCCACATAACATGAAATGAAATAACGATAAAAGATTCAATAAAAAACAAGTGAAACTATACTAAGTAAGAGCGTGTCAAAAAAACAAAAGGGAAATGCATTTAAACAATGTTCATGAAAACACAATGTACACAATGATTTCTAATGCATACTTGTCGGATTCTATGCATCTCTATTCTACATAGGTCCGGTGCAAGCCCTTATCGTTCTCCACTTTATAGGGTTCAATTCCTCGTTATGCAACCTACTACTATGATTACTATGAGATTCAGACATTCTGCTCATACCTAGCCCATGCCCCGATAAATCCAAAGGTCAATCTCAATCCACAGATAATTTCGGAGACCATTTTACTCACACCTGGGAATTTTCGAGAATACCCCACACCGCAAGCAATGACGCCTCACCCCACACAGACGTCCCATAAGTGTCGCCTCGATCCCGACAATTTTGGGGATCAGTCCTACACCACAGGTAATTCCGGAGACCATTTCACTCACACCTCGATAATTTCGAGGACTAACTCACACCGCAAATCATCCTGAGGCCCTCATACTCATGTTTGCTCCCATTTCATCATGTCACCGTCTAGTGCCTGTCCATATGCATACATATAAGTAACCTGAGCCACCTAAAGCTAGCTCCACCCTACCAGACTTAAACCCACAAAACTAGGAACAGTAACCCTTCCTAGCCAAGTCCCACAATCAATTAATTCATTACCGATAATTCTGGATCCTGCTCAACTTCCAATGCTCACAACACAAAATACTCAACTAACTTTCTAGGGTCCACAACTAACCCAAAATCTCAAATCAAACCCAACTTGGTATTCTTTCACATATTGAAAACAAATTCAACTTACAGAAACTCTTTAAACTCACCCTTTTGAATCTCACTTTTCATTCATTCGTAGAGTTCAATTAATTCAACTAAAAGTTCATTCAATATGAACTGAAACAAATCTCTTAAATATATGGGATCTCATTCCCAAAATCTGAAATTTTATAGTTTCCAAAATCTGAAAGTTACCCTCTTTTAAACTGAGAATAACTCTTAAAATTTCGAAATAATTATCTTTCAAAAGTGAAGCATATAGCCCTTAAAAACTGAGAATTTCATCTACAAAATATAGATTATTTTCCCCAAACCATTACTTGAATATATCGAAAATTGAAACTAGAATTTCACCAAAATCTGAAAGTTACATGATTTCGTTCTTCAAAATAGTACACTCTAAAATCAATATTAAATTTTAGAAAAAATCATTTAAAACCAGCACATATCAAGGAACTCACCATAAAATTCTGGACTCAAACAAATTAATTTACAGGATTTATGTTCAACAAATTCTGAAAACTATCTTTTATCCAAAATCTGAAAGTTGTATCTTCTTCTCCTTAAGAGTAGTTAATTCAAAAATAAATATTAAAATCTGGAAAATTGAGTTTATATTTTCTTCATAAACATAGATGATGTCACCAAATTTCTATTCCAATCACACAAAATTTGAAGCTCTAAATCATAAATAAACTGAAACTAGATTTTTCTAAAAATCTGAATTTAACAATTTCGAACCTCAACCAAAACTCCATCAATCTCACATAAATATTAGATTAAATACATACATATGCACTTCTATATGTATACTGGTGTTTCCCCACCGCAGCACACAAGCCCCACACACAAAACTCCTCAAAATCCGGAGAGCCAAAACACCCCAACTGGAGAGCCAACAGCAGCCCGGGTTTGCACAGTGCCCGGGTTGGCAGTGTGCAACCCTCGGTTGCTGTTCAACCCCAGACCGAGCCAACCTTAGGTCTAGGGTTAAACCCTGAAACATCCTCCACCACTTCTTGCATAATTTCTTCGATTATTTTGACATGCATTTGCATATAAAAACTCAAATTTTCAATTCATCATAATTTTATCTCAAAACAACGAATAACCCACAAAATATTCAACTTCTAATTAATCAAAATAGGTTCTTTAATCATGCATATGGATCTAGAATAGCATATAAGTTTATTAGATAAAATTCTACAAACAAAATTGGGTCTTTCATGCATAGAAAATTTCCACTTTTCAGGAGTAACTTATTTTTGATCAACATGAATATTTAGATCGTATGGCAACTATAATCATCCACAATAATACATGGGTTCATCATTCAAAGGGAATCAAATATTCATCATTCATACGTCAAATAAATTTTCACAAATAAAACATGATCTTTCATATATCAAATATTCATCATTCAAAGGGAATCAAAATAAGAGTATCATGACATCAAGATTAAATTTTTATCATACTAATAGACAATTTTTATCTAACAATCCATCTCTACAATCACCTAATCAACAAAATATCATTCATGCTAATATAATCCTAATCTTACAAAGTCCAAACCCTAGCATGATTCAATATTGTTCATGAGAAATAGAAAAAGAGACACATCAAGAGAGTTGAAAGATTACCCACCTCAATGAAGGCCAAATGAAAGATAATAATAAGAAGAAAAGATACTTCTTCTCCTCCTTGTGAAATTGAGATATCCAAAGCTCCACTCTCGCAAAAGTGATTAAAGAGGAAGGATTTTTGTTCACAACAATAGGGGGCGGCCATTGCTGTAGCTATTATAGGCCGGGCTGATTATTTGGGATTTTTATGAAGATTTTACAAAAAAAACCTTAAGAAAAATATATTTTTGCATGACTAGGTCTTCCAAATCAATTTGTTAGGTCAAATCAAATCAATTAAAGTAAAAAATCTAACCCCCTAACTCCTCTAACCTGGCCGACCTTCACTGCAGCCCAGAAATTTCGAATTTCAAAATTTTGCCTATGTGTGACAATTTTGCAAAAAACCCCTTCACTTTGAAATATTTGCAAATATGCCATAAGCTATTCCTAAAAATCCAAAAAAAATTAGAATTACTATTTATTTTTTTTAAGTTGGATTTTCCAAATAAATTTTCTAGATTTTTTTATTTTCCAAGAAAAATATTTGCAATAAAGTCCCCAACAATCCCAAAATTACATAAATATATATCAACTTAATAAAATAAATTCAAACCAAATTAGAGGGATAAAATCTGTCCCCCCAATATCTCTCCGGTCAAAATCGGCCTACCAAAACAGCCCAACCAAATTTTGAATTTGAATTTACCTCCAAATGACATTTTGCGCAAAAACTATATTCTTTCAAAGTATTTACAAAAATAGTTTTCTTTATTCAGAAAAATTGCAAAATTTAGAATATATTGAATTATAAATAGGGGGACTTTTAAGCAATTCAAAAGTGAAAATTTGCATCTCAAAAATATTTGCACGTGTGAAAAATGTCAATTTTATAAAATTCAAAATAATTAAGAAAAAATTATTTATTAATTCAAAATATTATATTAAAAATTACGGGGCGTTACATCACTCCCCCCTTAGAATACTTCTGTCCTCAAAACTACTACTAGCCAAGGGAAAACAAAAAAACACAGAACTTATACAAACAGATCAGGAAAATCACTTTATCTTTTATTTCCTAGTTCTATTTGACTGCTAGGTAAAAATAAAGTATAATAAGAAACACCAAATAGTAATAATGGAAACTGACAAAGCAAACAATTTTATGCAAAAACCAATGAAGTACACAAAAGTATATATATAATGGAAATATAAACTATGTAACAACTTATTAAAGACAACTAGATAACTAACTAATGTTTATAAATTTCATCAGCATAAACAACATAACTAACGTAAATTAGTTAATAACACTTTAAAGTACAAAAAAAAAACTTCCTTATAATTTAAATACATCATGGACACAATACACTCTGAATATAAGAATTAATGAAGATGGGCAAACGTACGTAACACAACTTTAGACAAGAACATAAGTAAACGAAAACTATCTAAAGTAAAAAATAACAATAAGTTTAATCAGTGAAACAAAATATTAAGCACCCCAAAGGTCATTAAAACATTTTTATAAAACCGAAAAATGCAAAATACATATATGAACAGGTCAACAAAAAAAATGATTACTGATCAATTAACATCATAAAAGATCATTATAGTAAGAAGATAATAAGCCAATCATACAAAATAAGAAGTCAAAAAAAAGTTAAGAGCATAAATAATGGCAAAAGTAAATAATAATAAAAGTAACACCAAGAATACAAACTTAATGATGATAAAAAATAAAAAAAAATAGATTTGGGAAGATAGTCAATCAAGACACGTCGAAACACCAACAAATTTAGCTAAGAAAAAATAATAATAATGATAATAATAATCTGAAAAATAAAATTAAAAAAATAAATAAAAACATGAGTGTTGAATTTTGTTAAAAAGTATAGGATAAGTGTAATAGTAAGAGTAATGATGTATATAAAACACACAAAAAAATTCATTTGTAAAAGCAATATAATGACCATATATGCAATTTAAAATTAAATATACAGAATACTGATTAGTATATCAAAATATTTGTAAATTTTTAAGTATAGCAAGATTGCGTACTGCTCGTGATGTTTGGGATGCCTTAGCAGAGACATTCTATGATGGAACCGATGAGGTTCAAGTATTTACTATAAACTAGAGAGCCTTCTCAGCAAAGCAAAATGACAGATCACTCTTCATTTATTATGGAGAATTAACTGAAATTTTTCAAAAGCTGGACCACCGTGACAAGGTGATCATGAAGAATTCTAATGATGTTGAAAAGTAACGGAAATCGATCGAGCGCTTGCGGGTTCATATCATCTTGGCAGGATTGGATGCTAAGTTTGAACAGGTTCGAGGAGAAATCTTGCGAAAGGATCCCACTCTTGATCTTGAGGCATCTTATGGATATGTCTGCCGTAAGACACACCAATAAAAAGCACCATGAATAATCCCCCTGAATCTTCTGATGCGGTTGCAATGGTGGCTCAAAACCACTCTTCAAAGAACCACCCCGGGTCGATCTAGACCAAATTACTAACACCCCCGGAGGCTCGGAGCGCACTTATGGATCGTCTGCACACTCATCTGAGGCTTCAACTAAACTGCTTATGAGTTAAGGAAGTGTACTCATTGTGGCGAGATCGGTCACACTAAAGCTTTCTGTTATGAGATTATCAGCTACCCAAAGAACAGGGATCATAGCCGGGTTCCTCGGAAGAAGAATTTCAACCAATCCACTGTCATTGTTGGAGTTCCTGATGGATATGAGAAAAGTGTTAGACAAGCCTCTGCATTAGTTACAGCTGCAGGTAATTATGGTAAGGTCTTTAATGTTTCTGCCTCTATTATGAATAATGCATGGATAATTGATTCGGGTGCTACCGACCATATGAATTTTGATTCGAGACAAGTTCAAACCTTACAACCATCCACCGAATTAAGTGTGTTCACTGCCATTGGTGACCCTGCCACCGTTACTGGCGAGGGTTCCATATCTCTCAAAAAATCCCTAACCTTAGATATAGTGCTAGTTGTGCCATCCTTGAAATTTAATCTGTTATATGTTGCCCCAATAACAGTTGCCTTACATTGTATTCTGGTTTTCTGGCCCACCTTTTGTCTGTTTAAGGATATTCAGACTCCCAAGACGATTGGTTATGGGGTTAGACATGGGAAGCTCTACTACCTGGATTTGGTGTCTGAAAGTTCAAGCAAGTATGGAAGGATCCGAGAAGGAGAAGAAGAAATCAGAGATTTGGCTATGGCATCGACGTCTGGGGCATGCTTCTTTTGGCTATTTGAAAAGTTATTTCCAAGTTTATTTTCGAAGTTGGATGTTTTTTATTTTTTGCTTTGTGTGTGAACTAGGAAAAAGTCACCGCATCTCTTTTTCTCCAAATCTAAATAAAAACTCTCTTTCATTTATGATTATTCATTCTAATGTTTGGGGTCCATCCAAAAACACTACTTTTGAAGGAGCAAAATGGTTTGTGACATTTATTGATGATTGTACTTGTATGACTTAGATTTGTTTGATGAAGTCTAAAGGTGAAGTTAGTGGTTTATATAAGAAATTTCACAAGCAAGTTATGACTCAGTATAGAGTGCAGAACTAAGTTCTTCAAAGTGATAATGGCAGCGAATACTTGAGTTCGGATCTGCAACAATATTTTGTGAAATATGGGATTGTTCACCAGACTACATGCTCATATACACCTCAACAGAATGGGGTTGCAGAAAGAAAAAATAGGCACTTGTCCGAAGTGGTCTGTGCTTCCCTTATTCATGGCAACATGTCACTCATGTATTGGGGAGAAGCTCTTTCTTTTGATGCATACTTAATCAATCGAGTTCCCTCTCGTATCCTAAATTTCATAATGCCATTTCATGCATTAACGGAAATTGTGAATGCATCACCAGTCGTCAACTTGCCACCTCGTGTGTTTGGGTGTGTCGCATTTGTTCACCTTTATCAACATGAGCGTAATAAGTTATGTTCTCAAGTTGTTCGATGTGTTTTTGTGGGGTATGAAATGAATAAGAAAGGGTATCATTGTTATCATCCACCAACTCAAAAGATGCTTGTGACTATGGATGTTGTGTTTTATGAAAATGAGATGTATTTATCCTCTAGGGTTGAACTTCAGGGGGAGTACCGAAGTAAAGTTCATACCCTTACTTATGACGAAGTGGTTACAATTCACAGTGAAAAAGTGGATGTAAGTAGTGACAATCACTCGAATGCTGATTTGGTTGAGGGAAAAGACCTCCATGAGGAAATGCAATCGGTGTCAAACCTCTTCGAAGATGAGCCATCGGGAACCATGCAATCGCTATTGTTCTATCCACCACCAGTGCCGTCAGAACCCCAAAACCAATCGTTGTCGTTGTCTGAAGCTCCAAAAAAGGAACTACCGAATTGTACTACTAGAGGTATCCCAAAACCTACTTATGAGCCTGATCCCACCTGTAATTTCAAATATCACATGAGTCATTATGTGTCCACTCACAAATTGTCTGAATCAAATATATCATTTGTGAATCAATTATTTGTTGTATATATTCCAAACAGTGTGCAAGAAGCCTTAGCCAACCCAAGGTGGAAAGAAGATATGGATGAGAAGATGAAGTACTTGAAGAAGAATGAGACTTGGGATATAGTCGAACTATCAACTAGAAAGAATCCGATTGGATGCAGATGGATTTATATAGTAAAGTATAAGTCTGATGGTTCAATAGAGCGATACAAGGCAAGGTTGGTTGTCAAAGGGTACACCTAAACTTATGGAATTGATTATGATGAAACATTTGCACATGTTGCAAAGTTCAATATTGTTCGAGTTCTACTGTCACTTGCTGCAAATCTTGGCTGGTCATTGCAACAATTTGATTTGAATAATGCTTTTTTGCATGCGTAATTGACAGAAGAGGTTTATATGGATCTACCACTAGGATCAAACAGATTTGTCCAACATAGTGATAAAGTGTGTTGTTTGAAGAAAGCACTGTATGGTCTTAAGCAGTTGCCAAGAGCTTGGTTTGGGAGATTTACAAAATCAATGAGGACATTCATATATTGTCAGAGTAATTCAGATCAAACTCTATTCTTAACAAGGAATCAAGGCAAGATTACTGCTCTCATTATATATATGTAGATAATCCTGAGAGACAGACATTAAAGACTTACTTGTCACAAGAGTTCGAAATGAGGGATCTTGGCCCTTTAAGGTATTTTCTTGGTATTGAAATTGCTCGTTTTAAAGAGGGTATTTTTCTGTCTCAAAGAAAGTATGCTCTTGATTTGTTGAAGGACATGAGAATGTCTGCATGTCAGTCTATTGATACACCATTAGAAGAAGGACTAAAACTTTGCAATGATCCTGATTAGGTGCCATGTGATAAGGGGAGATATCAAAGATTGGTAGGACGACTGATGTATCTTGCACATACGCAACCAGATTTATCATATACCTTAAGTGTGGTGAGTCAGTTTATGCATGCACCTCGTGAACAACATATGAATACGGTGATGAAAATTCTGAGATATATAAAGTTTTCTCCAGGAAAAGGGGTCTTGTTTACGGAAAATCACTTGAAGATTGAGGTATATACTGATGCTAATTGGGTAGGATCTGCTGATGATAGGCGCTCCACTTCGGGGTACTTTACCTTTGTTGGAAGAAATTTGGTTACATGGAGAAGCAAAAAATCAAAATGTCGTTGCACGCTCTAGTGCTGAGGCTGAGTACCGCAGAGTAGCTTTAGGTGTAACTGGAATTTTTTGTCTTAAACTCTTGTTACAAGATTTTATTTGTAGTCCGAATGAACCTATTAATTTGTATTGTGACAGTCAAACGGCATGTGATATTGCTACCAATCTAGTTCAAAATGGTAGGACGAAACAAGTAGAGGTTGATAGATTCTTCATCAAGGAGAAATTAGATGTGAAAATTATTCAAATTTCTAAGGTGAGGTCAGAAAATCAACTTCCAAATATTCTTATCAAGGCAGTTTCGAATCAGCTCTTCTTAAAATTTGTGGACAAGTTGAGTATGTTCAATATCTACGCACCAACTTAAGAGAGAGTGTTGAAATATAGTTGGTGTGATATGTGTATTCTGTTGCCTATAAATTACGAAACAGATTCTCTTTAGTTTCTCCTCTCCTTAACTTTCTCCTCAATATATTGTAACAAATTAACTTCTTCTCCAAGAATGTAACTGCACCTTTGTATATATATAAAGAGATACACGGAAGCTATAAAGCATGGATACTCTCCGAGGGAGACGTACCAAGTATCCTGAACGTATTGGAAGCGATACATGTAGGATACGCTCATGCTACGTATCTGGTACGTATCCCGAGGACTTAAATTTTAAATAAAAAAACATCAGATACTCTTTGGATACACAAGGATATGTCGGGATATGTTTTGTTTTGTTTTGTTTTGTTTTGTTTTGTTTTCTTTTTGGTTGATTTTTTTCAGCTCATTTCAGGCCCAATCCAGCTCACCTCCTTTCTCTCTTTCTTTCTCTCTCTCTTTTCTAGCTGCCTCACCCCTTTTCTCTCTCTCTTTCCCGATCCAAACCCTAGTCCTAATCTCCTTCCTCTCCACTCCATCAACTCCTGACCAACCTCCAGCCTCAATCTGCACTCTGATAGCACCCTCGACCTCCTTACCTCAATTTCGAACACTTGCAAAGTCGCAACACCCTCAACCTCCTTCGAACTCCGGCGAAGTCGCAACTCGCAACAATCTTAGAAAAAGGTACTTTTAAATTCTCTCTCTATTCTAAGCAAAGGATAAATTAAGGACAATTGCAATTTGCAATAAGCAGTTAAGGTTGATACAAAACGAAGTCTATAAATCAAATGAACTAGCGAAATGCAAGATGAGAAATTGAAAGGGTGATGGGATTAAAGTTAGCGCCTTTAATTATTCATTTGTTATATACTTACAGGAAATTGATATTGTTGTTGTTGCCTACATGCTTTTGTTGATGTTATTTATTTATTTATTTATTTATATAAATATGCTTTTGTTGTTGTTGTTGTAGCAAATTTATATTTGATGTTGTTAATATTTTATGTTGTTGCATTTGTTGCTCCTTTTCGTTTTCCTATTGTTTGATTGATGGTTCACAATTGCTGTTTCAAAGAAGATAATCAATTACAGAAATTGCTTTTGATATCAGAGTTTCTTTGGCCAGCTCTTCTTCTGCCTGTAGCTGGAAAGAAGGTAATCTAATCTTCTCTGTCTCTTTGCATATTGCATATGTTTACATGTGTGTGTGTGTGTGACTTTATAAATTTCATGACTGATAGCTTTCAGTAGTAGGCTCACACAAGGATGGAGTCATGATTTTGAGTCATGATTTCGTTAAGTTGGATATACATGATCTGACTTTTATTTTCTTTAAATAAAACAGGAGCACACCATGCTTCAACTAAAACAGAATAACATTACATAATTGTCATAAATTTAACATATGGTATTCATGAACTCCTTATAAGTTGTCCCTATATAGACCTCTTTCTTTTGGTCCTGCTTTCAACCTATTTAACGTAGAAAAATTGGATGAGAAAAAATAGTTTAACTACTTGCATAACATAGAAAAAATTAATTTAACTGTTCAAACATATAAAGTATAAAACCTAATAGCTTACATTGTTCAAATAATCTTAACTAAATTTGGCTTTGCTTTCATGATACATTTATTGATTATTGGATCCATAACAATTGGATGACAATGGACAGTTATACAAATATGGAATTCAAATTATATATATATATATATATATATATATATATATATATATATATATATATATAAAATTAAATAGTTTTATTTATTTTATTTAAGTGTATCCTAACGTACCCGTATCCTAATTTTTAAGAAATCGACGTATCCGCGTATCAGATATGTACCGTATCGGATACAGGTACCCGTATCCGTGCTTCATAGTACTGAAGAATGAAGATGTAAGAAAATATGATCTTTCAATAAAACCAAATCGGGTGTCAATAATTACCTCAAGTTCAACATGTACGATTTGGATTTGGAGCTGTCGAATGTCAAATCAAATGACCAGTTCAGGAGATTGTTGTTTGGAACATCGAGTTCATCTATAATCATAGTGAAGAACATTGATTGTTCTCTTCAACTACATTGTTCTCTTCAACTGCAAGGAAGAGGCGTTACAATTACTTGAGTATAATTCCTTTGGAGGGAGACACCTAAGAAGGGAAAAACGAAGATAACGCTATCAAGAACATTGAACTTTGTAAACGGACTGTGGTTGATTTTTGGGGAGGAAAGGGTGTTTGTGTTCACCACAAATTATAAGAACCGGCTTGATCCAGCGCTACTGAGGCCAGGGAGGATGGATGTTCACATCCATATGGGTTATTGTAGGATGTCTGCGCTCAAACTGTTGTCTTCTAACTATGAGCACCCGATGTTTCGAGAGATTCAAGGAATGCTGCAAGAGGAGGACATTACACCAGCAGAAATTACTGAGAAACTGATGATCGACGACGAGGAGGTTGCGATTAAGTCATTGGTTCAGTTCATTGGGAAGAAAAAGAGGAAGAGGTTGAGTGGTACAGGTGAGCTAAAGGAAGCTTAAAGATTTATTTATGCAGTTTTTGTAATTTAGGATCTTTCTACATTCAGCATTGTATAGAGTTAGTAGTCGATTCTTGAATGAATCTGATCTGATGTTTGAATAATATTGTTGACAAGAATCCGTAATATATTACTTAAATGAATCTAATATTAATTAAGAATTATTACATTACTTTGCATTTGATTATATCATTTGGAGTCAACTTGTGTGATATTGATCATGTCGTTTGAGATCATTGCTGCCTCTGATTACAAGAGGGCTTGACATTTGAATCATCGTTCAGTAACCACATTCAATGCTTTTTCAGTTATAACATAGTCATGCACTGTATGATCTGTTACAGTGTTACTGTGGTTTGGTGACATTCATATCGAAAGTTTTTAAGTTATCACTGATTTGAAACAATAAAGTTTGATCTAAAGCAAAACCTTTTACTTCTAATATGTTCATCTTCATTTTGGGCTTTGTTTCATCAAGAAGGAATATATATGTGCTAAGTGTAAAACATCGGGCATGTGTTGTATTTGATTTGATTGTCTTCTTAGGGGGCATTTGATACGTGGGAATGTGCAAGGGAATC
Source organism: Hemerocallis citrina (assembly GCA_017893485.1). Lineage (NCBI taxonomy): Eukaryota > Viridiplantae > Streptophyta > Magnoliopsida > Asparagales > Asphodelaceae > Hemerocallis > Hemerocallis citrina. Next base: position 17,093,410 of record CM030365.1, on the reverse strand, counting down.
CCAGATTCTCCTTTAGGTTACCTTGTTTGGTATGTGGTAGGCATTATTTTGAAAGAAATGATGGATTCCCAAGGAAATCGAAATCCTTTGTTGGGAAGGATTTCTATTCTCACAAAAAACCATGAGATTTGAGGGTTCTCATGAGACTTCCATAACAAATAATAAAATAACCCAAAAAACTAGAATAAAAAAAATATATCCCCCCTACAATCATGGGATTTGAGGATTTTCATGAGATTTTCATAACAAATAATAAAATAATCCCAAAAAATAGAATAAAAAAGTACAATAATAAAGGATTCTCGGGAATGCAATGTACTATACCAATGCGATAATGCAACATTCCAATGAATCTTCTTTCCCATTCCCACATTCCCGGGAATACTTTCATTCCTGGGAATCTTCCAATCCGTATACCAAACACTTATATTTTAATCTTTGTCTGTCTGATTCAATTTGCATTAATTAGAATTATCAGTAACTTCTATGTGATATCTACTCTAAAATAATATATGTAGATGGTGTCGGGTATGAAGTAGTAAGATTATAGTTTCTGAAGACCTTGGAACCTTATTAATGTAAACATCTTATTTTTTTTAGATCTTCTGGTGATGGGTGCAGCTTGGGCATTTGGTACGTGAGAATGTGCAAGAGAATCCCAGATTCTCCCTTAGGTTACCTTGTTTGGTATGTGGTAAGCATAGTTTTGGAAGGAATGATGGAATCCCAAGGAAATCAATATTCTTTGTTGGGAAGGATTTCTATTCGCCCAAAAAACCATGGGATTTGAGGATTCTTATGAGATATCCATAACAAACCAGACCCAAAAAACTAGAATAAAAAAATATATTTCCCCCTAAAATCATGGGATTTGAGGATTTCCATGAGATTTTCATAACAAATAATAAAATAACCAAAAAAATAGAATTTAAAAAATACAATAATAAAGGATTCTCGGAAATGTAATGTACTATACCAAACGCGATATTGCAACATTCTCGTGAATCTTCTTTCCTACCCTCACATTCCCGAGAATCCACTCGTTCTTGGGAATTTCCAATCCTTGTACCAAACGCCCCCTTTATTGATTTTCTCGGTATCACTTGCACATTGTTATGTATCTGTTATTATTTTTTGAATATGATTATTTTCTTCTTTTTTCTTTCTTTTTTTAAGAAGACATTGTTATGTATCTGTTATTAGCGTGTTACTTCTCATTTGATCTATTCCATTTTTGTTTATGGTTGAGAGAATTTCTATATGTTTACAATTCATTTTGCATATAATTTAGCACTTTCAGAATCAGGTGCAATTTTACATGAATAATTTTCAGTTTTCACATCCTGAAACTTCAATACCAGAGTTGACCATAAGTTTGATGTATACAAAACATATACATGTATCTAATGATTTTATCTAAGATGTGTACACGAAATAAAGAGATGAATTTCAAATAAAGCTTCAAGATCTTTGAATCAAATTAAAACGGAAAGAATCAAAAAGTTTACAAAGTATCGGAAAGATTCTCACACAAGAAATATGTGCTCAAATCCTCAAAGAAGCCAACAACTCATGTAGATTATATGTTGTAATTATGAGAAACAAATATGTAAAAAATCGTTTGTAGAATATTGAGTGAAGGAAAGAATATAAAATGGATTCACAAAAAAAATCTATTTATGTGACAGTCGTGTAACATAATATAAAAGAATTGAGTGGCTGCCCCATAGTGTTTCCTATGGGGGTGGTCGTTTGGAGTTTGGCAGGCACGTGGGGCCCAGAGAGTAGCAGCAGTTGCTGCTGCTTGCCGTTCGCCATGTGGGTGACATGGCAGGGAGGCGGGGCCCAGGCGCAAAAGGGCACTGTGCTTGTGCTGCTGACGTGGTGCGAGGCCCGCCTGAGGGGGGCTGCTGGCTGACATCAGCGCAAGAGAGAAGACGAGTATGGATTAAATTGATCCCATATCGAGAGAATCGCAAGATTAATTAAATATAAATATAATTGCCTATGATCAAGAGTCACCTAATTGTTAACCACCTTTTGAGAGGCAGCCTGTGATGGAAAGTTATACTAATAAATAAATAAATTGTCTGAGTTTGGGGCCAGGGTGTTACAAATGGTATCAGAGCCGACTTTCGACACCGAGTGTGGAAAAAGAGTGGGTGAGATGTATGCCTGAGAGGGATCTGAGGTCAGTACTGATGAGTGGAATTTATACATAATTTTTAGTACTCTTTTATGCATTAAAATTGTGAGTTCTAGTTGATTTCTTTGAAATTTATCTTATTTCTACTCAATATTATTTATTTGTTTGTTTTTGTAGGAATGAGATGTATAAGTGCAAAAGTTAGGCATTTTTGCGTGAAATCAAGGAAGAAAACAAGGTTGAAGATTTAAAAATTTGAGCACTCAGATGCGCGTGTTTACAAATTGGCCCATGGAAGAATCAATAGAAAAATATTTTGATCAAGTAGGGGCTGGAATAAAATTTTGTAATAAAAATAAATGTTGAATGGATTCAAATTAGGGTTAGTTAATTGGTTAGTTTAATTATTTAAAAAAGATTAATTTTAATCTATTAATTTTTAAATTAACTAATTAACTATTCTAATCTAATTTAATTAAACCTAATAGACCTACCCTAATCCTATATATATAAGAAAGAGATGCAACAAAAGAGGGGGGCGTGAAAGTAGGTGGCGTGAAGAAGGGGGTAGGCGTGTGGCAGCTGGAATAGGAAAAAAACAAACAAAAGAGAATCAGCGAAAAGAAGGAGAGAGGCAGAGCTGCTCTGCCTCCTGTGTGACGTCAGCGGGCGCGTGATTCAAGGCATAAACGGGACAGAGAAGGAGAGAGGAAGAGAAGGCCGTGTTTGCTAGCTTCGGTTTGTAATTTCTTTTATAAAAATAGTTCTTTTTTAATCTCTTTTCTTTCTCTAATTTTTTATTATGCAATCCAAGATATTATTTGTTAGTTGCAAATTTATTATGAACTAAATTTTATTTTTCTAGGGTTTCGATGTAGCATAGTTTTGATAACACAATTTTTAATTCCATATTATTTTTTCAATTTTTCCATGGTTGTGTGTTTGATTTTTGATTTTAATGCTTACAATTGTTTGACCGACTTTTGTATGATCTATAAATCATGGAGAGACCAAACAGGTAATTTGTGATTTTGAATTATAGAATTAAACACCATTGATTGAGCGAAATTAGAGATGATTTACCGCGATTGATGTGACCGTTAAGAAATCCACAGAACTTAATGAGTCTTCAATTAATTAAATTTGTGCATGAACTATGAACTATGACAAACTGTTAGTTAGAGATATTTTTGGTGTTGTTCGAGAGAAAGCATTGAATACTTAGTGGATTTTGGTCTACAACTTGGAAAAATAATATTTTTATTTTTATAAATTGTGTGTGATTAACTAGGTGAAATCAAAAGCCCTAGAATTAATTTTACCATTAACAAATCACAAAAATTTCAGATCCCGCACTTTTTAATTAATTTAGTTAGTTCTTTAGCTTAATTTAATTTAATTGTTTTCTTTATTGAATTTCGATTTTCCAAATAATAGTTAATCTAGTAATTTCGGTACTCGATAAAATAATTAGTCTTGTGGGTTCGACACTCTTTTCACTTAACTATACTACTTGTTGCGATTTTGTACACTTGCAAAAATTCATATCAAGTACACTGGCAGTGTGGCCAAGGGCAGTACGCTAGAATTAGCTGAATTAGGGTACTCCACTCCACATCGGCGAGATGTATGCCTGAGAGGGAGCTGAGGTCAGTGCGCTAGCCTAGAATTAGCTGAATCAGGGTACTCCGCTCCACATCAGTTAGAAAGGAGATCCTGCACTAGGTTGCATGTCTCGTACTAAGCGAAGATGCTGATATTATTAAGGGGGGTGTATGTAACACCCGTATTGCTTGGAGTATATAGTATACTAGTATATAATATATATATAATATAGTGAATGGCATAAAGGTAAAATATGTTAATAATGATGGGACTTAATAATGAGATGGGGGGTTGCTGCTATGCTTGTCCACAAGGATGACGTGGCAGCAAGGGGGCCCAGGAGGAAGGAAGGAGAGTAGCTGTGTGCTTTGTTGCACGTGGAGTGGGGCCCGTGTTGGGGCTGGCTATGTGTACAGGACGTGCGAGAAGAAGAGGGGTGTGTAGATTAATTTAATCCCACATCTGAGATTAATATGACTAATATAATAATAGATATAATTGCCTATGATCAAGAGTCACCTAATCAGTTAACCACCTTTTTGAGAGACAGCCTGTGGTGGGCAGTTGTACTAATAAATAAATAAATTGTCTTAGTTTGGGGCTGGGGCGTTACAAATGGTATCAGAGCCGACTTTCGACACTGAGTGTGGGTCAGGGTGGGTATGCCTGAGAGGAAGCTGAGGTCGGTACACTGGCAGTTTGTCCAGGGGCAGTACGCTAGAATTAGCTGAATCGGGGTATGCCATCCCACATCGACTAGAAAGGAAATCATGCACTGGGTTGCATGCCACGTACTCAGCAAGGAATGCTGATTTCTAAAGGGGGATGTACGTAACACCCCGTAATTTCAAGAGATATAATATATATATATATATATATATATATATATATATATATATATATATATAAGAATTGAGTGGCTGCCCCATAGTGTTTCCTATGGGGGTGGTCGTTTGGAGTTTGGCAGGCACGTGGGGCCCAGAGAGCAGCAGCAGCTGCTGCTTGCCGTGCTGCCATGTGGGTGATGTGGCAGGGAGGTGGGGCCCAGGCGCAGAGGGGCGTTGTGCTTGTGCTGCTGACGTGGCGCAGGGCCCGCCCGAGGGGGCTACTGGCTGATGTCAGCGTAAGAGAGAGGACGGGTATGGATTAAATTGATTCCATATTGGGAGAATTGCAATATTAATTAAATATAAATATAATTGCCTATGATCAAGAGTCATCTAATTGGTTAACTACCTTTTGAGAGGCAGCCTGTGGTGGGCAGTTGTACTAATATAAAAATAAATTGTCTGAGTTTGGTGCTGGGGTGTTACAAACACCTAATTGGTTAACCACCTTTTGAGAGGCAGCCTGTGGTGGGCAGTTGTACTAATAAATAAATAAATTGTCTGAGTTTGGGGTCGGAGCATTACAGGTCGACGGCATAAAAAATAGTCGATTGCTCTTGATAGTCGACTACACACTTAGTCTGTTTTAATGCAGTCGAGTGTCAATTTTCTCTGACTTTGGTCTAGGAGAATTGACAATCGACTGCCCAAAACTTGTAGTCGACCGACACATGCACAAAACTATATTTCTTTTCTACTTTTTTTTTGAAAAGAAATTATTTCACATCCTATAAGTAGAGGTGGATTCACAGAGTATTCTTCATCTATTTTGACTATAATTCTTCAGAACTTAATACTTCACCAACAATCAAGATAGAGTAAGCTCTTACTGTCTTCCTAGTCAAGATGTTGATCTTGGTTCTTTTTAAATTTTTTTGCTGTGAGGCAGTTTTTGGGGCTCATAAAGTAATCGAATTCCCGTTGGGTGTAATAGGAATCTCTGCCTGAATGCCGATAACTCACTTGACGGAGTTGAAGTATAGTGGAATGCTTGTGGTGGAGAATTGCTACAAGTAATGGGTAGCGGACTATACATAGGGGTCAACCACTTATATCGTTGTGTCTTACGTACTTGCACTATTTGCCTTCTCTTACTCTATTTTTTACTTTATGCATTTATTATACTCAGTTACTTTATGTTTTCAATTTCTGCACAATCACTCTATTCACCCTCCAGGGTGATTTACAATGGTATCAAAGCGAGGTGCTCATTATTAGCTTAAAAGCTAGAGCAAAATGTCCAATAGACAAAATCTCTCCTTCCGAATACTTGTATTCACTGGAGCATTCCGGATCCAATGAGACAAGTATTACATGCTCTCCTTATTTTGATGGAAAATGCTATGATGTTTGGAAAGTGCGTATATCTCATTTTTTGCAGATGCTTGGAGAAGAAGTCTGAAACATTTTCATCAACCAAATAGATATTATTGTCAGTGATGGAAAGAAGGCCTTCACTAAAGCTAAACTTGCATTGAAAAATGCAAACTCCAAAGCCATGACAACATTATACATAGGCCTAAACAATAAGGAACTTATGCGATATGGGCGCAACTACAAAACTGCTTATGAGATATGGATCTAGATGTTAAAATGCCATGAAGGAACCGCATCTGAAGTAAAAGCTAAAGTTACATTATGCTTTTATAAGTTTGATATTTTTTGTATGATTTCGGGTGAAAACATAAACAAGATATTGGCTTTCTTTGACATAATTGACCACAAATTTGAAAGCTTTAGGGTAAGGGGTTAGATGATGGTGTAGGTCAGAAAACTCATAAGCTATCTTACACCGGAATGAAATATCAAAGCTGGTGCCATAAGAGACACTCGAAGAGAAGGGATTCGATTACTATACTTTTCAAGGAAAACTGAAAACATATGAGATGGAGATGGCGGAGGCGAAAAGGTACATGCAGAAGAATGGGATCATCGCCCTGAAAGCCGCTACATAACGACATACAAATTCAGAATCAAACCACGAAGGATCTGATGAGGATATCGCATTGTTGACCAAATAATTCAGTAACTATCTGAAAGATAAGAAATATGACCTAGTTCAGGGAGGAAGAGACAAAAGCAAGAAAAATGCGTGCTATAAATGTAAAAAGTCTGGACATATACGTATAAACTGTCATCTCTTTCAAGACAGAAACAAAGCATACATTCCAAACTCGAATTATAAAAAGAAGGCTTTGAAGGCAACTTGGCTCGATTGAGATTCAAATGACAACGATGATGAACAGGCACATATTGATTTCGGATTTATGGCTCTTGGAAATGGTAAGGGCAATACCATTCCAAGAAGAGGTAATCGAAGTACCTACTTATGATGAATTAGTTGCAATGATTGAAAAGATCTTGCAAACAAGCTTAGTTATAAGCTCAATCAATTTAAGCGAATGTCTAATGGATCAAATGACTCATGCATTGCTAGAAACGATAAATTGAAATATGAAAATTCTTTAATTATTAAAAAAATTGAGTAAATTATTGATAGAAGAAAATAAACGTTTGAAAGAACAAGTTCAAAAAATCTCTATCAATAAATAATACTAAAAGTAATCCATGAGAAATCAGCCCATATGAATGCAAAGAAAAGTTTGACAAAATTGTGGAAGGCTATAAAGAAACCCTATAATAGAATACACAAGTTGATACAGTTCTTGATACTCTACGTTGGAATACCAAAGATGATGATCACACTAAAAAAAGGCTTGGTCAAAGAATAATTGAGCTCGAAGCAACTACTGAAAAATACCAAAAAGGACCCACTTATTTTTGACAAAACAATCAAGATCTTTTCATGATAAACGAGAAGTTGGATACAATGGTCCACAAGAACGTCAGACTCTTAAATAATCTTGTCATACACATATGCATAGTCACTCTCATGAATGCAAACCAAAGAATAACTATTCAAATATGTATGAACCAAGGTATAATCATATTACTTGTTATTATTGTTGTGGATTAGATCATATTTTCTATAACTGTTCTCCAAAAAGGAATACTAATTTTGTTTGTGTGAAGAAGAATGAAATCGTGGGAATAACACAAATTTAGGCACCAAAAGTTACACATAATAATTTTAATATATGTGCATCAACGCGTAAAACCTACAGACTGGTGGTACCTTGATCGTGGATGCTCGAATCATATGACCAGATATAGCAAATATTTTGCATCACTGTCAAGGAAAAAAGGGAAAGATATCATCTTCAGAGATAATAATATTGGCAAAACCATTGGTAGAAGGTAAAATTAATTTTGGTTCATCGTACTCTGTTGATGATGTGCTTTTGGTAAGTGGTTTAAAACATAATTTACTTAACGGTTGGTCAATTATATGATAAAGGTTATAGTGTTACATTTGAAAAAGCATTCATGTATTGTATTATACAATAGTAATTCTCGTCTACTTACTACTTATGTTATTAATTTTAATGAATTATGAAAAGAAAATATGAAGTGTTTTGTAGCTAGAAATGAAGATGGTTCAGCAATGGCAATGGCATTGGTGGTTTGGACATACAACAATAGACAACCTTAACAAATTGGTAAACAAAGAACTTGTACGGGGCATTCCAAAAATCAAATTTGAAAAAGATAAACCATGTGACTCATATGAATTTGGTATGAAAACCAAGAGCTCTCACAAACCTAAGAAAATTGTATCAACTTCTTGACCTCTTGAACTTTTAAACATTGATCTATTTGGACCATCACATACACGTAGTATTGAAGGTGCACGATATACTTTTGTTATTGTTGATGATTATATTAGATTTACTTAGGTTGATTTTTTATTACAAAAAAATGAAACTCCTCATATCTTTCGAAAATTATGTCGTAGAGTTGATAATGAGAAAAGCATTGCCATCGTTACAATTTGTAATGACCATGGTGGGGGATATCAAAATGAAATTTTCACATCTTTTATGATGAAAAATGAATAAAACATGAGTTCTCTTGTCCTTACACTCCCCAACAAAATGAGGCTATTGAGAGAAAAAATCAATCTCTTCATGAAATGGCTCGCACCATACTTAGTGAAAACGGTCTTGTAACACCCCGAATTTCATTTACATGTAATTCGTAGTACAACGGGATCTTTTACTTCATTTCGTACGATTTTACAAGGAAAATAAAACTTTTTATTACACGACAATGTTTATTACAGAGTTTCACATCGGAAATTAAATAAAATACAGCATGAAATAAAACTCTAATATCAGCAGCTTTAATCATGAATATAATCTTTATCATCAACCAGCAGCTTTAAGTCCTTGTCAATCCAATCAAGCCCGGCACTGAAAATTTGTGGGCACGTTAATTGCTTACAACCGATGCTATGTTATAAACAGCGATTCTCTCTATATTTTATTATAACGAAATCTCTTACTTTAACAAACACACACTTGAATGCATATAAAAGTGTAAAAAGTGACTATCCTAAACATGTCAGTGTATGATATGACTTAATGCCTAATGCAGATGTTATACTACAATGACACTAATGCATACTTGTTCGGATCCTATGCACCCCATCCTGCATAGGTCCGTGGGCAAGCACCTACGTACTCCATAAAAAAGGGTTTAACCCCTCGCCATGCATCCTACTACTAAGACTACTACAAGATTCAGACACTTTGCAAGTATTGGCTCTTGCCCTTGGAATACTGTAGACCAATCTCACTCCATGGATCATTCTTTGGCACTTACGTCCATCGTCCCGGAATACTGGAGATCATCTCACTCCGCAGGTCATCCTGTAGCCCTCATTACACAAGTCTCCCATGAGCGTCACTCTCATCCCGGAATATTGGAGATCATTCCCGCTCCGTGGATCATTCTGTGGCCCTTACATCCATCGTCGTAGAATACTGGGGACTGTCTCTCTCCAAGGATCATTTGGAGTCCATAACTCATGTTTGCTCTAGTTTCATCATGTCACCAACTAGTGCATGTCCTTATGTTTGAAACATGAATGAATAATACTACCTAGAGCTAGATTACCCTCCTACCGATCTTAAACCATACCCCAAGAACGATAGCCCATACTGGCCCTTTCTCAAAACTCAATTAATCATTTTCAACACTTGCCGGTACCTGGGTCTCACTAAGGCTCTAAAATTAACATCTTTTCATGTTCAACAACTTGGGGTACTCATACCCTTATAATTCATATTCTCAATTTTCATGTATTCATATTTTATTCAAATTCTTTCATTCATTCTTATTTATTCATCAATTAAGAACAATCTCAAACTATTCATTTTCACAATACACTTTTCATATTCATCAAAACCTCCGCAATACAAGTTAATTAAGATTAAAACGTAATCTCTTTAAAAACTCATCCTTGAAAAATTCATCTTATCATTTTCCTTTGATTCATTTTAAATCAATCTGAACATCTTTAATCATATTTTTTTTTCTCATGAGTTCGCATCTCATCTAAGCATGAATATGATCTTTATTTTTCCAAAAAAACAACTTAAAACAGTGAGAAATATTCTCAATCACTTCATCTAAGTATCATTTGCAAAAACAGTAATTTCAAAGTCAGAAAACTACATTTAATGCTATTTGTAAAAATCATTAAGAAAATCATATACTTCACAAAACTTTGCGTTATTTATATCAAAATAAAGGTATAAAAGTCTACTACAATTTATTAGTTATAAGTTTTCTCAAAATACTGTATCTATAATCCTGAATTCTTCGAAATATATAGTAGGGTCGAAATATTGAAATACTGCTACTGTACAGTCTTGTAAAACTCATATAAAATTCAATTCTTTATGAAAATTCGATTTCTTGGACTTTACAGAAAGTTTAACAAGCATACTACATGTTCTTAGTTTTAACTTTTCTCAAATTATTTCATTTACAATGCTAAAATATCAAAAACCAAAAGGTGTGTACAGATTTCCAGCAACTAGCAACTACTAACCAATTCTGTGTTTAGATTTTATTAAAATAGTAAACAAACCTTAAATCTTATGAAATTTTAAAGGGATGTTCCTGACCTATACAAGATACTCCCATAAAAGTTTAGTTCTAAATTCCAACTATTTTATTAAACATGATTTTCTGAAGTGCAAACAAAACACAAAACAGTAATTTTCTTTGCATGAATTAGGAATTTTGTGTACAAATTCATATCCTATTCATTCAATATAATCATAATATATTACCATGCACCCAAACAACATCATTTCAACTTACCTAGATAAAAGTCTTTTAATTAGAATGCATTTCATTTAAATATCATCATCACAAATTAACCACTACTCATATGTATAAACAATTTAAAATATCAATTTTCCTACACATGCGTGATACTAAATTTTAGAAAGTTTAAGAAGTCACCCACCTTAATGGAAGAAAAGTGGAAGAAGACTCCTAGAAAGTGACTCCTAGCTCCAACACAAAAGCTCTTCTCCTCCTAGCAAAGCAAGACCGAGCCTCCCTTCTTTAAGAAATTTCGAGCTCTATTTCTTTTCTCTCTTTCTTTTCTTCCTTTCTTTTCTTTCTTTTTGTTTTTCTTTTGAGTGTACATTGTTCAAGAATAAGAGGTGGTATTTATAGGGCCAAATGGGTGAATGAAGAAACACCCATCACACAAAATTAAATACCCATTATCAAAATTAATCACCCACCCACCATTACTACACAAACCTGCACCTCTTCTCATTCCTTCATGAATTGGCCAACCTTTGGATTTCTCACATGTGCATACTTCCTATTCATTTGTTTAATTATTTGTTTATAGCCTAAATATATATATTTGTTACATGAAAAGTGTAGGATTTTTAAAAGTGTCTATTAAAAAAATGTAGATTAACTAATGGGTTTTTCTTTTAATCAGTGGCTTTTCTTTTAATTAATGAATTTCTAGTGGGTTTGAAAAGAGGCTTAGGCCTATAGGTTTTTATTAAAAAGAATAATACAATTGTGATAATGAAAGTAAAAATGTGCATATCTTTAGAAACATCTTAGGGACTAAAATTGTATAAAAATTTACGTGCAATACACATACAAAAATATAAAAATTAGTTTGAGAGAAAAACAGTCAAAATACAAAATACGTAGAACAATACTGTTACGAATATTTCACGTAACGGAAAAATATACGTAATCGACACGTGTATTGAAAGCACGTGCAATGTACGTAAAACACAAACATTAAAATAAATGTTTGAGCTGGCTAAAAATATGATAAAATAAGTTTTAAGAAAATGAAAAACATATAAATAATCGGAATATATAACACGTATGACATTTATACAAAAATACGTTACAAATAGTATTCGTAACAGTCCGAAATACACGTGCATAACACGCGAGGACAAAATTGTCATTACTCAATTTTGCGGGGTGTTACAGGTCTTCCCAAATATTTTTAGACAGAAGATGTCAATACAGCATGTTACACTATTAACCAAGTAATAATTAGAAAACATCTTCAGAAAACACATTTTGAACTTTATTACGAAAACAACCAAATCTAAGCTATTTTTAGTTTTTGGATGTAATGTCCTTATTTTAAATACTCCTGATAACTTAGGGAGGTTTGATCATAATAGTGATCAAGGCATATTCTTGGGATTTTCTTTAAATAGCCAAACTTATCGAGTCTTCAATAAAAGAAGACACGTTATTCATGAATCAACTGATGTTATATTTGATGAAACTAATCATCTGGCTAGAGAGATAGTACATGTTGTTGATGATGATGAGGCAAATATTCACCTAGAGAAAAGAAAAGCACACATAGAAAATGAGTTGCATGAGGACACTCAAAACATCACAACTCATATCGGCAAACCCTCTTCACAACAAGAAGACAACAATAGTATCAATAAGCAACTTACAGAAGAGATTCAAACAATTAGAGAATGACCAGGTGGAAGATAGTAACGAACAAACAAATATTCCAGCCCCAACTCCCATTAATGAAAAACGAGATGCTTCAAAAATCATGTCAAGTCATCTCTCTGAATTGATACAAAGTGATATCTCAAAATGAGTAACTTTTCAAACTCAAGTTAAGAATGTTAGGTGTTTTTCTGCATTTGTTTTCTTGACTCCGTAATAAAACCGTTCTCAGAACAAAATGGGTGTTTAGAAAAAAGTTAGATGAATCTGGTACCATTATTAGAAATAAGGCAAGTCTTGTTGCACAAGGTTATCACCAATAAGAATACATTGATTTTGATGGGACATTTGCTCATGTTGCACTACTTGAAGTCATTTGTATCTTATTAGCATATGCATCATACATGGATTTTACTCTATTTCAAATAAATGTTAAAAGTTATTTTTTAAATGGTTTTATTTCTGAAGAAGTTTATGTTGAACCACCACTAGAGTTTACTAACCCGACACACCCAATCATGTATTTCATCTTGATAAAGCACTATATGGTTTGAAAAAATCACCTCGTGCTTTGTATGAGCTACTAGCTCGTTTCTCATTCACATAAGTTTTTCCAAAGGAAAATTAGACGCTACATAGTTTATCAAATACCACTCCATGGATATTTTGATTGTTCATATTTACATTGATGATATTATCGTTGGATCTACTAATGAAAATCTATGCAAGAAGTTTTCTAAGCAAATGCAGGATGAAGTCGAAATGAATATTAGGGGTGAACTAAATTACTTCCTTAGTCTCCAAGTTTAACAAAGAAAAGATGACATCTTTATCAATCAATCCAAGTATGTTAAAGAGCTAGTTAAAAAGTTTAGATTGGATAACGCAAATACATATAAAACACTCATGGCAACCACAAAAAAACTTTCCAAGGAAAAAACTAGTAACAACGTTGATATTTTTACCAATCGTGGTAGGATAGGTAGTTTACTTTTTATGTGCATGTTTTCAGTCGTGTCCAAAAGAGTCACACTTGGTTGTTGTTAAGAGTATCATTCGATGCCTTAAAGGTACTCCAAATGTAGGTCTTTGGAAACTGAAAAATAGAAAAAGTTTCTTATGTCGGTTACTCTGATGCTGACTATGTTGGAAGCCTAACTGATAAGAAAAGCACAAGTGGTACATGTCACTTCTTGGGAAATTGTTTTGTTTCAATACATAGCTATCGAGTCTTGTTGTACATATGAATTATGCATGAAATATATACATTAGAATACTATAAGGTATTTCTGATCATATTTCTATTAAATGTAATAATACTAACACTATTCACATGACAAATAATTTTGATCAACATAATGCACAAAGAATATAGAAATTCAGTATCATTTCATCAATGATCATTTTCAGCAAGGAGATATTATTCTTGACTATGTTTCAACGGGCTCACAATTAGTTGATATTTTCACAAAACCGTTAGATGAAAACGTTTTCATTACTTTAGAGGAGAATTGAATGTGATTGATATTTCTGCCTAATTTCTTGAAATTTATTTATTTGTATTCATGTATGAATATACTTACAGTCGACCGCTAACCGAACGGTTGACTGTCAAATTCACAACTTTGTCAAGGAATTGACATACGACTAAGAAAAATAGAAGGTCGACTACAATATGTGCATCTCAAACCAGAGAGTTTGAGTAATCGACTGCACAACTTGCAGTAGATTATCAAATATTAGACTCTCAAGATAAAGGGTCTTGGTAGTCGATTGCACAAGTAGGCAGTCAATTGTCAAAAATAACTATATTCTTGTCACGCCCTACTTCCCACTATATGGAAACACAGGCACGCAACTGAGGCTCAACGAATGATATAAGTATACCAACTCATATCATCCATAAATTGTACAATACCAGTAAGCTCAACGATACAATAATAATCACAGGAACAAGAATGTAATACAGTAACCAATATCTGAGATACAAGAACTTACAATAAGTCCGAGAATACACAATATGTCATGCCCCGCTTCCCAAAAATACGGAATACGAGCACATGACATTGGCCCAGCGAATGACTAACGTCACCCATAAGTTGTTTATTCGATCAACTCAATAATATAATCAATACAGAACAATTATGCAGGCAATAATAATAATCTCATGAACAATAATACTTGGAATGAAGCTATAGGAAATATCCAAATACATTAAAATAACCAACGTCTAGAAACAAATAATAAAATCCAGGTCATAAGCCTAATACAATAATAAATCTCAAACACAATAGTAACAAGGCTCAATACAATAGTTCAATGAAATATCATTAAATTATAAAGCAACAATTCTTTAGAAAGTTTGTTCTCCAATCCCAGCAGGTAATTTTTCTTCATTACCTATGAACACTTCATCTAAAAAGATGAGAAAAATTGTCCTTAGAGCAAGTCATGGACAGTAAATAGAAAAAGCAAGGAACAATAGAATAACAATATAACAATAAATTCAATGGATCAATAGGTGTCAATAACATGGGATAATAACAATAATCAATATCATGATAAACGATGCAATTGGTATAAACAATGATTCAATAATTGATAACAATATCCAATGATCAATATCAATAACACTTAGCCAATATTCGATGTCAATAGAACAATAATGAACAATATGCAATGTTGATGTGTAATCCTTAAGTCTATTAATCATTTTAAATCCTAACTAATGCACGTACTAATGTGGCCTATATGTTTCATACCACAGGTTCGATGTATACAATCAATTTTGTTTAGACTATAATGGTAGATTCTATAGATCATGTACTGGGTATGATGACGATAACAATATAACACGGGTCATTGAGACAATTTTTTATACAATGACGATAACTATAATAACACGGGCCATGGTGTAAAATTTTACACAATGACGATAACGATAATAACACGGGCCATCATCCGAGTACAGTCCCTATATCATCAACTACTCTAGTCAATCCCTTAAAGCTCAGCTTGTTAATTATTTATCAGTTTATCAATGCAACAATATAATATGCAATTTGAGACATGAGATAAACAGTAGTATCAAGAGGGGAACAATAGGATGGTAACATGGAATAGGATAATTAGAATGATGACAATAACTCATTGGCATCATGCAATGCAACACACACACACTTTAATTCATGCAATACTACGATATAGGAATAATTAATCTATTAAAATCTGAAATATAAAATTCTGGACAGCAAGAATGGTCTGTACAAAAATGTAATTTTCCACTGTTTCAGAAATCAAAAACTGAAATCGTCAAAAATTCTGAAAACTAGACTTCCACACGGTTCCAACGCATATTTAAAGTTCAAAATCCGACAACAATAGCTAAGTCAAACACACCATTCTTTAGAGATTACATGTTCAGACAGAAATTCGACATCATATTGTTATATTTTTAGAATCAGCAAAAACTCAATAATAAAATCATCTAAAATATTATTTAGACTCCTAAACATGTTATCTAAAATTATGAAATTTATCAAATCATTATTTTAACATTAAATTAACTTTTTGATAGATTGAACATGAAAACATACATGAAATCTGTAATCTAGAAATAAAACAAAGCAGTAGTAAAACCATCATAACTTTTGCTATACAACTCGGAATTCATTGATTCAAGATGTTCTGGAAACTAGAGACATATGGCTACAACTCTTATTCAGAAAGTTATTTATTTTAAGATCATTTACTGGGTCGAAAATAACAGACAAAATACAGTCAGTAAGCAACATACAGGTTTTTGGGTATTTTTCATAAAATAAATTAATTAAACATAATGGGTTCTACTTCAAATAGTTGGTAAACTTCATAATCAATATGATGGGTGCAATAACATGATAATTAAAATTAGAAACACATTCATACACTAATTTAACATTAACCAAACATCAATCGATCAATCAAACATTCAACCTAGCAATTATTTCTACAATAATTTAATTGTGTCATGACCATATGTATAACCCTATTAATGATACTATATGAATACAAGAAAGATTCAATCTTTGGATTCAAAAGTGGCACGAAGTCAAGAATATTGGGGTTAGCTCGTGTAAACCTTCAATAGACTCAACGGAAGATAATCAATACAACAATACGATAAACGATTAGGATCTACTTGCATAATTTCAATAAAAACTTGAATTCGATACAAGATTCAATTCACGGGGAAAGTGACTTGCCTTTTGGACGATGAGATCGAATACCAAGAATAATGGGATAAGGATCCCGGAGCAACGAACCCACGAACACAAAAATCAACACGTCCGAACTACGTGCAATAGAAATCCAAGCAATCAACAGCAAGCAAACAGCAAGAGACAGCAACAGTAATGACAACAATGGCGTCAACAGTAAAGGGGCAGCAAGTCAGCGGGGGTCTGAAGGTGCTCGGCATCGACGGCTTGACGGTAGCGGCCGGCGTCGATAGGGGAGGTCGACGGTGAGGCCGAGCGGTGCGACTAGATAAGGCAGCTCTGTTTTGGCAGGAAAAACAGGGGAATAGTGGTGGGACTTCGGGGTTGGGATCGAGCGAGAACAGGGGCATCGGGACGAGGTCGGGAGGTCGACGATAGGAAGGGTCGCTGGAGGAGGGCGGTGCTCAGGAGGACGCCATGGGGGGATTGGGGAAGACGGTGAATAGTAGAGGGCATTAGGTTCTGATCGGGGAGAGAGAAATAGAGAGAAGAGAGAAAGAGGAGAGAGGAAAAGCGGCTAATTAGGGTTTATATTTGTGATTTTAGGGTTTGCAATAGGATTGTATTTATAAATGGTAATTAGGATGTTAGGTTAGTGGTTTAGGATCCAATAATAGTGGTTTTGGGTTAAGAAAAATTGAAATTGGGTTTTAGGGTTCAGTAAGAGAGGGATCTAAAAATAATAGGGTTCAAATAATATACCCACAATCAATTAGAAAATAGAATCATCAAGAAAATGGCTCGCAAGAAGAATGAGGGAATTTTCTGAACAAAATTTTAATTGAAATAATCAGGAAAGAAAAATAGATTATTTTATTCAATTACAAATAAAATATTACAAAAAGGAGAAAATGAAAAGAACAAAAATTGTAGTTACACAATGCAATAGCACTCTGTCGAGTTCTTCCAGTAACTCATCATCTATTGTATAACATTTACTCAAAAGAAGATAGATAGTACCCGTTAGAGCAAGTAACGGGCCGCAAGCAGTACAAGCAAAATAAAAATAGGAAACAAGGCATAACCGAAAAGCAATAAAAACTAGCAATTTAAATATGGAACAACCATGATGACGAGAAACAATATATGTAACAAGAAAAGAACAAAACTGAGCCGGAAGGGAGAACAAGAACTAACGATGTAATTGTAATACTGTATGATCAAGTGTAATGCAAGTAACAACTGGAACAAGTCTCAACATATTACCAATCGGAAAACATGTCATGTAACCAGGAATCTTCTAACTTATAAACATGAATCATGTAACTTGTAACAGAAACTATGTAATCTTGTAAAAGGTAACATGTAACTTGTAAACCGGAATCATATAACTTGTAAACATGAGTCATGCACGTGTTCCGTATTAATCTCAAGTCTAGCCATCTTTTATAAATCCTAACTAATGCACGCAATCATACGTCCCATACCACAGGTTCGGATGCATACAAATCAAGTTAACATTTAGACTCTAATGATGAATTCTATATGGTCATGTACTCGGTCTTGCAGTGACATTAACAAGAATCGTATCATATCATGTAACCAGAAATTATATCATGTAACCATGAATCATATCATATCATGTAATCATGTAATGGATTCTAGAGGTGGCACCCTGTCGGCTCTAGACGTGGCACTTAGTTCCATATAACTTGTAAACAGGAAAACAGGTAATTATGTAATCAGGAATCACTATTACGAGAAACACGGGCCTCCTTCCGAGTATACTCTCCTATATTGTCTACTACTAGGTATTTCCTTTATTATCCCGGCTTGTTATTCTTTTACAATACTCAACATAAACAATGCAACTAATGAAATGGGTATCAGGATATCAGGATAGGATCAAGGAGTATCAAGCCTATGTAATGCATGATATAAAGTTTAATTCATTAAATGCAGAAAATAAATATATTTACAATCAAAAACATGAAGTTACAATTCTGGACAACAATACATTGTTGTACAAAAATCCACTTTTCCTTTGCTACAGGAAAGCGAATCAAGTATCGTCAGAGGTTCCAGAAAATAGACTTCATGTCGGTTTCAACGCATATTTACACGATACATTATAATAACAGAAACTAGGTCTAACAGTCATTTCTTTATGGATCTACTGTTCATGCAGCAGGTCGGGGTCAACTTCTTATATATATATATATATATATATATATATATATATATATATATATATATATATATAACTAAACTGTAAAATCATTTTAAAATCTTATAAAAATTATAAAGTGACTCCTAACCATGTCCAGTTATATTATAGTTAATATCAAGTCTTCATTTTACTGTTAACGCACCGTTTTGGTCAATAAATCACAGTAGTGTGCTTCAAATCAGTAATCTAGAAATTAGAAACCATACTGTACTAAAAATGTGATAACTTACATCTTACAACTCGGAATCTGGATCTGTAAGAAGTTCTAGAAACTAGATTCATAGGGCTACAACATTCATTTATAAAGTTCTAATTTATTGAAAATGTAACTAGGTCAAAATCTCACTGTAAGTTAGAACGAACAGTAGGGTAGAAACATACAAATTGATATTTACGATCTTTTGATGGGCATCAAATCATAGAGACAAATGGGTTGATTCGATTCTATAAATAAGACTGATTTAATCATTGAAAGATTGCAAAGCAATAAATAATACGATGGTTCAATCAATCGAGATTTATAAAAAATATTTTTTATGAACATGGACGGTAACGGTTTTCAATCACGATAATCAATATGAATACTACTTGCAAGAGGTCAAATAAAATATTTATACGGAACAATAAAAATGTACAAGGTACTTGTCTTATGATGACATTTGCACGTACGACGAGAACACAAGCGAGAGCGACGGTAACAACATAGCGAGAGCAAGAGACAGCGATGACAAGGCCAAGAGCAACGGCGAAACAACGACAAGAGCAACAGCAGCAACACAACGAGAGACGGCAGCAACTCGGCAAGGGACAATAGCAACACAGCGAGAGACGACAGCAACTCGGTAAGGGACAACAACAACAACACAGTGAGTAACTACGACAATAAGCGGCGATAATGATCAATGCAGCAAGGAAGAGACACGACAACAATAGCAACTGTGGCTGCGACGATGAGTGCTCGAACACACGATAGCAACGACAAGAGCAAATGCATCAAGGGAATGTTGGAAAATGGAGGGGGTTTCTGGGTACTGCAATGGAGTTGCTACTATTGGTGTTGCGAATTGGAGTTCGGTGAGCGACTTCAGGTTGATGCAGTGGTCGACGGTGGTGCAGGGTGGTGTTGTGAAGATGAGGAGAAGGAGTGGCAGCAGCTATAGTCGGAGCTTCGACAGGGTTTGGAGAGTTTCGGTTGCTGATGGAGACAGGTGGTTGCTGGCGAGGTAGGGAATGAGTGCAGCGAGGGGGTGTGCGATGGTGAGGCAATGACTGGAGGTGACGGTGCTCTCGCGGGAGGCAACGACGAGGTGGAGATGCAGTCGTGCGTGGTGGTCGATGGAGCTACAGTGGTGGTTGGCATTCGACGAGGGAGGGGATGAACCGGAGGAGCTGCAAGTTGCGATGGTTGTTCGGGAAGGTGGAGACAGTCGTGGAGGAGGTAGCAGTCAGGGTTCGAGGAGATGAGGAGGCGGGTATAGATGATTAGGGTGGAGATTAAGCGATTAATTAGGGGGTTAGTTAGAGTAATTAGTGGGGATTAGTAGGTGGTTAGGATTTAGATTAGTGGGGGAGCAATTAGTGGGGTTATAGGGTTACCAGGTTGTTAGGATTTAGATGAGAGATTACAGGGGTCTGGTTGAGTTTGGGTATGAGTTGATTGTGGGCTTAAGTTAATGGGTTCACTTGGGTTTGAATAGTTAATAGGGTATGGGCCTGGGTTTTCAAATGAATTATGAGCTTCAATAAAACAAATAAATATGAATTAGAAAATAAGAATGTTGGTTTAGATTGGACTTATAAAATAAATAAATAAATCATAGGCTGGATTAGGAGTTTGGGCCAAATAATTAAATGATCAAATAGTAATAATATAATAGTACAAATTAAAAATCTATGGGTTCAACCAAACTAATCGGATATCCAAAATAAAAATAATTGAGATCCAGGAGAAAAGGAAGATTTATCTAGAAAATTGAATTTCAATCATACGAAGAAGAAAAATAAGCACAAATCCGTATAAACGAGAACACGAATTACAATTCTCAAACATCAAACTCGAGAGTTTGTGTGGTCAACTGCGCTTTTGGGTATTTGACCACCAAATACTAATGTTTTCCCGTTCGTTTTCTCTCTCTTTATGACACATGGGGACCACGATTCTCTTATTTATGCCCCCTTTCTCCTTCCCCTCTTCAGACCAAAACCCTAGCCTCCTCTCTTTAGAAACCCACCTCCAAACTCTCAAATTTCTTGCAAAATCTCTCAAATTTTTGTTGGGTTTTCACTAATTATTCGGATTCTTCTTCCAATGGCTTCCAATCCTCGACGCACTACTTGAAAACCATCTTCCTCGTTTAGCGGTAAGCAACCAGCTAAATTTGATCTATACTTTGTAGAATATATTGCCTTTAGGAATTCTTTCTGCCGATTTATATTTCAATTATCTAGTTAGGAAAGTTGTCGTTCCCAGTAGGTCTATTGCTCTTCATATATGGGGGTTAATTTGATGGGTTGGTTAGGACTCTTCAAGAGTTGGGATGGGAAGACTATATCACTACACTTAGCACTCACTCTGAATTCGTCACTCGCCAATTCTATGCAAATCTTCAATTTGATGCTAAAAATCTTACTCTCTCATTTGTCATTTTTGGCCAACCAGTAGAATCTCACCCAACTGCTTAAGAACACGTTATTATCTGACCAAGGGAGATTTTGATGCTTAGCCACTCGATTTCGACTCACTATGATATCAGCCCAGTCATGATGAAATTATTGTTCTTAGGATGATTCTCAAGCCTAATGGCATATCCCTAAAGAAGCCCAAACCAATCAATTTCACCAATGTATCTCGTGTCTTAAACAAAAATCATCAATGATAAAATTTGGCCTAAGAACAAAGAAAAAAAACCCAGGTTCGCCTCGATCAATCCTTTATCCTTTTTCTTATTATCAGCGAATATAAATTTGATCTACCCTCCTTCATAATTTAAACAATGAATTCAGCCCCAACTAAACATTGTGCTCTTCCATTTATCACCCTTATCTATAACCGTGCTATTGACTCCGACATCTCCGTAGACAAACATCTCCTTAGCAAACCCAACAAACTCATTCTTCCGTCTCAAATGGGTATTGATGCACCAATTGTCGGACAATCTCGCTAGAAGAAGGCCGCCTCATCTTTGCAAGCACAAAGCTCAATCAGACTGTGACACGTAAAGAGCTTGCTGACCACAAAAAAAAAAGAACACTGCTCAAAGAGTTCAAAATGGTCAAGAAATAAAAGCAAAGAAAATGTGTTGTTCCATAAACAAAGTATAAATAACTTAAGAGTTAACATGTCATTCTATCGTACACCTACAAAGAATTATCAAGGCAGTACTGGAAAAAGACAAAGAACTGGATAAAAATACATTAACAATTTCAAGCATGTATAGATGTTTACAATCACAGCAAGCTATATTTATGTATATTTTTCAATGAATGATTTCATATAGTAATAGGATTACGTATTGATCGGATAACTTTTTTTGAATTTTTGCCAAATATATTTCTGATTCCGATCTCTTATCATCCCAGGGCAAGGCATTACTATATGTTTTTCCTCAACCTAGTCAACGGTGTTTTTTTGTTGCCCTACAATTTGAATGGCCCTCTGCTTGTTAATCCTTGATCCACTCCATCATGTGTCCATGCCAACCTCAGTTAATTCAAGATGGTCGTCTCTTTTCATTTTCAGCAGTGGATTCTCCAACAAAACATGCACAGATGCTACAATTGAAAAGAAAAAAGAGAGGAAAAGAAAACTAAAAATCATATGGGCTAAAAGCCCACATAAAGCCCAAATATCATAGCTAACATAATGCCCAAAACCAGCCCACAAATAAAGCCGTCAATTCAAAGTTTCAAACCCGCAATCCGCATCGAAGAAACCAACACCCCCACCCAAATCCTACTAAATTACGCGTCAACGTTAACCAATCCCGTCAGACCACTTTACCACCCCCACAATCCCCCACCCGTTCCCCTCAACCATCCAATAACAATCCCCAAACCCGTAGACCACGTTAACCTACCCCCCTCCGTCCATCCCACTTCCCTTAATAGCCAAGTCTTTCTCAAACCCCACATTCCCCCTCCATAAATTCCCCCCCTCCTCCCGTCAAACTTTCCAAATTTACATTCCACCCCCAAAACCGAAAAAAAAATTAAAATCCAAAATTGCAAAAATGATGCCGTCGTCATCCCCTTCCCCTCCCACCCTCCCCATCACCGCCCCCGCCAACTCCCAAACCCTAACCACCACCACCGCCGCCGTCGACAACTCCGGCACCGCCCCTGCCAACTCCGCCGCGTTCCGCCAGTTAACCGCCCGCCTCTCCGACTCCGCCCGCAACTTCCTCTCCAACCGCCGCCCCTGGTCGGAACTCGCCGACCGCTCCGCCTTCTCACGCCCCGACTCCATCTCTGACGCCACCGCCCGCCTCCGCAAAAACCTCGGCTACTTCCGCGTCAACTACCTCGCCGTTGTCGCCGCCGTCCTCGCCCTCTCCCTCCTCACCAACCCCTTCTCCCTCATCGTCCTCTTCGCGCTCTTCGCCGCCTGGAGTTTCCTCTACCTCTTCCGGCCGTCGGACCAGCCGCTGGTCCTCTTCGGGAGGCAGTGCTCGGATCGGGAGACCTTGGGGGGGCTGGTGCTGATGACGGTGTTCGTGGTGTTCTTGACGTCGGTGGGGTCTATTCTAATGTCGGCGCTGACGGTGGGGGCGGCGATGGTGGCGGCACACGGGGCGTTCAGGGTGCCGGAGGATCTGTTTCTTGATGACCAGGAGGGAGTCGGGACCGGCTTCTTGTCGTTTCTTGGTGGGGCCGGGAACGCCGCCGCCGTTGTCGGGAACGCAACCGTCGCGCGTGTCTGAGATCTGAGATCTTGAGATCTTGAAAACGGAGGTGATGTGTTTCTTGTTAATTTGCTCTGCTTCGATTTCGTCTTCTTGAACTGGGTCAAGGGTTTGTTGCTATTCAGATTCTCATACGTAGTAGGTGTTATCTTGTTTTGTTAATTGTTGAAAGTGAATTTTGGGGGTGGATTTTGGTGTAATTGGTACAGATATGTTATGTTACATTGATCATTTGAATGAATTGCATTGGTATTTGGTATGGTTTCTTTAGATCTGTATATAATATTACTATTACTATTACAATTCAATGGATCGTCTAGGATGAGGTATCTGACATGATGTTTCAATAATTGGTTTGTTGAATGTTTTAGATTTGTGATCTTTTATGCTTGGTTTGCGTCAAGTGATCGAAAATGCCAAATCCTATTTTCATTTGGTTAGAGCATCTCTAGTCGTTAAAGGCAAATTTTGGGTATTTGGCAAATAGCAAATAGAAAAAATAGCGGCGCTCTGTAGTCGTTGTTAGCCAAATTTTGGCTTTTACTCAATCCAAATAGGACGGACGGTAAATTATTTTCCGTCCGATGTTTAAAAATAAAAAACTTAAAAAATGGTTAAACTTGCCAGATAGTGACATTTCAACACACCAAAAAAAAATTCAAAAAACTACCCTGATGTAGGGACAGCAGATAATGTTTCGTTTGTGAGTTTTTTGGTTTTTTTAGATGTTACGGACGGGAAATCATTTCCCATCTGATCGTTTTTAAAAAATATATATATTAAGGGACGGGGAATTATTCCTCGTTCGATGAGTACGCGTGAAAAAAAATCTCTCGGACGAAAAATGATCTTTCGTTCGATTGAACAGACAAAAGATTATATTTCGTTTGCTATATTTTGGCAATTGTCATTTCGTTTGCCAGATATAGCCGACTACTGTAGCGACGAAACCCAATTTTTTAGGTAAATGGCCAATGACTACAGAGCTTTTTTTTCCCGAATTTTGAAAATTTTGGATAAATGGCAAACGACTACAAACGCTCTTACAGCATCTGGAGTCGTTGGCCAAATGTCCAAATATCCAAATATTCAAATTTTGAAAATTTGGCCAAAAATCAGCTTGCATTCGTTAGCCATTTATCCATATTGAACAGTTCCTGGCCAAATTTGAGAGAAGAAATGACAAAAGTCAAAATTTGGAAATCAAAATATCATATTACTGTCCGTCGACAATTTTTTTTATTAAACAGATCGAACAGAATATGATATCCCGTCCGATCGATTTGTCAAAAATAATATTAAAAAAAACAAAAGAAACGAAATGATCTTTCGTCCGAGAGATTCAATTTTCATTTTCGTTTTTTAAATCCTGTACATTAGACCTATATTCCATATTATGGGTCCTATTCACTCTTTAATTCAGATTTTTTTTTCGGACGGGATATGTTATCCCGTCCAATATTCTTTGAAATTTAAAAAAAAAAAAAATTGCTTCCACTGGAAATGATCTTTCGTCCGTCTTTGAAACGCCAAATTTTGGGTTTAGACGACTACAACCTATTTCCAAATTTTCTATTCCTATATGCCAAATATCCAAATTTTAACGATTAACGACCACAGATGCTCTTAGCTAACGATGCACGGTTCTGAGTATGACTAGATTTTATTTGAATTCTGGCTAATTGGGATGAATGATCTTGTTGTTCTAGGTTCCTCTCGGGTGCTTTAAATTTGAATTCTGGCTTGTTTATATGAATGTTCTTATTTATGTCAATTGCTATTTATGTGGTTTCCATACTCCAATGTTGATGGGAGGTCATGCAAGCCATTTCACATTTTAGTTGATAATTGTTATTCGTTTTCATATGGGATGAACAATATCTTGTTTCGTGTTGCAAACTTCTGCTTTTGCCACATTTGTGATTCTTTTTTACATAGCAAAGGTTATTTGTGAGGCTTGTGATGGCTTTAGTTCAGATTTCCTTAACGGTTTCATTCATATATGTGGGTTAGTTAGAACACTTGAGCATTCAGAGCCAACAAACTGTATCTTAGGTCGTTGTGTTTTAATATAGAGTCGAGTATACTGCAGTTGTTCTTGATCTTCTTGTGTTTTAATATCTGGTTTATTGAAACCATCAATAACTTATATGTGATTTATACTAACAAATTTAGTAATAGGTGATGAGGGGTTTGCTGTAATAGGATTGTAGTTTCTGATACATCATTGATGCTTACATCAACACGATGTGTCAAGTGTGTATAATCTCATGCATTTTGCAACTACCTGATTGAATGATGGGTTTTTTTTTTATCGTTCCTGGACAATTGATGTTCAAAGTTTGGCATGGGTCTCATGTAAATGAATATTTGAATGACTGAGTAAATATGTAACTATGTGCCTGGATCTTGAATAATTGTAACATAGGTTGTAGATCTAAATTGTTTATTAATCATGTCAGATCAGCAATACTTTGATCTTGTCCTAGTCTGGTCTTTAATGACCAATTTCCATAGTTTAGTGCATTTTCTTAGGATATTTCATTTATTATGCCATTTTTGGGTTCAATTTGAAGAGGCCTTGGCTTAGGATTTGTTATTATGCCTTGTATTTAAAATGTTAAATTCATCCTGGATGATGACTTTTATGTATCTTTCATATGGTTAGCTGTGGATACCTCTGATTTTTCTCCCAGGCAATTAGGATGAACGGTCTCTTGTTCTTTTTTCGTATGAGTTGCTTCAAATTTTCAAAGAGATATCACACTTAAATCATTCCAGCTTTGATTAATTGCATTACTGATTGCTCTATCAGTTGTTATTCATGTGGCTTCCTATGTTGGGAGGTCAAGTGAGTTGCTTCACACTTGCGTTTTTTTTCCAAACATTGAATCTGGTATCTGTTTGTGATGAGATGAACAAGATCCATGACCTCTATTGTAAAAGCCACATCTAAATGTTATGGTTTGTAGTTCTACTGTGTAGGTTGGGTTCTCTTTTACATACATAGCACAGCTAGGTTAGTGATTGCCTAGGCAGTTAAAATCGGTTTTCAGAACTAATCGGTCTAGGAGCGATTAGTGATTAATTGGGTAATCGGGAAAAAATCAGGGATAAAATCGGAAAAATCGTGTGTGTGTGTATATATATATATATATATATATATATATATATATATATATATATATGGGAAAAAATAATTTATTATCTCTAGTATATATGATTAAGAAGATCTTAAATTTAAATTATCGTGTATTTACTATTTAGTATCTATTTGACTTTGTTAATAAAATGTATATTTTTTCTTAATGCAGGTAATGGAAAAAAAACACATCCTTTTGAGTAAGCAGTGTTCTTATCTAAGGGACCAGTGTGTCACCTTTATGAGTTGAAGCTGAAGTTGGTATATAAAGCTGCAGCTTATTGATTTGCACATTAATATGCTCAATAATATTGCTCCTGGACATTCAATATTGAAACAGATGCAGGTTTGACAAAGATGTCATGTTGCATCAATTAAAGAATAAAGATTAGTTATTTTTGTTCTCTTTGTTTAAGTTCAAAAACTGGTTCTTGTAATCTGGCTTTTGTTTTTCAAAGAAGCATTAGTTGATGTATTCTGTTACTATGAATGAATGGAAGAGAATTGAGATAACTGTTATGTTTTGTTCTTGTTATATTGCGGAATTGCACATTATCAATTTAAAACTGCATAGCAGGTTGTAACAATTTTAGTTCTTAATTAGAACTTTGAGTTACTATCTTACTGACTTGCTGACTTAACTTAACTTACTAACTTTTAAAAAAAAAACATACTAGTAAATAGTAATACTGTAATACTATTGCTAACACTATGGAGGTGAAAGAGAACTATTACTAACACTAGCAGTAACTTACTAACACTAACAGTAACTATTACTAACTTACTAACTTAATAGTAATACTGCAATACAATTAGTCTATTACTAACACCAACAGTAACTTCAAAAAAAATTGTAAACAAGAACTTATTAGTTATACTGTACTGATTGCCGAACGGAGCTGATATGGAGGTGAATGAGAGAGAGATTCCGCTGCCGATGGAGAGAGCTGTCGACGTCGAAGGATGGAGAGAGCTGTCGACGTCGAAGGATGGAGAGAGCGGTCGACGTCGAAGTCGAAGTGGAGCTGTCGACGTCGAAGTGGAGAGAGCTGTCGACGTCGAAGGATGGAGAGAGCTGTCGACGTTGAAGGATGGAGAGAGCGGTCGACGTCGAAGGATGGAGAGAGCGGTCGATTGAAGAGAGAAGAGGTGAATTTGGGTGGAGAGAGCGGTCGATTGAAGAGAGAAGAGGTGAATTTGGGTTTTAGGTTAAAGGAATTTGGGATGAAATGAAGAGTACGGGATTAGATTGAAGAGATGGGGGATTTTTGGGAAACGGGTAGGGTTGCTGATTAGTTAACGGGTCGGGTTGGGGGGATTTTAGGTTATATTATACCCGAGCGATTAATCGGCTTATCGGGTTTTTTGAATATCGGCCGATTAGTATGATTATCGGCCGATTAGTACGATAATATCGCTGAAAGTGCATTTCCAAAAAATCGCTTCAAAAATAATCGGTACACTACCGATTACCGATTAATCGGCGATTAATCGCCGATTTTGACTGCCTAGGTGATTGCTTTCCTTGATGGGTTCTTTCAAATTACTAGGATAGTGTGAAAACTTTAGCAAATTCAGAAGTAACCAGTTATATCTTGGATAGGTTATGAAGCAGGAGGAATTTATCAAGAACCTGTATATGATATCTACTCTAAAATGTTATTGGTAAATGTTGCGGGGTATGAAGCTGTAAGATTATAGTTTCAATGCAGTATGACATTTCATGTTGTGTGGTGAGTGCTAGTTGGGTATTTCTCCTGTGATTTTCTTGGTTTCTCTTGGACATTGTTATGTATCTGTTATTATTTTTGGATATTGTTAATTTTTTTCTTCTTTTTTCCACAAGATATTGTTATTTTCTTTATCTTTGCTCGTAATGTATAATTATGGAATTCTAACCATCTAAGTTTTGTTACTTCTCATTTGAGCTATTTCTTTTTTGCTTATGGTTGAGAGAATTTTTTTATGTTTTCAATTCATTTTGCATATAATTTAGCACTTCCAGATTCTGGTGCAATTTTGATATGAATACTTTCAGTTTTCACATCCAGAAACTTCAACACAAGGTATTCTTTTGTACCATATGTTACGTTCAGTATTAGTTTCATTTGTACTGTATCTTATTTTCCATTTATTGTTGTTATTTTGCATTTGTTGGGTTGAATCATATAGATGCCTTTCGACTGAAGCTCTGATTTATATTTTGAAATGTGATGGTCGCTTGTTTTGTATATTGTGTTTCTAATCCTATAAAAGATTAGAAGCTCCATAGTGATAATGAGTTCTTTTTTATGGAGGAAACTTACAATCTGAACCATCGATCATATCTGAATTGTGATGGTTGAAGGCTTTTTGATCTGAATCTGAATGCTTGAAAACATCTGGATTAAGATTTGGATGATTGAACACGTCTGGCGAATCTGTACAAAGTCTAAACATCGATGTTGGCCCCGGCGAAAGTCTCTCTGACACTCGAGTCAGTAACTTAGAATTGAGATTAGAGTTTTCGTGGCAAAAGATTAATTATCTAGTACCGATTAAGTGGAGATTATTTACAGGCTAGGAGTTGGTTAAAAAAAATAGACTTAAAGAAAAATATTTAATTTTAAACTACAGATTCTTATGGTTATGTGATATGATTAGTTAATAATCCTATTTAAGATAAGGATTTGATTGATAGCTTTTGCTTAGCTGGAGTTGTCTTTTATTGGGTTGTAATTTAGCTATAATGGTGGATCTGGTTGAACTGATGAGTCTAGGTGTGGCCCATGTTCTTTTTCTTGGCCTGTAGTAGCTGTGAAGTTATTGTTCTGCCCCGGAGAAGCTTTAAGATGCATATTGGAGTCTGGTGGCTCTAATTTTACTCATATAATAAGTCCCACGTTCCTGATGGTTGGGTCTCACAGCTTTTGAGAAGTATCTACTTTTCAGGTGATCAGAAATACTTACTTGAGCTTCAGAGATGCCTACAACCTTGTTTGCAGCTTCTTTAAGTTGTAACAATCTTGTAGAGGTGTAGCGCCCCGATTTTCAATACTGGGAAACCGTGACACGAGCAAAGACCTTTTCTTCAATTAGTCACAATACACAGAAAAAACAGGAGAATTTAAAACTTTTTATTCAACACTCAATACATTACAAGTCTGGACATTATACAACTGCAATGCATTATAATAGTGTTACAATATTACCTTTACATCTCCAAATATTACAACCTTCAATATCTTACATCGGAGTACAAGGAATGAAGAACAACACTTGGTAACTCTCACTTGAGTACTTCTCAACTAATAGATAATCAATATATATACTGCAGCGGAACTAAACATAACACTGACTCCTTGCTTTCCTTACCTTGAGTCCTCCTGAATCTCGCCTTTGTACTTCGGCGATCCAATACCTATGGAAGTGGGGACGTCAGTATTCACTGACGCTTAAAGGCTGATCATATAGCAGCGAATCTCCCAAACACCATACAAAACATAACAGTAGTGTTGGTGTAGTTTAAGTGTTCGTGAGTGCTATGACTAGACTCTAATGCAATATTTAAATAGAACCAGGATACTTCCTATTCTAATGTCAGTCAAAACTAGACGATCCCACTGTATCGGGTCTCGTTCCAAAATCAAACCATAGGGTTTCGCAAGCGCAGGGTAGCGCGAAGCCTACCCTGTGGCACCCTCTGGGGTCTCGCAAGCGCAGGACTGCACAATGCATCCTGTGGCACCCCGGCCACGGTATTTCAGGAATGATGTTCCTATCCTAATGTTGGCAAGTCTCCGAAAGCAACATGCAGCCCATACTACATGCGACTCCATCTCAAGCCGTTTCTCCATATATAGGAATTTGAACCCGCGTTACGAATTCTAATTGTACACAACCTGTTCCTGACACCTACTCCATGACTCTGTGAGGTTGCAGAAGGGGTCAAGTCCCCCTATGCAGTCTGCTTATGGTGTCTCCGTTTTCCACTACTACCCGGTATGCCGGACCTCACTCGATCCCAGTATATCGGGCATCGTTCCAAAATCAAACCATAGGGTTTCGCAAGTGCAGGGTAGCGCGAAGCCTACCCTGTGGCACCCTCTGGGGTCTCGCAAGCGCAGGACTGCACAATGCATCCTGTGGCACCCCAGCCACGGTACTTCAGGAATTAACAGAGCGAGATACGAAACCCGTGTCCTCAACTTGTGAGACGGCACCATACGTATCCCTTTGACGGGAAGGTACAACCCACTATCACCACCTAAGGCCTGCCTCAAGGGACAAGTTGGTCGTAAGGTGCCCCCTACAACCAACTCCTCTCTCTTTGGCTAGGGTCTGAGCAAAATGACCTTTATAAGTCACTACCCTAATGATGTCCCTGACTCGACGATCCTATGGACGATAATATTATCACGTAACATGCTAGGCCTTGAATTAGGCTTCGCAAGACAACTCTACTAGGCTGCTCAACCTAGACTCACCAGAACCCCTCAGGATCCGGTTCATGGCTCATCGATCCAAGACTTCGGCCGTGCGAATATACATGTATGCTGCTACCCTAGACTTGGATTTCGTCTATACTCTGGTCCTCGATCAACCTACCCTGGTTAAGATTCGACGGTACACAAGGAGTGACTCCTCCACAGTTCCTTAGGGTAAGAAAATATATGTCTTGATGGTCGATAGCCCTTAGGGTGGTAATATCACCCTCGACGAACACAACGAACTGTGTACTAGCTTAACAAGCTATACACGAGTAACAACCACATACGAGCTAATAAGCTACGTATGAAACAATAACTACCTACGAGCCAGGCGGGCCTCGTAGGAGACAACAACGTGCATACCAGCCAAATAAGCCGCGTATGAGACCAACAGCTATGCACGGGCCGGTCGAGCCGCGTAGGAGACAACAACCTACATACGAGCCAAATAAGCTACGTATGAGATCCACAGCTACATACGGGCCAGTCGAGCCACGTACGAGCACAACCATATGCAAACAACCATACAGGTAATCAATCTTAAAAGCAACCAAACGTGCTTACTAGCAAACTTGATCTTCTATTATTAGAAGCAATAGAAGAATCTACTAATAGTCTTTGATCGGTATTCTACTAAGGAAGAACCGAAGGCGACATAACAACCTTTATCAACTAACTATTACTGGTGGTCTTCCCAATCCTTATTACTTCAACCTATAGTGCCTTAAGCATGGCATACAATCGCAAGCATCTTCTTACGACAATCTAATTATATAGCAGAACCACTCACCATAATACTCCTAAGTACGAATATGATTAAGCATGTGCTTATATCAATCTTAGCATGAAAATCACTATGATCTAGACATGAAGTCCAATACGGTCAAGCATAGGTTATAACTCGAGCGTGAATGCTTACTACTTATCATGACTAATCACCACAACCCAAGCATGGATATATAAATAGTATAAACATACAACATGCCAAGGCATGGTAGGTAATCTAACATTAACTCTACAACATTCTAAGCATGCATTTAAACTTTAGCATGGTATGCCTCATTCCTAGGCATGGTATGCTACTTTAACACTAACATATGGCATGGTGTACATTTTAGTAACATTCTAGTCATGTATACTAGTTAGGTATCAACCTACAACATAGCATGAGTTTCTACAATACTTCTAGCATGGATAGAACACAACATAAAAATCACTACAACTAACCATGGGTAGTTTCTTTAATCTAAGCATGGGTATCATGTAAACATGAGTATTCATTTAATCTAGCATGGTATACAACTTATTTACAATTTAAACTAGCATGGTACACCACTTACCTACAATTAAACTAGTATGATATACAACTTTTCTACCATTTATCTAGCATGGCATATAACTTCGCTACAATTAAACTAACATGGTATACAACTTTTCTACTATCATCCAAGCATGAATCTTTATTAAGCATAAATAACTACTAAACATGAATGTCTTACTAAGCATGGGTAACTATTAGTATGAACATACAACATTCCTAAGTATATATGTATATATACTTCTAACATGGTAAGTAATTTTATCATGGATCCTACAACATTCTAAGCATAATTAAATTAATCTAAACATGGTAGGAAACTCTTAAAATGAATCCTACAACATTCTAAGCATAAATAAGTTACTAAACATGGTAGGTATTTTTTTAGAATGAATCCTACAACATTCTAAGCATAATTAAATTAATCTAAACATGGTAGGAAACTCTTAGAATGAATCCTACAACATTCTAAGCATGTATTTAAACTTAGCATGGTACATATCATCCCTAAACATGGTAATTAATTTTATCATGGATCCTACAACATTCTAAGCATGTATGTCATTCTTAAACATGATAGACAATTTTGGCATGAATCCTACAACATGTATATCACTCCTACACATGGTAGGCAATTTTAGAATTAATCCTACAATATTCCAAGCATAAATAACCTTCCTAAACATGATAGGAAATTTTTGAATGAATCCTACAACATTCTAAGCATCATTAAACATGTTAGGTATTTTTAGAATAAATCCTACAACATTCTAAGCATCATTAAACATGCTAGGTATTTTTAGAATAAATCCTACAACATGTATATCATTTCTACATATGATAGATAATTTTAGAATGAATCCTACAACATTCTAAACATAATTGTCATTCCTAAACATGGTAGGTATTTTTAGAATGAATGCTACAACATTCTAAGCATAAAAACATGATAGGTAATTTTAGAAAGGATCCTACAACATTCTAAGTATAAATAAATTAATCTAATACAATCTTAGCATGGTATTTACTTTATGAACATAAAATAAACATCTACAACTATCTACTACTACTACTACTCCATTTTAACCAAGAACATAATATACAACTATCTACCACTACTACCACTTCATTTTAACCAAGAATATAACATAAGCATCTACAACTATCTACCATTACTACTACTTCGTTTTAACATAACATAAAGCATCTACAATTACTTCTTTTTATCATCTACTACTACTACTTTATGTTAATCATGAACATAACATAAGCATCTACAACCATCTATTATTACCACTACTTCATTTTAACATAACATACAACTATCTACTACTACTTCTTTTAATACTTACTACTACTTCTTTATTTTAACAACATACCACTACTACTTTATTTTAACAACATACTACTACTACTTTATTTTAACAACATACTACTACTACTTTATTGTATTAACATACTACTTAAATGCCTACTAATCTTTATTAGCATCTATTTATTACTAGTGATCATAAAAAGAGATCTTTTTATTTATTCTACAACTAGTGAATTAAATTAGTTTCTTTTTCAGAAATTAAAACTAACATCTAATGTATGTTCTTTTTACTTAAGATTATTAAAGAAAAATAACAATAACAAAATAAAGTAAGAACCCTTATTTGGTTCAACCAACCATATTCTTATCTTTTAGTCCAAGTCCAATACAAGTCCTACAACCAAAAATGGTTGTATAAAATGTTCATATGCTTTATGTATAGTTCATATTCAAGTCCTACAACCCCAAAATGGTTGTATGTACAAGTCCTTATGTATGTGTCATTTTAGTCCACAAAACAACTACTACTACTACAAAGATTCGATCTTTATGTGTATTAGCACTACCATTTGTTCTTTTCTTTTCATGTGGTTATTACTCTTAATATTCACAAACATACAAATAAGAATCACATACAACCACATTACTAAAACAACCACACCAAAAAGAAAGTAAAACAAGGAGGGTAAGAAGAAGAAGAACACCAAAACAACCATTCAAACAAACAAACAAACAAACAAACAAACAAATATGGAGAAACCCCCACCTAGTTCTCTTTGTTGGAAGAACTTGCTAGCTAAAACTTCTCCTTCCCCTAGCTTTTAGAATCTCTATGGAATACCTACAATGGAAAAACTCTCAAATTAGTATGAGATTCTCTCTTTCTTTTCCTTTCCTTTCTTTCTTTCTTTTTGATATTTCTAAAAATGAGACAAGGTGGAGAAGGAGGGGGTATTTATAGGTGGAGAGAAGGGTGGATAGTGCAAATGTGCACATACAAAAGTGCACAAAAGCCCTCCCATGAAATGGGGCCGGCCATACTCCTAGGATGGTAGGGATGAGGTGGAGGTATGGGTGTGGTATGGTGTTATGTGGTGGAGGTGTTATGTGAGGGTTTCTAGAAGGGGTTTTAATCTTCTCATGCATACTTAACCTAAGTTAAACACTTATGAACCCTAACAATCTAATAGGTTTTGTCATAACAAAACAAGTGTTGTCCAAAAATACACAACACACAATTAGTATAACGTACTAATCGACATACTACACGTATGTGCGCATATATGTCTGTATGCTGAAAATCTTCGCATAATCCGTATAAAATAATTTAATCTCGGAAATAATAATAAAATAAATTCTATTATTAGTTCGGAAGGTCATGGTATCAATTTGATACAATACGGATGTATACTGACTGATATCTGGGTATAGATAATGTCTATGAATAAACCGGGTGAAAATCACCAAAATATTCTAATTTTGGAATAATAATAAAATAATAATAAAATAGTAATTTATATACGGTAATATCCGTCCGGGATATTACAAGAGGTTTCAATAAATTTCTCCAGTTTTTAAGAAAATTTTAATTATTTTTTTCAATTTTAAATTTTAATTAATGAATCAAACCTGGCACGAAATTTGGGGTGGTCTGATGCATAGATCAAGCTGGTGCAAATTCCGGAACAATCAGACAGTGCAGGATCAACATTTTTGTTGAGCTGCACGGATCAAGGACTCGTCGATGTGATGGGGTTCCTCGATGGCGCTGACGTCAGAACTTTGTCACGTACCGCGCCGAGGAGCTCGACATGAATTTTAGGACGGATTTAACGGCCCAGATCGCTTGACACGCTTTTTGGAGAGATCGAACGGCCCAAAATCGACGTTTTCTTCGAGCAGCTTGAATCAAGGGCTACTTGTGTGATGGGGCGGGCCAGGGGCATTGACGTCAGCTTGAATATTTTTTTGTCCTTTTCTGCACGAGGTGGCGAGCATGATTTTTTGAGCAAATTCAATGGTCGAGGATGATTGACACAGATTTCGGGATGATCAGAAGGTCGAGGAGAGCCGAAAGCGTCGATAAGCTCAGATCGACTCCTTTTTTTTGGGGTGGTGGTACGATTTTAAAGCCCCTTACGATCATTGGGCTTCTGACCATTGGGGATCCCAGCGATCCCTTTCTCTCTATATAACCCCTTCCTCTTCTCCTCACTTCAATTCATTTTCTCCATTCTCTCTCTCTCTCTCCTCTGGGGTCTTTCTTTTTCTAGGATTTCAAGTTTTTAAGGTGATCTTTTCCAGCGATGTTCCTTCGATCGGTCACCGTCGTTAGCAAGGAAACTTATATTATTATTATTATAAGTAATGTCTAGGGTTAATTCGTGTAACGATGCCTCCCCCTCATGTCGTATAGTTGAAGAGGAGACTTCTTCCAGACCTACTAGAGAAAAGAAGAGGAAGAGAGGAGCTGGGTCTTCTTCAGTTATTGGAGAGTGTTGAGACGAAAAGGGAGCCGATGGGAAACTACTTCGATCATATGCATCCTCCTCACACCCCTTTTCGTATAAGCCAATACCGTCAAAGACTTGGGAGATTTTATTCAGTGAGGAATGCGGCATAAGGAACCAGACTACCGTGAGACCATCGAGGTTGACTCCATCACTACCATCCTGACAAGATAGGATCTTTCGATGTTTAAGGTTGCTTTCGGGATCCCACCGAGTTTGAGATGTTTCTACTTGGCCCTGGAGTCGGGGCGTGTTCGGTGATTTCCGACGAGTGCTTTTCATGGTGGGTTGCATCTTCCCCTGCTCCCGTTCGTGAAGGAGCTCATGAATTGGTATACAATTGACCTGATTAAGTTCATGCCAAATATGTGAAGGCATGTGACCGGCTTCATCCTGCAGTGTCGAAAGGATGGTTTCAAACCGAACCTAACTTTGTGGAGGATGCACTTCAAGCTACATCAGAAGAATAGGATGGAGCATCAGTTCTATCTTTCCCCTTGCCCAGAGGTAGGGGTAATCGAGAATCCGGATTAAACACTTGTAGGGCAAGTTCTTCATCATTCGTAGTCACGAGCCGTGGGGGATTCCCACCGAGTGGAGAGAGAGCATCCCCAAGAGAGCGAAGGCTGATCCGTGGTAAGCAGGAGAAGAGATTGAGTGATGCTTTTTTTAAGTACAAGGCAATTGAAGTGGAGGAGTATGACAGATGAGGTTATTTTCGAGGGGGGTTTAAACCCGATGGACCCTAGTATGATTTTATTTCTAGTTTTTTCCTTTGCTAAATACTTAGTCATCTTTTTCCTCTTGTTTGCCATGTTCTCACATTTCTCTTTGTTTTATTTTGCAGAAACGAAGAACATGGACTTCGACGCGATCATCGGCCCGCGCCGCAATGAGCAACAAAGTGCTCGAGGACAAGAAGTGGAAGGTGACAATGATCAAGCCTTCGTCCATGAAGGCAGCCATGAGTTCTTCGGCTTCTACCCCTAATGGTGGCTCTGGGTCACCTCCGGCTGTGTCGATGAGCCTAGCTAAGGGTGGTCTTTCCCTCGCCACAGTTATTGCTAACAAGCTCCCCCCGTTAATAGCCGAGGCCAACGTGGTCGTCACCGAAGAAGACAAGAAGATTTATGTGCCCAATCGGGGCATTAAAAGGCACAATGGCTTCATCGAAGACTCGGCAAGCTGCATCGAGGCGGTCAAGCACCTCCCGACCACGAAGGATTGGAATTGGTTAAGGAAAGAGATGATTGGTTCCTCCATCACGGAGATCTCCCGAGCCCATTTCGGTATGTATTTATAATATTTACCGTAACCTTGCGTTATTTCGTATCTTTCTGGGTTCTGAAGCTGTTCTTCTTTTGTTGTTGTTGTAGATCACTTGCACGACCAGATTGCGAAATAGGAGAAGCTTTGGAAGCCTGCCAACAAGAAAAAGTCGGAGAGGAAGAAGACGCCAAGGCAGTGGAGGCGGTAGACAAAGAGAAATAGGCTCTTCTCGCTCGTGGTGCTCACCTTGAACCTGCGGCAAAAAAGGAGAGGGAAGTGGCAGCGAAGGAGGAGGAGGCCGCAGTGGCTGTGGTGAGGGACAAAGCTAAGGAGCATCTCTTCACTATGCTAAGACTATCAGAGACGTAGTCGAGCTCGCCCCTAATTTTGATGGGAAAAGTTACCACCTTCAGCTACAGCCGGTAGAGGAGGTTGTTGTTGGGGAATTAGAGAATAAGGCGGAAGAGGAAGTGGCTCAGAAGGAGCCTGTGGTGGAGGAGGTGAAGAGCCCTGAGGGCATCATAGGGCAAAAAAGGAGGCGGTTGAGACTTCCTCTCCTGTGGCACCATCGACCGAGATGGATCCGTGATCTCCCCCTTATGTCTTCAACTTCTTTATTTTGATTTTGTAAATATGCCTAATAGCGGACTGACCACTGCTCTTGTATCTTCTGTTTTACTTTAATGAAAATGTTTTTTGTGTTCAACACTTGTGTTTTTCCTTTTGAGTAAGAGTTTTAGATGTGTGCAGCTGAACTTCTTAAGTCTCCCGTTTATTGAGGCTGGGTCCTTGGTGTTTTGCTTAGTGGTGTAGTAACTTCCTTCCTTCATTTGTTGACGGATAGTAGTGTTCACTGGTGGAGACCTTCAGGATGCCAAGCTTGTTCGTCTTCGTAACAAGTTGCGCGGGCTTTTTCGTCTGCGCAACGTGTCGCATGAGATGGAGTCAGAGCTCGTTCACTTGAAGGCAGTGTTAGTCGGGAAGGATGTTGAGATCGTTCGCTATCTTGACAGGTTGTATGAAGCAATGCTCGAAAGGGGGAGTTTGAAAGAGAGATTAATCGAGATAGACTTCGACCTTACCCTCTTGATGAGGGATCGTCCTATTGGTTTGTCGTTGCCTCCCATGGTGGAGAGAAATTCCTGTGGTGATGTGGAGAGGGAGTTGGAGATCTATCGCCTTAAGGCGAAGCTCGGGGGTTGCTGTAACGCCCCGAATCCCAAATACACTGAATTCG
Source organism: Hemerocallis citrina (assembly GCA_017893485.1). Lineage (NCBI taxonomy): Eukaryota > Viridiplantae > Streptophyta > Magnoliopsida > Asparagales > Asphodelaceae > Hemerocallis > Hemerocallis citrina. Next base: position 17,054,295 of record CM030365.1, on the reverse strand, counting down.
AGATGTTCTACAGGATCTTTTCACTTTCTTCAATACAACTTTACAAGGAATTTAAACTTTTCACTTTACATCAGAGTTACATCATATTTTACACTTTTCATTTGCACAGCGGAAGTAAAAATATACAACATTTACATAAATGTACAACAACATGGTAAAATCTTTATGCATCCATTCCTCTTTATATGTAATTTATCCTGCATACAAAACTGTGGCTACGTCAGTTTATTCAACCGACGATAATTGTACATGGCCATCCTCTCTATGCCAGAAACAGTATAACGAATCTCATTTCTTAACAGATCACAAACTTGTTCACATAACAATTAAAGTAAAGGGGAAAATCTTAATGATGTCGTGTCGTGATCGTGCACTTAGTCCTTAATGCAATTACTTAATTTACATGACACTAATGCGCACTTGTTCGGAATCTATGCATCCCATACTACATAAGTCCGAGGGCAAGCCTCTTAATCGTACTTCATTTTTGTAGGGTTCAATCCCTCGCCATGACTTACTCTACTTCTGTAATTACAGTGAGTATCCTAGATGATCTATGAGTACAAGCACGTATCCTGGATCCTGGAGGGGAACCCCACGCCATGTCTTGACTCATCAAGCATGCATTCTGTGGCAATTCAGCCTCCTCCCTGAACACGATCCTCTTGCAGTCACCAAACATCCCAAAAGCGTGGCTAAAGTCCAATCATTCTGAGTTGTGCCCACGCCATGTCTTGACTCATCAAGCATGCATTCTGTGGCTCACACACCCGCACCGTAAACCCTAGTTCTCATACCCATGTTTTTCTCTCACTTTCATCACATCTTCGCTATGCACTAAAGTCATTAGAATCATGAATAAAAAATCAAAGCTCTAGAGTTAGCCTCTCCACCAAACCGGACTTATCATTCATTTCAATACATGACCAACCTTGTTCTTTCAGTTCTCATTTCATTTCATTTCCACTGCCCGGGGAGACTTAGCTACTCTTTTGTTCAATTTCCAATTCACAATTTCCAATTTGAGCATTTCTAACTCATGAATTCATCTTTCATTGCCTCAGCATATCATGTTCTTAACTTTTATATTCATGTAATTCCCAATCCACAACAATGATTCATTTCATGTAAATTTCTCAATTCAAACTATGATTTATTTCATGTAAATTTCTCAATTCAAACTATGATTCATTTCATATAGATTCATACAGCAACAGAAAGAGTTCATCAACACCAATCATAAAGTTCCCAACTCTTAGCAGTAATCGAAATGAAAACTCAGACATATCAAAATCTACTCTGTACAGTCGACTTGGAAAAGACCAGTCGACTTATACAGTCAATACCAGTTCTTCATAAACACTCGGGAGAGTCGACTGCTACACATGGCCAGTCGGCTGTTCCGCAGCTTCCTATGTTCAAAAATCATTCATATGACAGTCGACTGTTATTCCATCAGTCGTCTGTCCTGGGGGTTCTTAACAGTACATTTCTATGCTCAGCTCAGTCGACTTGCCACTCGCATTAAGTCGACTGGACAGATTCATATTTCAATTTGAGGGATTATCTTTCTTACAGATCTTACATGCACTTGCATCATGCTGTCAATTTACAGTCTACATACATTCATGTTCATAAACACAGAGTTTCTTACTGTTCAGTAACATCGCAACATGGAATTTCAAGTAACTAATATTGTCTTTTCTTCAAGAAAATGTTTTAAACATGCATTGCAGAGATGAAAATATTAATCTCAAACCATTACACTAAAATAACACAATGGAAAAATACTTCATTTCATGAGACTACTGGATTATTCATAGTTTAAGCAAAGCATCGGTCGACTGTTCATATCACCAGTCGACTGCACAGACCATTCTTAGTTTTGTTAATCATCATTAGTTCTTTTTCCACAGGCTCATGGCTCCTCATTCATGTATACCATGAAGAATATGAGTTTAGCCTTACTATTTCATTTTAATTGTACACATGTATGTCAACGAAAACCTTCTAACAAAATATGTAATGGATGTCTCGAACCAGTCGACTTATCCATCGACAGTCGACTGTACCGACCCAATCTCAATTTTCTAATATCACTAGTTTCTTTCCACATGTTCATGTCCTCTCAGTCATATGCGACATGGAAGATACAACATTGACATTTCTGTTTCTTTTTAGCTCTTACACATATGCATCATGAAACTTTCTATCTAAATATGAGAATATACGTCTCGTATCAGTCGACTCATCAGAATGTCAGTCGACTGTACAGACCCAAATCATTCTTATTTCACAGTGTCGTTATTACCCTATTTATCTTTCATAATCATCATCATAGTCATACTCAGGAAAATTCTAATATGTTCGAATTCACTTTTCATAAACATGTAACAATCATCAAAATCATGTCATATTATCTACATTAGAAGTCCTGAGAAACACCCACCTTATTTGACGAAGTAATCGAATTCCAGCAAAAGCTCCTTAATGAAGTGGACGACTCCTCGCTCCTTGCTCCTTGCTCCACACCGAAGCCTTCAGAAATGCTACTCGGCCTCCACAGAAAAGCACACACAACTCTCTCTCAAAATACCTCTCTTACAATAATAATTCTTGTGTAAAAGAAATAGGGAATGAGAGGGGGTATTTATATACAAATTTGAGTAGGATGGAGGGCTAGGATGCACTAGGGAGTTGTAGGATCAAGGACTAGGATGGACTAGGGAGTTGAAATAACTACCCACACTCTACAAAACTACCCACAATCAAAGTCCACTACTCCACCCAACCGGCCAAGATTTGTGCTTTGTGCACGTGTATGCGAAATGCACATGCATGCACAAATCACCCCCTACAAGAACTTGTACATAAAAATAATAAGTCCTTTTAAAAAGAAAATGTTACACATACAAGTTGTAGTAAAAGAGATTAAATCCATGGACTTAGATTTAATTGGGCCAAAATAATTATTTTAAAAGAAAGATAAGTAAATTAACACTTGGGCTTTGGGAAAAAATACTTTATAAGAACAATGCTCTTACTCATTATGTTAAAAATAATAGTCAAAGTACTACACGTGCACACCATATATAAAAATAAATAATCTTTCATATATTTGAAAAAATCAGGGTATTACATCACTCCCTCCTTAGAATAGTTCCGTCCCCGGAACTACAGTCAAGAGCGAGAGAGAAAAACAAAATACAACACAACAACAAGAACAAAAGAATACAAAGATACAATCAAGCAAAAAGCTCGGGATAGTCCTTCAACATCCTCTCCTCAGATTCCCAAGTAGCCTCTTCAACCAAATGGTTTTTCCAGACTACCTTGACCATCGGTATCGTCTTATTCCTCAAGACTTTCTCCCTACGGTCAACAATCTCGACAGGAGACTCGATGTAATTCAGATCCAACTGCAAACCTTCCGGCACTTCAGGCAAATAATGACTCGGATCTGGAATATAACCTCTCAGCATAGATACATGAAAGACATTGTGCACCTAAGATAACTCTTCCGGTAATTCAAGCCGGTAAGCAGTTTTCCCGATCCTTTTCAATATCTTGTACGGGCCTATAAACCTCGGAGCTAACTTCCCGCCTTTGCCAAATCGAACCACACCTTTACTGGGTGATACCTTCAGAAAGACGAAGTCACCAACCTCAAACTCAAGGTCCCTTCTCCGGTTGTCTGCATAGCTTTTCTGCCTGCTCTGAGCTTCTACCAACCTCTTCCTGATCAGAACAATCTTCTCAGAAGTTTGCTGTACAAGCTCAGGACCAAACAACTGACGCTCCCCAACTTCATACCAACAAACAGGAGTCCTGCACTTCCTGCCATACAAAGCTTCGTACGGTGCCATCCCGATGCTAGCCTGAAAACTGTTGTTGTAGGCAAACTCTACCAAAGGTAAATGCCTTTCCCAACTGCCTCCAAAGTCTAGTATACAACACCGAAGCATATCCTCAAGAATACAGTTGACTCTCTCGGTCTGCCCATCGGTTTGCGGATGAAAAGCAGTGCTGAAATTTGTCTTGGTACCCAAAGCTGTCTGAAGACTCCTCCAGAAATGCGAAGTAAACTGCGCATCTCGATCAGACACAATAGTTGAAGGAACACCATGAAGTCGGACAATCTCACCAACATACATCTCAGCCAACTTGTCCATCGAAGCAGTGAGTTTCATCGCCAAAAAGTGAGCGGACTTGGTTAGTCGATCGACTATAACCCAAATCGCATCATTGCCTTTAGGACTCTTAGGCAATCCCGTGATGAAATCCATACTGATGTTATCCCACTTCCATTCCGGAATAGGTAACGGCTGTAATAGACATCCGGGTCTCTGATTTTCGGCTTTGACTTGCTGACAAACCTCACACTTCGCAAAAAATTCAGCCACATCCCGCTTCAAACCTGACCACCAGAAATGTTGTTTGATGTCTTTGTACATCTTAGTACTTCCAGGATGTACAGACAGAAGAGTAGCATGCGCCTCCTGAAGAATACTCTCTTTCAGGTCCGCCTGATTTGGAACACACAGTCTATCTCCGAACCACAGCACTCCATCCCTGGTTTGAAATCCGGGCAACCTGCCAGCACCAACCTGCTCCTTCATTTCCAAGATATCAGCATCAACCTCTTGACTTGCAATGATCCTTGCATTCAGAGTAGGCTGAAGCCTCAACTGAGCCAAAGATGCTCCCAATCCTTGCAAGACAACCTCAATACCTGCTCGATCCAACTCCTCAATCAGATGCTCCTGAGTTGTAATCAAACTGGCCAAACTGCTCTTGTGACTAAGTGCATCAGCAACAACATTAGCCTTTTCAGGATGATACTTGATCTCAGGTCGCATGTCCTCGAGCACTTCCAACCATCTCCGCTGCCTCATATTCAGATTCCTCTGCTGATATATATACTTCAAGCTCTTGTGATCCGTGTACATGTTCAACTTCTCACCGTACACATAGTGCCTCCATTGCTTCAGGGCAAAGATAATCGCAGCCAACTCCAGATCATGAGTCGGGTAATTCTTCTCATGTGGTCGTAGTTGCCTAGACCCATAAGCGATTACTCTTCCTTCTTGCATTAAGACACAGCCAAGCCCACGATGTGAAGCATCGCTATAAACATCATACTCGACACCTGCTCTAGGCAAGGCAAAAATAGGTGCAGTAGTCAGCTTCTCTTTCAACTCCTGAAAGCTCGCCTCACATTGCTCGGTCCACTTGAAGCTCACATTCTTCTTGGTCAGTCCAGTAAGCGGTACAGCTATCTGAGCATAAACTTGAATGAATCTCCTGTAGTATCCAGTCATCCCAAGAAAACTTCTGACTTCCTTCACTGTAGTAGGCCTAGCCCAATCTCTCATTGCCTCTATCTTCTGAGGGTCAGTTGTCACTCCCTCCTTAGAAAGGATGTGACCTAGGAATGCCACTTCAGATTTTCAGAAATCACACTTGGATAACTTGGCATACAACTTCTACTCTTCCAACTTCTGCAAAACTGCTGCCAGATGCTCGGTGTGCTCCACCTCTGACTTGGAGTACACGAGAATATCGTCGATAAACACCACGACGAAAGAATCAATGAACGGCCTCAGAACTCTGTTCATTAAATCCATGAAGATTGCGGGTGCATTCGTCACTCCGAATGGCATAACTAAGAATTCGTAATGTCCATGTCGAGTTCTAAATGCAGTTTTATGCACATCTTCAGCTTTCACTCGCACTTGGTGATATCCTGATCGAAGATCTATTTTGGAGAATACAGCTGCTCCTTGTAGACGATCGAACAAATCATCAATTCGAGGAATTGGATACTTATTCTGAACAGTGACCTTATTCAGCTCTCGGTAATCGATACACATTCTCATCGATCCATCCTTCTTCTTTACCAAAAGCACTGGTGCTCCCCAAGGTGATGCACTAGGTTGAATAAAGCCTTTCTCCAACAGTTCCTCAATCTGCCGTTTCACCTCATCCTGTTCCACTGGAGCCATCCTATACGGTGCCTTAGAAATGGGTGCACTTCCCGGTTGAACAGTGATGCCGAACTCTACATCACGATGTGGGGGTAACCCAGGAAAATCATCCAAGAACACAGTCGGATAGTCCCGAACCACAGGAATCCCTTGCAATTCCACAGGAGTCTCTTCCTTGCGGATAGTTGCCACCAGCTTAGAACACTTCTGTTTCCCTTGGAAAGTGACTTCAGGTCCACCTGGAGCCTTCACTGTTACCGTCTTGGTCTTGCACTCGATGCTTGCACTGTACACCGACATCCAATCAATGCCAATGATAACATCGACTCCCAAGATAGTCAGCTCGATCAGATCAATGCCAAAGACTCGATATCCAATCACAATCTCGCAATCAGCGTAATACCGATCAGTGGTCAAAATTTTCCATGACGGAGTAGCTACTGCTAAGATCTTGCCTGGAAAAATCTTCGGTTCAACTCCCAACACTTTAGCAAATCTAGGAGACACAAATGTATGAGAGGATCCAGTATCGAACAATACAACAGCTTTCATTCCATTAAGATAGAGTTCTCCTGTTACATAATTCACACCATTACATAACAGTTTCACAATATAAACGGGAAGAAGAAATGACAAAAACCACTAAACATCAGCCCTCATACCAGAGATGACCTGATCTGCCTCCTCAGCATCAGCTTCCGTCAAGGCAAATACTCGCCCTGGTTGGTACGGCCTCTTCCCAGTCTGCTGTATTGGCACATTGTGATTGCCAGCCCGTGGTTTGAAACATCGAGATTGGTAATGTCCCATTTCACCACAGTTATAGCAAGTGACTGCAGAAGGTCTCACCATATTGTTCCCAGGTCCTCCAGCTACACTGATAGCGTTCGCCCCTGTCGGTTTGAACCTCTGTGCAGATGGTTACCCCTTGAAACTTCCAGAATTGGCGGGCCTCTTTCCAGACTGCCAGTTGTTCCTCCGGTTCTGAGCAACATGGAACTGCTCCATATCCGCCTCCGTCGCTGCCACCCTCTTGACCAACTTGTCAAATCGCCTGATACCAAGAGGTATCATCCGGGATCTCAAGCTTGGTCTCAGTCCATGCTCGAACTTACGGGCCTTTTTCGCCTCATCCATCACCAGTTCTGGAGCATACCTGGAGAGCTGAGTAAACTTAGTCTCATACTCCCTCACTGACATGCTGCCTTGCTGAAGCGACAGGAACTCCATGGCCTTCTTCTCCTGAACATCGGAGGGGAAATAATGACTGCGGAATTCTTCTAGAAATTCCTTCCAGCCAAGCACTATACCTCCCATGGTCCTCTTCATCGACTGCCACCAAACAGCCGCATCCTTCTCCAATTGCAAAGTCGCCAACTTGACCTTGCTGCCCTCCGGTGTCTCCAACACCTCAAAGATTGTCTCCACTTGCCGAATCCAGTTGTCAGCCACATCTGGGTCTGACTTTCCCTCGAATACAGGTGGTTTCATTCTCTTGAACGATTCCACTAGCTTAATCGCCTCAGGCACTGGATTCACAGGCCCCCTTCCTTGATTCATAGCCACTGCATTCAGCGTCTGGTAGACCCTTGCAAGCTCGATCTCCAGATCCAAACCTTCCCCACTCCTAGCTCCCCTTCTCGACATATTCTGATGCAAAAGATCCATTAAATTCGAAGTATAAGACAATAATTTAAATCAACTTGCATTTCATTGAATTCCAAAATTTATACATTCGAATTGAAAAACATTTTTGACATCAGAATGGAAGAAAGTAGAAGCTACAACAATCTAACTCCTACGGGTCGTCTTCGCTGCTCGAAGTTCTTCCCGTAGTTCATCAACTTCATCCTTCAGCACATCTGTCAGGTGTTTTCTTTTCTCTAGTTCCCATACTCGGTGACTGAGAACTGAAAAGTCGTCCTTTCGCTTCGCCAGTTGAGCCTCCAATACTCCAACTCTCTCTCGCAGTGTTTTCACCTGCCACTGAAGAGAAGCCACAGTGCTACTCAGAGCTGGTCCTTCTTCTTCATCAGAAGAAGAATCGTCAGACGAGTCTGGAGGTGGGGTGATCTCTCGAGATTCAGGCCACTCCTCCTCATCAGAATCTGCTTGCCCAGGGTGATACTCATCCTCAGAATCAGCCTGTCCAGGATGGTACTCTTCCTCAATGATATGCCAGTCGTTGTCTCCAGCAGGGTCGAAATGATCAGCCATCTTAGAATAGAGAGGAAGAAGCATAAGTCATAGAGCAACACCAATGTAAGTCACTTACATTTAAATCTCCAAACTCAGACACACACTCTAATGTCCACATCTAGGGTGTCGTTCCTTATAAATTTGTACCAACAGGAAAGCGTAGAAAGCGTGGCTCTGATACCACTCTGTAACGCCCCGAATCCCAAATACACTGAATTCGAGATGTTCTACAGGATCTTTTCACTTTCTTCAGTACAACTTTACAAGGAATTTAAACTTTTCACTTTACATCAGAGTTACATCATATTTTACACTTTTCATTTGCACAGCGGAAGTAAAAATATACAACATTTACATAAATGTACAACAACATGGTAAAATCTTTATGAATCCATTCCTCTTTATATGTAATTTTTCCTGCATACAAAACTGTGGCTACGTCAGTTTATTCAACCGACGATAATTATACATGGCCATCCTCTCTATGCCAGAAACAGTATAACGAATCTCATTTCTTAACAGATCACAAACTTGTTCACATAACAATTAAAGTAAAGGGGAAAATCTTAATGATGTCGTGTCGTGATCGTGCACTTAGTCCTTAATGCAATTACTTAATTTACATGACACTAATGCGCACTTGTTCGGAATCTATGCATCCCATACTACATAAGTCCGAGGGCAAGCCTCTTAATCGTACTTCATTTTTGTAGGGTTCAATCCCTCGCCATGACTTACTCTACTTCTGTAATTACAGTGAATATCCTAGATGATCTATGAGTACAAGCACGTATCCTGGACCCTGGAGGGGAATCCCACGCCATGTCTTGACTCATCAAGCATGCATTCTGTGGCAATTCAGCCTCCTCCCTGAACACGATCCTCTTACAGTCACCAAACATCCCACAAGCGTGGCTAAAGTCCGATCATTCTGTGTTGTGCCCACGCCATGTCTTGACTCATCAAGCATGCATTTTGTGGCTTACACACCCGCACCGTAAACCCTAGTTCTCATACCCGTGTTTTTCTCTCACTTTCATCACATCTTCACTATGCACTAAAGTCATTAGAATCATGAATAAAAAATCAAAGCTCTAGAGTTAGCCTCTCCACCAAACCGGACTTATCATTCATTTCAATACATGACCAACCTTGGTCTTTCAGTTCTCATTTCATTTCATTTCCACTGCCCGGGGAGACTTAGCTACTCTTTTGTTCAATTTCCAATTCACAATTTTCAATTTGAGCATTTCTAACTCATGAATTCATCTTTCATTGCCTCAGCATATCATGTTCTTAACTTTTATATTCATGTAATTCCCAATCCACAACAATGATTCATTTCATGTAAATTTCTCAATTCAAACTATGATTTATTTCATGTAAATTTCTCAATTCAAACTATGATTCATTTCATATAGATTCATACAGCAACAGAAAGAGTTCATCAACACCAATCATAAAGTTCCCAACTCTTAGCAGTAATCGAAATGAAAACTCAGACATATCAAAATCTACTCTGTACAGTCGACTTGGAAAAGACCAGTCGACTTATACAGTCAATACCAGTTCTTCATAAACACTCGGGAGAGTCGACTGCTACACATGGCCAGTCGGCTGTTCCGCAGCTTCCTATGTTCAAAAATCATTCATATGACAGTCGACTGTTATTCCATCAGTCGTCTGTCCTGGGGGTTCTTAACAGTACATTTCTATGCTCAGCTCAGTCGACTTGCCACTCGCATTAAGTCGACTGGACAGATTCATATTTCAATTTGAGGGATTATCTTTCTTACAGATCTTACATGCACTTGCATCATGCTGTCAATTTACAGTCTACATACATTCATGTTCATAAACGCAGAGTTTCTTACTGTTCAGTAACATCGCAACATGGAATTTCAAGTAACTAATATTGTCTTTTCTTCAAGGAAATGTTTTAAACATGCATTGCAGAGATGAAAATATTAATCTCAAACCATTACACTAAAATAACACAATGGAAAAATACTTCATTTCATGAGACTACTGGATTATTCATAGTTTAAGCAAAGCATCGGTCGACTGTTCATATCACCAGTCGACTGCACAGACCATTCTTAGTTTTGTTAATCATCACTAGTTCTTTTTCCACAGGCTCATGGCTCCTCATTCATGTATACCATGAAGAATATGAGTTTAGCCTTACTATTTCATTTTAATTGTACACATGTATGTCAACGAAAACCTTCTAACAAAATATGTAACGGATGTCTCGAACCAGTCGACTTATCCATCGACAGTCGACTGTACCGACCCAATCTCAATTTTCTAATATCACTAGTTTCTTTCCACATGTTCATGTCCTCTCAGTCATATGCGACATGGAAGATACAACATTGACATTTCTGTTTCTTTTTAGCTCTTACACATATGCATCATGAAACTTTCTATCTAAATATGAGAATATACGTCTCGTATCAGTCGACTCATCAGAATGTCAGTCGACTGTACAGACCCAAATCATTCTTATTTCACAGTGTCGTTATTACCCTATTTATCTTTCATAATCATCATCATAGTCATACTCAGGAAAATTCTAATATGTTCGAATTCACTTTTCATAAACATGTAACAATCATCAAAATCATGTCATATTATCTACATTAGAAGTCCTGAGAAACACCCACCTTATTTGACGAAGTAATCGAATTCCAGCAAAAGCTCCTTAATGAAGTGGACGACTCCTCGCTCCTTGCTCCTTGCTCCACACCGAAGCCTTCAGAAATGCTACTCGGCCTCCACAGAAAAGCACACACAACTCTCTCTCAAAATACCTCTCTTACAATAATAATTCTTGTGTAAAAGAAATAGGAAATGAGAGGGGGTATTTATATACAAATTTGAGTAGGATGGAGGGCTAAGATGCACTAGGGAGTTGTAGCATCAAGGGCTAGGATGGACTAGGGAGTTGAAATAACTACCCACACTCTACAAAACTACCCACAATCAAAGTCCACTACTCCACCCAACCGGCCAAGATTTGTGCTTTGTGCACGTGTATGCGAAATGCACATGCATGCACAAATCACCCCCTACAAGAACTTGTACATAAAAATAATAAGTCCTTTTAAAAAGAAAATGTTACACATACAAGTTGTAGTAAAAGAGATTAAATCCATGGACTTAGATTTAATTGGGCCAAAATAATTATTTTAAAAGAAAGATAAGTAAATTAACACTTGGGCTTTGGGAAAAAATACTTTATAAGAACAATGCTCTTACTCATTATGTTAAAAATAATAGTCAAAGTACTACACGTGCACACCATATATAAAAATAAATAATCTTTCATATATTTGAAAAAATCAGGGTATTACAGTTGCGAACACAGAGTACCCCTCGCCTAATTTTTGGTCAACAACTTAGGAACTATGCTCGGGTCCTGTGCAATGCTAAGGAACTCTGGGGATACTCAAAGTGGAGTAGCTGGGTCATCGAGTATGGCCTCAGCCAAGAGGGCATTACACCCCCATGATCAGAATATTCAGACTTAGTCTGCTGGGTTGGTGCCTCCTTCGGACAGCTTGGGCAACCAAGGAGGGTTTCGTGTAGTGAGAAGGCATCATAAGCGAACCGTGTCTTTAAACTGAAGTGCCACTCTTTCCCGCGGTTGTAAGTGATCAGAGGGGAAAGGAGTTGTACGATGATCTAAGGGTGGCAACTAGTTCGGGCGAGCTGATCGGGGTTGCAACCCATCGGGCCCGCCCCTTTAGCGGACCAGTGCTTGGCCAGGCTGTCATTGGGACCGGGCCTAGCCGTGCTGGTCCCAATGGAGTGGAATTCCAGCCTGGACTGGCCCCAAACCTGCAATCCCCAGTCCCGAGCTGAGCCAGTCCGGATTTGAAATTGTATTTTATTATTTTTTTATATACTTTGTTTTTTTTATTGTTTTTCCCTCGCCCTCTATCAGTCAAGAACAGAGTCAACAGATAAAAAATAAATAATATTGTAGAAAATTCTGATATATAAGAATCATATAAAAAATATGTATTATTTTTCTCAATTGTTTTAGTCTGGAATCATTCCTTACAAAAAAGAATTGTAATAAACTAATAATACATACAAAGTTACAAACATGGTAAGCGTAAGGGGGTGATCTAGAGCTCAAGATAGCCTACAGTTAGATTGAAGAGAGCGCATTGGACTATTGTCGTGCACCTCAACTTAACCTAAACCTATGATCTCATTGCTATAAACTTCCTAGTGAGCTTCAGCTTCGTCTTCTAAAGTGTTGCTTCCACCGATTGAGGTGTCTTGTAGTATTCATTGAGTCATGTTCTCTGCTTTCATCCAATCTTCACTGCACACGAGCATCTCCAAAGCCTTTGGCTTCAAGTGATTCCTTGCCTTGCTTAATATCCTGCAATTTAGAGAAAAAAACATTTTCCGTTGTAATTATGGACACATGGGGGTTAATAGATCTTTTTCCATGTGAGAAAGAATATGATATGAACCTTCAATGTGTTTCTATCATGTTAGTATATCATTCTTCTGTTCACATAGCAGTGAATCTTGTGAAGTGTACCATGTAATTCATTTGGTGCATTAGTCCTAGGCTTTTAGATTGAATACGACTCAATAAATTAACAGTTGTATCTTCAAATGCAATGTCCTTAACTCTAAAAGAATATGATGATGTACTTGTATGTTGTGTTTTAGAAGTAGATGCAAAAGATTTATCATAAATATCATATAAATTATTTATTGTGGACTCAAATTTAATTATAAATGCATTATGATAATAAGAATCATCATCCACCATATTATAAAACAACTCAATCAAATTCTTCGCACCTTCTAACTTGATATAAGGATCCATTACACTAGCAATACAATACAACATAGGAAGATAATGGAAATATTTCAAAAATTTTGTGTGTAGAAGAAACAATATCTTCAATGTAAGAATCATGCATCATTACTTCAAAAGTTGACATCATACTAACTATTGAAAGAAAAATACAAGTACAAGTGGAATCATAAGATTTTGAAAATTACAGAGTTGGCATCTTAAAATGTTGTAAAAATTTTAACAAACTTTCAGCTAATAGTAATCATTCATTTGAATGTCTTACATGTTTTGGCAAACACAAAATTCATTTATAACCTATTTGTATTTAGTAACAACAACAAGTAGAATTCCAAGTAGAATTCCAACGGTTTTTACAATCTTTAGGGTCTAGTTTTATAGCTGTTATGGGGGTAAATAGGTAATTTAGGAGGTCGAGTTAAATCTTCGGCTCGGGCGGGTAGGCCTGGACTGGACCGCAGCGGTTCGGCTCATGTTTAAAGAGTGGGTCGGTTCGAATGTGGTATGGGTCAGACCGGGCCAATTTGGCCAGTTTCTGACCAGAATTGGCCCGCTCATTTTTGGCATGCCAGCCCAGCCCAGGCCGCCTAACTATGGTCTGGTTCGAGGCTGAAGCCCATTCCGGGATGGTCCAGGCGGGCCTGCGAGCTGGAACGTTTCGGTTGCCATCCCTAGGGCTAGCCAATGTACTCTAGCTCTTACAATTGTGCCAAAATGACAAAAATTTTCTCATGTATTATCAAGCTTGTAATAAGACGTTCATATGAAATGAAGGTCTTCTAAGTGCTCAAGTGTTGTCTATTGTTCTCTTTGTGTTGTGATTTATTATCTAAAGTTGACGAGCTGCGGGAGCAGCTCAAGAGGGGAGCTCCCAGATCTAACAAGTTTAAGTTGACAAGTTGTGGGAGCAATTTTAGGGAAGGGATGAACTCCAAACTTGCTTGTCAAATGGGTTAACGAGTTGCAGGAGCAGTTCGAGTTGCGAGTCGAGCTCTGAACTTGCTTATTTGCAAGTTGCAGGAGCGACTTTGAGCCCCGATTTTGAACTCTGAACTAGTTTTTTAAAGAGTCAAAGAGTTGCAGGAGCAGTTTCGAGTGACGAGCCCTGCTCCAAACTTGCTTATTTGCAAGTTGTATGAACGGCATCGAGCCACGAGTTTGGACTCTGAACTTGCTATTTAAGGGGTTAACGAGTTGTGGGAGTAGTTTCGAGTGACGAGCCCGACTTCGAACTTTCTTGTTAGTGAGTTGTGAGGCAGCTTTGAGCTACGAGTTTGGACTCCGAACTTGTTATTTGAGAAGTTAACAAGTTGTGGAAGCAACTCTAGGGAAGAGTTGGACTCTGAACTTGTTATTTGAGAGTTAGTGAGTAGTTTATGTAGCTTGGGAGAGGAGTTGAGCACCTAACTCATTGTTCACATCCAAAGAGTAGTATAAGAATTTTTGAAAGAAAATGCTCAGTTTTATTGAAAAATAAATCTAAGTGGTTCCCTTAGTGGCTACTATTTAGTAAATGCTCTGGCCATTGTAAGGATTCATCTTATTACCACTCTTAAAAAATCTAACTTAAAAATCTAAATGGAGGGCGTTAGGCTCCCTCGTTGAACTTCACTAAGTGCTCGGCTTTCCAAGTCCTAGATATCTTCTTGCCTACTAGGTCTTCAAGTCGTTAAGCTCGTGGGTAGACGACTTTGGAGACCTTGTATAGTCTCTCCCAGTTTGGAGCGAGCTTTCCCTTATTGCATGGATCAGAGATCTTGAGTTTCCATAAGACGAGGCCCCCTAACTAGAGGTTTGCCAAGCAAACATTCTTGTTGCAGAACTTCTCCACCCTCTGCTGGTAGATGTGTTTTTATAGTGCTGACTTCTCGCGAATCTCTTCAATTAGATCAAGGTTGTCCCGAAGGTCATTTGAGTTATGTTATTCATTGAAGGAGAAAAGGCGAGGGAAAGGTAGTCTTGCTTCTATAGGGATCGGTGCTTCGGAGTCGAAAGTGAGGTTCAACAAGGATTCTCTTGTTGGGGTTTTATTTGTGATCTTGTGGGACCATAGCACTCTTGGGAGCTCTTCGACTCATAGCCCCTTGGAAACTTCATCTACCCTCTTCTTGAGGTCGTCAATGATCAATCGATTGGCGTTCTTGGCCTCGTCGTTGGTCTGGGGTGCGAGATGGAAGAGAAACATTATTCAATCCCCAGATTGGCTCAGAACTGGTAGAACCCCTTGGCGGCGATTTGGGTTCCATTGTCGGTGATGAGGATTCAGGGGATCCAGAACTTGCCAACAATGTTCTTCCAAAAGAATTGCTGAATCTTGTGTTCGGTGATGGAGGCTAGTGGTTCCTTTTCGATTCACTTAGTGTAGTCGATAGCTACCACTAAGAAGTTCCTATGTCCAGTCGCAGAGGGAAACGACCCATGCAAGTCCATTCCTCATAGGGCGAAAGTGTAACACCCAAGAAATTTAAATGTGTTATTTTCGAATTATTAAATAATTTTTAATTTGATTAATTTGACTATTTTGACTATTTTGTTAAATGATTGTTTTGCACGTGCAAATTATGAAATGCAAATCATAAAATTTTGTGCCAATAAATTAATTTCTCTTATTTAATTGATATGTTTCTATTTTTAAAATTTTTTGGAATAAGGAAAACTGCCTTTGAAATAATTTTGAAAAAAGGGGACTTTATGTAAATAATCGTTTTGGGCCAAGATAAGAGCCCAACAATTTGAATTTGAATTTTAAATTTGCTACATAAGGGGGGCCGGCCAACCATGAGGATTTAGGGGGATTAGAGATTAAATCTTGGAACTAATTGATTGAGATCCTAACTTAATTGATTGGATTTTGTAAATAGGAGATTATATGGAGTCTTATTTGCAAAATTCCCATGAAAACCCCTAATTTGTACCCGACCTTATATAAGGGATGACATAATTTTGGCCTCCTCTTTTTAGTGGCTTTTGTTGGTGATTTTTTTGGAGCAAGAAGAGAATGAGTTTTTGCATTAGAAGGAGAAATGCTTCTAGGTGATACTCAAATTCTTCAAGAGGTGGGCATCTTCTCTATCTCTCTTGACTTGTTATTTTCTCATGAATATTGTAGTATCACGCAAGGACTTGATATTTGTGAATCTATGGTTATGTTAGCATGTTTGTGATGTTTCTTATTAGAAACATTGTATAGATGGATAATAGATATGGATTTGCAGATGATATGAATGGAAATCTAATCTAGAATGTATGATGATTTGCTATTGGATGATTGGATGTTAATATGCATCAATTTTTTTTTATCCATGAAAATCTATAAAAATAAAATTATATATTGTTGTAGATGTGTAGATCTAGTTGTGTGATTTAAATCCATGTTTGAGAAGTTGAAAGATGGAATATTTATAAATTATTCACTGTTTTGTCACGAATTTTATGAATCAAATATTGGAAATTTTTATGCATAAATTAAGAAGTATATTGTTCATTGGTTAAGCTTGAATAGTGGGGTTTATAACCTAGGGTTTATGACCTCGGGTTAGGACCTAGGGTTGAACAATACCCGGGTTTGCACAGTGCAATCCCGAGCACTGTGCAGTCCCAGGTCTGCCCTTTTGCGTGCTTTCAGCCAACATGGAGGGGCTCGGGCTTGAGGGATTGTTGGTGCAAGGCTTGTGTACTAGGGTTGGGGACCCTAGTGTATAATTGGGGATGAATGTATATGTATATATCTTGCCATGGTGTAAGTTTAATTGATTTCTAGATTCAAGTTTCGAAGTTGCAAGTTTCAGATTTTATAGAAATCTAGTTTCAGTTTTTGGTGAATTAGAGTTTCAAACTTTGTATAATTGGATTACAAATTTTGGTGATGTGATCTATGTTTATAAGTGAAATATAAACTTAAATTTCCAAATTTTATGCTCAGTTTTGAATGAGTTGTATTCAAGAATGAGAACGTATAAATTTTCAAATTTGTGGAGGAATGAGTTTTCAGATTTTGATATGTTTGAGTTGAAATTTCGAGTCTGTAAATCTACGTTTTAGATTAATAAAACTCTCAGTTTTGAGGAGTTAAATGTTCAGTTTTGAACGATGAAAATTTTAGATTTCAAAGGAGTTATTTTCAGTTTCAAGAGCTAAAAATATCATATTTTGGAACTACAGAATTTCAGATTTTTAGGGATAAATCCCAGAAATTAAAGAGGGTTGTTTTCAGTTTAAATTAATTTAATTTCCAGAAAAGTGATTGTGGTTTTATATATATGGAAAATAGGAATTTAAAAGTTGAATTAAAGGATTATAGTTGATTGGATCTTATTCTATAAAAGAAAGAGTCTTTTATAGAAACGAAGGTTTTTTAAATGAAAAGTGAAATGTTGAAGAGATTTTGTGGATGCACGGATGTTTTATTTTGGAATGAGACGTTCCTGTTTAAGGTGTTTACGACCATGATGTTGTGGAAAAAGTGATGTTTTTCAAAAAGGAGCAAATAAAGAGCATTTTTTATGATTGAGCAAAGTGGTGGTTCTTAATCGAAAGTTAGGGTTATTGTGAGAACCCTAGATGGATGCTTGAGGCATTGAGTTGTGAGCACTAGAGGCTGAGTGAACCTTAGAGTACTGGCAGTGGTTATTTGATGGTAGGAATTAGCCAGAGGGACTAATGTTCCTAGTTTTGGTGAGTGAAGTCCGGTGAGGTGAGCTAGCTCTAGGTAGCACCTATGTTTGAACCTAAGGACATGCACTAGATTGGAAGTTATGACGATACTTGTGCAACGTCAGTATGGGCTCTGTATAGTCAGGCGGATGTATTCCAGGACTATAGTTGTGGTCGGGCGGATGTGTTCCGGGACTATGGGATTTATGTCTCTCTAGTATGTTTGCACGGTACACTTGTACAGTCTTGCGGATGTATTTTGGGACTGGGGCTATTCACCGAATGTCTAGAAGTGAGATGGATTTGGTATGTTCGCGTGGTACGCTTGTATAGTCGGACGGATGTATTCCGAGACCGAGGCATATTTGTGGAATGTATGTATGTTCGTGCAGTACGCTTGTACAGTTTAACGGATGTATTCGGGACTAGGGCCTATATGCAGAATGTATGTATGTTTGCACAGTACGCTTGTACAATCGGACAGATGTATTCCGGGACTAGGGCCTATTTGCGGAATGTATGGCAGAGAGGTGATTCTCTAGAGTTCAGAGTGATGCTCACGGGATGTTCGTGCGTTTAGGCTTGTACGATCAGGCGGATGCATTCCGGGACTGGGGCCCATTTGCGGAATGTATAATCTTGCTTCTATCACCATTATAGGATTTGCATATCGAGAGATTGAACCCTAAAGGTGGTGAACGTTAAGTGCTTGCTCTCGGACCTATATTGTATGGGCGGGGTATACACTCCGAACAAGTATACAATAGTGTGCATCGTGTGTATTGTGTTTTCTTGGACATTGTTTTATGTATTTTCTTTCCTTTCTTTTGTTTTCATATCACGCACGCATTCTGTAGCTTAGTAACACTCATTGATTTATTGATCTTTTATTGGTTTTATTCTTGTGCATCAAGTGTGTGGTTGTGAGACTTTGGAGAGTCGCTACTTTAATCAACTTAAGCGTCGGTTATATTTAACTGACGTGCCCACAGTTTTTTTTCAGTTTTGCAGGATTTGCAAGTAAATGGTTAGACAAGAGTTAAAGCTTCGATTTATGAGAAGTTTGAGTTTAACTGTTTGGAACAAGTTGTAATAAAAATGTTTTTAAATTTTCGTTGTGCATTGTATTAGGGACTGTTGTAAGAAAGTTTTAAATTTTCCTGTAATTGTACGGTGTTTGGTTTACATTTGAAGTAAAGATTCTGGATTTGTGTCTGTCATTTCTATTATTGAAATTTGGGGCGCTACAGAAAGGGATAAGACTTGACATGGAGCTAAGGTCGGCTTGGGGCACCCTCTTCATTAGGGAAACTTCTGGTAAGAGGTGCATCAACTAAGAGTTTCTTCACCCAAGCTAACTACTTTGACCATGAGGCCATCCCAGGCTTCATAGTCTTCTAGGATTTGATTCACTACCAGCTGAGAATCACTAAACACCCTAACATTTTCGAGCCTCTGCCCTCCGAGTAGGAGGAGGCCGATAGTTAGTGCCTCATATTCTGCCTCGTTGGAGGCACAAAAATTGAGGCGGAGTGAGTATTGGAGGATGAACTCATCTGGGCAGAGTAAGATGACACCAGCCCCGCTCCCTTCGATTCTAGACGAAACATCGACGTAGACATTCGTTGTTGGAGGGTTCTTGTCTTCTTTTGGTGGATTGAGGATATTGCTCTTGATGATGAATTCGGATAAGGCTTGAGACTTGATAGCAGTTCTCGGTCGGTAATTGATGTCGTGTTGGCTCAACTTGATGGACCACTTCATGAATCGCCCAGAGTTCTCTGGCTTGTGAAGCACTTGCTTCAGAGGTTGGTCTTTGAGGACTAAGATGGAGTGTGCTTAGAAATAAAACCGGAGCTTACGGAAAGTTGTGACCAGAGCATAGGACATCTTCTCCATCTTTGAATAACGAAGCTCGACGTCATGAAGTACTTTTCTCACATAGTAGATCTGCTTTTGGACTATGTTCTCTTCCCTCACCAAGACAATACTAAGGGTCTGATCTGAAGTGGCCAAATAGAGGTAGAGCATCCCTCCCAGCTCGGACTTGCTTAGGAGTGAAGGATTAGTGAGATACGCATTAAATTTTTCAAAGCCTTCTTGTTGTGCATACCCCCACTCAAAGCTCATTGATCCACGGAGAGCCCCGAAGAAAGGGAGACACTTCTCCCCATAATTAGTGAGGAAGCGTCCAATGACGGCGAGGCGTCCTGTAAGTCTCGGGATTTCTTTGATAGTGGATGGGGAGCCATGTTGAGAATGACCCTGATCTTCTCTGGGTTGGCTTCAATTCCTTTTTGGCTCACCATGAATCCCAAGAACTTGTCCTAAAAGACCCCGAAGGTGCACTTCATCATGTTGTGCTTTCGGAGGACATCGAAAGCTTCTTGGAGGTCGGTCACTTGATCATTCTTTTTTATACTTTTTCCAAGCATATCATCTACATAGATCTCCATGTTTCGACCGATATGTCTCTTAAAGACTTTGTTCACTAGATGCTAGTAAGTGGCTCTAGCATTCTTTGGCCCGATGGGCATGACTCAATAGCAATAGAGGCCTTGATCAGTTATGAAGGATGCGTTCAGGATGTCGAGAGGGAGCATTCTAATCTGAATGTATCCCGAGAAGGCATTCATGAAACTGAGGAGCTCGTGCCCAGATATAGCATCGATCAGGGCTCAATGTTGGGGAGAGGGAAAGGGTCCTTTGGACTTGCTTTGTTCAGGTCGGTGAAGTCGATGCAAATTCTCCACTTGCCATTTGCTTTCTTTACCATGACTACATTGGCTAACCATTCAGGATAGCTAACTTATTGAATAAAGGGGGGGCTACGAGTTTATTGAACTCTTCCTTGATCGCTTTTCATGTCGAAGGCAAACTTGCAGTGCTTTTGCTGGACCATTTTGATATCTGGATTAACACTAAGATGGTGCATGATCAAGTCTTTCGAGATGCCAGGAATGTCGACGGTGGTCCAAGGAAATAAGTCTCAATTCTTCCTAATGCAATTGACAAGTTGTCCTTTGACTCGGTGGGAAAGAACTTTGCTCACCTGAAAACATTTGGTCTAATCTTCTTTGGAGAAAGGGATCTCTTCTAGTTCATCAACGGGCTCGGAGTCAAGACTCCTCTCTTGGACAGAGTTCTATGGCATCAAGGGGAAGAATGAGCCCCCCCATTTTGGCTACATAACATGAGCGAGCCATTTTTTGGCTTCCCTTAGTTTCTCCAACCCCTGTTGATGTAGGAACTCGATCTTCATGTGGAAGGCTGAGGCTACGACGTGAATAGCTGCTAGGCCAGAGTGGCCAGCCAAGGCATTATAGGCAGCTTTTTACATTGACCACCATGAAGTCCATGACCTCAGTTAGGGTAGCTGGGGCTTTTCCTGTAGTCACATCAAGGGTGACTATTCCTTCAATTTGGACCGGGATCCAGGAGAACCCATGGATGGTGTACCCTGCAGATTTAAGACAGTCCCTGGAGAGCTTGAAGCCTTTAAAGGCTTCCAAGAAGAGGATGTTCAACAGAGCTGCCATTGTCCACCAAGATACGCTGCACTTCATGATTTGCCATGCAGTGACTGATTACTGATGCATCGCAATTGGGTGGTCGGACGCCTTCTAGATCCTTGTCCGAGAAGGTCACGAGAACCCCCAAGCTCTTGGCCCGAGGGGGATGTTGTGCATCTAGTTTACTTCTCTGACGAACGCTTTTCGAGAGGAGTTAGAGTCCCCACACATTGGTCCTCCTTGGATAGAATGGAAAATGACCATGTGCTCTGAGTCATGGGACTCACGTTCTTTCTCTGCACGCTTGTTAGCTCCTCGAACCCGAGGCTCGACCTTATCTTTCCAGGAGGTAGCCTCACTGGATCAGAGCTTCGATCTCCTCTTTAAGGGCTCAACAGTCATCGGTGTTGTGGCCATGGTCCCTATGAATCCGGCACCACAGGTTCATATCCCTTTTCTTCCCTGAGATGTTCATCCTAGGAGGAGGATGGAGCAACCCATCTCAATCGATTTGAATGAGGGCCACTGATATACTGGCATTGATAGGAGTGAACTTGTCGAAGCAAGGTATCGAGCAATGCTTGCCAGATCCATCATTCTGTGATTTCTTGGGCTCTTCTTCATTGGTATTCTTTCGTTTGTTCCCAGATGAAAGTTCTCATTGGCTATGGGGACGAAGAGCTTGTTCAGCTTGGATGTACTTTTCACTCCTTAGTAGGAGTTCGGAGAAATCCTGAAAGGGCTTCTTAGCCAAGGATGCTTT
This sequence comes from Hemerocallis citrina, assembly GCA_017893485.1. NCBI lineage: Eukaryota > Viridiplantae > Streptophyta > Magnoliopsida > Asparagales > Asphodelaceae > Hemerocallis > Hemerocallis citrina. The sequence continues at coordinate 17,032,329 of CM030365.1, read as the reverse complement.
GAGATCGATGTGGTGGACATTGTGTCTGAAGGCATCAGCCGCTACTGCTAAGTCAAGGGAGGGGATGATCGGGACTCAGCTGTGAGTAAGAGGTCAAATTCGAGTTCTGCTTGAACCAATTTTTTATTATGGTAGAGGAGAGTAACTGTGCTTTTCATGTGTGGCTATAGATGTGCCCATTTAGACAAGGAAAATAAACAGGCAAATTCGTGCTTCTTTGGACATGAATTATCTCACTATTACCATCTGAAAGCTGTGCAAAACCAATAAAAATCATAATGGAAAGGGTTAGGCTAAGATGTCTAGTTGGTAGCTAATAGAAAACTTAAGTTTCATTCCTAAATTAATTAAGTTAACCAGGAAAGAGAGGCGTCATATAATCACCACATGTGTGTGTATATATATATAATCAATCTATGTTTGCTTTGTGAATTCTATATAGTTTTTAATATGATTGCAAAATAAATTGTAGAAAGGAACTTCCACATATGCACTCAATCGAAGATACATGTCATGAGAGGTGCGACAATATTTCTTGTGTAGCTGGCTGGTGTTCGGGAGGGGGGTGTTTGGTGATGGTTTTTTGAGTTTGTCACCGACAATTTGTTCTCTCGTGATCGTTGTTTTAGGCATAGTTGGAATGACTATGGGCTGCATGGTTTGTTGGGATTGGGGCGTCAATGAACGTCCGTTGTCACGGTAAAACTAAATAGAGCAATGAGAAAGTCGAAGTAGATGAGACAAATCAATTGAGCAAGCAAGTTGATCCACCAATCCAACACAAACACAACGAGGATTTATCACGTTAGCTTTCGCTCAATCCAGGGGGAAATATAGGGAGATCTTATATTCAACTAGAAAAGATTACATGGGGTTACTGATTCCCTCAATACAAGGAATTAAACTCACTCACCAATAAATATCTCTCTCAAGCCTCTCTTTGCAATGGAGAAAATATCAATGAAGTACTTTACTCTCATATTGGAGGAGTTTACAATATATATATATATATATATATATATATATATATAAGAATAGAGAGAACCCTAGGTGTAATCTTGATTCTCAGTCGTCCGATATAACCTGTAGGAGAAATAACTGAATAGGAGTGAGAACCCTAGGTGTAATCTTGATTCTCAGTCGTCCAATATAACCTGTAGGAGAAGTAACTGAATAGGAGCCGTACGATCTAACTTGGAGTTGAACATTGGGCTGAAACAACTTAACAAATCGAGGCCCAAAACGAACACAACGCCACGGTCGGTCGACCGTCCAAAAAGACCGGTCGACCTTCCTCCTCTCGGCCAAACCCTGTGCAATTGCAATCGACCGCAACTTGGATAGTCGACCGCAACTCTGCTTACACTATTGCTGTTGTGTTTTATTCTACTCTCTTCGACGCTTTGACCTCCGTGCTTTATCTTATCTTCTTATAATCTGAACCACGAGTATTCAAGGCACATTCCTAACAAAGCCACCTTCGATTGCATACGAGTGCTATCACATGATGTGATTATTCATCTCCAAACTCTAATGAACTCTACTTGCAAAAATACTTAGAACAATAGCTTCTTCTTCTAGTTGAATAAATCTCTACCCAATCTCACCAATCAGTAAGCCCTTCCTGGGCACACCTCCGTAGGCGTAATCACGGAGTTGCCAACCTCCGCACAAACTCCACCTACATCAAAGCACTCTCCACCTCCCGACGATATTCGAACTTCGTAGTCTCGCTTCGATGATGCTAGTTGCAGCAAACTAGATGAGCTTGCGGAAATAACAGGAAAATGAGCAACACTTGCGCAAGTATTTCGGATTCCCCAAAGCTTGTAGAGATTGTTTTGGCTTGGCCCAACCACTCTCATACCTCTTATCACCTTACGACGACTCTGAAAAACAGACAGAACTCCACCTCGAGCTGTGTACCTACAACCCCGTGCATCAAGAGTTTCCAAGAAAATCAGATTTCATTTAAGCAAAGGAATATGCAAAAATTTCCTTAAAGTGAACATGTTTAGACCTGACATCTTCAACTCAACTGTCCCTTCACCTACTACTTCACATATCTGTCGAGTTTCCGTTCTCACACAACGCCCTGTAGTAGACTTATTAGCATAAAACAACTCCCTCTCGGAGCAAATATGAGAAGAACTCTCTGAGTCAAGAAACCAACTAGAATCCACTTCTAAAGAATTTGAAATAAGAAGACACAAATCACTTGAATCAAAGGCACTAACCATATTAGCGGCTGAAATTCCAATTCTTGGCGCTCTCCTGATTCAGCAATTTTCAACAGTCTTTCTTAATATGCCATTGCCTCTTGCAATATCGGCAACGGATCAAATCTTTTTGCATAGCACTTTATCTTCCCCCTAAAGGACCTTCCACTGCTAGACAACTCAAAGTAGACGATGATTTAGGGGTCTCCTTCCTAAGTTGATTTTCCTTCAATGCTTTGATTACACCATCTACCGAAATACTCTCCTTGGCAGATCTAACGTGTAGCATGGTAGTGATCAAAAGCTCGTACGAATCTGGCAGTGAATATATCAGGTTGAAAGCTTTATCTTCTCGCACACATCTGCATTTATCGCCTTGAGTTCATATATAACCTTATTGAACTCGGTCATGTGGTCTTGGAGATCGGTACCTTCCTTCATTGACAAATGGAATAACTTCATCTTCCAATGCATCCGATCTAATAATGACGAACCAGAGTAGTCAGCTATGAGTTTTTCTCACAAACTCGCCGCACCAGTTTCTTCACGAAATCTCTACTTGACCTCGTCCGCCAATGATAGTCGGATAAGACTTATGGCACTTTCACGAATATCTTCCCAAACATCCTCCTTCATATTAGTTAGCTTTTCTTTCTTCTTAATGGCTAACTGCAAACGTTCTTGACCAAGGACATCATACATGTCAACCTTCTAAAGATTGAAATTGATCTTTTCAAACAAACTACTTGATCTTCAAAAGACTGTGACATGTCATCTTAACCAAAGGACTCGGCAACCTGAAGCTCTGAACTAGTTGTTGGGGTTGGGGCGTCAATAAACGCCCGTTGTTGCAGTGGAACTAAATAGAGTATTGAGAAAGTCAAAGTAGATGAGAAAAATCAATTGTACAAGTAAGTAGATCCACCAATCCAACACAAGTACAATGAGGATTTATCCATGTTAGCTTTCGCTTAATCCACGGGAAAATATAGGGAGATCTGATATTCAACTAGAAGATATTACAAGGAGTTACTGATTCACTCAATATAAGGAATTAAACTCACTCACCAAGAACTCTCTCTCAAGCCTCGCTTTGCAATGGAGAAAATATCAATGAAGTACTCTACTCTCATATTGGAGGAGTTTACAATATATATAGACGAATAGAGAGAACCCTAGGTTTAATCTTGATTCTCACTCATCCGATATAACCTGTAGGAGAAGTAACAGAATATGAGCCATACGATGTAACTTAGAGTTGAAACGACCTAACAAATTGAGGCCCAAAACGAACACAGCGTCGCGGTCAGTCGACCGTCCAACAAGACTGGTTGACAGTCCTCCTCTCGGCCAAATCTTATGCAACTGCGGTCGGGGGTGTGGTCGGGTGTGCGGTCGACCGCAACTCTGCCTACACTATTGCTGCTCTGTTTTCTTCTACTCCCTTCGACGCTTCAACCTCCCGCTTCATCTTATCTTCTTCTAATCTGAACCACGAGTATTCAAGACACTTCCCTAACATGATTTGCAGTCTATGATTAACTATTTTATGTTGTGCTGCTCTAATTTTCCTTTATGATGCTTTAGTTGTACTCTTATTTTTTGAATAAAAGGTAAAATATGGCCATCGTGTTTCATTAATAAAAAGTTAACAAAACAAACCAGAGTACCGAAAAAAGTACATAAACAATGATCATAAAATAAAACATTAGACCATCACCTAGCATAGGAGGGTGGGACAAGTAGTCTATGCGAAAAGAGAACTACATAATGAGTACATATAAAGGAAAAGATATAAAGGGGTCCCTCCAACACAACCCTGAAGGGTGGAAAAACAGTACAAGACATGCACCCTTCAGTCCAGGGTAAGAAAAATCTAGATCTCCTCATCGTCGTACTCATCGCAGCTGCAGCCCAAAATAAAATCAGATGCATACTAAGAGTTCAATTACCAGAAATACTATTACGAGTCAAACGAAAGTGAAAGTTATTTCTGTCAAGCCATAAAACTCAGGTCGTTGCGGTGATGGCGATATACCATACTTCCCTCATTTCATTTCTCTCGATAGTAAAATGAGGAACAATCCATAAGCCCTCATATGATTGTGGGTAGATAGAAGTTCTGAGGGCTCTCAAAACTTCTACCAGCACAAATTTGCTCTTATGACACTCTAAGAATAGGTGTTTTCTCATTTCTTTGTGTATAGTGCAAAAACCGCACACAGTTGCGAGGGTCGGTATCCTTTTAGCAAGGTTCTCCTGTGTCAAGATATCTTCATTCAGAACTAGCCATAAGAAGACTATAACCTTTAATGGTGCTTTGGCCTTCAAAGGATTGTAGACCATTTCGGAGTACAACCTCTGAAGTTGATGCAATTGTAGAGTGACCGTACAGAGAACGACCCACTCTTTTCCAATTCCCAGGCTCTTCGGTCAGGGCCATGAGAACACATAACCCCTGGCTGTGCAATATAAGTCTGCAAGGCGACAAGTTTATCCTGAGAATCCAGTGATAATCATGACCTGAAAGGGGGTCTCCATGACCCCTTTTCTTGCTTTTGGCCACCGAGACATGGGGGAGAGAGGTCTACGTCGTAATGTTCAGGGAACAGATCCTGAACTGGGTGTGCACACAACATGTATCCCCCCAGAACTTGGTCGTGGACCCATAGCCGATGAAGGACGTGGTGTAGCTATTAAATATGTCGAATGCTCTAGTCACTCCATGCCAGAACAATGATACTTTCGGGCCTACCCGGAAACCCATGTTACATGTCACTCTTCCGTGTAGGTAGGATTTAATGAACTCCTGACATCGTTCACCATCAGGGTAGTAGACTTTCCACCACCACTTTCCTAGGAGAGCGAGGTTCATATCTCTCAGGCCTACGATACCCAACCCCCCATGAGCTTTTTTCATAGAGGCTTTCTCCGACCTAATCAAATGGTAGCCCCCTCTGCCCGCATCTGCGCCTTTCCACATGAATCTCTTCCGGATTCGATCGATCCTTTGGATCACCTACTTCGGTACTTCAAAGAAGGACATGTAGTAAGTTGGTAAATTGTATAATACCGCAATAATCAAAGTCACTTTTCCACCCAGGGAGAGCGATTTACCTTTCCATCTAGATAGTTTAGCTTCGATTCTGTCGATGAATGATATATAGTCTGATTTCTTTAATCTCCATGGTCTGAGTGGCAGTCTCAGATACTTAATTGCGAACCCTTCAATTCTACAATTTTGGATGGTAGCATGTGAGATCGCCTCTTCCTCCGCCATCGTAAAAGGAATGAAGGCGCTTTTGTGGAAATTAACATGCAATCCAGACTAGGCCTTAAAAAAGTATAGAGCACCCTTAAAAGCAATTGTTTCCCCTATATTCCCATTACCAAATAGCAGGGTATCATCTGCATAATGCAGGATTGTACAACCTGACTGATTTCTCTGTCTGGCCACTAGTGAGATCCAACCTACTAGTCTACAATTGTCCATCATGGTTTTGAGGACATCCGCAACAATTGTGAACAACAGGGAGGGAAAGCGGATCATCTTGTCGCAAACCCCTTCTACAGGAGAAGGGTCGTTCAACAGTTCCATTCACATCGATTGACATCCTACTCATTATAAGACTTTGTTTCACTGATCAGATCTATCTGTCTCCAAATCCCCTACATCTGAGAGCTTCGAGTAAACAGTCCCATTCGACTGGTCATAAGCTTTCTCGAAGTCCAACTTCAACAGATAGCTGCAACTATTCGAGATATGACATTGGTGGAGGGTCTCCTCAGCGGTAGCCATGCAGTACAGAATGAAACACCCATTAATAAAACTTGTCTGTTCTCTACTGATCAGACTATCTATCACCTTCCCTTATCTGTTGACCGGTAACTTGGTAATAATCTTTACAGAATAGTTGAGGAGACTAATGGGGCGAAAGTCTCCCACTCTGACCGAGTCTACCTTCTTCAGGACAAGGACTACTTCTGCGAAGTTGAGTCTGCCCATTTTCAGCTTATGATCATAGAATTCGGCCATGACTACCATCATGTCATCTTTGATCTTTTCCTAGATGATTTGATAAAAAAAAATATAGGGAATCCGTCTGGACCTGACGCTTTCTCCTTGCCGAATTGAAGGACTACCTCTTTCACTTTCGTCACTGTAAAAGGTAGTTCAGTGGTCTATAGTGGTTGCCCCATGTTTTGTGTGTTGAGCCAGAAATCCTCACCTAGTGGAGCCCAAAATCCACCTTACGCCCAAGAAGATTCCTATAGTATGTTTGAAACACAAACTCAATTTGTGCCTCCTCTTGTACCACACTCGTCTCTGTTTGGACAGAAGGAATAAGGTTGGAACGCCGTCACTATTCTATGGAAGAAGGCTGTATTCGCGTCTCCTTCATTGAGCCACAAAAATTTGGACCTTGCTACCACTTGATTTCTTCCAGCTTAAAAAGCTGGGAAATTTCCTCCCTAAGGTTGAGAAGCCAATTCCTTTCCTCTTGCGCAAGACCCCTGGATTCCTCTAGTCTTTCCATTTTGTTATCACCCTCAAGAATGAGCTCCTTAGCGCGCCAGATTGTATTGAACTTGGAATGGTTCCATCTCCTGAGTCTATTCCTAAGCCAACGTATCTTTTCGCACCATATTACAGGCCGTCTCAGTTCCTCAGGTTGATTGGGCCTAGCTTTCCATGACCTTATTGTGAAAACCTGAATTTCCAACCAACCTTTTAAAACCTGAATTTTGATTTTTTCCATGGGTTATGTTCTCCTGATGAATTGATAATGGGGACATGTTCAGATGTCGGTCTTGGTAAGGATTTTGCATAGACCAAAGGTAACTTGGCCTCCAATCCATCGAGACCAAGACCCTATCTAATTTAGCCATTATAGGAGATGCTTGCATATTGGACCAAGTAAAGAGTGTGTCTGGGATTGGGATGTTCACCAGTTCCATGTTGGTGATAACCCGATTGAACTCCTCCCTCTCTACATCGCACAAACCTTTGCCTGCTGTGTTCAAAGGTGAACCTCGTAATGTTGAAGTCCCTAATGACGATCCAGGGGTGATTCCAATGAGTTTCGATTGAGTGACATTCAGTCCAAAATTCGACTCTAGAGGCTGAAAGGTTAGGGCCAGAGACAACTGTAATTGACTGGGTCCAGTTATCAGTCCATCGCAGGAGAACTGACAATGAGAACACTCCTTGAAATTCATCTAGGCTATTGTATGTGTATGGATTAAAGCCAATTACGATACCCCTAGACGCCTCCGAAAAGGGCCAAATTCTCCAATCTTTGATCCTATGCCCACCCTGACTTCTGAATCTAGATGCAAGAAAGAGCTTGGTTTATTGCAGACCAACAATATCCACTTTAGATGAGTTAATAACATCTCTAACTATCTTCCTTTTACCCCTACCCTCCTGACCTCTACATTCCAAAATAGTATTATCATTAATAACCGATTGGAGATAACGTGTAGGAGTGGGCTCAGGGATCACTGCAATAAGTTTCCTATTTAATTCCCACCCTCTAATCTTATTAAGGAGGAGAGCATTACGAACGCTATCTTCCACCACAAGACATTAGGTTTTGGCAAGACAGAAGATATCAGAATCAGACACAAAATTAAAATGGCAGCTAATAAACCATGCGTACCTCCACCATTGGTCTTAGCAGCTTTAGCTACTGCTGCAATATCTAGATAGTCATCTAAGGACTCCGCATGAGCCCTCTTGTGGACCGAATGAACTCAGAACCTTTTGTTCATTCGTTGCACACTCATATCTGATTGTGAATCGGGAAAAGTAGAAGGAACCACTTCCAAAGAAGGAATTATGGTCATAGCCTGCTCCCAAACCTACACACTCTGTGTATCTTCAATCATATCCTCTGCATAGTCTAAGTCCTCCTCAATGTATAGGTCATCATCCTCCAGGTTGAGACGTTCCTCCTCTTCATCGTCCTCAATTAGGATGTGAGAAGTAGAACGCATGTCAGTAGATCACATAGGACTCATGTCATGGATCAGATTCTCTTCCCTGGACCCCATCTCAGGCCCAAGAGGAAGATCGTTAAGAGAATCCTAAATTGAATTTACTGGCCAAAAAGACTTGCTAGGCTCAAATAGGCACTTCAACTTGTTTAGCACGAGATTTGAAGGTGGAGAAAATGAAGAGATAGCACACATTGACACATGCGTTGCCACCTGTTCGATGACACATGGCATTTGCGCAGTAGGAGGCATGGGTGCAAGGAGGGAAGAAAGGTAATTGCCCCCCCCCCCCTCCCCCCCCGCGCGCGCGCGGCTATTTTGGCCTATTTCTCCCTCTTTTCTTCTACACTCTTCTCAGTCTTCTTTCGCTCTCTAGCCTCTTGCTCCCTCTTTACTTCTACACTCTTCCCTGTCTTCTTTTTCTCTGCAACTTTCGGATCTAAGCTTTTTTCTTTAACTCGCTCAAAGTAAGTGGAAGCTATCTCAGGTCGTTTCTTTTTTCCACCTTCTACTTTGTTTTTCAGGCGTTATGGCACCTCCCCTGTCGAAGCCCACATGTAGCTATTCGCTTTGTTCAGAGCTAAGACAGGATTTGGAAAAGCAACTCCAAATCCAGGCTTTTGACCTCCTTTTTCCACTACTTTATGGTTGTTAGATCTAGAACCCGAAGATTGATCTTGACCCTTAATGGCCAAGATTGTTTTCAGCACTGGAATAGCTCTCTGACGATCTTCTGCCTCTTTTATCACTCAGATCAGTTCTCAATCCGCTCTCTCTATCTCATGAGCACCATCAATGGGAGATTCTAGCACCCTCTCTGTAGAAGTTGGTCGGGGCAGAGGCGCTGGTGGCGTTAGGGTTTGGGTCCCCCTGATTTGCGATCTCCACCTTAGCTTCGAGAATGAAACGAACGATGTTAGCCTCTTCAAACATGTAAATCTTGATAAATCTAGGAATCATGCTAATATCTGCACTGTGAATCTTGATTCTAGCTGAGATAAGGTCTGATTTCCTCGCCGTCTTGGAGTCAATCTCTTCGATGGTGCCAAAATCGGCGATAATCACTTCTAGGGCTTCTCTTTTCCAATAGTGTATGGGAATGTTATGGATCCAAATCCAAAATGTATCCCCTTGGGGTATTTTGGCACCGAACTTAGGTGTCCACTTGGTGAAATGAGCTGTGTAGAACCCAAAATCTACTCCATCCATTGATGCCACATCGAGCATATTTTCCGGTGATGGAAACAACATGAGGAATTGTAGATGGCACATTCTCTTAACCACCCAATCCCGGTGACCCTTCATTGGCCACCGCTCCTCTAGGTTTTTAGGAGTTGATTCTCTAAATACGGCCCTTAGTGATCCGAACCACCTGCACACCATTGCCTGAGCCAGCCCTCTTCCTGTTTGATGGTTGCGAGACTACTCGAGAGTTTAATTTGAACGGGGTTGTCTGGTGAGCATCCTCTCTGCACCACCCGACCCTCCTCTGCCTTGTTCACCACAACGTTAGTGCAAATGTTGGATATGTGCTCCCACTTCATGCATAGCAGACACCGAAAATTTTTCATACAATCTGCATGAACCTGAATTAAGTCACCGCAGTTCAAACAGGGGATTGCCTTCACCTTGCCTTTGCGGGTTTTCTTCGATGTTTGTTGACCTTTATTGGTAAGAGATTTTTCTCCTCCTTGTAGTTTAGTATTCAACTTTCGTCCACAGCTCCTACCTTGCCGCCACTTCTGGTTCCGCTTCAGTATAGGTAGGACTCCCCTCTGGAGCCCTAACCTCTATGGAGCCCAGAGCAAGATGTTGTGGAGTAGGAACGAAGCTTTGGTTCAGAAGTTGAAGACGATTGGGTTGTAGTTGGGGGACATGTTGGTGTTAAGGGAGTTGGGGAATGTAGAATTGAGTTGAAGGTGAAATTTGAGAACGCGATGGTGATGATGGTAGGGCAAGTGGGTTGTTGATGGAGGGTGGTTTGATGTTGTGTCATGCCCCTGCTTCCCAAAATATGGAAACACGGGCATGCAACTAAGGTTCAACGAATGATATAAGTATACCAACTCATATCATTCATAAGTTGTACAATACCAATAAGCTCAACAATACAATAATAATCACATGAATTAGAATAGAATACAATAACTAATATCTTAGATACAAAAACTTACAAAATAACCCAAAATATACACTGTAGAAAGTAGTTCACCGAGTTCCTTCAGTATCGTTGTAGCGCCCCGAATCCCACTACCAGAAATCTGTGACACAACTAGAATCTTTTGCTTCGAATGCATCTCAACACAGTAATAACGCAGAAATTTAAAAACTTTTTTATTGCCAAATAAAGTCATTACATTTTTAATTATAATCATTATCTATTCTTGAACAAGGAATACAAATTACATTAAGTATTACAAATACTATTTGTAACAGCTATCGTCTTCCACCTAGAACGGTAGTCAGCTGCTCTCAACTGGAACTCCATCGAGTGGTCATGCTACTTTCCTGAGATGCCCTGTAGCTCGAATCTTCCGTTGCGCTACTCTGATATCCCTGCACCTGCTCGAATGGTAGGTAGGTCTATTGCTACTCCATTTGGATGCCCTGCTTGTCTTGAGTCCTCCGTACTCGTGACCCGATATCCAACACCTAATTGAGTGGGCACGTCAGTACATATACTGATGCAATGCTAAGAAGGAAACATCGATCTCCAACTAGCAGTCACAATCAGTCTTTGAATGAAAACAGAAACGTGCATTCTCATTTCCTAGTGTCAGTGTATGTCATGACCTGAAGTCTAATGCATAGTACACAATGTACAGAAAACAGATGCACTTAGTTTAATGTCAGCAAGACTTTGGACACGCATGCAACCTATACTACATACGCTCCAAATCAAGTCGTTGCCTCCAGTTTCAGGGTTTCGAACCCTCGCCATGCAATGCATTCTACTACTGTACACTTCCTGTTTCTGATAAGTACACATGATTGAGGAGGTTATAAAATTTTGGGGTATTCCCGTTTGTCACTAATAACCAGAACACCGGACCACTCTTAAAAGCCGTGATGAACTTACAGATACACCGCAGCATACCCATTGCACCAAAAATCCACGAGACAGCAGCCCCATGGTCTGTTCGTGTCAACCAACATAGAACAAAGGGAACATTCCGTTCTTATCAAGGTACTTCGGGAATTAACAGAAGCGATATACGGCTCCTGTGTTCTTAACAAGTGAAAAGACACAGCCAGTATCCCTTTGACAAGAAGAGAAAACTCTGGTTATGACCGCCCAGTGCTGGCCTCTTAGAGCAAATCGAATTATAGGGAATTACCCCTAAATACCAACTTGGTCTTTAAGCGAAAAGTAAAGAGAACTTAATTAATAACAGTTACAAAAAATGTGTTTTTCATTCAAATTACGCACGGTGTTTAACAAATAGTTGATCTCTAACTGATCTGTCAAAATGATACCCTGACAAGTCGATATTCATCGGCTGCCACCACTTCTGTTGGTCTTCGACAAAAATCCTCGGCCCAGTGACCCTCAGCGAGTGGTACAACGGCGCCCAAGGAACGCCTTTTACCGGCAATTACTTACAAATAAGACACCCAACTATTGACAGACCAAGGCTATCAAACACAAGTAAACATACTCAAAACGTGATAAAATCAATATCTTGAGTATAAAAATGCTACAAGTTCACAAATCCAGAACTTTGGAGTAAAGCAAAATAAATACTCCACTTAATGGCCTAGATCTGTCCCTGATATTAGAAAAATCATAACTTCTAATCCACGTACTGGAATTGCATGAATTGATACTTTTTGGAAAGCTAAGAATGCCAACTTCAATTCTCTAGTTGGTCATTTCCTCATATTCCAATCACACAATTTTAGAAATCCACAAGTTTTACTGTTATGTCAAAACAAAGTTTACTCAATTCTATATCGACTTTAAACACAACTCCTGAACTTAGAAAACTCATAACTTCCAAAATTCAATTTGGAGTTGCATGATCTTACCCATTTTGGAAAGCTAAGACAATCTACTGCAAGTCTCTAGTTAACCATTCCTTCAGATTCAGCCATCTAGATGCTATAAAAACCATATATGTTCTCAGCTGTACACTTCTACGATGTAAATGCTGCATCTTGCTAATGACATAAAAACTTGCTCACTTATCAGAATTACGTGATCTTGGATTCTATAGAAAGCTGGAAGTGTCTACTACAACTTCCTAGTTGATCACATCCTCAAGTTCATCCATTAAAACATTGAAAAACCCTTATTTCTCACCAGATGAACACAGGAATTGAGTTACTCTACAAAACAAGGTCATTTTAGTTAGACCGGTTCTGTCCCAAACTTAGAAAAATCATATCTTTTGCTATACAAACTGGAATTTCATGATTCAAGATGTTTTGGAAAGCTAAGACTCTCTACTACAAGCCTCTGGTTGATCATTTCTGCAGATTCTAATTATACAATTCCAGAATTTCACAAGTTCACAACATAACCAACTCAGAGCTGAAACTGAACATAGTCCAGTCAAAATTCGATATCAATTCAACCATATGTCCAATACTTATGAAATTTTATATTCAGTAACTAGATATATACAAGTCTAACATATTCAAAAATTGTATAAAGATTCAAAATAGACAGAGAGTTATAGCCCTTTGAATTTAGTGAAAAACATTCTTCTGCTCTCAGCAGTGTATAAAACCCCTGGTTACAAAATAATTTTGAAACCCCATCAAATGTTTTCCAAATTTTCCAAAATTTTAGATACACAATCTATACCCATATGAGATATTACAATGAAAATTTCAGTGCAAGAATATGCACCAATAAGTAGTTATGAATTAATGAACTTCAACTCTAAAACAGAGCTTGTCACGCCCCACTTCCCAAAAATACGGAATACCAATACGTGACAAAAGCCCAGCGAATGACTAACGTCACCCATAAGCTGTTTATCCGATTAACTCAACAATATAATCAATACAGAACAATTGTGCACGCAAAAATAACAATCTCATGAACAATAATACTTGAATTGAAGCAATATAAAATATCCAAGTACAATAATAATCCAACGTCTGGAAACAAATAACAATATTCGGGACATAAGTCCAATACAATAATAAATACAATCCAAATAATAATAAGTCTCAATACATTAAGTTTATTAAAGCAATAAGCAATTAGAAAGCAGTAGTCTTCAGACTATTTGTTCTCCGACTCCAGCAGGCAATTGTTCTCCAAAATTTGCAATTTAATAAATTGCAGGAAGATGAAAAGAAAACAAAACACCCGTCAATGTATGTTACGGGCCGCTTGTAGTGCAGGCACAAGTACAAGGGAAAAAGGATAACTAATTACATGGAATAGGCATGATAAAAAAATATAACAACTAGCTTGGCAAGATAAACAAGTGTAAGTAGCATGTAATAAGTGTCGAGTGAACAAGTATCATGTAAACAAGTAACGAGTAATGAGTGTCAAGAATCAAGTAACAAGTATCAAGTAGCTAGTGTCAAGTGATTATGTTCAAGTCTTGTATTATTACTATCTAGGTAGCACTTCATGCATCCATTCTTTTACTACATGGTTGCTACATTCAAACAGTTTCGCTTTAGACTTAGTGGTGGGTTCTATAGTTAATGTACTCGGGAAACGGTATAAACAATTCTTTTCGGTATTCAGTTATTCAGTCATTCAGTCATTCAGTTATTCAGTATCGGTATCCATGGAACAATATACAATTATCCAGTTATTCAGTCATTCAGTAATTATAAGGAAACCACGAGCTCCCTTCCGAGTACAGTCTCTATATTGTCCACTACTTAGGTCAACTCTTAAACCCCAGCTTGTTAACGATTTTTATCGATGTAACAATACAATACAATATGCAATCTAGAGACATTAAATGGACAATAGTAACAATAGGGGAACAATAGGACGATAACTTAGAATATGGTGTACTAGATGTCCAAGCAGCATGGTATAGGGTATTTTACAAGTATGCGACAAGTATAATACAAATAACACATCAAACACAGATATCTCAAGATAGCATGAACATATACATCAAAAGTGGTCAACCCTAGGTTAATTCATGTCATATATGTCGTGAGGCAACTATGATCAAATCATCACAATAGAGACAATATCAACAAGGGGTTTCACACACGAATTGTCTCTAGAACCCAACTACACTACAAGCAGTATTTTGTACTTGTATATGCAAAGAAATTTAATACAAGTTACTTGCCTGTTAGACGATGAAAATGAATACGAAGAATAACGGGATAAGAATCCCAAAGCAACGAACCCACGAACTAACTCAATCACCAATAGCACGTGCACAATACGTGCACAAAAAAAAGACTCAAGCAGTAACAGCAACTGCACAAGAGAGACAGAAAATGCAACAGTATTGGCACAAGAGAGAGAGAGGGAAAAGGCAGTAAAGGGGCAAGGAGATCCGACTGGCAGGTTTGGGCTGGCGGCGAAGCGGTGGAACATCGATGGCGTCGATAAGGAGCGACGGCGGCGCTAGAGGGAGGAGCAAAAGGGGGTTGTCGATTGGGCTGCCATCAACGGGAAAGAACAGCCAGGGGATTTGCTGGTGGCTGGGCGACGCTCGACGGCTGAGCATTAATGGGGGTGGCCGGAGGTGGAGTTCTGTGGTGGCTGGGCATCGACCAGGAGGTGGGTGGCGCTCAGGAGGGGGGATGGCAACGGGGGTCGCCGAAGAAGATGATCGGAGAAGAGGGGTTCAGTGGATTTGGGTTTTGGGCAGGAATAGGCTGACAGGGAGAGAGAAATAGGGGGGAGAGGAGAGAGGAGAGAGAATAGGCGGTTAGGGTTTCAGAATTGTGCAATTCTAGGATTTGCAGTAGAGTTGTATTTATAAGGTACAATTAGGGTATTGGGTTAGTGAATAGGGTCCAATAACAGCGGATTAGGGTCAAGAACACATCAAATTGGGTTGTAGGGTTCAATTAGGAGATAGATCAAAATCAGCAGGGTTCAAATAAAAACACCCACAATAAATAAGAGAACAATAGGATCAACAATAAAAGCTCAATCAAAAGAACAAAGAACTTCGTGAACAAAAATTGAAATCCAAATAAATAGATAAATAATACAAATGAAAACAATAAAAGTTGGCTTGAAATTAAATTAGAATTCACCACGAAAATCAGATCAAGTACGAAAACAAAATAATTCGTTAAATGTACTTTAATTAAATAATTAAGAAATAACGATTAATAGTTATAATTATAAAAATAATAAAATCATACAATAAAATAATTATTCGGGTTTGACATTTTACTAAAATGACCCAATATATATATATATATATATATATATATATATATATATATATATATATATATATATATATATATAATTGGACTCAAATACAAATAGTTGATCAATTAGATCTAGAAAATAAGATCAAAACACATCATTATTTGAAATGAATAAATTTTCGATTAGAAAAACACTTTAATATAATCCAAAACAATTTTAACAAATAATGAATTTATAATATCGAAATACAGAAAATATTTAGAAAATACATATTTACGGGAATGGGGGTTACAATCCTACCTACCTTACAATAAAATTTCGTCCTCGAAATTTGCTCAGGCGGTACATAGAACAAAACAAAAGCAAACCGGTGAAATCAAAACAGAGAATAAAGGAAAGAGACAAAATTGTGGGTAATAAAATAGAAAATTCAAAGGGAAAGACAAAATGGTGGCAACACCAGAATAAGTGAATAAAGATTCAATGAATGATGGCAATGCAAATGAATGAAAAGGAAGTAAACAATGCAAGAAAGAGAAATAACAGGAGAATCCTGGGACCTGTGGGTTATGGGCCCACCACGCTTCCTCTGCGCTACTCTGATAGTGGAGCTCCAAGCTGTAGATATGTCGTTGAAGATCAAGCGATGTCGATCGACGAAGCAAGCAGGAAGAAAGGAAAGGATTGCACCGGAATCAAAAGAATATAGGTACAAAAGAATAACATTATACCTAACAAGAAATCAATGAATAAGGGCAACTGCAACGGATGAAGGAAACAAGGAATCAAAGAATGGAAGGAACAAAAGATAACAAGAAATGAAGGAATTGAATGTGAAGGGTTCAAGGAGGAATCAAAAGAGACTAGTTTCTAGATCATAAGTTGGATATCAATTGTTCATGCGATCACTGTATTGCTCATACTGTTGAGTTAAACCGGTTAAAATCCAAATCGGATTAATATATCAATCAAAGCCAAACTTCCTTTCGTTAGTCATGTTTGACTAATATATTATCCAAACCCGGACTCTGATACCACTAAAAACCTTGTCACGCCCCGCTTCCCTAAAAATACGGAATACGAGTACGTGACAAAAGCCCAACGAATGACTAACGTCACCCATATGCTGTTTATCCGATTAACTCAACAATATAATCAATACAGAACAATTGCACAAGCAATAATAACAATCTCATGAACAATAATACTTGAATTGAAGCAATATTAAATATCCAAGTACAATAATAATCCAACGTCTGGAAATAAATAACAATATTCGGGATATAAGTTCAATACAATAATAAATACAATCCAAATAATAATAAGTCTCAATACATTAAGTTTATTAAAGCAATAAGCAATTAGAAAGCAGTAGTCTTCAGACTGTTTGTTCTCCGACTCCACCAGGCAACTGTTCTCCAAAATCTGTAATTTAATAAATTGTAGGAAGAGGAAAAGAAAACAAAATGCCCGTCAAAGCAAGTTACGAGCCGCTTGTAGTGCAGGCACAAGTACATGGGAAAAAGGATAACTAATAACATGGAATAGGCATGATAACAAAATATAACAACTAGCATGGTAAGATAAATAAGTGTAAGTAGCATGTAATAAGTGTCGAGTGAACAAGTATCATGTAAACAAGTAACGAGTAACGAGTGTCAAGAATCAAGTAACAAGTATCAAGTAGCTAGTGTCAAGTGATTATGTTCAAGTCTTGTATTATTATTATCTAGGTAGCACTTCATGCATCCATCCTTTTACTGCATGGTTGCTACATTCAAACAGTTTCGCTTTAGACTTAGTGGTGGGTTCTATAGTTCATGTACTCAGGAAACGGTATAAACAATTCTTTTCAGTATTCAGTTATTCAGTCATTCATTCATTCAGTTATTCAGTATCGATATCCATGGAACAATATACAGTTATCCAGTTATTCAGTCATTCAGTCATTCAGTAATTGTAGGGAAACCACGAGCTCCCTGCCGAGTACAGTCTCTATATTCTCCACTACTTAAGTCAATCCTTAAACCCCGGCTTGTTAAAGATTTTTATCGATGTAACAATACAATACAATATGCAATCTAGAGACATTAAATTGACAATATAGATTTGAACCAGCTTTTGGTTCCAGACCCGTTGGCAATATATATTTTTTTGATGTACCAAACGAACTCAAAAAAATGTGAAATTTGAAATTATGGTTTTTAACATATTCAAGAACCCCTAGTAAAAATTTGGGCTTAAAATACCATACCAATTCCGAGATATGATTTTTGGAAAAGCACTCAAATTTTCACAAACACAATAGTTTCCTACTACTCACTGCCTGAAATTAAAATAATTGTTTGGTCTGCTAAATGAACCCCAAATATTATTAAAACAATCAAGCATGCTCTAGACTCATAGTAGAACATACCCTAAAAAATTTGGTTCAAGATTCTAAGCCATTTGTAAGATAGAAATGCCTAAGCTTACAACATCACATATAAGTTCTTTCATGGCATCTAGGTATAAAATTGTACTCAATAATCAAACTCAAGATGTGAAACTCAACAAATCTTCATGCATGTCAACAGGCTACTATCTTTTTACTCCCACTCACAAAATCATATAAAAAAATAACAATAATAGAGTCTGAGAACACCGACCCTTCCAAGTAGAGAAAATGATTGTAGCTTCAAGATTTGCCTTCCTCCTCCAAGCTTGCCTCCTCTTGAACTTGAATTCCTACAACAAGGAGTAGATGTTCTTGACTAATACTTACTCTCTTTACCTTCTTCTTCTTCTTCTCTCTCTCTCTCTCTCTCTCTCTTTTAAACCATGAAGAAATGAAGAAACAATTGAAGAAAGAAAGAAGAGTTGGGGTTTTATGAAATGGAGGGAGAGATGGGATGGGGGTGGCTAGTTTCTAACAAGTGGAGGGTGGGGATGAGGGTGTGGGTGAGTGGGAAATGAAGGGTTGTGGTTTATCCAACACATACCACCTAGAATGTTCATGAGTTCTCCATTGGTTTCATGAAAAGTTCTTCATGCACAATTCTAGCCATTGGATCGCTTCAAGATGAAACCAAGATGATCAAGATTGCTAGGGTTACATAACCCTAGGTTAAGGAACCCTAGGTCAAAGCAAAACCCTTACCCTTAAGAAAAAACATAACCATTTAAAACAATTATTTATATATCTATACATAGAAAAATATATTCATATATTTAAACCATAGAATATATATGGACATATTCACATTTCAAATAGTTATAGATACCTATATCATATACAATCCAATACTGCATATTTGATTCCATCCATAAATCCATTTTCTTCCCTATGAGTTCCAGTATCGATAAGAATTCTAGTTCTTACTGTTCATATGTTATGGTATGAATATACCATACCAATTCGTTATGTATGGATGATGAGATTCCATTGATACAGAGCCAATTCCAATAGACTTATTGAACGTTCCCATTGGCGTGCATCCAGCAGGAATTGAACCTACGAATTTGCCAATTATGAGTTGGGCGCTTTAACCATTCAGCCATGGATGCTTAACAGGGCTCATCGTACATCGTGAATAACCAAATTCCAATTGAAATGAAATCTTTAGGAGGAATCAATGAAAATCTTTAGGAGGAATATATATATATTTATATATATTCCTGCTAACCAATAAAATATTTATTTATTGAATATAAAAATATATTTATAAAAAAATTATTATTTTCCCCAAAGATTGTTTTGTTAAAACAATCGGGATAATACACACAATTTAATTGAGAAGATATCCCGAATATACCTCATCGGGTACAGAATATATAATATATCTGAAAATTCCTCAATTAAGAATAATAATCATGAAAAACACATAATCACGTGCAATTCTTAGACGTATACGGATTACAATGCAAAATAGATATATGCTATTTTGCGGAGTGTTACAATCCTATCGCATGTACTTGTATAAACATTAACTGAAATGGGTGTGTGTGTGTGGGGGGGGGGGGGGAGGGGGGTCTATTAGATCAAGCTTCGGACAACAAGTAGTAACAAGCAGTGAAACATGGAACAATGATATAACACGGAACAAAGAACAAGAAACGAGGAACAAGGAACAAGAACGATATGATCAAGTACAATAGAAACAACAATTGTAAACTTGTGATTGGAAAACATAAAACTTGTAAATGGAGAACATGTAACATGTAATTTTTAAATGGGAAGCACGTAAACTTGTAAACGGGGATCATGCAACTTGTAAACGGGAATCGTGTAAACTTATGAACAAGAACATGCATGTGCTCAATCCAAATCGTAAGTCTATCAATCTTTTATCAATACTATCTAATGCACGTAATCATGTGTCCCATACCCCAGGTTCGGGTATATACAAACATGTGAACGTTTAGACTATAGTGGTGAATTCTACAGGAGTATGTACTCGGGTCTTGCGGTGGCATTAACAGGAAACAGGAAATCATGTAGTCAAGTAATGGATGCTAGAGGTGCCCCTCGCAGAGTCTAGAGGTAGCCCCCGTCATCCCACGACGTGGCACATAGTTCTATGTGGTACTTAGTTTCATGTAACTTGTAAACGGGTAGCATGTAAACAGAAAAAACATGTAATCAGGTAATATACTCTAGAGGTGGCCCCCTCAAACTCTAGAGGTGGCCCCCATCATCCCACGACATGGCATTTAGTTTCATGTAACTTGTAAATGAGAGTCACTATTACGGAAAACACAGGTCCCCTTCTGAGTACACTCTCTTACATTGACCACTGCTAAGTCTTTCCCTTTATTACCCTGCCTTGTTATTCTTATACAGTAACTACTCATGAACATGCAAACAATGAAAACGGGTATCAAAATAGGATCAAGAAGATATCAAGGGCTATGCAATGCATGGTATAGAGTTCAACTCATTACATGCAAAATTAAACATATTTACAATTAAGAACATGAAGTTACAATTTTGAACAGCAGCACGTTATTGTACCAAAACTAACTTTTTCACTGCTACGGGAAAGAGAATCAGGTTCCGTTAGGGGTTCCAGAAAATAGACTTCATTCCGGTTCCAAAGCATATTCACACGACACATTCTAATCACGGTAACTATGTCTACCAGTCAGTTCTTTATGAGTCTACTGTTCAAGAAACTCAGTGTCAAGTTCTTATATATGTAAGTCGACTGAAAACATAATAAAAATTCTTACAAAAATCATAATCTTGTTCCTAACATTGTTTAGTAACATTATGATTAATCTCATGTATTAATTCCTAAATTAACCTACTGTTTAACTAATTAAACATGATAATGTAATTTCAAACAAAATTATGGAATTATGACGTTACAGTACGAAAATCTGAATATCTTGCAATCTGTAAGTCAGATTACAAAACCGTCATTTAATCTAGATTCCAGACACAGAGGACAGCAGTACATTGTTCTAAATTGTTAGAACAAGCTTCAGACAACAATTATTAACAAGTAGTGAAACAAGGAACAGTGATATATCAATGAACAAAGAACAAGAAACGAGAAACAAGGAACAAGAACAATATGATCAAGTATAATATTAATAAAAATTGTAAACTTGTGAATGGAAATAAAACTTGTAAACGGAAAACATGTAACTTGTAATTTATAAATGGGAAGCACGTAAACTTGTAAACCGGAATCATGAAACTTGTAAACGGAAATCATGTAGACTTGTAAACAAGAACATGCACGTGCTCAATGCAAATCCCAAGTCTATCAATCTTTTATCAAAGTTATCTAATGCACACAATCTTGTGTCCCATACCACAGGTTTGGGTACATATAATTATGTGAACGTTTAGACTCTAGTAGTGAATTCTATAGGATTATGTACTCAGGTCTTGCAATGACATTAACATGAAACATAAAACATGTAAAAAAGAAATCATGTAGTCAAGTAATGGACTTTAGAGGTGGCCCCCGCATACTCTAAAGGTAGCCCCCTTCATCCCACGATGTGGCACTTAGTTTTACATGGCACTTAGTTCCATATAACTTGTGAATGGGTAACATGTAAACAGGAAATATGCAGTCAGGTAATGGACTAGAGGTGGCCCCCACAGACTCTAAAGATGGCCCCCATCATCCCATGACATGGTACTTAGTTCTACGAGGCACTTAGTTTCATGTAACTTGTAAACGACAGCCAGTATTACGAAAAATACGGCCCCCTTCTGAGTACACTCTCCTACATTGTCAAAGTCTTTCCCTTTATTATCTTGGCTTGTTATTCTTTTACAATAATTAATCATTAACATGCAAACAATACAAACGGATATCAGGAAAGGATCAAGGAGGTATCAAGGGCTATGCAATGCATGGTATAGAGTTCAACTCATTACATGCAAAATTAAACATATTTACATTTATGAACATGAAGTCACAATTCTGGACAGTAGCACGTTGTTGTACAAAAACTAACTTTTCCATTGCTATGGGAAAGAGAATCAGGTTCTATCAAGGGTTCCAGAAAATAGACTCCATTCCGATTCCAACACATATTCACACGATACATTCTAATCACAGTAACTATGTCTACCAATCAATTCTTTACTAGTCTACTATTCAAGCAGCAACTCAGTCTCAAGTTCTTATATATGTAACTCAACTGAAAACTTAATAACAATTCTTACAAAAATCATACTCTTGTTCCTAACATTGTTCAGTAACATTATGATTAATCTCAGGTCTTAATTCCTAATTTAACCTATTGTTTCAACTAATTAAACATGACGATGTAATTTCAAATAGCATTATCGAATTAAGACATTACAGTACGATAATTTGAATATATTTCAATCCGTAAGTCAGATGACAAAACTGTCATTTGATTTGGGTTCCAGACACAGAGGCTACAACTTTCATATACAAAGTTCTAAATTATAATATATGGATCTAGGTTGAAATCTCAGTACAATTTTGAGTTAACTTCAGGGAAAAAACATAGTACTTGCAATTCTAACGATTGTGATTCTAAAAATATAGTCTTATAATCAAAATTTAACAAGCATTCATATTCAGTAGTTAGGATGGGTTTCTACAGTTAACATGACAAAATTATCAAACAAGATATTAACATTTTACACAACGTATTGCAAAACGAAGTAAAGTTTACTTGTAAAATGTGCTCTACCTCTTTAACACGTGTTTGTGCAATGCGTGAAACAATAAGGGATTTCCATGATCTTTTTACGAGTATTCGATTGACGGGTATCAAGTATATTGTCATATACAAATGAATCAAATTCAATCGACATGTGAAGGGAACAATGAGATTTATAATGCGATGAATCAAGCAAAAGAAAACTACTTGCGGGAGGTCCAAAAAAATGATTGCCTTATATGTTGCTTACAATGTGAAGGAGAAGAATGAAGGCAGCATGCATAACGGTAGTAAGGACGACTGCAGCAACGGCTTCGGGTGAAGATGGATGTGGCGCTTGGTGGTGCGGCTATTTTTGGTGTTGTTGGTGGAGTTGGAGATGATCGGGTGGAGGCTGTAGGTAGTCGGGGAGATGCTCTGGTTGTGCAGGCATTAGGTTGAAGGAGTAAGGAGGAGCTTCGGTTGTGGGTGCAGTGGTGAGGGGTGCAGTCGGGTGAGGAAGGCAGTAGTAGTGATCTGTGGTGGAAGGCTTTGGGGGTGAGAGGCAGTTGGAGGGTTGTGGGGTTTCAGGATGAAACATGAGAAGAAGATGATAGAGGGGGGGGGGGGGGGGTGGAGGAGAAGTATTAGATTAGGGTTAATAGGGATTAGGGATTTAAATAAGGGATTGTATGCAGTTGTGGGTTAGGTGGGGGGGGGGGGGGGGGTCAGGGGACTTGGGCTAGGGTTGGGCCCTAACTCATTAATTATTATTAAATCAACTAGTAAACATTAATTCAAATAACCTAAAGCTAATAAAAACATAATAGTGTGGATTGGGATTTCTGGGTTCTACAAAATAAACGATTGAATTCAGTAGGGTTCTAAAGAACAACAAGATTTATTTCAACAATTGGAATCGAAGAATACAAGAAGGGAGAAAGAAATACAAATAGAAATCCATACAATCAGAAAAGGGAGTTACATATGTGGGAGTTGTTGATGTTGGGGTTGAAAAGATGGAGAAGTATGAGGATGGGGTTAGGATGATGGTGGTAGGAAAGTGGGATATCTAGGGTGACGGGGCGTATTGTGTTTAGGTAGGGGTGTGAGGAGTGGTGATTGGAGGTTGAATACTTGTGGTGATGGTGGTGGTTAAGGCGGGGGCCAGAAAGAGATGGTGGTTGATTGTGATACTGAGATTGTATAAGGTGTCGATGATGGGGGGTATGGTTGTGATGTTGGTTAGAGCTAGCTCTCTCTGTTGTATTTTGATCGAATTCTCTGTCCCTTTTTGTCCCAATAGTACCGTTCCTCAGTGCTCTCCGATGGTCATTACGGGGGCTCTTCTTACGCCAGCGATGGCCAGTAAGAGGACCCCCTAGATCGGCCCATCCTCTGCGCTGCGGTGAGGGGGAGTGATGATGATGATGACTCTCATCACGTCAGTGATCACTACTATGATATGATCCAAATGGAGGTCTGAGTTCCCCCTTGACCTTCACCGGGGGTGGCATTGGAAACATTCGTTGATGATCAAAAAATGGCGTGGACCACCTCAGTCGGTCCATAGCCTCTCATTTTAAGTTCAAGAAAATTCATGCTTATATGGAGAGAAAATGAACAAGGAACTAAAGGTAAAGGTAACCTCCATCCCCCCCCCCCAACCCTCACCCAACAATCACCATCACTGCCTCCTCTCCACCTTTCCCCCGAATCGCACCCGACAACCGCCACCATCGCCTTCAGCCACCACCACCCCCCTTAACACCGCCCACTGAAAGGGAAATGAGATCGAGGTTGTCGAACATCATCGAGGCTCCGTCGTAGCCGATGTGGGCCCACACGCCATCGTCGGGTGGTTGCTACTCTTCCACGAGTTGATGTGAGTGATGGGCCTATTGCGGTGTTCCATCACCGCCACTTAGGTTGTTGACAGATGTGATCGGATGGATAACGATGGCAACCTGATTCGAATGAGGATATTGGTTGTGGCTCTAGAGACGGCTAAGTCGAAGGCCAAGGCCGAGGTGGTCTGAGGATGAGGATGGCTCACGATAGGCAAGGCCAAGGTATTGCTCTCCACCCTTTCACTCTCTTTAGATCTGGAGTTGTTTTGGATTTATGGGTTCGAGATTGGATCTAAGTGAGAGAGAGAGAGAGAAAAAGAGGAGAAGGAAGATGTAGGGATTTGTGGGTTTGAGATTGATCTGAGGGAGAGATAGGGAAGAGAAAGGAGAGGAGAAGATATGGATGAAGAAGACGTTGGCCCTCCTTGAGGGGGCGGGCTGGGCAGGTCGGTGCGGCAGCGTCAGGGGCCCCGAAAATGGGGTCCACCCATACGAGCCACTCATGACCATCATGAAAAAGGCGTTATCGGTCGTTCCCGATCGCTGAGGAAGGAGATGATCCACTGTAGCGGTGTTGGATCAGAGGAGCCCTGGAGGCACCCGACAATGTTTGTTGGCGTTTTGAAATTTCGAAATGGTTTGGACATTTGATTCACATCAGGTGGAGGATATGTTATGTGCTTGTAACCCCTATTCGCGCTAATAAGTATTTTCCATGTATTTTTATATCTTGATTATTTAAAATTTATTTTGTGCTAAATTTGTTTCAAATTTTTATTAAAGTGTTTTCTAATCGAAAATTATATTCATTTCGAATAACGGGGTATTTTGATCTTACTTTCTATTTCTGATTGATCGGCTATTTATTTTGAGCCTAAAACAAATATATTATTATTACTGGATTATTTTAATAAATTGTTAAAACCGAATACTATTTTATATTTATTAAGATTATAATTATCAATTGTTATTTCTTGATTACTCATTAAAGTTCATATATTGAATTATTTTATTATTTGATCTAATTTTCTTGGTGATATCTAATTTATTTTTCAAGCCCTAATTTATATTTATTCATTTGTAGTATTTATTTATCTAATTGATTTAAATTTTCGTTCATGAACTATTGTCTCTTTTTGTTGGGCTATCTATCTTGTGAATTTTATTGTATTGGATTGTGGGTATTTTTATTTGAACCCTATCGATTTAGATCTATCTCTTATTTGAACTCTAAAACCCAATTTCTATTGTTCTTGACCCAAAACCGCTATTATTGGATCCTAAACCACTAACCCAATATTCTAATTGTACCCTATAAATACAACTCTAAGACAAACCCTAAAAATTGCACAAATTGAAACCCTAGAGCCGCTTATCCTCTCTTCTCTTTCTCTCCCCTCTCTCGTTTCTCTCTCCTCGTCAATTTTCCCACCCAAACTCCTTGAGCCCACCTTCTCCGTTCGTCTTCTCCGGCGAGCCTCCAGATCTCTGGCGCCCCTTTGTCCTCTCCGACCTCCGGTGACCCTCTCCACGACTGCCAACACGCCCCCTCCTGTCCTCCTCTGTCCTCGAACAGCAACGCCAGCAAGACCTCGACGCTGCTTCCCTCTTCCTATCGCACCTCGATGCCTCGCCGTTCACGCCGCCCCCCGTCACCTGTCGACGTCAGCCAGCGACGCCGACGACCCCCTCTTGGCCGACGCTCTCTCTCCCTCTTGCTGTTATTGCTTTGGTTTTGTGCACGTATATTGCACGTGCTAAAGTTGTGCTAGTTCGTGGGTTCGTTGCTTCGGGATCCTTATCCCGTTATTCTTGGTATTCAGTTTCATCGTTCAAAAGGCTAGTCACTATCCTCTTGAATTGTTAATTGTATCAAATTCAAGTTTTGTTGAAACTCTTGCAAGTAGATCTCTTTGTTATCGTATTATACATTGTTCATCTCCTTCGTTGGGTCTATTGAGAGTTTACATGAGCTAACCCCAATATTCTTGACATCGTGGCACTTTGACTCAAAAATATTGAATCTTGCATACATCATATAGTATTGATGATAGGATTTTTTCATGCATCTCATAACACGATTAATTATTGTAGAGACAATTGTTAGGTTGTATATTGTTTGATCGATTGATGGTTGATTGATGATAAATTAGCGTATGTATGTGTATAAATTTTATTTATCATGTTTTGACACTCATCAAGCTGATTATATAGTTTATTTACTATAGAATTGATACTCATCATGTTTAATTAAACTATTTCATAAAAATACCCTAAAACCTGTATGTTGCTTGTTGGCTGTATGTTGACTGCTATTTTCGACACAGTAAATGATCTTAAAATAAATTACTTTCTGAATATGAATTGTAGCCTTATCTTTATAGTTTCTAGAACATATTGAATTTCTAAATTTCAGAGTTGTGTAGCAAAAGTTATGCCCGTTTAACTACAGCTGTGTTTTTATTTCCAGATTTTCAGATTCTTGTGTGTTTCATGTTTAAACAATAAAAAGGCTATTCAAATGATAAAATTTTGATCTGATAATTTTCATATTGTTGGTGATCATGTTTAGGAGTCTAGAAAATATTTTTAATGAATTTTATTTCGAGTTTTTTCTGATTCCAAAATTATAACAACATGATATCGAGTTTCTGCCTGAACATGAAATCTGTAAAGAATGATCTGTTTGACCTGGCTACTGTTGTCGGATTTTGAACTTTAAATATGCGTTGGAACCGTGTGGAAGTCTAGTTTCTAGAATTTCTGACGGTTTCAGTTTTCAATTTCTGAAACAGCAGAAAACTACATTTTTGTACATACCACTCTTGTTGTCCAGAATTTTATATTCCAGATTTTAATAGATTAGTTATTCCTACATCGTACTATTACATGAATTAAAATATGTGTATTGCATTGCATGATCCTAATGAGTTATTGTCATTGTTTACCACCCTACTGTTTCCCTAATGTTACCATCATTCATTTCATGTCTCATATTTGCAAATTGTATTGTTGTATTAATAAAATAATTAATAAGTCGAGGTTTAAGGGATTAACTAGAGTAGTTGATGATATAGTGACTGTACACTGAAGTGCGGGCCATGTTTCCAAAATATTGTGTGTTGGCTATTGTTATTGTTTTCAGTTTATTGTTGGATTACTGACACAGTATCCCAATTGATTATGTATTGTTTTATTGTTATTGAGCTAACCAGTGTGTACCAATGTTGTAAATAATATTATTGTGCCGTGTACATGATCTATAGAATCTTCCACTTAGATCTAAACGACATTGATTGTATGCATCGAACCTTTAGTATGAAATGCATTAGTTAGGATTAAAATGATTAATAGACTTAAGGATTGACACCACATCAACATTGCATATTGTTCATTATTGTTCCTATTGATATCGATTATTGGCCAAGTGTTATTAATATTTATCATTGATTATTGTTACCGAATATTGAATCATTGTTTATAGCTAATTGCATCAATTATCATGATATTGACAATTGTTATTGATCCATGTTATTAATTTCTATTGATCCATTGACTTCATTGTTATATCGTTATTCCATTGTTCTCTGCTTTCTCTACTTGCTGTCCATAACTTGCTCTAAGAACAATTTTTCTCCTCTTTGTAAATGAAGTGTTCACAGGTAATGATGGATAATTGCATGCTGAAATTGGAGAACAATGATTCTGAAGATTTATGCTTTCTAATTGCTGATCGTTTTATTGAACTATTGTGTTGAGACTTATTACTATTGTGTTCGGGATTTATTATCGTATTGGACTTATGTCTCAGATTTTATTATTGTTTCCAGACGTTAGTTTATTGTATTTGGATATTTCATATTGCTTCATTTCAAGTATTATTGTTCATGATATTATTATTATTGTCGGCGTAATTGTTCTATATTGATTATATTGTTGAGTTGATCGGATTAACAGTTTATGGGTGACGTTAGTCATTCGCTGGGCCAATATTACGTGCTCGTATTCCATAATTTTGGAAAGCGGGGCGTGACACGTGCGCAACGCATGTAAGTTATGTTGGGTCGAACATCAAGACTTGGCCCAAGAAGGGATCCAGTACAATTTTCAATTTTAGCGGAAAAATCCTATTAGGCCTGGATGGGGTCCGGTACGGATTTGAGGTTATCTTTTGGGCCCAAGAAGGGGTTCGGATTATCCTCTCCTCTACCGGACCCACACTCAATTCTTGGGTTTTTAGCATGACTGAATTAACTTTACTTTGTGGGACGAGTAATAGTATTTTGGTATTGTCAGTGTCGTACTGGTGGATGAGTACGATTTCATGGAGAGTCAATCTCTCAAATGAGCGGAGCGTATCGGATCAATGGCCTACCCTCCAGGATTTTTTTGGAGGAACGCTTTATGTTTACTATACTGTCCTCACCCTCACATGTATAATTGGTGCTTCTATGTTTTATTTCATGTTTTGTAAGTTGTACTTTTGGTCCAATTCTTTGGATTTGTTTTATTAATTTTTTATTAATAAAACAAAGAGAATTTCATGTTTTGTAAGTTGTACTTTTGGTCCAATTCTTTGGATTTGTTTTATTAATTTTTTATTAATAAAACAGAGAGACTATACTTCACATTTTTCTTCAAAAGAATAAATAAATAAAGGAAGCGCATTGCTATGTACTCTTGATCGTTTAATGAAAGATGAAGGATAACAATCTTTTAATAAATAAATAAAGCATTGTTGTCATGCATGCATGAAAGTGTTAGTAAAAATTGTCTCGAATCTTTGATTTTTCTCGCAACTGGAAACAATAAACAAAACAATGAAAACAGAGTTACCGGCCTATGGGGAAGTCGCGCGGAACGCACTGTCCTAAGAGTTGATCCGCGGTCTTATGTGTAGACTTTTCGCAGATGCTCCTAGTGGTAAAATCCCCGGTATCACCGGCGTCTCGCTGTCACACACAACGTCGAGAGATCGACCCGAACTTGTCCTTGCCCCATAACGGAAGTGAAAAACAGAGAGCAGAAGCAGCCAGAGAAGAAGCGAACCAGAGGAAGAGTTTTCTTTTGTGGAATAAAGATTTTTCAGTAGTTGTAAAAGGATGGGAAGATTGGAATATATAGGCAGAAGAATGTGTGAACGTTGCTGAACGTGTGGAGAGAAGGTGGCCAGATTTTCGGATCTGAGTAACTAATCCAACGTTTAGAAGGAAATAGCCAAAAGGTAAAAACAAATAGCAAAAGAAGTTTTGGATCTCAACCCGAACCCGAAGAGCAATTCGGATCGGCATTCGTGTCCGCAGATGCGGGCGCGCACACCCGTGCCCACTACGCGCGCCAAACCGAACCGGGCCGGGCGGTGGCGGCGGCGAGCGCGTGTGGCCCACGGGTTCCCCACACCACACAAGTCTACAATGGAGTAAAGGATGGGTTGTTATATAAACACTCACATGACAAGTCCATTTCCAATGTGGGACTAAAAGCAAACAATGAGGAGGTTGGTTTTGACCAAAATAGCCAACAATCCCCCCCCCAAACCAAGATCCGAAGACAGAGATAACAAAAGAATAATGATGGAGAAGTTCTGGGCAAGAGTATACTATGCATAAATGAAATGGACTACAGCCTTGAATCCCACGTAGTGACTATTGTCTTTGTCTGAAGAAGTGCTTGATGGACTGTGCCTTGAATCAGACTTCGTGAATCAGATTCAGAAAATAGCACACATAGTACGCTTTAGGTTCTTGGGTCTATCGGGTGGCGCTTTTGAATAGCCATGCGCACTTTTTCCATATTCATGAGAGTTGTCTGGGATCGCCCTGTCCCATAGTCGTGGCCTTCACGACCTCTCATATAGGTAAGTCCTCAAAGGGTTGTTGATCGGAGTCAACCCTACATAATAATGTTTGGACCTATTAAGAGTTTAGAACTCATCCTAACCAGATCACACCGGAACACTGTCACCATAGGGATAGGGTATCATTGTACAACCTCGTACAGCCACCTGGGCATTTGCCACTGCTGATGACTTACTTATGGACTTAACCCCATCCCCCTCGATGATTCTAGGATCAAAGTTCTAGATAGACCCTTTGTCAAGTGGTCTGCAAGGTTCTTTTCTGACTTTATATAGTCAAGAACCACATATTTGCCTAATAGGCTCTTGATTGACTTGAAGCGCAGCTGCAGGTGCCTGTTCATCTTAGCATTCACAGAATTATGCTTTAGTAGTTCTATAACAGATTTATTATCACAGTTTATGGAAATAGCAGGAACAGGAATATTAGTAACAGGTATATGCATAATCAAATTTCTTAGCCATTCAGCTTCTGTACAAGTAGTGTCCAAAGCTATCATTTCAGAATCCATAGTACTTCTAGCTATTATGGTTTTTTTACATGAACCCCAGGAGATTGCAGCTCCTCCTAGGGTAAAAACATATCCAGTTGTGGATTTCACATCATGTGAGTCAGTTACCCAGTTTGCATCTGAGTAACCTTCTATGATATCAGGGTGACTAGAATAATGAAGTTTATAATCTATAGTACCCTTAAGATATCTAAATACTCTTTCTAATGCTGACCAATATGACCGGTTTGGGTTACTAGTATATCTACTAAGTCTCCCAACAGCAAATGCAATATCAGGTCTAGTTCTATTTGTTATATACATAAGAGAACCTATCATTTGAGAGTATCTATGTTGTTCTACAGGTGAACCTTCATTCTTCTTGAGAATGATACTACTGTCAAAAGAAGTACGAGCAGGTATCTTATCAAAGTACTCAAATTTTCTTAGCATTTTCTCAATAGAATGTACTAAGGAGAGAGTATAACCCTCCTTGGATTTGGATACTTGCATTCCTAGAATCAGGTTAGCTTCTCCTAGGTCTTTCATATCAAACATGCTAGATAAATAATCTTTAGTATTATTTATTAACTCAAGTGTTGATCCTAAAATGAGGATGTCATCTACATATAAGCATATAATGACAACTTCCATCAGTGTTTTTAGAATATATACATTTGTCATACTCATTTGGTAAGAAGCCATATTCTAAAATCACTTTATCAAATTTGCTGTGCCATTGCTTGGGAGCTTGCTTTAGGCCATAAAGAGATTTTGCTAATCTGCAAACTTTCTTTTCTTGACCTTTAGCAATAAAACCTTCAGGTTGCTCCATGTAGATTTCTTCCTCTAGGTCTCCATTCAAAAAGGCTGTCTTTACATCCATTTGATGAATTATCAAGTCATAAATGGATGCTAAAGCTAGAAGAGTTCTAATAGAGGCACTCCTAGCTACAGGAGAGTAGGTGTCAAAATAATCTAATCCCTTTTTCTGGGTGAAACCTTTGTCTACTAATCTAGCTTTATATTTCTCTATTGAACCGTCAGCTCTAAGTTTTCTTTTGAAGATCCACTTGCAACCTATGGGTTTACTACCTAAAGGCAGGTCTGCTAAATGCCAAGTACTGTTCTCCATAATGGAGTTGTACTCATTGTTGATGGCTTCTTTCCAGAAAGGAGCATCAGGAGAAGAAGTTGCTTCTTCGTAAGTTGAGGGATCACCCTCTATCAAATAAGTGAAGAATCCTTCCCCTAAATTTCTTTCAATCCTACATCTTTTACTTCTTCTAGGTTCAGAATCTTGATTAGGTTGAGTGCTAGAAGGTTGAGAATGGGAACTGGTAGAAGGAGGCAGGGAATAACTGGAGGGGTTGGAAGAAATTCTATCTTTAAAAGGGAATATATTCTCAAAGTAAACTGCATCTCTAGCTTCTATGATGGTATTATTGGAGATTTCATTTACTTCAGAATGAGTCACTAGAAATCTATTGGCATTGCTATCTAAGGCATATCCTATGAACACAGCATCTACAGTCTTAGGTCCAATCTTTCTCTTTTTAGGTTCAGGGATTCCTACTTTTGCTAGACATCCCCAGACCTTAAGGTAATGGACTCTAGGAGTTCTACCTTTCCATAATTTATAGGGAGTCTTATCCTTAGACTTACTAGGAATCCTGTTTAGGATGTAACAGGCTGTCAATAAGGCTTCTCCCCACAAGTTATCAGGAGCACCTGAGCTGAGAAGCATGGCATTCACCATGTCTAACAGAGTTCGATTCTTCCTTTCAACAACTCCGTTGGACTGTGGTGAGTAAGGAGCAGTCACCTCATGAATTATTCTGTGTTCTTCACAGAAGTTAGTCATTTCGTTTGAGGTATACTCTCCGCCACGATCAGATCTAAGGATCTTAATCTTTTTCTCTAATTGGTTCTCAACTTCGGATTTGTAGACCTTAAATCTATCTAGAACTTCATCTTTTGTTTTGAGAAGGTAGGTATAGCAATACTTTGAACTATCATCTATAAAGGTGACAAAGTATTTCCTACCGCCTCGGGTCAGAACCCTATTTAAGTCACGAACATCACTATGAACTAGTTCTAGAGGATCAGAATTCCTCTCTATAGATTTGAAAGGTAGTCTAGAATGTTTGGCTTGAACACAAATCTCACGTTTGTGTTTATTATCTACAGGAGACTTGGGAATAAGAGCTAAGTTCATCATCCTTCTAAGAGAACCCAGATTCACATGACCTTGTCTACCATGCCAAACATTGGAAGATTCTATATTTGAAACAACAGGAGAAGGATTTGACATTTTATTTATAGTACTGAGAATAAAAAGACCATCCTTTACATATCATTTTCCAACAAAAGATTCATTCTTAGAAAATACAACTTTATTTGCTTCCATTACAATTTTGAAACTTGACGCTACAAGAAGGGAACCACTAACTAAGTTTCTCCTAACTAACGGCACATGAAGTACATCATGAAGAGGCAGATTTTTCCCTGATGTCATCTTCAAATCTATTCTTCCTCTTCCTACAATCTGTGTCGTTGATCCATCTCCTAGGGTTATGCTTCCTCCACATGATTCCTGATAGTTTGAAAAATAGGAGCGATCAAATGAAACATGAACATTAGCTTCAGAATCCAACCACCAGTCATCAGAATGGTAAGAAATATTAACAGAAATTTGGTAAGTCACAGACCTGAAGGAACTAGAAGATCCATTCAGAATCATGTTGGCTTCTGGTTTGGTCGGGCCTTTCCCCTTATAAGGAGTCTTGATTGGTTCCTTCTTCCTATGAAAGCAATTAAAGGATAGATGGTTTGTTCTTCCACACACCAAACAAAACTTCTGTTGATCCTGAGTCTGACCGAAGTTTCTAGTCCTGTGGTTTTGCTGGTGTTGGCAGTTTTTATGGTTTTGGTGATTCTGGTGATAAGGCTGAAAGTTCTTTTTCTTGAAGGAGTTTTTCTTAGGTTTGTGAGAATTATAAGGTTTAGATTTGCCTTGGGTTGAAACTACATGGTTTACCTTTGCTTTAGACTCATTTTTAGGGTTGGACCTAAGCCTAAGTTGATCTTCTGTTCTAATCTTCTTTAGGACTTGAGCAAAGGTAAGCTCACCTTGAGTATGAGTGAGTTCCTTCTTGACATCAAACCAAGAAGGAGGGAGCTTATCTATTAGGCAAGCTATCTTATACTCAGTAGAAAATGTTGTACCTTTGGCTTGAATATGCCTTACATATTCTTGGAATTCATGGATTTGGTCATTCATAGGTTTGTTATCTACCATGAAATACCTATTGAAGGCTGAAGAATTGAATCTTTCACTTCCAGCATCATCACAACCATATTCATCTTCTAAAGCATCCCAAAGTTCTTTAGCGTTTTTATATTCAAAGAATATGTCATAAAGAGAGTCAGATAAGGCGCTTAGAATTCGATGAAAACAGTGAAAGTCTATTTCCTTAGGGGTTTTAGGTTTTTGGGAACTAGAGGGTTTCTTAGGAGTTTGAGAGGAAATAGGGGATTCAGAAACTTCTTTGGTAGACTCAGACTTGTCAGAATCAGTTGTGATG
This sequence comes from Hemerocallis citrina, assembly GCA_017893485.1. NCBI lineage: Eukaryota > Viridiplantae > Streptophyta > Magnoliopsida > Asparagales > Asphodelaceae > Hemerocallis > Hemerocallis citrina. The sequence goes on along the minus strand of CM030365.1, from coordinate 16,997,873 downwards.
GGTGTGGATCCATCAATTGCTGAAAGCAGTCCTAAGGTGGTGAGCCAGAATTTCATCTGACTCTGCCACCTCTTGAAGTGGGTGCCATCAAACTTGGCTGGCTTGGCAGAAGCAGTCTCTTCTTTTCCAGTCATGATAAATAATATAGCAGTCTAGAGTCTGCAAGAATAATATTGTAGCTACTCAATACAGGTGTCACGGGCTCTAGAAAATAGTTTAATGATCTTGCTAATCAACCTTAACAAATCTTTAGTCTATTAAGTTCCGATTAACTTGGGTTAGCTGTATGGGCCGGTTCCCAGCTAGCGGTGATCCGAAGATGCTTAAATACCGTGTCGCTTAGGGCTGTTTACACCCAGTTGACAGAAGGACCCTTTTGGCTTATTCCCAAATTTATCTTTCCTTTTTAGAACTTTAGATTTCTTTTAAAAGGAATTTGCAAGGTCAATGAACTGTTTCTTTTATCTAAATGTTTAAAGGATACCAAGTAATATCTAGCACCACAAACTAATAATAGTCTCGATATTGTTATGTAGGTAGTAATGCTATTCACAATATAACAAGACACTTCATTATACTAGCAAATTGCAAGTTAATAAAAACAAATTTACAGTGAGAAGTATTCTAAAGCTTTGAGAATATTAAAATGAGTCTAGTAACACAACCGTTGGTGTCAATAAATATTGTGATTAATAATAGATCAATACTGTAAGAATATTAAAGCTACAGATATTCTATAATATGGAAATTTATAGTGATCTATCAGTACCGCAATTTTTTAATACCAAGATATGTGATCTATAAGTAATACGAACAACGCTTTATAAAAAGGAAACCATGTGTATATATATATATGTGCTAAATTAACAACATATGATTTATCTGATTTAATCAGTACATGCTTTATTTGATTTAATCAATTTTGTTAATAACAACACTTAATTCAATCAATATATGTATGTACTAAATTAATCAGTATACAGTTTTATCAGATTAGCAATATGTGCTAAATTAACCAGTATGCAGTTTTATCATATTAGCAATATGTGCTAAATTAACCAGTATGTGCTAAATTATGTATGTTGTTAATCACCAGTATGTGCTAAAGTAACCAGTATGTGCTAAAGTATGCAGTTTAATCAGATTAACAATATGCGTTAAATTAACAGTATGTGCCAAATTAACAGATTAACAATATGAATTCTGTTTATATGTGCTAATTAATCAGTAAGCAGTTCACAGATTAACAATATGTGTTAAATTGACAATATGTGCTAAATTAATTAGATTAACAATATGTATGTGCTTAATTAACAATATATGCTAAATTAATCAGATTAACAATATGTATCAACTCTTAGATTGTTAGTAAAAACTGTCTCGAATCTTTGATTTTTCTCGCAACTGGAAACAATAAACAAAACAATTAAAACAGAGTTACCGGCCTATAGGAAAGTCGTGCGGAACACACTGCCCTAAGAGTTGATCCGCGGTCTTATGTGCAGACTTTTCGCAGATGCTCCTAGTGGTAAAACCCCCGGTATCACCGGTGTCTCGCTGTCGCACACAACGTCGAGAGATCGACCCGAACTTGTCCTTGCTCAGAACGGAAGTGAAAAACAGAGAGCGGAAGCAACCAGAGAAGAAGCGAACCAGAGGAAGAGTTTTCTTCGGCGTCTCGCTGTCGCACACAATGTCGAGAGATCGACCCGAACTTGTCCTTGCCCAGAACGGAAGTGAAAAACAGAGAGCGGAATCAGCCAGAGAAGAAGCGACCAGAGGAAGAGTTTTCTTTTGTGGAATAAAGATTTTTCAGTAGTTGTAAAAGGATGGGAAGATTGGAATATATAGGCAGAAGAATGTGTGAACGTTGCTAAACGTGTGGAGAGAAGGTGGCCAGATTTTCGGATCTGAATAACTAATCCAATGTTTAGAAGGAAATAGTCAAAAGGTAAAAACAAATTTTGGATCTCAACCCGAGATCGAAGAGCGATTCAGAATGGCATTCGTGTTCGCAGATGCGGACACGCACACCCGCGCCCACGTAGAGTGGGCGCGGGTGTGCAGTTCACAGATTAACAATATGTGTTAAATTGACAATATGTGCTAAATTAATTAGAATAACAATATGTATGTGCTTAATTAACAATATATGCTAAATTAATCAGATTAACAATATGTATCAACTCTTAGATTGTTAGTAAAAATTGTCTTGAATCTTTGATTTTTCTCGCAACTGGAAACAATAAACAAAACAATTAAAACAGAGTTACCGGCCTATGGGGAAGTCGCGCGAAACGCACTGCCCTAAAAGTTGATCCGCGGTCTTATGTGCAGACTTTTCGCAGATGTTCCTAGTGGTAAAACCTCCGGTATCACCGGCGTCTCGCTGTCGCACACAACGTCGAGAGATCGACCCGAACTTGTCCTTGCTCAGAACGGAAGTGAAAAACAGAGAGCGGAAGCTGCCAGAGAAGAAGCAAACCAGAGGAAGAGTTTTCTTCGGTGTCTCGCTGTCGCACACAATGTCGAGAGATCGACCCGAACTTGTCCTTGCCCAGAACGGAAGTGAAAAACAGAGAGCAGAAGCAGCCAGAGAAGAAGCGACCAGAGGAAGAGTTTTCTTTTGTGGAATAAAGATTTTTCAGTAGTTGTAAAAGGATGGGAAGATTGGAATATATAGGCAGAAGAATGTGTGAACGTTGCTAAACGTGCGGAGAGAAGGTGGCCAGATTTTCGGATCTGAATAACTAATCTAACGTTTAGAAGGAAATAGTCAAAAGGTAAAAACAAATTTTGGATCTCAACCCGAGATCGAAGAGCAATTCGGATCGGCGTTCGTGTCCGCAGATGCGGGTGTGCACACCCGCGCCCACTACGTGGGCGCGAGTGTGTAGTTCACAGATTAACAATATGTGTTAAATTGACAATATGTGCTAAATTAATTAGATTAACAATATGTATGTGCTTAATTAACAATATATGCTAAATTAGTCAGATTAACAATATGTATCAACTCCTAGATTGTTAGTAAAAATTGTCTCGAATCTTTGATTTTTCTCGCAACTAGAAACAATAAACAAAATAATTAAAATAGAGTTACCGGCCAATGGGGAAGTCGCGCGGAACGCACTGCCCTAAGAGTTGATCCGCGGTCTTATGTGCAGACTCTTCGCAGATGTTCCTAGTGGTAAAACCCCCGGTATCACCGGCGTCTCGCTGTCGCACACAACGTCGAGAGATCGACCCGAACTTGTCCTTGCTCAGAACGAAAGTGAAAAACAGAGAGCGGAAGCAGCCAGAGAAGAAGCGAACCAAAGGAAGAGTTTTCTTCGGCGTCTCACTGTCGCACACAACGTCGAGAGATCGACCCGAACTTGTCCTTGCCCAGAACGGAAGTGAAAAACAGAGAGCGGAAGCAGCCAGAGAAGAAGCGACCAGAGGAAGAGTTTTCTTTTGTGGAATAAAGATTTTTCAGTAGTTGTAAAAGGATGGGAAGATTGGAATATATAGACAGAAGAATGTGTGAACGTTGCTAAACGTGTGGAGTGAAGGTGGCCAGATTTTCAGATCTGAATAACTAATCCAACGTTTAGAAGGAAATAGTCAAAAGGTAAAAACAAATTTTGGATCTCAACCCAAGATCGAACTGCAATTCGGATTGGCATTCATGTCCACAGATGCAGGCGCGCACACCCGCGCCCACTACGTGAGCCGGGCCGAGCCCGGCCATGACAGCAGCGCACCCATATAGCCCACAGGTTCCCCACACCACACAAGTCTACAATTGAGTAAAAAATGGGTTGTTATATAAACACTCACATGACAAGTTCATTTCCGATGTGCGACTAAAAGCAAACAATGAGGAGATTGGTTTTGACCAAAATAGCCAACAGAAAGTGAATGCAAGAGGTTTGCCCTGGCAGTGGGTGGATGACGAGCAATTCCAGGACTAGTGGATCAAGCTTCCTGAAAAATACAGGTGTTTGGTATGTGCTCATAAATAAGCTGCCACCTAAGTACCTTTGACACTACTTTTCATCATCCAACCGCTCTCCCCATGATTGTTGTGCCCAACTACTCTAATTTGTGGGCAAACATCTATGGACACTAAAAGTTAAAATTTTGAGGACACCCTTTGTGATATATAGCACCTTCATAATATTTCTCTTCATCGTGTTTTTCTTGATAAACAAGGGTAACGTATAGTCAACATATATTTTATCTAAAATATATTTTCTTCTTTGATGTTACTATAATTTTTTACAAGCTGATGCTCATATTTATATAATTTTATGTACATTTTTCCCCTTTCTGACCTCGAAGTTGAATTTTTTTTCCATACTGACCCAGTTTTTGAAAATATTTGGCGCTCTAACCCACTTTCAGAAATAATTAGCGAACTGACCCAATTTTGGACACGTCAGCAAAAAACATTATTGGGATAAACGGCATAGGTTATTTACATGCCGTTTTCCCCAATAAAGGCATCTATTTTGAAAAAAAGTGTCATGCCGTTTTTTAGAGTAACGACATAGGTTACTTTTAGTCGAAGAAGCATATAGTCTCAATTGTGAGAAAAAATGACAAGCGCGAAAATCCTATAACATATGTCGTTCTTTCAAAAAACAGCATTTTTAATACTAATGCCGTTATTTTGAAAAACTGGCATCAGTTATTAACTTTGTTTGCCTATAATCAGTGGCCCCCTGTCATCTCACTTCCCCTTTCTCAATCGATCTGCTCTCTCTCTCTCACTGCCGAAACCCACAAACCCTAGATCCCTAAAACCAAAAATCCCAAGTATTGGAGTGCTCTCTAACTTCATATATCCTACCTCCTCACTCTCACTCTCATCTCATTCCTCACCCACGACGTATTTTCAAGCTATCCAAGATACGATCTAATTTTAAGGTATTATTATAACCATATGTTTGATATATATTCTCATGTTATACTTATGAGTAGTTAATGAGTTGAATATGTTTGAATCTTTATGTTTAGGTATGGAATATGATATCCCTATTTGGTTATAATTTGGGGGTGAAATAATTAAAGATCCGAAGATTGGATATTGTTATAGCAATGTTGAACCGGTCATTATTTGGGCTCCCTGCAACTTTATATACTCACAACTAATAGATAAAATATTTGAAGTCACTAACTGGGATAGAGGTGAAATGAGTGTCAAAATCAAAATCCATTATACTGCCGGTAAAGGGGAAGGACAATATTTCATGATGGTTCTCGTAGATAATAATAATTCTCTGAGGTCCATGATTGGTAGGACACTTGATCCAAATTATAGTTGGAATACATTGGAGTTATATATTGACCAAATGAGGCTTCCAAATAGTAGGGAAGTTGTTATTGAAAGTCCAAGGCGCACCCCGAGTTTGAAACCATCTGTCGAGTCACATGCAAGAATACCAATTACAGAAGAAGATATTAGCACAACTCCAACAAAATCTGTTACCACCGAATATGAGCAGGTACATCCGTTGACCTTGACATAAAATATTATCCGCACCGACATGGTAATGCAAGACTTTGACAACGCTGTTGTAAATAACGATTTGGTAGAAGAGGAAGAAGATAAGGATCATGGTCTTCAAGGGTTGATGAGGAGGAGGATGCCGATGAAACTCCAGTTAATGATGTCAATGTCGAATGTGCCGATTAACAATGTGGTGTTGCGAAATCAGTCTGTTAGTGCAACTGTACATGAGGTTTCAATCGAGTGAATGGATGTCTCGTGCGACCATACATGAACATGCATGGTCTTCCTGTCAACTCTTCCAACACGGATCAACTCTTCATACGTCAAAGATTTCCAACTAAAGATTCCATACAACATCAAGTGAAGATGGACTCCGTGAAGAACCACCGAGAATTCGTGACGGTAAAATCGACCCACGTTCTATACTATGTCAAATGTAAATACGCACCCATCAACCATTCATCCGAGAACATTTCAGAAAATCCGGCACTTCTAAATGTAGTTGGTTGTCCTTGACAATTGCGTGCAATTGTTCCAAAATGTCGTACTTATTTCGTGGTAAAGAAGCTTGAAGGTCCGCACAAATGTGTGAATCCTACATTGAATCAAGATCACAGCAAAATTGATTCTACGATTGTATCGACGGTCATATTGAATGTTGTGAAGGCACAACTAGGAATAACAGCCAAGAGCCATAATTGAAATAGTCAAGCTTCAGTTCAATTATACAATTTCATACTGAAAAGCTTGGAAGGCAAAACATAAAGCAATTAAGAGATTATATGGTTCCTTCGAAAAAGCTTACACTAAATTGCCCTATCTTCTCAATGCAATTCAAGCTTCAAATCCGGAGACAACCGTACATTGGGCCAAGATTGTGTCCGGTCCGGCCGAAGAAACTTTTAAAGGGGTTTTTAGGGCATTTGGGCCTTCCATCGAGGGGTTTAAGACATGCAGACCGGTTATAAGTGTAGACGAGAATCATTTGTACGAAAAAATACAAAGGTTGTTTGTTAATTGCTGTTTCACCGGATGCAAACGGTAGGTTGTTTCCATTTGCGTCTGCAATAGTTGATGGTAAGAGCATAGAGACGTGGACATGGTTCATGAACTGTATTCGGTGCTTTGTCACAGATCGTGCAGGTGTATATGTAATTTCTGATCGTCATACAGGCATTTTATCAGCAATGGAAAATGAGTTCGGAACATGGAAGGAACCACTTGCTTATCATCGTTATTGTATGCAGCATTTTGCTAGCAATTTCCATAAAAATTTTGGTTACAAGTTTATGATGAACAAGCTGATGGTATCAAGTTAGTTTATAATACAAACCAAGTTGTACATGTATTGTACCGATGCTGTCGTTACAAATAACGTTACAGGTAACAGATGCCGTTAGTTGCAATAACGACATCTGTTACTTATAAATTACAACTAAAACATGCACAAGCATGAGACAAAACTTCATTTTCATTGTTTTCATATGATAAAAGCATAACAAAAAATTCTGCAAATGATGAAAGCATATGATCAAAGCATAACTAAAACATGCACATGCATGAGACAACATTTGTTTCATGTTTGCTTCGAATGATAAAAGCACAAAAAATTACAAAATATCAAGTACTTCATAACTTAACAAAATATAATAAAATTACACATTCAAAATGAATCTGATGTGATTGGGCCATTCAAATCTTAGAAATTTACAAATTTAAACATGCAACACTAACTAGGCATATAGTGTTGGGGCTCCCTCCTTCTCCGAGCTGGGACTTTTCTCCTACGTTCGGCAATTTCTTGTGTCGCAGGTACACTTGGCCCGACATCTTCTTCACGCCCCTGCTTGTACTTCTTCAATCTCTCTAGATGCTAATTGACTTCCCGAAGGAGGAAAACGAACACTTTTACTCCGTCGTGGCCGTTGTGAATGAGAAGCTCCCGAATGTGTAGATGACCTAGGTAGAGATTGAGCCTTGTCTCTCTGTTGGTGCATGAGGTTCAACTTGTCTTGTTCGTGGTGGTGGAGGTTGAGCTCGGGTAACACTTACTCGGGGTGGTTGAGTAGGAAGTTCGGATGAGGGTAAAAGAGCAGCGAAGCACGGACCGTCACCAACCTCTTCAAGTGATGCACGACATGGATAGAGGATTTCTCTCGCTAACTCTTTGCAAGCCTTTGAAGCGTTGCTCTTCAACACATGAGCACATTTCCTCGCAATATCCCATGTATTGTTAATCTACAATACCAACCAAATAAGTTAGTAGTAAACCAAACTTTATTCAACAAATTAAAGCAAAATGTGTAAAATAAATATAAATTCATATTTGTTAACAATAACAAAATTTTACCATTAGTCCGTACAAGGAAGCTTTGGGTTGATACATTGGTTGCAACGTGGAATGTGACGGTGGTGATTCTACTTGGTGCCTAGGAACTTGCATTTGGATACCCGCGGGGATATCCGATCTTGGAGCAATATACAACCGTGTAATACGCCAGTACCACACCATGTAAGTTGTTTGAAGCGACCCATCGTACGGTGCAATCCCTTCTACCACCAAATCGTATTTCTTCTCATTCCAGCATGCAACATGAATTCGGTGAAGATCGGCCCAATCCATACTTGGCAATCGACCTTGACCAGTAATATTGTGAAGTCTTCGATCGTACATTGTCTTTTCTGGGATGGGCTGTTGTACATTGAATTATCCGATGACTCGATCGGCGTAATAGAACTCCACGACCGAGAAATTTATAAGTAGAGTTCGTGTCAACCAAAGTTGCATGTTGGCAGTGCATAGTGGGGGTAGACGTTGTAGCTTTTCGGTCGTGTACGGTGTCCAATTGACGTACTCTTCCCTAAGCTGATCGATTTCATCCCTATAATATGTCAAAACACCACGTGAGTTATCTCTCCACGTTAGTTTACCCGTCCAATACACACCTAAAAAAGCCCTAAACACCGGATTCTCATTAAGCACACTCCATTTATCTGACAAAATAGTTACTCGGGGCCGGTCGAGGTGTACTCGTTCCCAACACCATATTTGCAATAACCCCATCGGCCTGGTTATTTGTATCGACCCCAAGGAACAATTGCATAGGGCACAGTAAAGAGAGGTTAATGTCGTACTTCCCCAACTATATCGTCCGGCTCGATGTATGTCCGCAATCAAAGGAAGGTACATTAAATGGACTACATCACAGAAAGAATTAGAAAAGAGAATACCTCCGATCATCGACTAACAGATAAGCTCGTGTGTAACACTGAATTTCGAAGTCGGTCGGTTCATCTCTCAAACTATTGTTGAATTCTGTAAAGAGCCATGAACGTTGGATTGATTCCCCGACGATTACACCTCTATCATCCTCTTCAACCACCTTCTCAAGATAATCTCTAACCGACATCACCTTATTAAAAATCAGGTTTTCGGTGACCGCCACCCCATCGATTGGAAGACCCGATATGACGGCTATATGATGAAGCGTGTCTGTCATCTTACTAACGGGTAGGTGGAAAGTGTGTGTCTCCGGCCTCAAGAGCAGTAAGTAATGAATGTTCGCATTTCACTTTGGCCAACATGGGACATTCCATAGAACCCGCAATTTATCAAATAGTTTTGTATGCAAGGGTGCATCAGCAATATGGTGTGCATTCGAAAACTCATTTTCTCGATATCTCCATTCCACACCTCCTGAGACCTATGATCTTCTTGCAAATAGAGTACAGACGGGTCTAAAGGACCCGGACCTCCTTGTTGTGCGTGCGAAGAAGATGAAGCACCAACATCATGGGAAGAAGATGGTTGTGTAGAATCTATTTATCTATGAACATCAAAAATAATGTGTCAAGAACAATATTAATATACAACATTGTCATTTTTAAATTAGATCATCGACGACAATCCTTAGCTCTCATCTCACAAATGTTAAAAGCCCAAAATCTCATTTCACATATATAATACTTAGATGAATCTAATCTACATCTATTATACTATACTACCAATATAGCTCTCATTCATCAAAATAAACATTTCACACATCATCAACAACAATCCTTAAGTACATTTCATATATCTACTACTCAGATGAATCTAATCTACATCTCTTGTACTATGCTACCAATATATATAACTCCCATTCATCGAATTTAATTTTTTCAAATAAATTTAGGGATTTAGAATACTTACCACAATTTCGGATTTTGGAAGAGTTGTAAAGGAAATGAGGGAATCACAATTAGGATTTATGTATGGGAATTTTATTGTTTTGTTTGGGAAGTTTCAGAGCACTCCAATATTTGGGATTTTCGGTTTTAGGGACCTAGGGTTTGTGGGTTTCGGGAGGGAGAGAGAGAGAGGGCAGATCGATTGATAAAGGGGAAGTGAGATGAGGGGGGCCACTGTTTATAGGCAAACAAACTAAATAACTGATGCAGTTATTCAAAATAACGGCATCAGTATTGAGAATGCCATTTCTTTAAATGGCGGTATCTGTTATAAGGTTTTCACACTTCCATTTTTTCTCAAAATGGAGACTATAAGCTCTCGAAAATCAAAATAACCTATGCCGTTACTCCAAAAAACGGCATGACACTTTTTTTCAAAATATATGTCGTTATTGGAAAAAACAGGCATGTAAATAACCTATGCTGTTTCTCCCAATAACGTTTTTTGCTTACGTGTCCAAAACTGGATCAGTTCGCTAATTGTTTTCGAAAGTGGGTCAGAACGCCAAATATTTTCAAAAAATGGGTCAGTACGGCAACAAAATCGTCGAAGATCTATAATTTGAAAATTTATCACTCCCTACACAGTTTAGTAACAAAGTTCGCAGATAATTAACCAAATTCGTGAATTATCTGCAAAGAATTTTTCTGTCGAATCAATTCGTGATTTAATCATTAATCCGCGTTTAAATCACGCACTTCACGAATTATTCGTAAAAGCGTGAATAATTCGCAAATAATTATCTAATCAAACGAATTAATCGTGAAGTTTGTTACTAGTTTTTTTTCATATTTATGAATTTAAATATATATATATATATTTACTTAGTTGATAGATACTAAAATGTATTGAATTTTATATTTTTTTTTTCCGAACTTTTGCCAGATTTTTTCTTTTTTTGAATTTATCAGGTTTTTGCCAAATTTTTAATATTAAATCTTGCCTGAATTCTTCCCAAACCCTGAATTACATAGAGAGCCTCAGGCGGCCAGGCCCTCAATCAATAACGCAAGATATGGGATCCTAGGCAAAAGTAACTATACATGGCAAACTTCATAACGCTAGAGATGTTGGTGTACATTTTTTCCGAGTATTAATAATTCAAACAGGTTGGATAAGCATTTTTATTGTAGAACTCTGATGTCCATTACTAGTCTAGTAAATTATCATGGATTTGAATAATACAATAAATTGATATGGACTCATTTTCTTAATATCTAGGCCTGATATGAACACATTTACATCCGATCTAACAAGAGTTCAATAATCAATCAAACAATTTCAAGTTACCAAACACCGAAAGAAATTATTGTTTTTTTTTTTTTTTGAGTTAAAAGGTGGAATAACACCACCCTGTTTCATTAATAAGAAATTAATAAACAACCCCGCAGAACCGGAAGAAAACAAAAGTGCAGTGCAGGAAATAAAACATAAACCCCCAACAGAACCCTGGGGGTGGGTTTCATCATCTAAACCTCAGACAATAAGAAATAAAACATAAACCCCCAACAGAACCCTGGGGGGTGGGTTTCAATATCTAAACCTCAGACAACCAAAGTACAAAGACCTGAAACAACAAAAATAGACACAGAGAGTGCCACTGACGCAACTGGGTTGTAAGGCGGGTGCACTCCTCAATCCATAGTCGGCCCGAACTCTATCTCCTCATCGTCGAATTCTTCCACCTGGAAGACCTGTGCAATCCTCCCTCTCGCTCCTGAGGCAGCAGCTGTAGCCCAAAAGGAAATCAGATGCATGATGAGAGTAAGGTTACCAGAAATAGAATTACATGAAGCACGGAAATAAAAATTATTTCTATCTAGCCATAACACCCATGTGGTTGCCGCAATGGCAATATACCAAGCCTCCTTCATGTCGTGTCGGGTCGATGCAAATCTGGGGCCAACCCATAGTTCCTCATACTCTCTTGGGTAGTCACTTGTACCTAGGGCTCTTAGGACTTCTATCATGACGGCCTTACTTCTTGTGCAGTGAATAAACAAATGGTTCAGATCTTCCGTATGTGTGTTGCAGAATCCACAGTCGGTCGCAATGTGAGGTTGCCTCTTGGCTAGGTTCTCTCTGGTGAGTATAGCATTGTTGAGCACAAGCCAGAGGAAGACTCTGACTTTAAGAGGTGTTTTTGCCTTCCATAACACCGTTGCCCAGCTGGGTCTGCATCTCCGATAGTGAATTCGGTGGTAAAGGGATCGAACCGAGAACACCCCCTTTTTCTCAAGTTCCCAACGCAACTGGTCTGGGCCTTGGGCACACAGCACCCCAGATTGGGTAATTCTCGTCTGTAGTTCACGCAGTTGCTGGCGCAAACCTGGTGAAAGCATTCCTTGGAACGACGGTCTCCAAGTCCCTCTTTTCCAGGCTTCTACCACCGACATATTCGGTCGATTCATTTTTTCATACAGCTCTGGAAAATTGTCCTTAAGAGCGAGTGGACCACACCATTTGTCCCACCAGAACCTGGTGGACCATCCATTACAAATAATAGACGTTACTGCAGAATTGAACGGTCCACTGGCTTTTGTAATTCCTTTCCAGAAGCAGGAGGCCTTAGATCCCACTCGGAAGCCTAAACTTCTCGTCCCTTTTCCTCGAAGGTAGGGTTGAATAAAATCCTGCCATCCTTCCCCACAGTGGTGAAACACTTTCCACCACCATTTGCCTAGGAGAGCCAGGTTCATATCTCTAAGGTCAATGATACCTAGTCCTCCGTGTCTCTTCTTCATGCAGGCGATATTCCATTTAATAAGGTGGTAGTCCCCCTTATTTGAATCTGCCCCTTTCCAAAGGAATCTTTTTCGGATTCGGTCAATCCTTTGGATCACCCACTTTGGGAGTTCAAAAAACGACATGTAGTAAATGGGCAGGTTGGATAGCACTGAGTTGATGAGTACCACTCTTCCCCCGAGCGAGAGCGATTTGCCCTTCCACCCAGACAGTATGTCTTCCACCCTGTCTATAATAGGCAACCAGTCAGCCTTAGTGAGTCTCCCTGGTTTGAGCGGGAGCCCTAAATATTTGATCGGGAACTCCTCCGTCGCGCAGTTTAGAATGGTGGCATGCTCTCATGCTTCTGCTTCTGATAGAGTAATTGGGACCAACGCGCTCTTGTGGAAGTTAATCCTAAGGCCTGACCAGGCCTCAAAACAATAAAGGACCCCTTTAAAGCAGATTGTTTCAGTAATAGAGCCATTTCCAAAGAGTAGGGTGTCGTCAGCATATTGTAGTATCGTGCATCCTTGTTTAGTGGGGTTGCTGGCCACAGGCGTTATCCACCCTTTTCTGTGACAGTTTTCCATCATTCCTCTAAGCACATCCGCAACAATAGTGAATAACAGTGGGGATAGCGGATCTCCCTGCCGGAGTCCCTTCTTGCAAGGAAACGATGGACCGGTTCTCCCATTCACCGAGATTGCCGTTTTGCTAGAATGCAAACATTGTTTGATCCATCTTATCCATTTGTCTCCGAAACCTCTCCCTCTGAGCGCCTCCAGCAAACAGTCCGAATCCACGGAGTCATATGCCTTCTCAAAATCCAACTTTAGGAGGAAGTTCTTGGAGTTGCTCTTGTGGCAGTGGTGGATAACTTGTTCAGCGGTGGCCACACAGTCCAGAATACATCTGCCCTTAATGAAACCCGTCTGGGTCTTATTGATAAGACTGTCCATCATACTTCCCAAACGGATCGCTAGGACCTTAGTGATGATTTTCGCCGAGCAGTTTATCAGGCTAATTGGTCTAAAATCCCCAACGCATTTGGACTCCTCTCGTTTGGGGATCAACACCACCTCTGCAAAGTTGAACATTCCTAGTCTCAGATTGTTGTGATAGAATTCCTCCATTAGATTCATAAAGTCTCCTTTAATTTCTTCCCAGAACACCTGGAAGAACATCATGGGAAAGCCATCTGGTCCGGCGACTTGTCTGCTCCCATCTGATTGACGGTCGTTTTGACTTCTATTTCTGAGAAAGGTGCCTCCAAGGAGGAAAAGTTTTGACCTGATTCATTCTGATACTCCTGCCAGTAGTCCTCGTTCATTGGGACCCTATAATCATTCTTCCTCCCGAAGAGATCCTTATAGAAAGTCTGAAAGGTCGTGGAGATCACCTTTTCATCTTGTGATGTTCCTGAGTCTGTCTGAATTGATAGGATAAGATTGGATCTCCTTCTAGCGCTTGCAACCCGATGGAAGTAGGCCGTATTCGCGTCTCCCTCTTTGAGCCACGAAATCCTAGACCTTTGTTGCCATTTGATCTCTTCTAATCTATAAAGATTGGCTATGTTCTCACGGAGTTGTAATAGTCTGTTTCGCTCATCCTGGGATAGGACTCTGGACTCCTCAATCCTCTCTAGCTCGTCAATACCTTCCAAAAAGGATTCCTTAGCATGCCAGATGGTAGAGAACCTAGACCGGTTCCATCTTGCAAGCCTCTTTCTCAACCTTCGTATTTTTCCACACCAGCGAGATGCCGCATCCCTGCCCGCTATTGGGAGTGCCCAGTTCTCCATAACCAAGTGATGGAATCCCCGAAATTCCAACCAGGCCTTTTCAAATCTAAATTTCCTAGGTCTACGTTGTCCTCGAATTCCCGCATCGAGAAGGATCGGGGTGTGATCTGATGTTGGTCTAGGGATCGCTCTAGCCGACACTAGAGGAAATTTAGCTTCCCACTCCATGGAGACTAGAATCCTGTCCAACTTGGCCATAACCGGGGTCGCTTGCATATTAGACCAGGTAAAAAGTCTATCATTGATTGGGATATCGATCAGTTCTAGTTCCGTGATCAATCTATTGAATTCCTCTCTGTGCCTGTCACTGGCGCCTCTCCCCTTGTGCTCAAAAGCAAATCTTGTGATGTTGAAGTCCCCACCCACAATCCAGGGTCCCGACCACTGTCGTCGAATGTCGACCAGTTCTTGCCAGAAGGCCTCCCGATCTGTGGCCACATCTGGCCCGTAGACAACAGTTACCGTCTGTATCCAATCATCGGATCGTCGGTTCAGCCGGGCCGTCAGGGAGAACGTTCCACCGTGTACCTCTAAACAGGAGAGGATATCCGAATTGAAACCTATAGCTATCCCCCCTGAGGCACCTACTGACGGTCGCAACAACCACTCCTTGATTCTATTACCCCCAACTCTTTTGAGTTTGAGCCCGTGCTGGAGTTTGGTCTCCTGCAGCCCAACAACTTCCGCCTTGGAGTTGTTAATGATGTCCCTTACCATATCTCTCTTCTCCCTATCCCCCAGTCCCCAAACATTCCAGAAAAGTGTATTCATTGGGGAGTATTGTCATCAGAGATCGTTGGTGAAGGTGCGGGGCTGGCTACATCCTCGTGGATGATAGTCGGCCCAGCGCCGATGCTTAGGGCATTCTCAGAAACCTCACAGACACTAGGTTTCGCTCTCTCAGTTTCCCAACCCCTCATTTTGTTTAGTAGGAACGCGTTGCGTTCTTTATCACACACTTCCAAACCACAAGTAGCAGCTAATATAAAGACTTCAGAGTCTGACATGAAATTTAAAATATTAGCAAGAAAAGTTTTTGTACCTCCGTTGACGTGTTTTGCCGCTTTGGCGGTCGTCTCTCTCTCCAGAAAGTCATCCAAGGACTCTGCATGAGCCCTCTTCGGTGAGCGGAGAACTCTGCACCCAACTGTCCTCTGAGACGACCCTGAGCTTCCTCTGGGGGCTGTATCTGGCAGTGTGGACAATACCATATCTGGTGAACGCCCCCCTTGGGTGTCTGCAACGAATTCAAGATCCTCAGAGTCCTCGTCTGTAAGAGTGAAGTCAACCTCCAGGTTCAGACGCTCTTCTGAGTCTTCGTCACTATCAGCTAACTGAGTTAGAGATTGAAGATTGGGCCCTGACAATGTGGACTCCTCCACGAGCCCAGCAATCGCCGTCTGCCCTACCTCAAAAGCTTTGTTTCCAATGGTGGACCCCTCACTGGGCCCACACTCCAAAAATTTTGGCAAAACAGTTGATACACACACAGTCGGAGCTAGGAGAGACATCTTGGACCCCTCTGTAGGCCCATAGACTTGTAACGGTCTCACACCAACCCCGCCCGCATAGGAATTTAATTCCCCGCCAAAACAAGGGCTCACACCCCCCCCCCCCCCCCCGCATAGGAAATAAATTCCCCACCTATACATTCCTTGCTTAACGCTTCCCTGCGGCATATCTTACCGCTCGCATCGAAAGAAGCAACCGCCAGCTGTTCAGGGGGGGCGGTATGCTTACCCCCCCTTACAGCTGGCAACTCAGGACTGGATGACGTGACAGTGGGCTCTTGGGTCGAAGCGACCTCTGAGTGCTTCGAAAAGAACAGCTCACAGTCTTCACCCCTATCCTCTCTCTCGTTTACACCTACTTCCAAAGCCAGCAGTGCCTTTCGCTCTTCCTCTCTGTCTTCAAACCCCTTTTCGCCCATCTCCAGAGCTCCGAGCTCGCTGTCTTTTAGCCCAAAACCGCCCTCTATAAAAAGCACCGCCTTCTTACCCACTCCCTCACCACCAACTTCCTGTGGCTTCGAGCTCTTTAAGCACGGGCTTGACAGCTCTGAGCGCTGTTGCATTCTCACACCCATTTTTGGGTTTTGACTCACCTACTCCTCCAAAGTAGCCTTTTCTTTTTCTTTTTCTGGTTTGTACCATCTCTTTGTGACCCATTCCTTGGTCGACAACCACCTCTCGCCTGCCACTTTCCCCAAAGTGGTGGACTGCATGTTGCTACAGACAGTAGTATTGCCGTAAATGGGTCCTGAGGTTCTTGTCCCGCCCCTCTGGGCCTCTACGTGCCCCTTCGAAGAAGGAAAGTTGAGTGGGGCCACCGAACGGTTCGACGCGTCGGAGATCTGAAGCTGTTTTTGACCGTAGGAACCGCCGAGACGGCCCCTTTCTCGACCACTTCCGTTCTGTGGGTCGTGCACCTTCCGCGCCTGCACCACCATTGAGTCATGGCTCCCCTCCCATCTCTTCGCCGCCTTGATGATTTCACGGTGAGCTCTCTCCACCTCATGAGAGCCATCGATAGTGAGACCATTATGAGGGGAGAGTGCTTCTTTGTAAGATCGCTCATCCCTGAGCGCGGGAGAGTGAATCGGAGTTCCTTCTCTCTTGTCAAGTACGAATCTCACAAGGTAGGACTCCTCGAAGGAGAACACCTTTGCGAATCTCGGCATTGCGGAGATGTCCAAACTCCTGATGATCACCCTGGCTGAAATAAGCTCCGATCTGCGTACTGTCTTCTCATCTAACTCCTCCACTACCCCGAAATCGCCACAATTTCTTGGATGGCTTCTTTTTTCCAGAAGTGTAGAGGGAGATTGTGGATCCAAATGGAGAATTTCTCGCCTTGAGGAAGTTCAGCACCGAAGTTTGGAGTCCAAGCGCTAAACTCTGTGCCTTCTACCTCTATCTCTCGTGATTCCTGGAGCGCTTGCTCTTGATCTAATTGAATTTTGATGTCTCGTAATTGCGGCTCTGTAAGTTACAGTTCGGACATGGCCCAGGAGTTTCCCTCTTAACTCAACAGCTCTTAAGTCATCCTTGAAATTTCTTGCAGCAGCTGCAACCTACTGATTAGCCTCCTGCTCAGGGCCCCATTTGTTAATGAACTCTATTCTTTGATTAAATGAATAAATTTCTTACTGGATACTCATCGCTGAACTATTCACCTTGAAAGGAAGGTATGAAGATTTTTCAATTCCCCCACTCTTACTGTCTCTTGATGCATAGTTAAGTGGTATCTTCCTCTCAGCTTCATGTACATATACAATACCAAGGACTAGTAAAAAAATGACAATATGATGGTTGCAAGTCCAATGTAATTCCCCTCCTAAAATGTTTGTGCAATTGTCCTTCCAAATGAAGCAGGTAAGTACGATATTATGCTCGTGAATACCAAAAGAGATTCCAATTTTTAGGTCAGCTATCCTTTCTCCGATATATGTAGTGAACGCTGATCCAGGTGTCAATAATATCACTGATGATAGTACCCATTCTGTGCTGAAACCATTGACATACGGATTGAGGTAAAGTACTTGCCCAATAACCTGCACCACTGCAAACCCTACTGAAGAATAGCGAGTGTACTGAAGATCCTTCTTTCTCCCTGCTTCCCTTTCCTTCTTTTGAAGATCTTGCAACTTAGGATAAATCTGACTAAGTAACTAGAACACGATTTGTGCATCAATAAACGGGACAACCCAAGGAAGTAAATTCCCAACTTACCAATGCCACAACCAGTAAATGAATCCACAGTGCCCAATAAGTTGTTCTGGTCCAAATTACCAACATCAATAGAGTTATCCTCAGTTGAAGCTGCATGAGCAATAGTAGAAGATTTATCCCTCCTAGAGCTTGATGTACTTCCGAATGAATGGGTGAAGAATCCAACAACATTTTCCCATGCAACAATAAGACCCAGAGATGTTTCCGATTTAAGGTCTAAGGGATAAAAACTAGAGTCATCAACCTGTTGAGTGCACCTTCCGATCAAATCACTCTTATCTTTCTCAATTGATGACATATTGTTTTCCAGAGATGTTTGATCACTAATCTTCATCAATGAAGATGAAGTATCACCAGGATTATAATTTTGTACAGATGGCAATGGGGGTAGAGCAGTAGAACTAGTAGCCAGAGTCCTTATTATTTGATCTTCCGTGGTTGCTCATGTATTACTTCGAGTTGATGTTGATTTCATTAGACTGTTTTGGAATATAAGCATTTGCAACTCCTGACAACCCTGTGGTTTTCCTTTTTGCTGGTAAATTTATGGTGTTATTAAGCTTCTCCTTCTCACTAGAACTTAAGGGTTGCAAAAATTTTGATTCAATAGCATTTTTTCGAACCGGTGGGGGCCATCCATTAAGCACTATCTTGTCATTGCCAATTACAACCATGAAAACTTCCAATATCCTCTTTGACATTTCGTCGAACACTCAAGAAGAGCTCAAAATAGGGAAAATTTGCCTTTCAGACATTACTTCAAATACTTGATGAACTTATCTTTGTGATCTTCTTAGCAAACATGAGCTTCTCCTCATTTTTCCTAGCTATGCTAACATTCATTGCTGCATGTTTAATATCTTGTTGTTTTCCATTGAAATCATCCTCCACAATATCCCTCACCACTGGATCAACAATCACCTCCTCCACGACTGGGTCAACAATCACCTCCTTTTCATTTTCTTGAACTTTCCTTCCAAAATCAGCATCATTAATTTCAAAATTCAACGAATTATCACCAACTACTCCATCTCCATTCTTTCCAGTAGTAATAGCAACCTCATTCACACTCATTTCATCTACAACAAGTAGCAGTTTTGCAATTTGCACCCTTTATTTTATGTATTAGAATATTTTGGAGATTTGTATTGAGATTTGTTTTGAGCCAATACATAGGTCCTGAGAATATTGAGAAAGTATGATATTTTGATTTTAAAAAATTATTGTGATTGAGTTTTTTCTCTTTACTCAACTCTTTTGTGTGAGACTTTGAGATTATTAGGGTTTGTTTGAAATCCTAAATTATACCCTAATTCCTAAATCCACTACAAATTTGAAACTCCAATCCCCAAATCCCCCTTTTCACTCCTTTTTTTGCCTTCCTCCCCTCGTCGTTTCTGAAACCCAACTCCGACTCCTCTCCTTCACCCTGCCATCGCCTCGACTCCGAACCCACCACCACAACCACACTCTCACCCCGCTCTCACCTACATCCCGCCCTCACCTCCACACACCCGTCGCCCCCTTCCTGCCTCTTCACCCTCCCTATCCCCGATCCCCATTAACTCTAGTGTTGCCTCTACCCTCGCCGCCTCCCTCACCTCAGCCAATGCCCCACGCCGACCCTCACCCTCACCCGATCCACCCGTCTCCTCTCTCTCTCCTCACTCGACCATCCTGAACCTGTTGCCGATCGATCACAGCCTCCATCCACACCACCGCAGTTGCTAACACCGTCGCGGACCAATGACGCACTCCCACCCCCACCAGTCTCGTGTTTGGATGTGAAGAGGGGATCATTACAGTGTTTCAGTTCAGACCCGAAAACGTTGTCTACAAATTCAATAATTTCTTTCCACTCTTCAATTGTTTGTGATATCGCATATCGTCTCTATAATATTATATAATTTATCTGTCATCCACAAATATTGAGAGCGTGTGCTTCTACTTGCCAATTAGAGTACAAATCTTAATTGCATATCTTACTTGTTAGTGCGCTTAGGTATATAATTATTGGTTATTAGGATTGAATATTAATTGGGTTTGTTATACTTATTTCATAACTTGAAAATTCATCAAACCAATTAATAATTTAATTTCTGACTTAATCTGCCTTACATGTTGGTAAACTTAATCTTTTAAAATTCATGAAAATTCTCCACTTAGGGTTAAGCTTACATGTTGGTAAACACAATGATGAGGACATCGGTTCTGCTTTGTTTTATTTTGAGATTAATCCCTATGTAGTAGTTTTGCAATTTACACCATTTATTTTATGCATTAGAATATTTTGGAGATTTGTATTGAGATTTGTTTTGAACCTATATATAGGTCTTGAGAATAATGAGAAAGTATGATATTCTTGATTAAAAAAATTATTGTGGTGAGTTATTGCTCTGCAATTTTTTTTTTTTCTTGTGCGTGTGAGACCATAAGAAATTATTAGGGTTTGTGAGAAATTCTAAGAAAGTATTAGGGTTTGTGAGAAGCACTAATTACACCGCAAATTCCCAAAACTTTATTCAAACTCTAAACCCTAATTCTCAAATCTCCAACCAAACCCTAATCTACTCCTACAGCCACTCTCCATCTCTCTCTCTCTCTCCTTATTCTTCTTCTTTCCCTTCTTCTTGGGTGAATTCCGAAACCCAACACCCCAAGCCCCATCGATCACTTCTCCAATCGACCACCCCGAACCCCCCTTCTCTTCGCCGCCATCGCTCCCTCACTGTTGTCAACTCCCTCACCGCCCTCCTCTCCCCTTCCTCCACGCCTCCACAACTGACCATCGACAGCCCCACGATGACCTCGCTACATCTCCGAGCTCCTTGCTCCTCCTTCCCGTAACCGCCGAAGCCCTCTCATCACCACCTCTCCACTACCATCCCAAGCGCCCCCTCTCGCTCGCTACCTCCACCACCAGCTCGCATCCCGACCAGCGAATGCTGACAACACCACCAGCCGACACCGCCACAGCCCCTATCCGCGACATCGGTAACTTCTTTCCTCTTCTAAATTATGCGTGATACTGATTTATCGTCTCTAGATTATTATCTGAATTTTTCTGTCATCCAAAAATAGGCTAAATTTTAAAAAAACCACACTAAATTTTGGGTCAGTTTTAAAAAATCGCACTAAGTTTTTTATTTTTATTTTAAAGGACACAATTTCCAAAAACTCCACTGGGTTAGTTAGGGTTAGGGTTAGGGTTAGGGTTGGGTTAGGGTAGGGTTTTAAAAAACCACTTTCATCTTTCATTTGTGTTTAAAAAAACCACATTCATCTTTCATTTGTGTTTAAAAAAATATCACTTAACTAAACAGATGTATAAATAAACTCCCCCGAACTAACCCTAACTGTAACCCTAACCCTAACCCTAACTAATCCAGTGGAGTTTTTTGAAATTTTGTATCCTTTTTTAAATTTAAAAAAAACTTAGTGCGGTTTTTTTAAACTGGCCCAAAACTTAGTGTGGTTTTTTAAAATTTAGCATTCAAAATATTGAGTGTGTGTGCTTTTACTTGCCAATTAGTGTAAGAATCATTATTGAATATCTTAATTGCTAATCATGATTAGGTATATTTGTTGATTGTTAGGCTCGAACATTAATTGGGTTTGTTAAACTAATTCATATATTGAAAATCCATAAAACTAATTATTAGTTTTAATTTATGACCTGATCTGCATTACATGTTGGTAAACTTAATCTTTTAAAATTCTTTGAAATTCTCTACTTAGGGTACATCATTTTGGTATCAGAACGAAGGTTTTTAAAACCCTAGTTCTTGCATCATTTAGTCATAATTTTTGCATTCATTTAGAATCGTTTTAGAGTCTTTTTTATTTTCTTTATTTCTTTTAGATCATTTCAGATTTATAATAATAATAATAACCTTAAGTGCATTTAGGACACGTTTTCCCAAATTTCAGCAAACACACATCCCCTCGACCCCTAGTTTTCACCGTTGGTGAATGGGTCTTCGCAACACCATCACAAATCCCGAAGATCCTTTCTTGTACCTCTTAAACCACCCCATCAGGAATCCTAGAATTCCGCGAGCCCCTCCCCGGACTGAGATGGACAACTCTGATATTTCCATTACCCTCGTTGCCATTCAAGAAACTCTTGCCAATATCAATCGGAGGCTTGAGAAAGTGAAATTGAATCAAAATATTGCCTCTGAACTTCATCGTCAGATCCCTCAAGGGAATGATCATAATGAATGACGTCAAGATCGTGACCCTGACGAACAATACATGAAAAACATTAAGGCTGATGTTCCCCACTTTGAATGTCATATGAAACCTTAAGCTTATCTCGATTGGGTTTACGTCATGGACTACTACTTCGTGTGGTTTGACATGAGTGAAGCCCTGAAGGTTAAATTTGGCACAATGAAATTAACTGGTAAAGCTCAACCACATTAAACCAATCTTGAACATGTCCTTAGAGGCCGAGGCCTGGCACCCATAGCCACTTGCGAGGCCATGAAAGAAAAGCTCACTAACAGATATGTGCCCCTATCTTTCCATACACGAATGCTTGACTCGTGGAATCAACTCTATTAGGGGAGCAAATCCACCCAAGAATATGTGGATAAGTTCGACGACTTTCTCATTCGATGCAATGCCTTAGGTAAAGAGAGCGAAGAACAAAATCTCTCTAGGTTCAGGGCTATACTACGAGCCGATCTTAGGAATGAGCTAATTCATAGAAACGTGGACTCCTTAGCAGCAGCTTATGCCCTTGTCCTCGATATGGATTTCCTTAAAACAAGTTGTCATTACAAGTTCAGCGATTAAAGAGATCATTCCTCTAGAATGACCTCTACTGAGCCCTCTAGGCCTGAACCCTCCTCTTTTCAGTACCCTAACAAGTCTTACCCAAGCCAACCTACTTCAAATTTCTATCCACCTAGAACTGACAATACGGGTAAGAACACTGAAAGAGACTATTCTGATGAACACAATATTATTCACAATTAGGAGCAATATCTTAATGCAATTAGACATTTGAAGGCTCTATATGTGGTATTTAACTCTTATTTTCTCTTTTCCATAGGAAGCAGCCTAAAACAGAGAAACGAAGCAGATTCAGGATTTTAAGGATGATACATAGAAAACTGCAGATCATCGGTCGACTGGTTCACCACAGCAGGCGACTGGAAAGAGAAGTTGATTTTCCACAGCCGCTCGGTGCAGTCGACTTACTCCAAAGCACAGTCGACTTGGATGATCAATTATGAAATCTTCAGAAGTCTCGACACAGTCGACTGGTTCGAAGACGAGTCGACTGGTATGCGGCAGAGTTAAAAGATAAGATATTTGAAGATTCATCCAAATCTAATCCAAATCAGAACAGAAAAGGAAGAATAGAAGAAAAGAGAAAGAAATAATACGCAGAGCAACGAGGGAGGAAATAAATAAAAGAAAAGGACTTTTCTATAAAAAGAAGAGTGCAAACCCTAATTCTCTAGCCGTGATCTATAAATACCAACCAAGAAGCATTATTCGGCTCTCTCTCTCTGACCTCTCTCACGCTTCTCCGCACACACCATCAGCCGGATCACAAGAGTTCCAGAATCGTCAAGTCATCAACAAAGAGCAGCACTTTATCAGCATAGAAGAAGGAAAAAGGAGATCAAGTACTAAGAAGAGAACGGCCGGTCGACTGTGTGACAGCCAGCCGATCCATCTGGCCGAACTACATCAGTTTATCCCTTCTCTTTCTAATTCTTTTATGTTAATCATGTATTCGAACTTGTTGATCAATAAAAGTCTTATTATGTGGAACTAATTTCATAGTTGGGTAGATTGAAGCCGTAGTTATGTAATGCTAAGTTCTTCTGAATGTTACTCTTTTACTTATTGATTAAACCTGATTGAAAGAATAACAAATTTATATGAATCAAACTTGTTCAGATGTTCTAAGGGCAGTCGACTGAAGTGACAGCCAGTCGACTGACATACAGAACTTAAGATTATCAAGTTGTGCAGTGTAGATCTGAAGCTGTTATATGAGCATATTGAGACGACCCGTATCTCGTGCTCATAACTAGTAACACAGGAGTCCTTAGGGGTTCTTGGTTTAATCAACTTGAGGGATCTAGATCTGATACCAATTTCTAGAACCTTGAGTGTTTGTTCGTTTCCACTGTTCTTATGTTTTCTTTAAGTGCAACTTAGTAGATACCATGCTAAATACTTAATGAAAGAAACGAATTAGAGTAGATATCATGCCTAATTCTTGGCTTAGGGAAACATTACTTTAAGGAGTAGATACCATGCCCTTAAAGAGAACAAACATGAGTAATAAGAAGAAGTTCAGAAGGTGACTTAGCATTATTGACTATTGGTGGAAATCAAAACCCAACTACTTAATAGATATTTGTGATTCAGTATTTCTTAATTTAGTTTTAATCTTTTCATTTCTTTTAGACTTTTAGAACAACACTTTATCATTCTCACTCTTTTTATTGATTAGTAAGTTAATTTCTACAATCTCTGTGGGATCGACCCTTGCTATTGCTACACTTCTATAAACGATTCGTACACCTGCGAGGTTTTGATTTGTGTCTAGTTTATCTATTTTTTTAGATCATCTAAATAGCACAACAAGTTTTTGGCGCCGTTGCCGGGGATTGCCTAGTATTTTAACTTACAGATCAGTAGAAAGCTTTTATTTTCTTTCTTTTAATTTTATTAATAAGTATTTTTCTTTTAGGTTACAGGATTTTGGTGGATGCACGGAAGGAGATCACTTCGTCCAGAGCTACTACCTATTGACGCGGAAACAGAACGCACTTTGCACAGACTAGGAAGGCTGTCTGCGGCCAACCAGTCGACTCCTACACGGAATCAGTCGACTACACAGAGACCAAATTCACGAGCAACTATGGCTGAGGAAATACCAAATCGAGTGCCAATGCAGGATAAATTCACGCCGAAGAATATTGAGCAACCTTCCTGCATTGCTTATCAACCTAATGTCACAGGGAATATGCATCTCTCTCCCCAATTACTTAGCATGGTTCCCCACTTTAGTGGCAAACCAGATGAAGAGCCTCATCTCCATCTGCAAGACTTTTTCGATCTTTGCAGGACACAAAGCGTCCGAGGGCTTACCCCTGAACAAATCAGGTTAATCTTGTTTCCATTCTCCTTAAAACTTAATGCTAAACTATGGTATAATTCTTTGGAACCAGGATCAATAAATTCATGGGAGCAATTGGCAACAAAATTCTTGAAAGGATTCTTTCGAGCCCAAAAGACCAAACAGCTGAAAAGGGAAATTCAACTCTTCCAACAAAAAGATGGAGATTTATTCTTCGAAGCATGGAAGGATTTCAAAAACAAGCTTCTCAAGTGTCCTACACACAACATGCCTAAAGATGATCAGGTACAAGCTTTTTATGAGGGTTTAAATGATACTAACAAGGCAATTATGGATTCAGCTTGCAACGGGATCTTGATGAGGAAAAGTGATGAGGAGGCCATCGAATTATTTGAAGAACTTAGCGAGAACTCACAACAATTCTCAACAAGGGGAAGAGGCATTTCTAAAAAACAGGGAGTTTATGAAATTTCTGGTAGTAATAACATACAATTGGAAATGGCAAACATGAATAAAAAAATTGATATGCTTGTTAATGCAATGACAACAATGGGCAATGCGAAAAATCTAACAAAAGAAATTTGTGCAATTTGTTCTCATTGTGATCATACAACTGATACATGTCCCATGTCTTCGTTCACAGATCAGGAGCATGCAAACTATGTGGGGCAAGGAGTGTTCCCACCAAAGAACAACCCATTCTCGAGCACATACAACCCAGGGTGGAGGAACCATCCAAATTTCTCATGGAGCAACAATCAAGGAACCCAATCTTCACAAGGACATGCACGGAACTTCCAAATGGGAGGTGGGTTTGATAGGCCAGTTCAAGAACAGAAGAAGTTGGATTTTGAATCTACCGTTCTTCAATTGCTCCAACAACAACATCAAACAAGCAACCAACAAGGGCAAGCAATTCAGAAATTGGAAACTCAAATCGGGCAAATCGCAAAGGAGTTGAGTGAGAGAAAGGCAGGAGAGCTTCCTTCACAAACCATACCAAATCCTAGAGGCCAAGAACAGCTCAAATCAGTAACAAATCTGAGAAGTGGTAAGACAATTGAAAACAAGGTTGGAACACACACCGAAGAAGCAGAAACACAACCATCAAAAGTTTTGGGATCCAACAAGGTAAGTGAAAAAGAAAGAACAGTTTTGCCACCATTCCCTCAAAGGTTAGTCAAGCAAAAGAAAGAACAACATCTATTTGACATCTTTGAAACTCTCAGAAAGGTAGAAATTAATATCCCCCTACTTGATGCTATTAAACAAATTCCTTCTTATGCTAAATTTTTGAAAGAATGTTGTACTCACAAAAGAACATTTCAGGTTAGGGAGGATGTGGCTTTGACAGAAGAAGTGAGCGCTGTTTTATTAAGAAAATTACCTCCCAAATTAAAGGACCCAGGTAGTTTTACCATTCCTTGCAGGATTGGTGAGCACTTCTTTGAGAAAGCACTACTAGACTTGGGGGCAAGCATCAATCTTCTCCCATACACCGTCTATGAAAAGCTAGGATTGGGGAAACTCCAACCAACATCCATCACGTTGCAGTTGGCGGATCGCAGCATCAAAAGACCTAGAGGTATTTTGGAAGATGTCCTAGTTCAGGTAAACGATTTCATTTTGCCTGCTGATTTTGTTGTGTTAGACATGGAGGACTCTTCAATGCCATCTTCTCTACCAATCATTTTAGGTAGGCCCTTTATGAGTACGGCTGATATAAAAATTTGTGTTAAAAAGGGTACTATAAGCATGAAAATAAATGGAGAGAAAGTTGAATTTAAAATGTTTGATACACTAAAATTACCATATGATGATCATGAATGCTATAATGTTGATGTGGTGCAGGAGATTGTTGATCAAACATTTCAGGTACATAGCATAGAACCACTACAAGCTGCAATTACACAGTCTCTAACATTGTCTAATGTTGAACAGGAACACGATGACTGGAGGATAGCAGAAACAGTACATCACCTTGAAACTCCAAAGTCATATTCAGGTAAACTCGCACCAGCATTTGAAAATATTGTGACTGATGAAATTTGTGTTTCCTCGGACCAGTCGACTGGCGGACAGGATAAGTCGACTGACCCGACCACAACCAGGAACCAGTCGACTGTACTAAGACTTCCAGACATAGAGCTTAAGCAGTTGCCCGACCATTTGAAGCATGCATATTTGGACGAGAACCAGACGCTACTAGTGATAATTGCTGCAAACTTAAGTGCACAGGAAGAAGAGAAGTTGCTGAGGGTATTACGAGAACACAAAGGTGCAATAGGATGGACCATTGCAGATATCAAGGGAATAAGTCCATCCAAATGCATGCATAAAATACTTCTTGAAGACAACGCAAAACCAAGCAGGGAAGCATAGAGAAGGCTTAACCCACACATGAAGGAAGTAGTAAGAGCAGAGATTTTGAAGCTACTAGATGTTGGCATCATTTACCCGATCTCAGATAGCAAGTGGGTGAGCCCTATACATGTAGTGCCTAAGAAAAGTGGAGTCACAGTGGTGAAGAATGAAAAGAATGAACTTATCCCTACTAGAGTGACTACAGGTTGGAGGGTATGCATTGACTACAGGAAACTGAATAATGAAACCAGGAAAGATCACTTCCCTCTTCCTTTTATTGATTAAATGTTAGAAAGATTAGCAGGATATAGTCATTATTGTTTTCTAGATGGGTATAGTGGCTATAATCAAATTGCTATTGCTCCAGAAGATCAAGAAAAAACCACTTTTACATGTCCTTTTGGTACTTTTGCATACAGGAGGATGCCCTTTGGATTGTGCAATGCACCAGCTACATTTCAGAGATGCATGATGAGTATATTTTCAGACATAGTGGAAAGGTTCATCGAGGTATTTATGGATGATTTTAGTGTTTTTGGATCTTGTTTTGATGAATGCCTTAACCATTTGCAGCTTGTGCTTAAGAGATGTGAAGAATGCAATTTAGTGCTGAATTGGGAAAAGTGTCATTTCATGGTACAACAAGGTATTGTGTTGGGACATGTGGTGTCAAAAAGAGGCATAGAGGTGGACAAGGCAAAAATTGACATCATATCAAAGCTACCCCCTCCCACTACAGTCAAGGGTGTTAGGAGTTTTCTTGGACATGCAGGGTTCTATAGAAGATTTATAAAAGATTTTTCAAAAATCTCCAAACCCCTTTGTGACTTGTTGACTAAGAATGTTGAGTTTGCATGGATAGAAGAGTGCACAAATGCTTTTATTACATTGAAAAATCTTCTCATTTCTGCACCTATTGTCATGGCACCAGATTGGAGCCATCCTTTCAAGCTGATGTGTGATGCAAGTGATTATGCCTTAGGAGCTGTTTTAGGTCAGAGAATCAATAAGGTACCCCATGTTATTTACTATGCTTCTCGAACTTTAAACGATGCACAGCTAAATTATTCCACAACTGAAAAAAAAATGTTAGCTGTTATTTTTGCTGTAGAGAAGTTTAGATCATATTTGATTGGTTCTAAAGTTATTATTTTCACTGACCATGCTGCTTTGAGATATTTGTTTGCTAAAAAGGATGCTAAGCCTAGGTTGATCAGATGGGTGCTGTTGCTTCAAGAATTCGATCTTGAGATTAGAGACAAGAAAGGAAGTGACAATGTTGTGGCAGATCACATGTCCAGACTACTACATGAGGAAGAAGGAATTCTCCTACTGAATGAAAAATTTCCCAGATGAACAGTTATTTGAAATAAATATACCACAGGGGCAGTCGACTGGTAACAGAACCAGTCGACTGGTATCTCACTGCTCGTATTTTCCATGGTTTACAGATATTGTAAATTATCTCACTGCTCATGTTTTCCCTCCAGGTATGACAAGTCAGGAAAGAAAGAGACTGGTGGCCATGTGCAGGCACTATTATTGGGATGATCCTTATTTGTTCAAATTTTGCCCTGATCAAATTATAAGAAGATGTGTGGCAGATGAAGAACAAATGAGTATTTTACAACATTGCCACCAATATGCATGTGGAGGACATTTTGGACCAAAAAGAACAGCACTCAAGGTATTACAATCTGGATTTTATTGGCCTAAAGTATTCAAAGATGCTTTTTCTTTTTGCAGAACTTGTGACAAATGCCAAAGGACAGGCAACATCTCTTCTAGAAATCAGATGCCACTGCAAAACATCCATGTAATCGAGCTGTTTGACGTTTGGGGAATCGACTTCATGGGTCCCTTTCCTAACTCATTTGGTTATTTATATATCCTTGTGGGTGTGGATTATGTGTCTAAATGGGTCGAGGCTGTCCCCTCAAAAACTAATGATCACAAAGTTGTTATCAAGTTTTTGCAGGAGAACATTTTCACTAGGTTTGGTACACCACGAGCAATAATTAGTGATGGAGGGAGCCACTTCAATAACTTTCCATTTGCTTCTTTGATGAAGAAATATGGTATCACACATAGAGTGGGCACCCCATATCATCCTCAAACTAGTGGGCAGGTGGAGATTAGCAACAGAGAAATCAAGAGCATTTTGGAAAAGACAGTCAACACAAGGAGAAAGGATTGGTCGCTGTGCTTGAATGATGCATTATGGGCCTACCGAACAGCATACAAAACACCCATCGGCATGTCACCATACCGTTTAGTTTTTGGAAAAGCCTGTCATCTTTCGGTAGAATTGGAGCACAAAGCTTATTGGGCCATCAAAAGGTTCAATTTCGATATGAAACAAGCAGGCGACAAAAGAAGATTGCAACTAAATGAGCTTGAAGAGTTGAGGCACGACGCATATGAAAATGCAAAATTGTACAAGAAAAGGACCAAGTCGTACCATGATAAACAGCTAGCAAGGAAGGAGTTTTATGAAGGACAGAAGGTATTGATATACAACTTAAGATTAAGACTTTTTCCAGGCAAGCTCATGTCAAGATGGTATGGCCCATACATTGTCACAAAAGTCTTTCCACATGGGGCATTGGAGGTGCATAGCAAAGAGAAGAATCAAACATTCAAGGTGAATGGGCAGAGGGCGAAGCCGTACATTGAGATGAATTTAGAGCCGCACGAGGAAGATGTGAATCTTCAAACCATTCAATACATTGCATGACCTCATCAAGTCTAGCTGAAGACAGAAAACACAGCGCTTATTGGGAGGCAACCCAATTTTTCAGGGGAGTACTTACACTCTCTATTTATTTTATTTCTCTAATTATTTCTCTATTTCTTTATTTTCTTTCCTTCAAACTAGTTGGTAACACATGCCTATACTTTAAGTTTTGTGCGAACATTGAGGACAATGTTCCATCTAAGTTTGGGGGTATTAGTTAGTTACATTTGAAGTCTTTTGATTTTTTTTAGGATAAACAATTTCTTATAAAGTAAGAGTAAGAATACTTATTTACTTTAGGATTGTTGAGTTTCATAATGCATTACAAAATTATATGAGTCATGCGATTATACATAAAAAAATTGTGATGCTTTTTTCTGGTGATTATTCCCTTTAGATCTAGTCCTAAATTGAGTTTAAGTAAATAGAGTGATAATATATATATATATATATATATATATATATATATATATATATATATATATATATATATATATATTTGAATAAAGTCAATCTACTCCAATGTTTTGGGTGCTTAGTAACTAGGGGTATTCATCACCAATGTTTACCTTTACGTCAAACGGCAACTTGAAATATGAGTATGCAAAGCACTTTAAAGTTTGTGACCTGCTGAGTAACCGGGTGGATTCATCACAAATATTTTGCATTCACGTAAAAAGGCAAATGACAACTTTAGAGAAGAGACTGTAAAAAAAACAAAAAAAAAAAAAAAAAAAAAACACTCTAGTTTGCTACTCGGTTTGTAGTAGAGAAAAGGAATAATCACAGATTGAGTAGTCGCATACTATAACTACATTAATTGCATGACAAATATGATGAAGTTTGGGAATCATGAACAAATAATCGCACTGGAGAAAGTAGGTATGTTTAGTTTTACTTTATCTGAAATTGTTTATATTTTTATATGTTGATGCTCACATAATAAGAATTCTTGGTTGAGGCTATCATTATTATTCCCCTGTTCATAAATTCACTTTTTGCTTGAGGACAAGCAAAAGCTAAGTTTGGGGGTATTTGATGAACACAATATTATTCACATTTAGGAGCAATAATCTTAATGCAATTAGACATTTGAAGGCTCTATATGTGGTATTTAACTCTTATTTTCTCTTTTCCATAGGAAACAGCCTAAAACAGAGAAACGAAGCAGATTCAGGATTTTAAGGATGATACACAGAAAACTGCAGATCATCGGTCGACTGGTTCACCACAGCAGGCGACTGGACAGAGAAGTTGATTTTCCACAGCCGCTCGGTGCAGTCGACTTACTCCAAAGCACAGTCGACTTGGATGATCAATTATGAAATCTCCAGAAGTCTCGACACAGTCGACTGGTTCGAAGACGAGTCGACTGGTATGCGGCAGAGTTAAAAGATAAGATATTTGAAGATTCGTCCAAATCTAATCCAAATCAGAACAGAAAAGGAAGAATAGAAGAAAAGAGAAAGAAATAATACGCAGAGCAACGAGGGAGGAAATAAATAAAAGAAAAGGACTTTTTTATAAAAAGAAGAGTGCAAACCCTAATTCTCTAGCCGTGATCTATAAATACCAACCAAGAAGCATTATTCGGCTCTCTCTCTCTCTGACCTCTCTCACGCTTCTCCGCACACACCATCAGCCGGATCACAAGAGTTCCAGAATCGTCAAGTCATCAACAAAGAGCAGCACTTTATCAGCATAGAAGAAGGAAAAAGGAGATCAAGTACTAAGAAGAGAACGGCCGGTCGACTGTGTGACAGCCAGCCGATCCATCTGGCCGAACTACATCAGTTTATCCCTTCTCTTTCTAATTCTTTTATGTTAATCATGTATTCGAACTTGTTGATCAATAAAAGTCTTATTATGTGGAACTAATTTCATAGTTGGGAGATTGAAGCCGTAGTTATGTAATGCTAAGTTCTTCTGAATGTTACTCTTTTACTTATTGATTAAACCTGATTGAAAGAATAACAAATTTATATGAATCAAACTTGTTCAGATGTTCTAAGGGCAGTCGACTGAAGTGACAGCCAGTCGACTGACATACAGAACTTAAGATTATCAAGTTGTGCAGTGTAGATCTGAAGCTGTTATATGAGCATATTGAGACGACCCGTATCTCGTGCTCATAACTAGTAACACAGGAGTCCTTAGGGGTTCTTGGTTTAATCAACTTGAGGGATCTAGATCTGATACCAATTTCTAGAACCTTGAGTGTTTGTTCGTTTCCACTGTTCTTATGTTTTCTTTAAGTGCAACTTAGTAGATACCATGCTAAATACTTAATGAAAGAAACGAATTAGAGTAGATACCATGCCTAATTCTTGGCTTAGGGAAACATTACTTTAAGGAGTAGATACCATGCCCTTAAAGAGAACAAACATGAGTAATAAGAAGAAGTTCAGAAGGTGACTTAGCATTATTGACTATTGGTGGAAATCAAAACCCAACTACTTAATAGATATTTGTGATTCAGTATTTCTTAATTTAGTTTTAATCTTTTCATTTCTTTTAGACTTTTAGAACAATGCTTTATCATTCTCACTCTTTTTATTGATTAGTAAGTTAATTTCTACAATCTCTGTGGGATCGACCCTTGCTATTGCTACGCTTCTATTAACGATTCATACACTTGCGAGGTTTTAATTTGTGTCTAGTTTATCTATTTATTTAGATCATCTAGATAGCACAACATATTCTAAGATTGATCCTCTCACTAAGTTCTATAAATGCAAGGGATACGGCCATGTTGCTGGCAACTGTCCCAGCCCAGTAGGATCAACATCATAGAAGGTACAACTGTCATTACTGATGAGCCCGACAATGAGTTTACCTATGAACCTTATGTAAGTGATGACTTCGGTGAAGAAGAGGATGACCAGTCTCTCAACTGTATTCGATCGATCCAATCACCTCCATTGAATGTACCTGAGTCACCCATCTCTTCCCAAGTCACTTGGCAACCTATTATATGTTATCCCTATGTTAGAACATTCTAGAGTCACAGAGTCTGCATCCACATTTGCATCTCACATTCATGATTTGCATAGAAAAATTTTCAAGAAAATTAATGAGAATAATTTTAAATACAAGTTAATAGCAGATCCTACAAGGAAATTTATAACTCATGATGTTGGTGATGAAGTGATGGTTCAGATTCGTGAACGGTTTCCAGTTGGATCCGTTAAAAACTTGAATGTATGTGTTGTAGGCCCATTTAAAATTCTACATAAAATCAATGATAGTACTTATGTAGTTGACCTTCCTGAAGGTTTTGGTATAAGTAAGACTTTCAATATTGAGGATTTAGTACCCTATGAAGGTCTAAATTTAACCCTATAAATTCTCTTATAGATGAGCCTACCCTGCAACATAATTGTGAGATTTCCACGTGTTTCCCTTTACCTGATGTTATTTACCCACCGACAGACAAATTGGATAATATTTAGATAATCATATAATCTCTACTAGTAGAGATGGTGGTATTCATAGGTATTTGGTGAAATGGAAGAACAAGCTAATGTCGGAGGATACTTAGATTGATCGTGAAGAGCTCCAGCACATGGATCCAGATCTTTTGGAGCACTATAACATGATCACTGGTTCTGACTCGACTAGGTCGAGCTCTCTCCCACCCAGAAAGAATGATGAGGACATTGGTTATGCTTTGTTTTATTTTGAGATTTAGCACAATGTAGTAGTTTTGCATATTTGCACACTTTATTTTATGCATTAGAATATTTTGAAGATTTGTATTGAGATTTGTTTTGAGCCTATATATAGGCCTTGTGAATAATGAGAAAGTATGTTATTCTTGATTTAAAAAATTATTGTGCTGAGTTATTGCTTTGCAATTTTTTTCTTGTGCATGTGAGACCATAAGAAATTATTAGGATTTGTGAGTGTAACGCCCCTGCCCCAAACTCATATTATTTATTTATCAGACAAATTATTTATTATTTAGTACAACTGCCCACCACAGGCTGCCTCTCAAAAGATGGTTAATTGGATTGGTGACTCTTAATCATAGGCATTATTATTTATAGTTAATTATTC
This sequence comes from Hemerocallis citrina, assembly GCA_017893485.1. Classification (NCBI taxonomy): domain Eukaryota; kingdom Viridiplantae; phylum Streptophyta; class Magnoliopsida; order Asparagales; family Asphodelaceae; genus Hemerocallis; species Hemerocallis citrina. The sequence goes on along the minus strand of CM030365.1, from coordinate 16,963,609 downwards.
TATTTGTATTCCTGATGTGGGAAAAATTCATTCACTCTCTCTCTTCTTGCAAACTGCACAGTCGAAAGCAAGTGGGCCCCCTGTGCCACGTCAGTTCTCAGCTGCAACAGCAGCACACTTCCTCCTGGGCGGCCCCACACGTCGCCACATCACCAGGTGGCGTCAGCAAACCAAAGCAGCCTCCGCTGCTTCTTTATACCGAGTGGGCCCCCCGAACAACACTAATTCCATATACAACCCCCATAGGAATTTCTATGGGGAAGCTCCAATTCCTTATATTATATATATATAGAGCAATGCTTCATTGAAAACACAAATGTTGTGAAAACTCATGAAAACCACCTAGGTCATTGTTGAGAACAACGGCCTAGGTTATAATAACCTAGACCGTTGTTCCCAACAACGGCCTAGGTTGTTTTCACATTTTCAACGCTATAATAGCGTTTTCAATGGAGCATTGCTTTATATATAAGAGCAATGCTCCATTGAAAACGTGAAAACAACCAGTTTTCACAACATTTGTATTTTCAATGAAGCATTGCTCATATATATATATATATATAGTTTTCACAACATTTGTATTTTCAATGAAGCATTGCTCATATATATATATATATATATATATATATATATATATATATATATATAATAAAACACAAAGAAAGCTATCAAGTGGCTCTCCTTCAATCCCCCCAAAATCAAAGGTCGGGATATATATATATAGAATAAAACACAAAGAAAGTTATCAAGTGGCTCGCCTTCAATCCCCCCAAAATCAAAGGTCGGGATCTATCCTCACAAAACACATTTTCCCCCCAAAAGTTCCCCCGAAAACTCAAATTCAAATTCAAATTCCCCCAAACAACTCATTTATTTATTTAATGATCTCTCTCTCTCTCTCTCTCTCTCTCTCTCTCTCTATATATATATATATATATATAGTCCCCTTCGGTTGCACACTACTTTTGGTGAGTACTCCGTGAATACTCACGAAATAGAGCACCTATGACAAATCCGAACCGCTCATATTGTTCTATATACCTTAGATAGACTAACAATAAAAATCAAGTAATTTGAAGTTCATTTGCCCATCCATCATGTTGTTAGAATTTTCAGCCATACAATTTTGTGATGATGTAAATCATGGGCAAATGAACTTCAAATTACTTGATTTTTGATTGTTAGGCTATCTAAGGTATATAGAACAATATGAGCGGTTCGGATTTGTCATATGTGCTCTATTTCATGAGTGTTCACGGAGTGCTCACCAAAGTAGTGTGCAACCGAAGATTTCTCTCTATATATATACACACACATATGGAAATATGGGCTTTTATACCTCAATTTATAATTATTTTCACCATATACTAATGGAAACATGGACTTTTATTTACAACTAATTATTGTCAAATTATTCAAACTTCAGCTACATAATTGTTGATTTACTGTTTACAAGACTTTTCATATGTTGTATCGTTCTGAAGACGTGTCGTAGGCACGTGGCCACGGGCAAATCTAGTATATATATATATATATATATATATATATATATATAAAATAAAACACAAAGAACGCTATCAAGTGGCTCTCCTATAATCCCCCCAAAATTAAAGGTCTAAATCTAACCTCAGAAAACACATTTCCCCCCCCCCCCCCCCCCCCCCCAAAAGTTCCCCCCCAAAACTCAAATTCAAATCCCTCCCAAAACAACTCCTTTATATATTTAATTCTCTCTCTCTCTCTCTCTCTCTCTCTCTCTCTCTCTCTCTCTCTCTCTCTCTCTCTCTCTCTCTCTCTCTCTATATATATATATATATATATATACTTATGGAAACATGGACTTTTATTTACAACTAATTATTGTCATACTATTCAAACTGGAGCTATATAATTGTTGATTTACTGTTTACAAAACTTTTTATATACTGTATCGTTCTGAAGACGTGTCGTAGGCACGTGCCCACAGACAAATCTAGTATATATATATATTTGAAATTATAGGGTGTTACACCCCCCCTCCCCCTTTCAGAAGTCAGCATCCTCGCTAAGTACGAGGCATGCACAATCTAGTGCAAGATCTCCTTTTTAGCCGATGTGGAATGGCGTACCCTGATTCTGCGGAATGTCCAGCCCCCTAGCCTACACCGTGGATTTACCGGGTGTATCCTCAGTCGTGAACATTCCTAGGGACCGCAGTTCTTTACCGGCCCATTTCATCGACCTTGCCTACCCCTATCCCACACATGTAGATTTACTGGGCGATCTGACCCAACCTCGCTCCATCTCAGGCATAACCACCATTATGTACCCACACCCGATGTCGAAAGTCGGCTCTGATACCATTTGTAACGTCCCTGCCCCAAACTCAGACAAATTATTTATTATTTAGTACAACTACCCACCACAAGCTGCCTCTCAAAAGGTGGTTAACCGGATTGGTGACTCTTGATCATAGCCATTATTATTTATAGTTAATTATTCTATTTATATTTTTGATGTGGGACAAATTCATTCACTCTCTCTCTTCTCGCAAACTGCACAGCCGAAAGCAAGTGGGCTCCCTGTGCCACGTCAGCTCTCAGCTGCAACAGCTGCACACTTCCTCCTGGGCAGCCCCACACGTCGCCATGTCACCAGGTGACGTCAACGAACCAAAGCAGCCTCCGCTGCTTCTTTATACTGGGTGCCCCCCCCGAACAACACTAATTCCATAAACAACCCCCCATAGGAATTCCTATTGGGCAGCTCCAATTTCTTATATATATATATATATATTTGAAATTACAGAGTGTTACAGTGAGAAATCCTAGGAAAGTATTAGGGTTTGTGAGAAGCTCTAATTACACCCAATTCTCCAAATCTTTATTCAAACCCTAAACCCTTTATTTCCAAATCTCCACCCAAACCCTAAGCTACTCCTACAGCCACTCTCCCTCTCTCTCTCTATCCTTATTCTTCTTCTTCCCCTCCTTCTTGGGTGAATCCCGAAACCCAACACCCCAAGCCCCATCGTTCCCCTCTCCAATCGACCATCCCGAACCCCTCTTCTCTTTGCTGTCGTTAACTCCCTCGCCGCCCTCCTCTCCCCTTCCTCCACGCCTCCGCACCCGTTGACAGCCCCACGACGACCTCGCTACATCCCTGAGCTCCTTGCTCCTTCTTCCTACAGTCGCCGAAGCCCTCCCATCACCACCTCTCTCCACTGCCATCCAAGCGCCCCCTCTCGCTCGCGACCGCCACTTACAACTCGCAGCCCGACTAGCGAACGCCGACAACACCACCAACCGGCACCGCCACAGCCCCTATCCGCGACCTCGATAACTTCTTTCCTCTTCTCAATTATGTATGATAATGCTTTATCGTCTCTAGATTATTATCTGAATTTTTCTGTCGTCCACAAATATTGAGTGTGTGTGCTTTTACTTGACAATTAGAGCACGAATCGTTATTGAATATCTTACTTGCTAATCACAATTAGGTATATTTGTTGATTGTTAGGCTCAAACGTTAATTGGGTTTGTTAAACTAATTCATATCTTGAAAATCCATAAAACCAATTATTAATTTTAATTTCCAACTTAATCTGCATTACATGTTGGTAAATTTAATATTTAAAATTCTTAAAAATTCTCTGCTTATGGTTAAGTTTACATCAGATATCTTTTACAGGAACAAGAACTCCAACAAACATTGCAATGGTACTCATCATCTCCATCACTGCCTTCATCGCCATCTTCCACCCACAGATTATTAAGCTTTTGAACTTCCCCCCTCTTTTCACTTCTTCGAATTTCCATATTACTCTCAATTCTAGAATTGAAAATAGTGAAGTTAGGGTTTAATACCTCGTCTACTGGATTCGGATGAGGAGTCAATTGAGAAGCCGATTGAGGAATCGATTGAGGTCTTGACGGTTGAATCCATGACAGACTACTCTCTATCTCTTTCATTTGCCCTATGATGTAATCGAGCTGCTTCGACATTAATTTTAGCTGCAAACTCATTGCTCGGATCTCCTCCTTCACCCACGATGTGCCTCCGACGTCTCACTCGTCGCCGTTGATGAAGGCCCAGTTTGATACCAATTTGTTAGGGACCAAAATCTGAGCTTGAATGGAATCCGCCATGGATTTGAAATTAGGGTTTGAAGAAGAAGAATTGGATACGAGAAATTGGGAAAATTCTATTAAGTTCTTGATTTTCCTACAAATGAGCTAGATGCATCTTTTATAGAGCAACTATTACATCAAAGCACGTGCAGCTACCGTATAATAGAATAACTCCCTGCCTTAGACTCATTTACTACCCAACCCGGTTACACAACCTGACCCAAAATACTGCTTCAGTAATGAACAGTAACTATACAAAGTAAACATTCAAAAAGAAATATAGCAACAACTGATACTATGATATACTCTGATACATTCTTCTCCAAATCTATACTCAATCATCTCCAGTTATTCAGCCAGTAACACTGAGTTAGACTCCTGACTACAACTGATTTCGCCATTAGTAATGAACAGTAACTATACAAAGTAAACATTCAAAAAGAAATATAGCAACAACTGATACTTTGATATACTCTGATACATTCTTCTCCAAATCTATACTAATCATCTCTTGAGTTATTTAGCCCGTAACACTGATTTAGATTCCTGACTACAACTGATTTCGCCATTAGTAATGAGATCAAGAACTAGGGTTAGGAATAGGAAGATTTGAGGGAAGGAACTTGCTGATTTTATTTCATGATGGAAAACTTATTACATCACAGTATTTATAGTGCGAAGAGATTGGGCGGTTATGCTACAGGACAACAGACCAAAGCACGTGCAACATGCATGGCTCTCTACCGGCCATCTCAGCATTAAAGAACAGTGCATATTGCATGTGATTTACAGATACTAAAAGAAAAAATGGATACAGACTCATAACAACTCCACTTTCTGAACTCGAATATTCTGATGATTGTATCCAGCTCCGTCATGCCTCTCACGTCCCTGACAACTCCACCCCCTCAAATTGAGCTTGTCCCAAGCTCAAAATCAGGTTACTCATACAAAAATCATCAATTTCCACCCATGTGGCCTTGCATACAAATGCCTTGCTCCATTGCCAGTGGAAGTTGGCACCATCTCTTCTCTGAGTAAGACCTTCGGACTTCTTCCATTCGGGGAGGATGAACTTGGTGCAATCCTATATTTACGCTTCACCTTAAACAATTTTCCAGTTCCCCTCCTTTTTTTCTACTTTGTAGACAGAAATCGCTTGGAATCTGAAGGAGACACATAGCAGTCATCTATATACGCAACAGTAGACGCTTCACTGGATCCGGTAGGTTCTTTCAAGTTAGTAATAGCTTCTAGTATAAGATTCTCTATCTGCGCTTCAGATTTCTTTGGAGGAGATATTTGCATAGGTTCAGTTGATATCAAAATATGCTTGGCACCAGGCAAGAAAAACAAACTTGATGTGGCAGTAAAATGGGCACCATGAAAAATTTTTGTCAGAGAACACTTCACAACAGCAACATTCATAGCAAAAAGAGGCTTCCTCTTCTTCTTCTTCTTCCCATCAGCATCTTCCTTTTTCTGTGTCAAATTCTTCCAGCAGATCAACTATCTCATTCTCCTCAACACTTGCATGAATGTGTAATACTGCCTTATAACCAGCAGTTAATAAAGCATTATCGAGCAACTCAAGAGTTTGCAACTGAGCTTCAAATTCAAAGAAGGCACCAACTGGGTTTGGGTAGGAAGCATCAAGTTGATATTTCACAACTAAACGAAAGAGGGAGTCTCCACCAACATCATTCCGCCAAAGGTATCTGCACTTGACATTCTATTGAGGCTGATGCTTCAATGTGACCAATGCTGCCATAGCCTCTATAGATCCAAAGCTTAAAGTGAAGATGGCCAAACTTTTAATAAAAATCACTGTTCTCTGCATATCATATTGGATTTCTCCATTAAACCCTCCAACAAAAGTCTGAACCCAAATTGTTTTCACCATCTCCAAACAAGCAATGTAACTTCTCAAATCCTTGCTGATACATAAGTATTGAACTTATTGGCTTAATTCTAAAGAGTGCCTTAGCTGCTTCTTGATACATTCTACTGTTAAACCCCTCACAAATTCCCTCACGAAATAATTACCATGTGATTACCCCTTCATCCCACTTGCTTGCAGCTTGCGCACCAAAATATTCAACGAAGAGTACATCAATGATGGAAAGGGTACTACCTTTCAAAATAACAAAGTTGAAGCCTCGGCAGTGGATGCATATTCTGCCATCACAAACTTTTTGTGGTGTGAGAGCCAAATTCATACGAGCAGAGATCTTCCATATATGAATGAAATTGGTTATACCCCTACTGCACTCCTCTCCACACCCAGCTAGAATTTTGAGGAGTACTGTCTGTAGCGATGGACAGTTCTTTTTGAGGTATTCAAAGTCACTTGCACACGTTATAGCTGCAAGGTTTTCAGCTGCTAATTTGAGACAAGCAGCCTTCAAATCTGATGCATAATAACAGTTAGCCAATGCAAGAGTGCTAGCAACACTGTTCACGGTTATACTTTTACAAATATAAGATTCACACCTCACTCGAAGCCTATCCAGCCAATATTTGTCAGCAACAACTAGTAAATTTGCAGCTAGAGTATCAGCTACATAATATTTTTGCAGGACTTGATGCCACCATAATCTCATCTTCGACAAGGGTATTCATATATAAGAGATGGAGCATTGCCTTGAAAGCCTTAGGTTCCATATCAAATTATCAATGACAACAATCTTATTCATTCCACCATCAGAAATCAGTATCTTTTTGCTACTCAAATATGACCTTCTATTCAGCAAAAAAAATTAGCTACAATTGACACATTATTGAAAAGGCAAAATTCCATAGTTTCATCGGGTTCAGTGTGATGCCTTGGATGTCTAACATTAGCCCAAACATAATTCAATTTCCCATTAATACTCTTTCACATGCATCAATATTTTGGAAGTCAAACTTTCTTGAACTGATACTCCTGATCCCATGTCTTTTGGTATGAACCAAAGCTATATGATTATCATCGGTTGGCTTGGCATTCATGATTCATTACTTCGCATCTCTTATGTGAGGCATTTGAGAAAATAGGTGGAGGACGACCATTGAGTAACACCTTGTCACAGTGAACACTGGATTCTCTGGGAAGAAACAACGATTCACAAATAATGGATTTTTGAGTGATGTCATAAGCAGACTCCTTACAAGTTACACAATCACATCTCTCCTTCGTATACCCATGGTACCATTGGTTGGCATCTCCATTAAGGAATAAGGTAGCATACTTCATTTGTTGAGTTTCATTAACTGTATCTTCCATATTGTAATATGTTTCTTCTTGTCCTTCATTCTCTTCATTCACAACACTAGCATTTTTCAGTTTCTTAACCTCAGCCAGCTCAGAAACAGGAATTGTCTCTCTACTCTCTGGTTCGAGCATTTCACCAAACACCATGGATGACTCCTCACGAGTATTTCCATCAGCTTCAAAATTCAACAAACTTTCACTAACTACTCCATCTCTATTCTTTCCAATGGTAATAACAACTTCATTCCCATCACTCATAATCACCTCATCTCCAACAATGTCAAAAGTAGGGCCAAACCCATCAATGAACTCTCCAAGAACATTGACCAAGAAATTTCATGAATTCACGGTTTGACGTGCCTATAGAACCATTGTGATGCTCTACCTCTCAGATGTAGTGTAGCACGTTCAATTTTTGAGAATCGGAGATCGCCAGGAATCTCATAAAATCGAAACATTTCTTAATTCCATAAATCGATTACAATGGATCACCTTCTTTAAAAACTGGAAACTCTGAAAAGTTCATCTTAATTGAAACTCCTTTAGAATTAATAGACATGAGGTTAGGAATAGTTACCTCCTTGATCGGAATTTGACGATGAACAATCAGGTACAAAAGAGGAGCAGGGCGGTTAACCTCGATATAATCACATCTATTCTTAACAGCGATGCCTCAAACTTCCCCTCCATTTTGATTGACGTCGCTCGGATCTTCTCCCTCACAATTGCCATTTTGATTGACGTCGCTCGGATCTTCTCCCTCACATTCGACGTGCCTCCGACACCTCGCAAGTCGCCTTCGGTGAAGGACCGCTCTGATACCAGCTTGTCAGTTGTTGGATTACATGTATTACTGACTGCAATTGATTTTGCCATTAGTGATGAGCTCAAGAACTAGGGTTAGGGAATAGGAAGATTTGGGGGAAGGAACTTGCTGATTTTATTTCCTGATGGACAACTTATTACATCACAGTATTTATAGTGATAAGAGATTGGGCAGTTATGCTACCTACCATCTCAATATTTTTAAAAAAGTGCATATTTCACGTGAAACACAGTGATACCAAAAGAAAAAATGGATACAGATTCATAACTAAACTCTGAACTCGACTATTCCGATGATCGTATCCAGCTCCGTCATGCCTCTGACGTCCCTGACAATTGTGTGCTATATTCTTAGCTCCCTGAGATTAATAAATTTAAAAATAAAAAACCGAATAATAAGCTACAAGTAATGTGATTGTTTAACATTCAATCCTTGATTTGATAAGAATAACTCACATCCTGCACGCAACTCTTCCACCAATATTACAAGCTCAGCCGTTCAACAAATGTAACTTTCTCACTCAGGTACAGAAAAAGAAACGGATAAAACTCAAAGTTGAAGTCAGAGAAGTGCCTAATGTGAAAATGATGATACAACAGCAAGATCTCACTTCAAAACTCAGTGAGGAATGCATGAGAAAAATAATAATAATAATAATAATAATACAAACCGCAAATGGAATGTGTTTATTTTTAGCAGTGAATCCTATAATTAGTATACACTCATATGTTGGGGAAAAGGGGCAAAAAAAACTCAGATTTACACTGCAATGCTAATTTATTGTGTTTTTGCATATCTGCTTGTTTCTTCCGCCACCTGTGCCCATATGCTTGCAGATTTCTCTGCATATCCAACCTAATTAACACCACAAAAAGATGTTGACATCAATTACGTGGAAAAAATGGTCTGGAAATGAATAACTAACTGCCATCTTATTAACATATGGATATTTTTTTTAAAAAGTTTGTTTAAAGACAAGTTTGAAAATAAACAGACATGAGGTGTTGATGCAATTAGATTCAGGTAGTATTAATCTGGGTCCTTTGTTAGCAAGGGTCTGTGTTGGGTAAGTAGTGAAGGGAATCCTCCATTCACTTGTGAATTCTCTGTTTGGCTGGTGACGAGGTATAGTTTGGACGAAATCCTCCATTATATGGGAATCACATTCCCCCATATAGTGGGTCTCATTCACCTATTTTGTGGGCAGAAACAAAATACAAATGAGTGAATGACTTAACATATCCTCACATATTTCCAGCTACAAATTCCACCACTCCAGCCACCCACCTCTGCCCACCACAGCTGCCAACACCACCACGAAACGGCTGCCGCCACCACCATTGTTGCTATGATGACTGCCATCGCTGCTCTAGCCGGTGTTTCCGCCGCCACACCACTACAACCATCTGGCACCTCTATTGAACCCATCACCCACCATTGCTCTCTCCTCCCTCTCATTCTGTTCTACCACCACCGAAAGGGTATTTTGGTAAAAGTAACATTCTTGGGAATGCACTTTACCACACCAAAACACAGTAATGGATGATTCACAAAAATGTAAAGTATACTACCAAAGAAATTAATGAGGATTCCCCATAATGCAATACCCCTCTATTACATTCTCAGACATCCATTCCGGGGAATACTCCAATATGATTACAAAACACTTCCTGAATCCTACTACCATATTTTTTCGCTAGGATATCCTACTACCATATGGTAAAGAAATAAATGAGGAATAGGTGCCGTACTAAAAATTAAGTTAGAGAACTTCATCCATTTGTTTCGATCAGACTTAGTCCATTCTCTTGTCAGTTTAATTGAAAACATTTTCCCATTAGAATATTAAAATAATTTCACACAAAGAATGACTGGTTATAGAAGGCCAGTGATGACATTCCCCTTGCTTGAGCTGGCCATCTTCCACCACCACCTTTTCCAAATCCAAGATGGTGAAATATACTTGTCTTCTCTAGTAAGTAATAAGCACAACCAAACCCTTTTTTGGAACTATTATGAGTATCTAAAAGATAATAAAACAGTCTACACACCAACATACTCTCTAATACACTGGTATACTGAACTTCAGGTGGTGCATATCCCACCAATGGCAAAGCATGTTTTCAGGTAAAAAGATTATTTCTATGACCAAGCAGTGTCCACTTGATCTTGGAAGTATATTGGGGTTTAATATCTAGTGTGCCCCTACTCAGATCACAATTTCTAAATTAGAAACTAATGTATCTACCCAAACAAAAACAAAAACCAAAGAAACAAAAAACAAAAGGAAAAACAAAACAAAAACTTGCATATCTGAACAACCTAAAATTGCTGATCGTGTGTTGGGGTTTAATATCTGGTGTTCTACACAAAGCAATTTCCAAATTATCAGCTCCCGTATCTACCCAGAAAAACAAAAATAAAATAAAACAAAACACCACATAAAGTAACTATCTAAACTACCTAAATTTGATGATAATGTGACAGATCCTAGCAGTTTTGGATAACTAAAAGCATGGTCACAGTAACAGCTGCTTATTAAGAAAAAGCAAATTCATTGAAGAACATAGGATTTTCTTGGGGATGAAACTTGAAAAAAGAAAACACTCTAGGTAATACCTGATTTATTACAAATCCTTCTAGCATGCCCAAAAAGTCAACACGTCTTTCTCTATCTAGTCTCTCAAGTTCGTTCCTGTTGTTCTCCTGCATTTTGATAAAGAAGGATTAGGATTAGCTTTCAAGTCTGATAAGGCAAATGTATAGCAACCTGGTAAAATAGAAGTTAAGGTCTTTGTCACCGGCTTTCAGTTCTAATACTATTGATTCTTTTATAGGGATTGTCCAGTAGTATTGGGTAAAGATAAGAAGAATCCGAAGGGTTGAATCAATTATGTGGAAAAGGGCATGTTGCTAAAAAAAATTATATAACATAGTAATAATGCATAATATACGACCTAAGTACAATTATCTTCTCAGAAATATATGAGTAACAGTAATAACAATAAATGCTATCAAAGTTTATACTGCTCTAATAAAATAGAAGTTAAGGTCTTTGTCACCGGCTTTCAGTTCTAATACTATTGATTCTTTTATAGGGATTGTCCAGTAGTATTGGGTAAAGATAAGAAGAATCCGAAGGGTTGAATCAATTATGTGGAAAAGGGCATGTTGCTAAAAAAAAATTATATAACATAGTAATAATGCATAATATACGACCTTAGAGCATCCACAGTCGTTTGCTAAAATTTCCAAATATCCAAATTATAGCAAACGATCCCCAAAACCATGCTGCAGTCGTTTCTCAAATTTGGATAATATGGCAAAGCTGCTATTTCTATTTCTCAAATATGAGAAACCATATGAGCTTTCTCAAATTATAGAGGACGGGGTATGATACCCCGTCTCTTCTATATAATATTTTTTTAATCTTATCAAACGGAGAATGATACAGCGTCCCACATATTTTATAATTTTTTTTTTTAAAAAAAGAGGTAGGACGGGGAATGATACTCCGGACGGGGTATCAAACCCCGTCTCTCTAATTAAATGCAATTTTTTTTAAAAAAAAATGGTTCAAACGGGGAATGATACCCCGTCCGGGGTATCAAACCCCGTCCCATACTCATGCCAACTCTGCCATAAAGAAGGAATGCATTTAATGCTTCAAGGAATGCATTTAATGCTCCATGGGTTAATTAATACTGATGGTAGGTTTAGAGTAGTTTTTAGGTTTAATTAGTTTCTTAATTAGGTTTAGTAAATATTATAATATTTAATTTAGTTAATTAATATAGTTTAATATTTAATAAGTAATTAATCTTTTTTTAATTTATTGTAAATTGGGACGGTAAATCATACTCCGTCGGAAACGAATATGAGAAAATTTTAGCAAACGACGAGTGCAGCGAATTGGTCCATTTCTTATTACTGTAGCTCCCATTTTTTGAGAAATAAGAAAAACGACTGTGGATGCTCTAAGTACAATTATCTTCTCAGAAATATATGAGTAACAGTAATAACAATAAATGCTATCAAAGTTTATACTGCTCTAATAAAGAATGAAGATGAGAAAGATATAGCAATAAGTTAAGAAAACAAAACAAGGATATTCTATAAACTCCAATAGAAAAGATATCTATCTTTTGTAGTTGTTATAATTTTATTCCAAACAATTGGAGACATAAAACATGCAACATGTTTTGTTGCAAGAAAAGTTTCCATTTCCGAGCAAGTTCATAGTCATTGCACTGTTGTTGCATTTTAATAGAACACCATGTAACCTCATATGCTGTTGCAAATTAGCATTTGCAATAGAAATTAAATAACTGATTTACTACCAAAAAACTAAGCAGTTAAAATCGGTCATCAGAACAAATCGGTACAATTAATGATAAATCGGTTAATCGGAAATAATCGGGGATTGAGTCAGAAAAATCGTGTGCGTGTGTACATATCTATATAATAAAACACAAAGAAAGCTATCAAGTGGCTGTCCTTCAATCCCCCCAAAATCAAAGGCCCAGATCTAACCTCACAAAACACATTTTTCCCCCAAAACTCAAATTCAAATCCCCCCCTCAAAAAAAAACAACTCATTTATTTATTTAATTATCTCTCTCTCTCTCTCTCTCTCTCTCTCTCTCTCTATATATATATATATAATAAAACACAAAGAAAGCTATCAAGTGGCTCTCCTTCAATCCCCCAAAAAATTAAAGGCAAAGATCTAACCTTACAAAACATATTTCTCCCCCAAAAGTTTCCCCCAAAACTCAAATTCAAACCTCTGACCCAAAACTCCTAGATTTTTTTCTCTCTCCCCCCCTCCCTCTTCTATTCAAAAAGTTAAGAAAATAAAAATAAAATTTTAAAAACTTTAAAAATAATTCAAAAAAAATCAAAAAAAATCATATAATATGTTTTTTGCTCTATGTTTGCTACTTCAATTAATTTGCTGGACCTCTAAAACTATTTTATATGATCAAACAAGGTGCACCGTTCTGAAGGCGTGCCGTAGGCACGTGTCAACGGGCAAACCTAGTATATATCTAATAAAACACAAAGAAAGCTATCAAGTGGCTCTCCTTCAATCCCCTCAAAATCAAAGGCCTAGATCTAACCTCAAAAAACATATTTTTCCCCCAAAAGTTTCCCCCCAAAATTCAAATTTAAATCCCCCACCCAAAACAACCCCTTTATTTATTTAATTATTTCTCTCTCTCTCTCTCTCTCTCTCTTCTATTCAAAAAATACAGAAAATAAAAATTTTAATTTTTTTTTAATTTAAAACCAAAAAATTTAAATTTTAAAAACTTTAAAAATAATTCAAAAAATTAAAAAATCAAAAACTTATAAAAAAAAATTAAAAATATTAATTTTTTTTAATTTAGAAATATTAAATTAAAATTTTGAAAAAATAAATTTTTTAAATTTTTTGAAATTTTAGAAATAAAACTTTAAAATTTTAAAAATAAATGTTTAGATTATTGGTATTATAGATACCTTCACACATGCACTTGCGTTACCGTTGTATTTAGACATGCTCATAACGGTTATGGGATTAGAGTAAGCACTATAAAACCTATATGATAATGTCCTTGCATAACTATTACAAGTATCTAAAATTGATGCTGAAGTTTAAAAAAACTATATGCATTTCAGGTAAGTTCAAGCTAATGATCAGGAAGACGATAATTGAGCTTAAAGGTAGATATACTACTTCCTCATATAATATGTTTACTACTTCAATTAATTTGCTGGATCTCCAAAACTATTTTATATAATCAAACCAGGAAGACGTGCCGTAGGCACGTGTCAACGGACAAACCTAGTATATATATATATGGAAACATGGACTTTTGTACCCCAATTTATAATTATTTTTCACCATATACTAATGAAAACATGGACTTTTATTTACATCTAATTATTGTCATACTATTCAAACTTCAGCTACATAATTGTTGATTTACTGTTTACAAGACTTTTCATATGATGTATTGCCCTGAAGACGTGCCGTAGGCACGTGGTCTCGGGCAAATCTAGTGTGTGTATATATATATATATATATATATATATATATATATATATATATGAAAAAAATATAAAAATCGATATATCCTATCTGAAGTATATGATCAAGAGAATCTATGTTTTGAAATACCAATTAACACATGAAATATCAAGTTTAATGTCACTAATTAAGTAAGCATACCTTAAAACTCAGAGATAACAAATTCAAAATATAAATAAATAGTAAACAATCAACATCCATCTTCATATTCATGGTTCACGTTTAATGTCACATTCACACCCAACTACATATTCATAATTCACATTTAATGTCACATACAAAAAAAACTAAATATAAATAAACATTTCTAGTTTTTCACTCATTGTCATGTTTAATACTAAAACGCAAAATACCACAACAAAGTGAAGCAAAGTCAAATAGATACAATATGAAGGAAGCATGGTACATCGCGATAGTCGCAACGACTTGGACACTCTGGCTTGAAAGGAACAACTTTTATTTCGTGGCTATGTAATAATTGCACCCATGGAAAACTCACACAAATCATGCACTTGATTTCCTTCTGGGCAGAGGGAGCAACTGCAAGAGTCGAGTCAGGAAGCGCATCTCGGAGCAATTCCCTTAGCAGAAAAATGACAAGGAGATCCAGATTGGCCTGACCATGAGCTAGAGCCTACCCCCAGGGCAGTGGTTGGGAGTATTATGCTTTTTTATATGTTCTATATCTTTGCTTTTGGTATTGCCTATCCTTCTAAGGTTGTTGGAGGTTTATTTTATGTACTTCTTTTCTTGCTTGGCCTAGGATTTCTATCTGTTAGATATTATATTACATAGCTTAGTCTCATATCATAATATATATAAGTTTAATCTTTACTTGTCTCCTATATATAGGAGACATTGTACTCAATTATAAAAGATCCAATAATCTTTTCTCAATCTCTCTGTTAACCTTAACATGGTATCAGAGCCCTAATCCCTAATCTCCCTTCTCATCCCTAATCCATAACCCTAATTACACTAATCCTCTTCTTGTTGCCTTCAACAACAACAAAAGCCAACAACAACAGCAAGAGCGGCATCAACACTAGCAAGAACCAGCAACAACTTCAAGAGCGGCATAAAAAACAACCTCTTCTTCTCCCTCTTCAAGAACAGCACCCAAAACCCATCTCCTACTCCTTGTTGTCTTCATACCCGACCATCGTACCCAAGCTCCCTCTTCCCTAGCCATACCCAACCACTATACCCCTGCTGCCTTCATACTCGACCACCATATAAACCCATACCCGACCACCATATAAACCGAAAGCTCCATCTCAAATTGAAACTCCATCAGCCCTACCCTACCCGAAACCATCAGCAATCCTGGCATAGTTTCCCTTCCCGAACCCAACTCCCGAAACCCTAGTCGCCTATTCCCTTCCAAAATTTTCCAATTCCAAATCCCCTTAAAACCCTATATACCCTACCCGACCTGTTTCAAAAAACAAAACAAAAACAAAGAAAAAAAAAAATCCGACCCAATACCCAAACCCTAACCCTACTTCAGCCTACTACCCAACCCTAACCCTACTTCTTTCTGCTTCTGCTCCATTTGTCGCGGTTGCCGCCACCGCCGTCCGTCGTCATCAAAAACAAAAAACAAAAAAATAAAAAAATTAGCAGGTACTAGTGCGTCTTTATGGAACCTCCGGTTCATCAGTATCTTTCCATATCCACCGACTTTCCGGCTACTGCATCTTTCCCTTCGCTCATCCCTGATCCCGGCGTCGACAACAACATCCTCCTTATCTCTGCCCCACCCCTTCTTCCGGCACCAGCAACACCCCGATCCCGACAATGGCAACAACGTCGTCCTTATTTCGATCCCTACCACAGCATCATCAGTCTCATTCCTCATCGTCGTACTCCTTCCTCTACATCTTCTGCCATTACCGTTACTCCAGTTTTTCCATCTCCTGCTAATTGGGTCAATCTTCAGCATCGCCTCGTTCAGCTAGAACTCAAGTTCTTGGGTCAGTTTGCCAATGCTGGCTCCTCGCTCCCGCATTCTCTGTTACACCCCGTATGACTTCTTTCTAAATTTTAGATTTCGGTGCTAACATCATCTTACTACTAATTATACACTGCTCAACACCAGCACTACACTTTCCTCTCTCCATCACTTCACACAGCCGATGGGTCACTACTTCTCACTACACACTTAGGATCTATTAGCTCTCTCACTTTCACATTGTCCTATGTTCTTTATGCTCCCCAATTATCCATGAACATTATTTTATTAGTGCTCTGTGCGATAGTGGCCTTGTCGTTACATTCAATACTTTAGGTTCTTTTATTAAAGATCAACACACTGGACATGAGTTTGAGTGTGCTAGTCAATATGGTCGTCTATATCATCTAGATTTTCTACACACATGGATCTCATTCTAGTTTTGTTGGTGATGTGTCCTCTAATAACGATCTGTGGCACAGATGTTTAGGTCATGTTAGTGAGTCTCGCCTCAAGACTTTAGCCCGTAGTGGTGCCCTTCACCATCTTTCTTCTACACATTTGTCTATTTGTCAAGGTTGTCAGTTAGCCAAACACATCACTTCCTTTAATAACAAAAACACTTCTTAGAGCACTCATCATTTTCAACTTGTTCATTCTAACATATGGGGCACCCTCTTCTGTACCTTCTAGCAAAAGCTCTCTATTATGTTGCCTTCATAGATGACTTTACACGATATGCATGGATTTTTCTTATGCGCCAATGACACGACTCCTAACGTTTACCAGATATTTACGACCATGATTCACACTCAGTTCGGTGTGCGCATTAAAATTTTCCGCTCATACGGTGCTCGTGAGTACACTTCCACCACTATGCATTCGATTCTTCAGTCTCACAGCACTATTTTCCAACAGTCATGCACTCACACATTTACATAATGGTGTGGCTGAACAGAAGCATCGTCACATTCTTGAAACGACCCGTGCTCTTATACGATCTTCCTCTGTTCTCTGTCTTTTCTGGGTTGAGGCCTGTCATGACTTCTGTCAGCCTCATTAACATCACTTCCTCGTCTACCCTATCTGGTACGATGTCTTATGAGGCCCTTCATCTCTCTACCGAACTACAGTATGCTCTGTAATTGGGTGCACTGTTACGTCCTTCTCCCTACCATTGACCGTACGAAGCTGACCGTCCGGGTTGCTAAGTGTGTTAACCAAGGTATTAGTTCTGAGCACAAGAGATATCGTTGCTTTGATCCCTTGGTTAGTCGTGTTTGAATCTCCCGTCATGTCTCCTTTGTGGAAGACTCTCCACACTATCTGTCCTACCCTGAGGATACTCATTTTCTCGATTTCCCAGTTTCCTCGACTACCCCATCTGACACATCTACACGCATTTCTTTCGATCCCACCCCTTTAGCTCCTTTCCTTTCTTATATTGATCTTACGACTCATGTCCCTCTTACAGCAGCACCTCCAACACCACATGCATCGCCACAGCCACATGCACCTACATCGCCAAAACCATAGCCACCCATACCACATGCATTGCCACAGCCATACACCCACACCACCTGCATCGCTACAACCACATGCACCCACAGCATCACAACCCGTGCACACATCACCGATCTCACCATACCCCGCACAACCACCAGTGGTTCGTCACTCTACCCGTTCCATTTCGGACATCCCACTAGCACATTATACACGTGATGCCACTGGTCCTTCTCACCAATTTGGTTTTGCCACCCTAGCCTTACCATAATTCCATCCATATCTCATTGTTACACTCCACATGTGAACCCAGAACTTATCAGGAAGCTATTTAATATCTCAAGTGGCGGGAGGTTATTGCAGAGGAGTTCCATGCATTTGATCAGACCGACACTTGGAATGTTCCACTACTACCAGTGGGCGCCAAGCCTGTTAGTTGCAAGTGAATCTTCAAGGTCAAATATCGACCTAATGACTCCATTGAGCGGCACAAGGCTCGTCTAGTTGTTAAGAGTATTTACTTAGGAGTATAACATTGCTTATGATAAGATTTTTGCTCCAGTTGCATAGATAACTACAGTTCACACTTTTCTTGTTGTTGCTGCCATCCATCAGTGGCCGTTATATCTGAGGTGTGGTGAGGCCGTTATATGTGAAGAATGATTTTCTTCATGGTACCCTATCTGAGGTTGTTTATTTGCAACCTCGTCGTGACCTAACCACACCTCGTTACGTTTGCCATCTCTGCCGAGCTATGTATGGTTTGAAGCAATCCCCTCGAGCCTGGTTTGATTGCTCTCGCCGTACCATCACACAGGCAGGTTTCTATCAGAGTTCATAAGATCACTCTATGTTTATGCAGTTCTCACCGTAGGGGAGGGTACTTCTACTACTGTAAGTTGATATGATTATTACTGAGGATAACTCCGCAGGCATTGCATCCACTGAGAAATACCTTCAACAGTAGTTTCATATGAAGGATCTTGCCAGACTATGCTATTTCCTGCATTTAGAGATTGCTCAAGACTCTCGGGGGATACTCATTTCTCAGCAAAAATACATATCAGACATTATTTCTGTTGCATGCCTCTCTGACAGTCAATCAGTCGATACTCCCTTAAAGCTTCATGTGAAACTTCGTCCCACAGATGATGAGCTTCTTCCCGATCCTACTAGATAAAGGCAGACTGTTGAACAACTTGTCTATTTATGTATAATCAGACTCGATATTGCTCATGCAGTCAGTATTATCATGCAGTTTGTTTCAGCTCCTTGATCAGTTCACTACAGTGCTCTTCTTCGGATTCTCAGATCTCTTCAAGCACTATCACTCGCTCATTATTCATTTCTACATCTACACTGGAGCTTAGTACATATTCTGATTCTGATTGGACAGGGGACACCACTACCAGATGGTCTACCACATATTTTTGTCTGTTTCTTGGTGATTCGTTGATCTCATGGCAAAGCAAAAAAAATGTTATTGCATGTTCTTCCACAGAAGCCGAGTACAGAGCAATAGCAGCTACCACTAAAGAGATTGTTCATGTTCGGTGGCTAGCCTTACATATTGCAAGCAACCCGATCTTTTATGAGCGGACGAAGCACATAAATATTGATTGCAACTAAGTCCGTGAGCATTTTAGGCAAGACCATTTCACTTCATTTTGTAACCTCCTCACAGCAGACAGCATACTTTTTCACCAAATCCCACACTGTCCAGAGATTTCAATACTTAGTGGGCAAACTCACACTGTTCAACCCACCATAAATTTGAGGGGCGTGTTAGATATAAGATATTATATTACTTAGTTTTGTCACATCAGAATACATATTAGTTTAATCTTTACTTCTCTCCTATATATTGGAGACATTGTACTCAGTTATAAAAGATACAATAGTCTTTTTTCAATCTGTATGTTAACCTTAACACTATCAATCAAGAACATAAAGTTTCCATCATAGTTTAATCAAAAATATAAACTTTCAAATATCAAATCATCAACAACAATTCATATATATACTATATTCATGTTGAAATAATGAATAATTAATAAATAAATAAAATGGAGAAAGGGACAACTGGGTACCAAAGGGTGATTTTTTTTTTTACATCGGAAGGTAGGGGGAGGCTTGCGTCGGATTGGGCTGTCGCCACTGCTTGGAGATTGGGGTTAGGGTTTGGGGATGGGAAGTTAAAAGGGAGGAGGAGGCCCAGCAGGGGGTGGGAGTGGAGATGAAGGTGGAGATCGAAGATAGGGAGTGGGAGTGGGAGTGGAGATTGACGATAATGAGTGGAGATGAAGCCGTAGCTAACCCTAACCTTTAGATCTGGAAATTAGGGTGTTTATTATGGGTCCCGGTCGGGTCTGGTTAAGCACTAATTTTTTGGTCCGATTTAATCGGATAATCAGGTTAAAAAATAATTGGCTGATTACCGATTTAATCAGCGATAATTCCGGATAAAACCGCTACCGATAGAAATATTGTCAACCGCTAGAAAATTAACCGCCTTAGGTCTGATTAGCAATTAATAACTGATTTTGTGCATACTTTAACTGCTTAGCCAAAAAAATAAATAAATAATTTAAATATAGATCAAACAAATTCCTAACTAAAAAAGACAGTAGCTTGCAGATACTCTTCGCATATCATTGGTGGCTAGGGTTTACTATGTTGCAAAACAGGATAAACAACGAAAAAAAAAGGGGATAAACAATTGAAGATCAACAGACACAACAACCTGAATTGGCAAATAGAACATACAACTAATTTCACCTGACAGTTGCTATTCAATTTTAAATCCTGTGTGAAGATGAGAGTACCTTTATGCGCTCATACTCTCTGATTGCACAACTTTTAGCATCTTCTGTTTTTCTTATTGTTTCTTTCAACTCCTCTAGTTTGTGGATTCTCAACTTATCACCACCAAATATCTTCGACGATGCGGCTTCAAGCTTTTCTGCTCTGGTATGTAAGGACGACAAATCAGACATAAGTGTCTGAACAGTCAGCAGAGCACTCGAACGGTCTGAAAATGCAGTATGTACAGATAACATCAGCCCCAGGTATTCATGCAAAGTGTCCTGCCATAAATAGAATAAACAGATTAGACATACTTAAGGGCTTGCGCTGTTTCTATTTAATTATATGTTAGTTTGCAATTATACCAAATGTTTCACTGTTAGGGCATTTGATTCTCGATAGGATCTACTTGCTCGGACGGCAGTAGTAGCAAGACGCTTCAATTCAGCAGCTCTTGTCCTTTGAGAATTATATATCGCCTCCTCCGTCTCAAATTTTCCCAGTTTGAAAAATGCCAATCCTAACTCTCCCATTGTTTCTCCAATATCCTGTTGTGCTTTAACAAGTGCTTCCGCCTGCAAAAGATGATAAAGGAAACAAATTATTCCTTGTGGAGAGAAATTGAAGCACACAGAACCCAGTTTTCCACATATAAGTCAGATTTACTATGCAGTTGAGTCCTAATTTTGACTTTTAAGAGAACATACTTCATTCAATGATTGAATTTTATATGGCATGTTGCAGGAAAATGTACTTACATTTATATTATATTATATTTCTAGGTATGTCCGTGGGCACGTGCCTACGGCACGTATTCGGAACGATACAACATAAGAAAAATCATGTAAACAGTAAGGGATGATTTATATAGATATTTATTTGCTAGTAGACCTTGATGTATTGATGTACTTATAATTAGTAGGATTATGAAGTGACCTTTGGTTTGTATATTGCAGGATCATTTGTCAGCAGCTCGGGATTCAAAAATAGTATTGTGAATTTACAATAGTAGTGAATCGGATATTCATTGCTATGTGTGACTTGAGCATAAGAGATTTCTTTTTTTATTTGGAGTCTAAATAAAGTAGCAATTCATTTTCTAACTGCATGAGTTACAATTAACGCCTCAAACTGCATGAGTTAGTTCCCCCTTGTTTATTTTTTATGTAGTTA
Source organism: Hemerocallis citrina (assembly GCA_017893485.1). Taxonomy (NCBI): domain Eukaryota; kingdom Viridiplantae; phylum Streptophyta; class Magnoliopsida; order Asparagales; family Asphodelaceae; genus Hemerocallis; species Hemerocallis citrina. The sequence continues at coordinate 16,941,910 of CM030365.1, read as the reverse complement.
ATCATGTATGAATTTAAAAGAGGAATTTGTTGTGATGTACATGTGAAGTGAAATTGCAGCAAAGCAGATCAAGATATAATTTTGCAGCTACAAAAACCCGAAATACAGGGATTAAGCATGGATTTGTCCATAAAAGCACGATCAAGCGAGTCAATTAAAGAATTTTCAACGATCTTTCAAAGCAGCAAATGCCCAAATATATATATATATATATAACAATCCAATTGCATAATTAAAAAAAAGCATCATAATCAAAATTAACTCAGTGAAGCATTCTAATCTAAAACAATTACTCAGTGAAGTATAATACAGTTAGATCAGATATGGTAATTCAAAAGCAATTAAATAGAAGTAAATGTTATAATCCAAAAAAAAAAACATAATTAGAAATTTGAAATTAAAAAAAAGCATAATTCGAAATTGCATAACAAAAAAAACATTCACTGTTTTTTTTTCATACTTAGGTTAAAATAAAATAAATAAATAAATAAAAGAATTATGAAAAATGAGAAAAGAGGGAGAACAGAGAGAGAGAGAAAGAAATAAATTAAGGACTTGTTTTGTTTTTGGGGGGGGGGGGGGGGGGACATTTGGGAGGGAAAATATCTTTTGGGAGCAAAAATCTATACCGTTGATTTTTTTCCAAATGAATGAGAGCCACTTGATAGCTTTCTTTGTGTTTTATTATATAGATATCAAATCATATCATACTTTAATTTATTTTAATTTTTGGAAAAGCAAGAAAATTTGTTGCAAAATTAAACATGAGACACTGTAAGGAAATTCTGTAAATAAAAGGAGAGGTTTGTACGTTTGTCCATTACTACACAATTTATTTCTTACACAAAACGAAACAGCAAAGACCCCTGTCCTCATCACTTCTGAAAACAAAGAACTAGCGTTCTTCCCATACAGGTGACGATTAGCGACACACCCCATACATCTAAAATTCATGGTCACTGCTTTCAAGATGCATCCTTTTTATAAAGTGACAATACTTCTACCAGAGAAAAATGTGCACCATGTCCTGACTTGGATGCATACTAAACAATCAGTAGATATGAGTTAGATATTTCTAGAACACATCCTTGGTTTTAGGGAAAAAAATATTTATATACAGCTTTCACTTTTTCAAATCAAGTATGATGCTCCAAGAGTATATTTTTATTTTATATTTTTTAGCAAGAGAATCTGTTTTTTTATTCAGTGCTTACATAAAAAATTATGATTGTTCTCATGTTCTGTGACTTGAATATAGAAGCTACAATAAAATAATAAACACACACAAGCGAGAGTAGTTTGCATTCTTTAAGTGTCATTTAAGATGTCTCCAGAGTCTTCTTTATTTATTAGAGTAACACAACCCCGCTTTTTCATACATTGCTCACAACAAAAAACGACTTTGCATATAAAAACTATAATAAATTTTAAATACATGCGCGCAAATTGGGAGGGGGGGGGGGGGGGGGGGGGGGGGGGGTTATGCTATAAAGGCCAGTTGTGTATTGACATTACTAGTTTATATTGTATCACTAGCAGTTAAAATCCCCGATTAATCGCTAATCGGAGGCTAAGCGATTAACTTTTTAGCGATTTAAGATATTTCAATAGTTAGTAATTTAATCGGGTATAATCGGCCGATTTGTGGTTAATTGGCCGATTTTAAGTGGTCGATTAACCGATTAAATATCCTCTAATTTTCATGCTCGTTTACATTATTTGGACACAATCCAGTCTAAACTCAAATCCAAACCCCTTCTGGTCCTCGCGCAAATCCAAATCTGACATGTCGCCGCTCTTTTCTTCTTCCTCGCCCAAACCCAAACCTGACCCGTTATCGCTCCCCCCTTCGCCGTCGCATACTTGACCCAACTCGCATCTGCTGAACCTCATCCTCTTGCTGCTCGCATCGCTCCTCCCCAATTATTTTTGTTTGATGGAACCGACCAGCAAACTCAATCCGACCCACATCCAGAAACCAAGCTCAGCTCAAACCAAGTACTTTCTTTTTTTCTCTATAACTATATGTTCCTATTTGATAATCTCATAATAGTTTAATGTTAGGATTTAGGATTGCTACATAATGAGTATATATATATTTTTAATTTTTTATATATACTAGATTTGCCTGTGGGCACGTGCCTACGGCACGTATTCGGAACGATACAGCATATTATGTAGTTCAAGTTTGAATAGTAAAACAATAATTAGTTGTAAATAAAAGTCCATATTTCCATTAGTATATGTTGAAAAATAATGATAAATGGGGGTGTAAAATCCAACTTCTTAGAACTGAGTTTGGAAAATGATGAAATTTAATTGTTGATGAGATATTTGCTATTTTCAATGTAACATAAGCAATAAAAAAAGGCATAAAAAATCTGAAAATTTACAAACCTGAAATATGAAAATATAAATTTTTGAATAAATAGAGAGAGTGAGAGAGAGAAAAATAAATAAATAAATAAATAAATAAAGGAGTTGTTTTGGAGGGATTTAAATTTGAGTTTTGGGGGGAAACTTTTAGGCGGGAAAATATATTTTGTGAGGTTATATCTGGACCATTGATTTCAACCTTATAAAATGAGAGCCACTTGATAGCTTTCTTTGTGTTTTATTATTATTATTATTATTATTATTATTAGTATTATTATATATATATATATATATATATATATATATATATATACGATTTTTCTGATTTAATCCCCGATTATTTTCCGATTAACCAATTAATCACTAATCGCTCCTAGATCGATTAGTTCCAAAAACCGATTTTAATTGCCTAGTTGTATCATGAAATCTATTTCATATTATGCAGTTCATTTATTGTGTTATTTATTGTGAATTAAATGAACATAATGAAGTTCTTAGAATAGTAAGTTCAATGTCATAGGATATCAAGTGCATGACTTGATTGTGAAATCCTACTGACTGAAATCAGAACAATGTTCTCAAATATCCCTAGTCAAGTATTATTATAAATTAGGACAACAATAATACATAGAGACTAGTGTGTGCGTAGACCGATGACCATTTTCACAGGTCATGGATATGAGATATCAAGTCTTCACATGGATACATATTAAAGTAATAATGTACTGGATTGACCCACCATGAGAATGCTGCATGGATCGTTACGTAAGTGTCATAAGCGGTTCTCATAGTGACCATGGTGTACGTAGTCCTCTGACTTGAAGTCACTATGTTTCCCTACATAAGAAATTATATGTTTTAATACCATCAAACGTTACCTGTAATCTATATAATAAAACACAAAGAAAAGCTATCAAGTGGCTCCCCTTCAATCGAAACCAAATCAACAGCTCAGATTCACCCTCCCAAAACATATTTCCCCTCCAAAAAGTCCCCTCCCCCCCAAAACTAAAATAACTCATTACTTTATTACTATCTCTCTCTCTTCTCTCTTCACTTTTTCATATTTCTCTCTTTTTTTCTCCCTCTCTCCCACTCTCTCTCATTCTCTCTATTTACTTAGAAATTTAGATTTTTCAGATTTCAGGTTTGTAAATTTTCAGATTTCAGGTTTGTAAATTTTCAGATTTTTTATGTTTTTTTATTGCTCGTTACATTGAAAATAGCAAATATCTCCTCAACAGTTAAATTTCATCATTTTCCACCCTCGAAATTCTGAGAAGTTGGATTTTACACACCCATTTATAATTATTTTTCAACATATACTAATGGAAACATGGACTTTTATTTACAACTTATTATTGACATACTATTCAAACTTGAGCTACATAATTGTTATTTTACTATTTAAAGACTTTTCGTATGTTGTATCGTTCAGAAGACGTGCCATAAGCACGTGTGCCCACAGAAAAATCTAGTAGGATGATTATAAAGTCGACTATTGGATATACTACAAATCATGCAGAGGGATGTTAGTGACTTAAATAGGAATTTTCCCTCTTACATAACATGCGTGATATCTACGAATCCCTTAATTGAGTGAGACTGCAAAATGCATGGATGTACTCAAATGAATCAATATGAGATATTGATCTCATTTGTTTCAGTAAGTCTACACAAACATCAAGAAATCAAATATTGAACTATACAAGAGTGACATGCTCTCTGCCTTGTGGTCAATTAAGATATCTAGACAAAGGGACTAGACTACATGGTAACATTGGTCACAGATAGTTTATGTCAAATCACTGATATTCCCGTTACTTGAGTAGCAGTGATGTATTGCTAGATACCGCTCACTGTTTGTAATACTCGAATATGATTTTAGTATTACTATCAACATAAAGGAAACCTACAAGGTCATACACTTAGAATGAATCGAAATTGGAATTTAAATTCATAAGATGAATTTAATTGGGGATCCAAGTAAGATTTGGACTCCTGACATTGGTTGAACATTTAATTAGATTAAATGGGCCGACTAAAGTTAAAAAACCTACACACGAATCTGGCCCGTGTCAGATTGTGAGCCCAACAACCTCATTACTCTCTAAAAATTGATTTTCTGTACCTATATATATAATATGTATCTGTGGAAAAGACACATGAAAAAATCCTAGCCATCACAGAAAGTGAGAGAGAGTTCGTAAGGAGGAACATCCACTGTTTTAAATTTCCTCCGATAAGGTCAAAATTTCGTTTCGGCTAGCTTGGCGATACAAAATCACATATTTTATATTCTACATCGTTTTGGACCGAAATATATAGATTTCAGCCGAAATTACCGAAATATTGGCCAAAATATTGCCGAAATAGGCAAAATATCAGCCGAAATAGACACAAATGTTATTGTGAATAGGCTAAAATTGAAAAAACCCCTCTAAACTATCCTATATCTGCAGAAAACCTCACTCACCTTTTTATTACGCTGAAAACCACACTAAACTATTGGTGCAAAAAACCCCACCTTCACACTGTTAGGGTTCAGTTAGTTTTTTGTCACGTGCTATGCACGTGACTTAGTAAATATCCAAAATACCCCCCACTATTCCTTCTTCCCTTCTTCTTTTCTCTTTTCTTCAGATCAGAACCCATCTTTCTCTCCCAAAATGAAACCCTAATCCCAAATCAGCCCTAATATCTACACCCTCCAACTCCAAAATCAACCCAATCATAAACAAAAGCAAACCCAATCATAAACAATAGGGTTCAGTTAGTTTATTACTTTGTATGTGAAGATTGTGGACAACTGTTGATGGTAATGCACAAACAAGTTATGAACTAGTGATATCTTGATTACTGTTGCACATCTGGGGTTGTTGTCTCCATAAAGCTCAGGATAAGTTTTTAAAAATTAAAAAAAAAAATTGGAAAAATTACTCAAATATGGTGTCTTGAAAGCCTGACTTGCACTTCACCAAGTAGTGTATCAATGTGATATCTGGCTTCTTATTGCAGGGCAGAATCAAGATCCTCTGCTTATAACGGAAGATGAGTACAAAAAGAATCTGAGGGTCAATATGATGGCTCCTTGGTTTTTGATGCAAGCTGTAGCTAAAAGAATGCGTGATCAGTTAATGGCTGTATCTGGCTCCTTGGCTTCTTGATGCAAACTAATTTTTTTAAAACGATTTTTAAACGATTTTTAAACGATTTTGTTTGTGATTGGGTTGATTTTGGAGTTGGAGGGTGTAGATATTAGGGCTGATTTGGGATTAGGGTTTCATTTTGGGAGAGAAAGATGGGTTCTGATCTGAAGAAAAGAGAAAAGAAGAAGAAGGGAAGAAGGAATGGTGGGGGTATTTTGGATATTTACTAAGTCACGTGCATAGCACGTGACAAAAAACTAACTGAACCCTAACAGTGTGAAGGTGGGGGTTTTTGCACCAATAGTTTAGTGTGGTTTTCAGCGTAATAAAAAGGTGAGTGAGGTTTTCTGCAGATATAGGATAATTTAGAGGGGTTTTTTCAATTTTAGCCTTGTGAATATATTAAAAAATTGTTTTACTTTTTGCATATATGTCATTCAATATAGGACCTTAAGCTAAAATAATGTGAGAATTTTTGTTTCGCTATTGTTTGTATATATGTAAAGTCAAGTAAGTTTATTAACTAATACATTTTTCTAATCAATGCAAATTTAATTTAGTTATATACTTTTATTACATTCTCTTCTATATTATTGTTAAATTTTGCAAAGATTTACCATAAATTATTCATGTTATTAATTACATTATACAGTATTTTATATAATAAATGACATGTAGGATATAATATCTTATTTAGTAACAAAAAAAATATTTATTGAGTATAGGATTGAACATCCGATTTGATCACATTTTTCCAAGATCTCCGATATCGCCGATCCGAGACGAAACACACCTTGCCGAGACGAGTCCGAAATTCGAAATTTAAGACCATGGGAACATCCCTTTCCTACAGCTAGCACTGCGATCTAAGGGTTAGCCATTTTTTGTTCCATTCATGTAGATATCGTAGAAGCACCGCAATATTCCAGTACTGTGATCGGCATACTGTGGAGACAGCATATCCATCTTTAAGGTATAACTCCTAAACATGATTTATGGTTTTTGCATTGATCCATGGCTAGGTTTCGATAATTTTGTAATTTTTATGCTGTCTATTTAATCTGTGATTGCCTTCGAAACCTAACGGGGGTTATGATAAGACAACTTTTCAAAACTTCCTTGTAAGAGCTATATACTTTGAAAGGTTTAGACAAACTCTTTTAGCCAGTTCCCAAAAACATTCACATCGCTTCCAACACCAGTTTGGCATGCATAACTAAAACAAACACATGAAAATGCATGTGTAGAAAGTGCTCAAATGTTGACATTAGATTTTAAATACATATGATCTATTTTGCTTACATGTAGAGGAGAACTGTCTTTGAAAAAAAATTCAGACACATTTAAGACATAGTTGGATACTGCTATGACATAATTGCAATTCCCTACATTAAATAGCATCCATTGTCCATTTAATCCAAAGAACATAACGAAAATGGTTGACTTCTGACTCTTACAGTAGGTTAAAATTTCATTTACTGCACTATTTTAAAGAGATGAAAAGCCACTACAGGCCTATTCCCCTTGGTCCTCTTCCTCCTACTTAACTCATCCTATTATCTCAGGTCTCTCCCTCCTCAAACATCCCCCCAACACACACACACACACCCACCCCCCAAAAATAGCAGTAGTAGTACACCTCACTCCCCATCCAGTTTGGCTTCATCATAGAGTTCTAATCCATTGGTTTTGCTTTAGGATTTGCGCAAATGAATGAATGAATGAATGGCCATGAATCAACAGGGTATGTCAGATGGGTGACTGAAAATTTTGTAGAATAACCCCAACTATGAGCCCTTTCTCCATTTTCGGATTCCTTCATGAAAGAGAGAGTGGAGATATTTGTATAACCCTAACCTACTGTACCCTACATGACATCGTACATTCTCCTTGTTTCCCAAGCCATTAGAGCTTTCCTTCCCCTCTAAGGATTCATCCCAACTGCAAGCTCACATCACAAAGAGAAGACAAGATAAAAGGGCCAAGAATAAAGCCACTTCTCCATGCTTCACCATACAACAACATTATCGCAGCCCCTGGCTGCAGTGGGACTATTTCACCTCTACCGTCTCATAACTTCTATAAATACCACACACATTTGAGATGACCTGCGCTACCAGAAGCTCTCAAGAGCTATAAGAAACTTGCAAAAACCCTAGCGGGGAACCTTTGGTTATAAGAAACTAGGGAGCAAAAAAAGTAAAAATAAAAGTGAAGTTTAGAAAATAAAAAAGGGAGAAAGAGTGAATGCAAAAGAAACCCCATCTCCATCAACATCAACACTTCAACAACATAACTTTTGGCCCACATGTGGCCGTTGTGAAGCTATCCACTAATCGGTCCCCCCCCCCTTTTTTTCTCTGTTAACACTTATTCTATCATAAAGTTGATCATTTCTCTTTTTTATTTCCTTTAATTTACTTTTTAGGCTTCTATTTCTTTTATAGTTCTTGTAATTAATGTTGAAGTCTTTTCATTTGAAGTTTCAATTCTCTCTTTTTATATAATTATCATTTTACTTTCTAGTTTTTGTTTTCTTTCATAGTTCAAAACTTTTGTTTTACTTTTTATTAGTAAATATTATAATAGTTTTTGTAGTTTTATTTTCTTTTACTAGTAATAATATATATAATACTAATAGTAAGCTCTTATTTAGTTAAAATTTTCAATCTTCTTTTTTATTTTGTTTTGCTTTCGTTGACGTTAAGCTATCATCTTTTAGATTCTTTGTGACTTTATTTTCTATCGGGTAAGTCATGAATAGAGCTGGTAATGGGTCATATTGGGTCGGATCCTCCACTACCCAGATCCGAATCCGGTACCTCACAAGTCCAAGAATTGGACCCAGACCCGAACTTGCGAGAACCGGGACCGGATCCAGGTTAAGAATAGTTACCTGTCGGGTCTGGCGGCGGCAACGGGCGGTGACCGGGGCAGCGATGGCCGCTGCGAGCGGGGACGGGGGCAGCAACGGCCGCTGCGAGTGGGGGCAGGGGTGGAGAGCGGGGGATCAGTGGTGGTGGAACATGAGGATGATGCGGTAGTGGAGCATGAGGATGTGGTGGTGGTGGTGGAGCGACAGGGGGATTGGCGAGGAAGGAGAGGGTGATTGAAGTTGAGGTGGTGGTGGTAGAGAATTTTGGGGGTTGTTTATTTTAGGGTTTGGATATTTGAAAAGGAGAAAGAAGAAGAGGGGGTGAATTTTTTTTATAAAAAAAATTCATAGGGGTTTTCTCATCAGGTCCAGGTCTGGTCCAATTTGAGCGGACTGGACCCGGCTTCAGAAACACAACAGGTCTTTTTTTAGGACCTGGACCCGACTGCGATAAATTGGGTTGATTCTGGTCCAGTGTTGGGTACGGGTCGGTTCCCCAGTTCTTGTTGACAGTGCTAGTCATGAAACCCCAAAACGTTTGGATCCAACATTAAGAAATCCCCCGCACCCCAGCGTTATCTTTCTCATTTTTGGCATTAAATCAGAATGTACAATTACCTAATTACTCATCTTTTATATAAATATACATTTCCACCGATTAATAAGGATGTGATTATGTTTTAGAACTCAAACAAAGTATATGAAGTATAATTTTAGCGCTTTTCGGAACACAATTGAGAAAGTAGTGAAGCTTGATGATCAAGATATACCTAAGACAGACAGTTTCTAATATTTAGGCTCGATTATACAAGAGATTGGAAGATTTGTGAAGATATTATACATAGGATCCAAGCAAGGTGGCTTAAGTGGAGAAGCGCTAGTAATGTTTTGTATGACAAACGTATACCTTTAAAGTTGAAGGAAAAAATTTATAGGACAATTATTAGACCAGTAATGATGTATGGAGCAGCGTGTTAGACAACAAAGAAACATGTCAAAAAAATGTGTAGCGGAGATGAGGATGTTAAGATGAATGTATGGTAAAACCAAGAAGGAAAGAATTAGAAACGAGCACATACGAGACATAGGTTAGGTAGCGACAAACGAGACACAGTGAAGGTAGCACCTATCCAAGATAAATTAAGAAAAAATCGCCTCAGGTGGTTTGGAACACATCACACGTAAACCTAGTAGTGCTCCTTTTAGAAATAGTGATTTGATAAATATTGAGTAGAGTTCGGGGTAGGGAAAACCTAAACTTAGGTGAAAATTGTACGGAAAGATATGATAGCTTGTGCCTTACTGAAGATATGATAACTTGTGGCCTTACAGAATAAAAAACCAGGATTCATGGCCCACCCCAACTAGTTGAGAAAAAGACTTTGTTGTTGTTGTTGTTGTTATTGTTGTGTTGATGTGATTAGGTAATTACACAATTCAAATTTAACGCCGGAAATGAGAGAGACAACGACGAGGTGCTAAGTGAGTGAAATTTAACGGCGGAGGGTATCTTAATTTCGAACCCAAACAGGTTTTGTCACTTTACCCCTTTTCTACCATAATAAAGTAAATATTTACAAGTTGCAATAACCCTACTTTCTTCACTATAATAGTTCTTATTGTTTATAGCTAATAAGTCTTGCATTTTTCCTAAATATATATTCATATTTTGCATACAAAATCCTTTTTAATGCTTTCTTTAGTTCATTGACTATCCTATATTTGTAGATCTATATCCATAATGTTATTATACTTCTATTTAAAAATATAAAAACTTAAACCCCCCCCCCCAACATAGCATCTTACACTTTGCATGATGACTTGTGCATATCTTTGCACTTTTCACTCATATTTAGACTTACCGTCAACGCAAATCACTTTCACACTATACTACATTGTATTTTCATCATCTACTATTGTTTACACATCCTCCACATTATACAAACATGTTTCCATACATTACATACACACCCAAACATAGAGTATAGGGGTAGGTGTAGCTTTGGCCATCTCCGGCTTAACCGCTGGTTAATTGCAAATTACGTTGCCTTAATTTGGAAAAATATTACACTATGGACTATAATGGAAAAAAGAATGTGATAGATGGGTAACTACCCACATTACACACCCTTCACCAGACAAAAGATACCTACTGTGAGTACCTCTTACCTCCTAGCCTTACTGGTCAAATTTTTTTAAGGGATACCCTCATCTGCAGTCATCATTTTTCATACCAACATTCAACAAACACATCAAACGTACATTTTTCTAAAATTGTTTCATTTACAAACTGATTTTTATCATTAACCACACATCACAAATCATTCTTTTCTCTCTTAAATAGTTAAACTCCCATGCTAGGAAGCACGAACTCTTTACGGAGGCTCTCGCACCCAAGTCGGAATCGTATCAGACTCAGGTGCGACGGGGGTGCAGTGGGATGTGTGTCCCATTATTTTATATTAAAAATTTTAATGGGTGCGGCAAGGGTGCGAATTTGGGCCTTTTACTAAATAAAAAAACCCCTAAATCCCACTCTTTCTCTCTCTATCTGATGTTTTCTTCCCCCCCCCCTCAAGAACCCTAAATCCCCAAATCCCGATCAAAACCCTAAACCTCTCTTTCGCCTTCGTCGACTCATCATCTCTCCGTTGGCTTCTCCACTCTTCATCGTTGACTCTGCTTCTCCACTTATCGCCGTCAATTCCTCCTTTTCTCCGCCGTTGACTCTGCCGATTCCTCCACCATCGACTCCTCAACTCTTCGACGTCGCCGCCTTCTCCCACCGGTAATCCACCATTAAACTTTGTTGCTTTCTATTGCTTCCTGTTGCCAATATCCACCATTAAACTTGCTTTGAGATTGGTGCACACACTTCACTTGTGATGAAGTTATAAATATAGTTTTTGCTTCCTCTTGTGATTGTATGACCCCAAAAAAGTCCGTACAACCATAATTAATCCTTTTTGCTTCCTTTTATTTGATTGCTTGTTTGTTGTGATTGTATGAACTCAAATATACATAATAATATAATATGCTTGTTTCTTGTGATTGTATGAACTCAAATATACATAATATACTTGCTTGCTGTGATTGTATGAACTGAAATCTCTTGGTTAATGTATGATTATTAACAATAATTTTGGTTTTTTATACAAAAATATACATTTTAATATAAATATATAAATGTATAATATATAAAATAATGAGCAATGTTCCATTGCAAACGGGTCTCGTGCAAATGGATATGCAAGCCACTAAAGTTGTTGTTGGAAACAACGGCTTACGTTATAAATCAACAACGACTTAGGTTCAAAATAAACGAAGTCGTTGTTCGAAAAGCGGCTTCAGTGGTTTGCAATGGAGCATTGCTCTAAAATAATAATTTAAATATTGACCGAATCCCAGCCACACCGCATCCTATTGTTTTTGGAAATTGCCGCATCCCTACACCTGCACCCGCACCCGCATCCCCCACACCCGCAACCCCGCCCCCGAATCGGTGCTTCCTAGCTCCCATGAGTCCACCTTTTCAAAACAAGAAATTACACAATTCTAAACTATTTTTTTAAGCTCACATCCTTTTAAATGAAAAGAACTCCCAAAATTCATTCTTTCCACACCCAAAAAAAAAAATCCCAAACCTCAAACTCTTGCATCCCCATACGCACAAGCCCAAAAACTACTCTTGTATTGGCTCCCACGAGTCCATTTCAACACTCAAAGACCCACCTCCATAATATCACCTTCTTCATTCATTTGGGACCCAAGGTGCCCACGTCTTCATTGCCCAGCACCGCCATCTCGGCCTCCAGAACAAGAACTATCCCACCCTCCTCGACGATTAAGTTCACAACCTCCGACATTGCCATAATAACACCGGCCATGGAGCTTCCACCCAAGGAGTTGTACAGGAGGAAGCCACTGAACCATGATCATGCACCACACAAAAACAATGGGTCGTCACCACCATGTGCGGTGCAAGACCATGGTACCTCTCCAGCTTAGAACTTCATCGGTCGGTGTAATTACAACGGTGCCGGAAGAGGTGATCCCAATTGTCAAGGAGGGTGTGATAATTCTTGTTGTTGAGGTTAAGTCAGCATTGTCGAACAATGAGAATGTGGCCATAAAGATGGGTCCCAAAAATATAGAAGACACAGCCATGTAGGTGGGTCTCAAAGGTGCCAATTGGGCTCGTAGGAGGCAATCCAAAAGTAGCATTGGATTACTGTGTCAGAGGATACAGAGTTTGAAGTTCGGGAATTCATCTTTATGGAAAGAATGGGTTCTAGGAGGTCAGTTCATGTAGAAGACTAAATGAGCTTTAAAAAATGGAATTCCAAGCGTGTACTTAGTTGTTTTGGAAAAAATGAGATTCGGGGAGTTTAAGAGAAAATGATGATTTTTTATGTAAATGATTAAAATGGGGTTTGTAAGGTGGTAATGTAATGTTTTAGGAAAATTATATGTTTTATATGTTCGTTGATTGTTTGTACTAAAAATTTATGGCAATGAATGAGGATATCTCCCATAATCTTTTGATGAGGCTAGGAACAATAAGTAATTCTTGACAAAGTGAAAGATTCTTCTTCTCTAACTAGGTCACATCTTTTTTCTTCTGTTGTCACATATCCATCACATTCACTTGTTTCTCATTTCCACCCTCCTATTTTCCCTTCGTTTTCCACCCGAGAGCTTCCTTTTCTCATTTCACTGTTAATAGTTTTTTAATGGTGGGTTCTACTTCATCATCTCACCTAAAAATAAACTATGCACGGGTACGTATTCTTTCATACCTTGTTTTTGGGAAGAAAAATAAGTACCCCATTTAAATTTAGAACCATTTAGTGTACGCTCACCTCGAAAGACAAAAAGAATTTTATAGTCACTAATAAAGGCCATATCTTGATTCCATCTTTCATTCTAAGTTAAAGATTTGATAGTAGTACCATCAATTAAAATTTTTAAAAAAATTTAAAAAAACACCACCACTGGACTACTACATAGCCTAATTATATCTACAATTTATTGATGGTCAATGGAAATATCTTTATCCACATGATATTTTCAAGCCAGTGGTAACGTTTCTAGCCAACAATAGGCCAATATGTATAATAAATTAATGGATCGAGTCCAGACCACGGACCCCCAGAAACTGGTCATGGAAAAAGCTTGATTGGCCCGAAAGTATCCAAGAAAGGTTACGGTAAGGTCTCTAAAATCAAGCATGTTTAAAAATATGGTCGAGTTAGGATTATACTTGAGCCTAACCGAGTTCAGGCCTAGAATTTGATTATATATATACAGGCCTTGGAGTAAGCCTGATGTAAACTTAACCCTAAGTAGAGAATTTTTCAAAAATATCAATGATAAAGTTTACCAACATGTAACGTGGATTAAGTCAGAAATTAAAACTAATGGTTGGTTGATGGATTTTCACGAAATGAAATAAGTTAACAAGCTCAATTAAAGATTCACGACTAATAATCAACAATTATACTTAATCGTTCTTAGCATGTAAGATATGCAATAATGATTTGTACTCTAATCAACAAGTAAAAGCGCACACAAAATTTGAGGACAACAGAAAATTCAAATAATATTCCAGGGATGATTAGTAGTATCACAAATAATTGAAGAGTGGAAAGAAATTACCGGGTTCGTAGATAGTGTTGCGATGTTGCTAGATCTGAATCTGGATCTTTCCCAAACACCAAACGCCAATATCTACCCAACAAAATCAGATCTGATTTGATTTGAACCACGTGCATCTCTATTGGCACTCGGGAAGGAGGGGAAGTCATGGTCAGGGCAGCGACGTCCGGTGGAGCGTCGATGGTCTGCGGAAGCGCTGGCAACGGCGACAGCACTGACAGAGGGTCGACGACGACGGGAGGGATCAGCGAAGGTGAGGAAACGGGGGGCCCAGGGTGGTCGACTGAAGGGGGTGAGGCGGCTAGGGGTTTCGGGGTGTTAGGGGGTTGGAGGTGGTGGTTGCAAGGTGATGGAGGAATGTGGGGTGGTCGATGATGACAGAAAGGGTGGCGATGGGGCCACGAGGGCATGGAGCAGTGGAGATGGGAGCGTCGAGGTGCTTCGGGGTGAGGGAGAGATGGGTTTCGGTAGAAGAGGGAGAAGGTAGATTTGGGGGGAGGGAGTATAGAAGCTGAAGAAGGGATTAGGGTCTAGGGTTAGGGTTTTTCACAAACTCCAATATTATTTCACAGTCTCACATGAGATAAATGAAGAGCAAAAACTAAATCACAATAACTTTTAATCAATCAAAAGCATCGTTTCTCATTAGTCTAAAGGCCTATATATAGGCTCAAAACATAATCCCAATACAAATATCCAAAATTCAGAATATAATGGTGCAAATAGCAAAACTACTACATATGACTAAAATGCTGAAAACAAATCTAAGTACTTAAATAAAAATAGCTAGGCTACTGAAATAGTCATCCTAAGATAATGTATGCGCTGATAGAAGCGCCCAAATCGTCTTGAACTAATGTCCTCATCATTCTCTGCAGGTGAGAGATAGCTCGACCCAGTCGAGTCAAAACCAGTCCTTCTATAAAGCGCTGGAGCTCTTCGATCAATCCAAGTGTCCTCAGACTCTGGCTTGTTCTTCCACCTCACCAAATACTTATGAATACCACCATCTCTAGTAGAGATTATCTGATTATATAAAATATTATCCAATTTTTCTGTCGATGGACGAGTAGTATTAGGTAAAAGGAGAAATGTGGGAATCTCACCATTCGGCTGCAGGATAGGCTCATTTATAAGAAAATTTCTAGAGTTAAATTCAGGGTCTTCATAGGGTACTAGATCCTCAATATTGAAAGTCTTACTTATGCCAAAACCTTTAGGAAGGTCAACAACATAGGCATTATCATTGATTTTATCCAAAATTTTAAATTGGTCTGCAGCACGTGCATTCAACTTCTTAACAGATCCAGCTGAAAACCGTTCCGGATAAATCCGAACCATAACTTCGTCACCAATATCAAAATTTTTAAATTTCCTTCTAGTATCTGCCCTTAACTTGTAGTTAAAATTATTCTCATTAATTTTCTTGAAAATTTCTATATGCAAATCATAAATGCAGGATGCAAATGTAGATACGGACTCTGAGACTATTAATGTTTTAACATAGGGACAAGATCTATGGGCTGCCTAGGGCAATAACCATGCACTTCATGTAGCAAGTTAGGTAGACTCACTTCCGGAACCAAGTCAATAGCGAGTTAAATGTCACGCAGCGGGGGGTAACTGGTTGGGAAGGTCAGCAGGAATCACATCTGTAAATTACTGGAGGACAGGAGTAACTTGAGGGATGGGTGACTTAGGCTCTTTAGGGACTTCTCTCGCTGTGAGTCGGAGAACAGTCGTCCCTTTGTTAATTTCTTCTGTGAGTTCCTTTTTACACATATATGCTACTCCCTTGCCCTCTCTCGGGGGAGTTGATGTTTTCACAGATGGATTATTTTGTGATTCCACAGGTATGAGCTTTATCTTTAATCTGTCATGCTGGAACACATATTGGTTGGATCGACCATATATTTTCACATCGTGGTAGTATAACCAAGGTCTCCCTAAAATTACTTGATCCACATCCATTTTGAGTACATCACACCAAATTTGTTCCTTGTAGGCTATGAAATCTATAGGGACCAAATAGCGTTGTGTTACTTGGAAAGTTATCGCATCAATTCAAGATACTTTGTATGGGAGTGGATGGGGTTCAGCTTTAAGTCTGGTCTTGACTAGGACCGTTGAAGAGAAAGAATTGACGCAACTCCACTGTCAACAATCACCTTGCAGTTTTTGCCACCTATCGTCGTGAAGGTGTGAAATATAGCAGTGCGCTTCCAATCATTTTCTTCTTTTGGTTGGGACAAAGCACATCTGACTACATTCAAAGGAGGTGATTGGATCGACCGAATAGAGTTGAGATACTAGTCATCCACTTCTTCGTCGAAGTCATCACTTGCATTAGGCTCACAGAAAAACTCATTGTTGGAATCATCAGCAATGACAACGGTACATTCTACTATATTGATCCTACTAAGGCTGGGACAGTTGCCAGCAACATGGCCGTATCCCTTGCATTTATAGCACTTAATGAGATGATCAATGTTGAAGTAGTCTCTTTCATTCTTCTTACCCTTGTTGTCATTCCTAGATGGATAAGGATTTGAAGTAGGCTTGTTTGGGTAAAATTTGTTGGGGTACTCAGAAAAGGAAGGCTTAGGTCTGGAGGGATCAATGGAGGTCATTCTAGAAGAATGATGATGTAAACTTAATCCTAAGTAGTGAATTTTCAAGAATTTTAAAAGATTAAGTTTAACATGTAATACAGATTAAGTTAAAAATTAAACTACTAATTGGTTTGATGGATTTTCAAGATAAGAAATAGTTTAACAAGCCCAATTAAAGATTCAATCCTAACAATCAACAATTATACTTAATCGTTCTTAGCATGTAAGATATGCAATAAAGATTCGTACTCTAATTAGCAAGTAGAAGCACACAATCAATATTTATGGACGACAGAAAATTCAGATAATGATCTAGAGACGATAAAGCAGTATCACAAATAATTGAGAAGTACAATGAGATTACCGGGAGTTTGAAGAACGTGTAGGAACGGAAAGAAAGTTGCTGACCTTGTACTGCAGGTGACTCAGAAGGGGGTCGAATGCAACCAGCGGTGGGACAAGTGCACCGAGGGCTGTGTAGAGTGCTGCGGTGGTGAAACCGGCGGTTGGTCGAGGTGCGGCGACTCAGTGAAGGAAGAAGAATGGACGACTGGCGGTGGCGGTGCAGGGGTGTCAACAGCAAGGGAAGGCGGTGGCATTGACTGGTGGAAGTGGCGACAAAGAATTGGGGGGTTAGGGTTTGAATTTGAGTTGGATTTGGGGATTAGGTTTTGGGTTGAATTGATTTGGGGATTTGGAGTATATGATGTTTTCGATGGTCGACGGGTTGGGGAGGTCCGGGGGTCGGCGTGGTCGCGAGGAGAGAGGGAGATCGGGGGGTTGGGTTTCGGGGCTCAACAAAGAGGAAGAAGAAAAGGAAGGGGGGATGGCGGCTGTGAGGGGAAGGAGAGTTCGGGTTTGGAATTTATAATGTAGTTTTAGGGTTTATCACAAACCCTAAAAATTTATCTCAATGTCTCACAAAAAGATGAATGAAGAGCAAAACTCAATCACAATAATTTTTAAATCAATAATAGCATTACTTTTTCATTAATCTATAGGCTTATATATAGACTCAAAACAAATCTCAATACAAATCTTCAAAATATTCTAATGCAGAAAACTACTACATATGCCTAAAATTGCCAAAAATCATTGTTCTAAAAATCCCCCCACGTGGCCGCCAGGGCGCTAGGCCGTCCCAGCCAACTTGCCTCGGGCATGGGCCTTTTTAAAAAACGGTTTGGCTGCCTATGCGGATCTGGGGCGGGTTTTTTTTGTATGTTAAGTAAACTGGTTATCTTAAATCTCCACATTCTCAAAACCCCCGATCCCTGAACCCCCGTCTCTCTCTCTATCTCTCTCTCTCGCTTTCTCTCTTCTCAAAAAAATCTAAATCCTATATCAGAAATCCCCAAATCGCTCATGCTTTTCCCAAATCCTTAAAACCTCAAATTGTCAAAATCTCAAA
This sequence comes from Hemerocallis citrina, assembly GCA_017893485.1. Lineage (NCBI taxonomy): Eukaryota > Viridiplantae > Streptophyta > Magnoliopsida > Asparagales > Asphodelaceae > Hemerocallis > Hemerocallis citrina. The sequence goes on along the minus strand of CM030365.1, from coordinate 16,923,829 downwards.
TCGATCACCCCTCTGATTGAAATCTTGATAATGGGCAATACGCAAAACGAGCACTCTACCAATAAGCTAATTCTCATTTATGATTTTTTTAGGTATTTTTTTAGTATTATACTCCCTTCATTCCAAAATGTAAGTCATTCGATGTTTCTACACGACTATTAGGAAACAACATAGGATTGAGTAAAAGTACTAGACATTCTTGGTTATTGTGTAAACGTTCTAGACTTAAATGAGCATGTGATTGTAAATTGTCATACTTACCCCTCCTTTAAAATGAGCATGTGATTGTGTAAGAGTACTAGACAAGGGTAAAATTGAAAATCTCTTAGAAAAGTAAGGCTAAATTTGAAAAAATAAAAAAAATTATAAAAATTATTAAAAAAACCCTTGAACTATCCCCTTTATGCAGAAAACCTCACTGAACTCTTTTTTGCGCAAAAAACTACACATAAGTATGGTTGCAAAAAACCCCCCTGAAGTATATTTTCAAAAAACCACATCTAACTTTCCTGCTTGTATTAGATAACCTCATTCATCTTTGCAAGTTGGTTCAGAAAACATCATGCATCTTTCTCATTATTTTCAAAAAAACCTCACTCAACTTTAGCAGAAAGCTCATGCCGCCAGAGTGGGCTTTTTGCAACTATACTTGAGTGTAGTTTTCTGCACAAAAAAAAAGTTCAGCGAGGTTTTCTGCATAAAGAGGATAGTTCAAGGGGTTTTTTCAAATTTAGCCAAAAAGTAATGAATGGTCATTTAAGAATGACAAGACATCTACCTCAAAAACCTAAAATGACTTATATTATGGAACAAAAAAAGGCTAGAATGACTTATATTTTGGAACAGATGGAGTATATCTTATTTTTTATGCAATGTTATATTTTCTTATGAATATATTAAAAAATATATTTAAAAAATGCCTAGCGCCTAGCCACCTAGGCCCCGTTTGCCCCCATCGGCCATCCGACTACCGCCTAGAGACTTTCAAAACACTGCCAAAAATAAATATGAATGCTGAAATAAAAATACTAGGCTAATAGAACAATCATCCTAGACGATACCTGCGCTGATAGAAGCTCCTGAATCGTCTCGAACCGATGTCCTAATCATTCTCACTGGGTGGAAGAGGGCTTGACACAGTCAAGTCAAAACCACTCTTTCTGTCATAGTGCTCCAAAAGGTTTGGATCCAAGCGCTAGAGCTCTTCACGATCAATCCAAGTATCCTCCGACTCCAACTTATTTTTCCATCTTACCAAATACTTATGAATACAACCATCTCTAGTAGGGATTATCTGATCATCTAAAATATTATCCAATTTTTCTGTCGGTGGGTAAGTAGTATCAGATAGAGAGGAAAATGTGGGAGTCACCAGTAAGCTGCAGGATAGGCTCATCTATAAAAGAAATTCTATGGTTAAATTTTGGGCCTTTATAGGGTACTAGATCCTCAATATTGAAAGTCTTACTTATGCCAAAACCTTCAAGAATGTCAACGACATATGCATTATCATTGATTTTATGCAGAATTTTAAATGGGCTTGCAGCACGTGCATTCAATTTCTTAACAGATCCAGCTAAAAACTGTTCCGGACGAATCCGAACCATCAGTTCGTCACCCATATCAAAAGTTTTAAATTTTCTTCTAATATCTGTCCTAAACTTGTAGTTAAAATTATTCTCATTAATTTTCTTAGAAATTTCTCTATACAAGTCATGAATGCGGAATGCAAATGTAAATGTAGACTATAAGACTATGATGTTCTAACATAAGGATAGGATCTACAAGTTGCCTAGATAGATAACCATGCACAATTTCATGTGGACTCATGTCAGTGGTTCAATTCTAAGAAGTGTTGTAGGCAAATTCAGCAACAGTAAATTTCAAGTTCCAAGTTTTCAAGTTCTCATCCACAAGAGTACGCAAGAAATTGCCAAAACTCCGATTAACAACCTCAGTATGTCCATTAGTCTGTGGGTGAAAGGGTGAAGAGAACTTCAATTTCATGCCCATCTTGTGTCATAGAGTTTTCCCAAAGTAACTGATGAATTTCACATTCCTATCGGACACAATGTTTTTTGGCAACCCATGTAGCTTCACAATATTATCGAAAGAAAACCTGAGCTACATGAGATGCATCGAAAGTTTTCAAAACTTGGGAGGAAGTTGACCATTTTAGAAAAACGGTCCACCATGACAAGAATGGAATCGTGTTTCTTTTGTGTTTTCGGTAAGTCTAACATGAAATCCATGCTAACATCTTTTCAATGGCGACTGAAAATAGGTAATGGAGTATACAGGTATGTGTTCTATTTTTGTTGTTTGGCGAGTTGACAAGTATAACACCTGTTAACAAGTCTAGCAATGTCTCTTTTAAGCTTAGTCCAATAAAACCTATGTTCCACAGCATCAATGGTCTTGTTATGCCAAAGTGTCCAACAAGACCACCAGCGTGCAATTTCCAAATAAGATACTCTCATAATGATGTACTAGGAATGCACAGTTTGGAGTGATAGAAGAGATGATCATCTTTCAGGAAATAATCATCTATCACTCAAGTGATGCCATCCTTCAAAAAGGTGTAGATCTCGTGAAAATCTAGGCAGGAGGCATACTCATCTTTTAATCTCTCAAAACCAATAATTTCGGTGTGCAATGTAGATAAGATCATGTAACAACGGCTTAGCGCATTCGTGACCGTGTTATCAATTCCTTTTGTATGCCTAATGGTATACGAATATTCTTGTAGGAACTCTACCCATCGAGCATATCTCGGATTCAACTTTCGTTGAGTTAAGGAATCTTAAGACTTCATGGTTTGAAAAAATGACGAATTCTTGCGGCATGAGGTAATATCGCCAAATAACAGTGATTGAATTACCGCATAAAATTCCTTATCATAAGTGGAGTACTTTTGTTTTGCCTCATTCAGCTTACCGCTGAAATTGGCAATAGGATGACTCTCTTCACTGAGGACTCCACCTATACCACTACCAGAAGCATCACATGTTACTTCGAAGACTAATAAAATCAGGCAACCTCATGACAGGTATCTGAGTCATTCTTTTCTTGATCTCTTCGAAGACTTTCGTGGCTGCTTTCGACCAGACAAACTCACCTTTCCTCAAACAGTCGGTCATCGGAGCCATTATTGTGCTAAATCCTTGCACAAACCGACGATAGAAGGTGGCAGACCATGAAAACTCAGCACATCACAAATGTTGTGGGGCTCAGGCCACTCAATAATAGCTCGTATCTTTTCTGGGTTAGTGGATACTCTTCTGGCAGAGACAATAAATCCCAGAAAGATAGTCTGATCAGAGAGGAAGGTACATTTGGTAGAATTAACATAAAGTTGTTCCGTCTTCGAAACACCGCAGAACTATCTCAAATGGTCAAGATGTTGCCCAACGGATCGGCTGTAAATGAAAATATCATCAAAGTACACCACAAGAAACTTGCCCATAAAGGGACAGAGTACTTGCATCATGATTCTCATAAACGTGCTCGGGGCATTCGTTATTCCAAACGACAACCATTCATTCGTACAGACCATCCTTCGTCTTGAAGGCGATCTTCCATTCATCACCAGGACGAACACGTATTTGGTGGTAACCACTTTTAAGGTCAATTTTGAAAAAGATTGTGGCACCAGACATCATATCCAACATGTCATCGAAATGGGAAATGGGAAAACAGTATTCCATCGTGATTTTGTTTGTAGCACGGCTGTCCACACACATACGTCAGGTTCCATATTTCTTTGGTGTCAACAGAGCAGAAACTGCGCAAAGACTTAAGCTTTCTCTAATGAAGTCATTTGCTGATAATGCATCAACTTGCCTTTTTAACTCGGCATGTTCTGTCTAATTTATCCAATAGTGTGGCAAGTTAGGAAGACTCGTTTCCGAAACCAGATCAATAACTAGATGGATGTCACGTAGGAGAGGTAACTGGTTGGGGAGGTCAGCAGGAAACACATCTGCAAATTCCTAAAGGATAGGAGTAACTTGAGAGATGGGTGACTTAGGCTCGTTAAACTTCTCTCGCTGTGAGTAGAAGAATTGTCCCTTTGTCAATCTCTTCTGTGAGTTCCTTTTCACTCATATACGCTACTTCCTTACCCTTTCTCGAGAGAGTTGAAGTTTTCATAGACGGATTAGTTTATGGTTTCACGGGTATGAGCTTCATCTTTAATCTGTCATGTTGAATCACATACTGGTCGAATCGACCATATATTGTCACATCGTGATCGTATAACCAAGGTCTCCCTAAAATTACTTGACCCACATCCATTTTTAGTACATCACACCAAATTTTTAGTACATCACACCAAATTTGCTCCTTGTAGGCTTTGAAGTCTACACGAATCGAACATCGTTGTGTTACATGGAGGTTTGTCGCATCAATCCAAGATACTTTGTATGGGTGTGGATGGGGTTCAGCTTTAAGTCCAGTTTTGGCTAGGACCGCTGAAGCAACAGCGTTGATGCAGCTCCCACTATTAACAATCACCTTACAGAGTTACTGTTTTTGCCACCTATTATCGTGAAGGTGTGAAATATAGCAGTGCGCTTCCAATCATCTTCTTCTTTTGGATGGGATAAAACACGTCTGACTCCATTTAAAGAAGGTGATTGGATCAACCGAATACAGTGGATATACTTGTCATCCTCTTCTTTGCCGAAGTCATCGCTTTCATTAAGTTCATAGGAAAACTCATTGTCGGGATCATCAGTGATGACAGCGGTACCCTCTACTATATTAATCCTACTAGGGTTGGGGCAGTTGCCAGCAACATAGTCGTATCCCTTGCATTTATAGCACTTAGTGAGAGAATCAATCTTAGAGTTGACTCTTTCGATGTTTTTATCCTTGTTATCATTCATAGGTGGGTAGGAATTTGAAGTAGGCTAGCTTGGGTTACATTTGTTGGGGTTCTGAGAAGATGACTTAGGTCTAGAGAGATTAGTGGAGGTCATTCTAGAGGAATGATCTCTCGAATCACTGAACGTTCAAAGTGGGGAACGTCAGCCTGAACGTTCCATGTGACCTTCAAAGTGGAGAACGTCAGCCTGAAGCTTGGGGTTCCATGTGACCTTCAAAGTGGGGAACGTCAGCCTGAACGTTCTTCTTGTATTGTTCGTCAGGTCACGATCTTGACGTCGACCGTCGTGATCATTCCCTTGAGAGATCTAACGATGAAGCTCAGGGACAACATTTTGATTCAATTCTACTTTATCAAGCCTCTGATTGATACTGACAAGAGTTGCTTGAATGGCAGCGAGGGTAGTGGAAACATCAGAGTTGTCCATTTCAGTTCGAGAAGAGGCTCGCTAAATTCTAGGATTCCTAATTGGGTGGTGTAGGAGGGACAAGAAAGGCTCTTCGGAATTTGTGATGGTGTTGCGAAGACGTATTCACCAACGGTGAAAAACTAGGGGCCGTGGTGATGTGTGTTTACTGAAATTTGGGGAAACATATGCTAAATGTACCTAAGTTTTTTTAATCTGAAATGAACTAAAAATAATCCTAAAATGATCCTAAATGAATACAAAAATTATGACTAAATGATGCAAGAACTAGGGTTTTAAAAACTTTTGTTCTGATACCAAAATGATGTAAACTTAACCCCAATTAGAGAATTTTCAAGAATTTTAAAAGATTTAAGTTTACGACCATGTAATACAGATTAAATCAGAAATTAAACTACTAATTGGTTTGATAGATTTTCAATATATAAAAAAGTTTAACAAGTTCAATTAAATATTCAATCTTAACAATCAACAATTATACTTAAATAACTTAATCGTTCTTAGCATGTACGATATGCAATAAAGATTCGTACTCTAATTAGCAAGTAAAAGCGCACACTGGCGGCAAAGAATTGGGGGGTTAGGGTTTGCATTTGAGTTGAATTTGGAGATTAGGGTTTTGGGTTGAATTGATTTACGAATTTAGAGTATATGAGGTTTTTGATGGTCGACGGGTTGGGGAGGTCCGGGGGTCGGCGTGGTCGCGAGGAGAGAGAGAGAGATCAGAACCGGGGGGGTTGGGTTTCGGGTCAACAGAGAAGTGGTCGCGAGGAGAGAGAGAGAGATCAGAACCGGGGGGGTTGGGTTTCGGGTCAACAGTGGGTTTCGGGTCAACAGAGAAGAAGAAGAAGAAGAAGAAGAAGAAGAAGAAGAGAAAGGGGGGTGGCAGCTGTGAGGGTGAAGGAGAGTTAAGGTTTGGAATTTGCAGTGTAGTTTTAGAGTTTACAAAAACCCTAAAAATTTATCTCTGTGTCTCGCACAAAAAGATAGATGAAGAACAAAACTCAATCACAATAATTTTTAATCAATAATAGCATTATTTTTCCATTAATTTAGAGGCCTATATATAGGCTCAAAACAAACCTCAATACAAATCTTCAAAATATTCTAATGCAGAAAATAAAGGGTGCAAATAGCAAAACTACTACATATGGCTAAAATTTCCAAAAACAAGTATGAATGCTGAAATAAAAATACTAGGCTAATAATAGAACAGTCATCCTACATGATGTTTGCGCTGATAGATGCGCCTGAATCATCTTGAACCGATGTCCTCATCAAATGATCTATCAAATCGTTGGACTTGTGGGAGAAATTTGTTTTAAGAGAATTCATATCAAGGACAAAGGCATAAACTACTGCCAAGGAGTCCACATTTCTATGAATTAGCTCATTTCTAAGATCCGCTCGTAATCCAACTCTGAACCTATAGAGAGTTTGTTCTTCGCTCTCTTCACCTAATGCATTGCACCAAATGAGGAAGTCAAACTTATCCACATACTCTTAGGTGGATTTGCTTCCTTGATAGAGTTAGTTCCACGAACCTAGCAATCGAGTGTGAAACGACAATGGCACATATCTCTCAGTGAGCTTCTCTTTCATGACCTCCCAAGTTATGGGTGCCAAGTCTCGGCCTCTGCAGGCATGTTCAAGATTAATACAGTGTTGTTGAGCTTTACCAGTCAATTTCATCGTGACAAATTTGACCTTCAGGGCTTCGCTCATATCAAATCACATAAAGTAATGGTCCATAGCACAGATCCAATTGAGATAAGCTTGGTTATCCATGTGGCCTTCAAAGTGGGGAACGTCAACCTTAACATTCTTCTTGTATTTTTCGTTAGGGTCACGATCTTGACATCGGTCGTCATGATCATTCCCTTAAGGGATCTGATGATGAAGCTTAGGAGCAACATTTTGGTTCAATTCCACTTGCTCTGGCCTCTGATTGATATTGGCAAGAGTTGCTTGAATGGCAGCGAGAGTAGTGGAAATATCAGAGTTGTTCATTTCAGTTCGAGGAGGGGCTCGCTGATTCCTAAGATTCCTGCCTGGGTAGTCTAGGAAGGACAGGAAAATCTATTCAAAATTTGTGATGGTGTTACGAAGCCGCATTCACCATAGGGGGAAAACTAAGGGTCGTGGGAAAGTGTATTTGTTGAAATTTGGGGAAACGTTACCTAAGTGCACCTAAAATGATTTTATTTTTTTTATTTTTTTAATCTGAAATGATCTAAAAAAAAGTAACCCTAGATGAATGCAAAAATTATGACTAAATGATGCAAGAACTAGGATTTTAAAAATCTTCGCTCTAATACTAAAATGATGTAAAATTAACCCTAAGTAGAGAATTTTCTAAGAATATCCAAAAATTAAGTTTACCAACATGTAATGCGAATTAAGTCAAAAAATAAAATTAATGGCTGGTTGATGGATTTTCAAGAAATGAAATAAGTTAACAAGCCCAATTAAAGATTCACGCCAAACAATCAACAATTATACTTAACCGTTCTTAATATGTAAGATATGCAATAATGATTCGTACTCTAATTAGCAAGTAGAAGCACGCACACTCAACATTTGTGGACAACAAAAAATGCAGATAATATTCCATGGATGATTGGCAGTATCACAAATAATTGAAGAGTGAAAAGAAATTACCAGGTTCGTAGACAGTATTGCGATGTTGCTGGATTTGAATCTGGATCTTGTCCAAACACCAAATGCCAATATCTACCCAACAAAATCAGATCTGATTTGATTTGAACCACGTGCATCTCTGTTGGCGCTCAGGAAGGAGGGAAAGTCAAGGTCGGGGTGGCGGCGTGCGGTGGAGCGTCGATGGTCTGCGTGAGCGTTGGAGACGGCGGCGGCACTGACAGAGGGTCAACGACGACGAGAGGGATCGGCGACGACAAGGAAACGGGGGGCCCAGAGTGGTCGATTGAAGGGGGTAAGTGGTCGATTGAAGGGGGTGAGGCAGCTAGGGGTTTCTAGGTGTTAGGGGGTAGGGGTGGTGGTTGCGGGGTGATAGAGGAAGATGGGGGTGGGCAGTGATGAAAGAGAGGGTGGCGACGGGGCTGCGAGGGCGTGAAGCAGTGGAATGGAGACGTCTAGGTGCTTCGGGGTAAGGGAGAGATGGGTTTTGGTAGAAGAGGGAAACAGTGAATTTGTGGGGGGGGGGAATGGGGGATATGGTGGCTGAAGAAGAAGGAATTAGGGTTAGGGTTTCTCACAAACCCTAATATTATCTCACGGCCTTACATACGAGATGAATGAAAAGCAAAAACTCAATCACAGTAATTTTTAGTCAATCAAAAGCATCCTTTCTCATTAGTCTAAAGGCCTATATATAGGCTCAAAACAGAATCCCAATATAAATATCCAAAATTCAGAAAATAAGGGTGTAAATAGCAAAACTACTACATATAACTAAAATGTCAAAAGCAAATCTAAGTACTAAAATAAAATTAGCTAGGCTACTAGAATAGTCATCCTAGACGATGTCTACACTGATAGAAGCGCTCAAATCGTCTTAAACGGATGTCCTCATCAAAGTGCCCTTATTCTAACTTAACATGACCAACGTCTTAATTCTCAACCCAGATACTGAAGCCCACATACTCATACCAGATTCTTTGAAACTTAAACCATCTATACTAAACTAACCAAAACTTTAACATGACCTTATAAACTCATATATTGTTCCAACCAAACCCCCACCTAACCTACTCATAGCACACATCTTTATCTCAATCTCCATGTTACATTATAACAACACTCGGCCAATTTTGTGTATATGATGGGAACAGAGATGACCAGCATGAGTTGGGCATCCTCAAACCGATCGATCTCCTGACTTAGAAAAGGTAACTCCCCTGCTCTCATATAAATCAATTAAGGATAAGCTCAATATATTAATCACTAGAAGAACTTTGTACACACCCTAAAAGCCCGAGGAATGGAAACCGGATCCTTAGCAATGGGTTTTGGCTTTTGATGTAAAAGGCTTGGGCCAAAGCCAGGTCAAAAATTTAGTGTCGAATCCTGGGTAAACCTGATTTGACCCATCCTCCAGCCTATTATTATCTCTTATTATCCATATTAAGAGACAGGTAAGTTTACATGCTATTATCTTTTTTTCATTCTATAAAATCTTTTTCTTTTGTTTATCATGAACTTATTTTCTTTTTTCCTTTCATCCTTTATTTTCCTATATTTATCACTACTCTCAAACAAAAGTCTTTACTAATATGAAATCTACTTTATTATCAACATATTTTACTATTATAATTACAGAGTTGGAGATGTGGCTACATAGGCATTGTTTGTGCAGTCAAACACATGTATTCCATGTGCTTTCATCTATATTTGTTGTACTTATTAGACATTGATGAAAATTATCATGCAATGAGAGTAAAAGGAAAACCAGGCGCATATAATGTCATGATCATTTTATAAGAAGTGACTCAAGGCTCCTATTTTTCCTCTCATATTGCTCCTTTCTTCTTTAGGCTCTCACATGTGTTTCACAAGTTGAATTTTGGACGGGCAGTGGGGAACTCAAGGAATGTCAAATCAAATTCCATAGAGTGCCATGTTTAGCACATGGAAAATTAAAAATGCTAGCTACTTGTTTGGCACATGTCTTTATTTTTTCTCGTTACTCACAAGAAATTAACAAATGACTGTAACTAGAAATCAGGAGAAAATTATTTGGCTTCCAACTCTTCTCCTTCTCATATATAGTCTCTTACTCATTCCATCATTCCAACTTTATCAGACAAATATATTTACATAGTAACAGGTAGTAACCTCCCGTAGAATGTGAATCCCACTTAACATGATTTCTAACATTACTTCGCCCCCCCCCCCCCCCCCCCCCACCCCACCCCACCCCACCCACACACACAAAAAAAAACAAAAACAAAAAAAACCCACTTTACACTATTTCTATACATTATTTTTTTATCGTTAATAATGGATAAGAATCCCCCCTATTTCTAGACATTATTAATTCTCTATTTTCCTACTTCTACCACTGAAATCCATGAAAAGAACAAGCTCAAGGTGGAACAGTCATCGTTAATTCAAAACCATTGTGAATTTGACCTAGTGAGGTTATAAAATAATAACAATGCTTTCACCAAAGAGAAGAGATCGAAAAGAAAAAAATATAGTAAAAGAAAGAAAAAGAACCGGAAAAAGGAAACAGGAGTAGTTTATAAATGCGTTGCATAAGTTGCTAATTATATAATTGATTTTGCCTTAAAACACGGGTTAGTAGTTTCAACTTCACAAACATCCACAAGCACTATCTCAAGTTCTCCCAATTTAAACCCAATCCTTTCCATTCTCTTCAAAACGAGATCAAATAAAATCATATTAATAAGTCTAACTCCTAAAATTCTAATTTCCAAAAAACTAGGGCCCTAGTTGGAACAAAATTAGGATACCCACAAGTATCTGTTATCTTTTAAGTTGTGGTATACCAATGATAGAAAATATGTTCTGAAACCCAAAACAACTAAGGACCTGTTTGGAAACAAGGTTAGGATACAATTTAGGTATATGATATCTTCTAAGTTTAGATTGAAGTATTGTGATAGAAAATTAATATGGTTCTTGTGGATACTCTATGTATCTAAGTATCTTACAATGATACATCCACGTAGCTTCCTTCAATCACATTTCCAAACATGGCCTAAACAATCTAATTAATGATCTATATTATTCCTTTTCCAAAACAAAAAATATATATATAAATATATTTATTTATTTATTTATTTATTACCTGCTGAGAAGCACTGGTCAACTGCAGCTCCAAATTCTGCACCTTCTCCTTCCTCTCCAAGAACTCCTTATCCTCCTCCACCGCAGGCGGCCTCCCCCCTCCCCAATCATTCGCTACCAACTGCTTCAGCTCCTTAAACATCCTCAACAAATCCCTCCCCCCCTTTGCCGGCACCACCGCCTCCTGCGGAGGCACCACCGCACCCGCCTCCCCGCCAAATATCTGCCCCGGCAGCCTCACCGCCCCATCTAACACCCTCGACGCCACATCCGCATTCGCCACCATCGGCAGCTTCCCCGGCACCCGCAAAAACACCCTTAGCTCATCACTCTTCCCAATCACCGGATGCCTCGAAAGCCGGACCAGGTATTTCTCCAGCGCGGCCCGGCGCTGCTCGACGAACTCCTGTTTCTGCATGACCTGGCTCTCGACGAGGGACTTGTCGGGGCGGGGAGGGATGAAGAAGCCTCGGTAGGACTCGGCGAGGCGTTCGGAGAGGGTGACGAAGTCGCGGAATCGGCGGCGGACGGCGAAGTCGGAGGATTCGCCGTGGTGGAGGCGGGAGGTGATGAGGTAGGAGACGAAGGTGTTGGATCCGGGGACGAGGGAGGCCGATGTCGATTCCTGCTCTTTTAGGGGATCGGAGACGGCGATCTTGAGGTAATCGGAGGTCGTCGGAGGAGGCAGGGGGAGGGGAGCGAGGGCTTCCGAGACTGTGGCTGTTGGTGATGACGTCATTGGCAGCGTCGGAGTTGGGGGAGAAGATGACGTCAGCGTAGGAAGGAGGGTCGATGGAGGGGGGGTTGAGGAGAGGATCCGAGGACGCGTCGGCGGCCGTGGAAGATTGGGGGGAGAGGAGGAGGGGGTGGTGGTCGGAGAGGGTTAGGGTCTCCATGTCGTCTTTTAACGGTGCCGTTAACGGCTCCGACTCCATCATCTTTTTTTTGTTTTTAGAGAGAGAGAGAGGAGGAGGAGGAGGAGGAGGAGGAGAGGGAGAGGGGTAAGTTGCGACGACGGTGAGCGTAAGGGCGGTGATGAATGAATTAATTATTGAGAAGTGGTTGATAAGTTTTGGGGATTGAGGAGGGTGGGGCGGAGGAACAGGGAACACCGGATTTTGATGGATAATTGTGTGCCACGTGGATCATAGGAACATGACTATTATGAAGGGATGCTTTCGGATAAGGATATATTCGATTCGATCCGCATCCGAATCCGTTTTTTTGCGGATACGGATATGAAAAATCCGTATCCGGGCGGATACGGATGCGGATTCGGATATCCAATTCCTAAAAAATTCGGATTCGGATACGGATACGGATATTAATAAAAAAGCGGATTCGGATACGGATATCCGCTTAATTTAATATCTATTTATTTAATATATATATTTAATAGTTATATCAATGAGTAAAGTTAAACCCTAATCAGCTACATCCCGTATTCAGTAGATCCAAAATCAAAAATCCCAAATCGACTCCAAAATCGAATCCAAAATCCTCCTCTCCCGTCTTCCTCTTCTCCGGTTCTCCCCAATTCCCAGTCCCCATCCCCAACTCCACTCCATATCGACCTCGCGTTCCCCCGTCTTCCTCTTCTCCCCCATCCGGACCCGTCTCCATCGCGTCCGCTCGCCAGGCCCATCGCGAGATCGAGAGATCGAAGCCCCATCGCGAGCCCCGTCGCCAGCGCCCCGCCCACAGTCGCCAGCGCCCCGTCGCCAGCCACGCCCCCGCCTCTTCTCCCCTTCCTTTCCCGCAGCCAGAGTCGACAGCAGCAGCCGTCATCCCCGTCCTGTCGTGCATCCCCTGTCCGCCTGTTCATTGTGTGACTACTCTTTCTCTATTTGCAGGGGAATTCCTGAGAGGGTTACGCCATTCAGTAATGGAATATGCAAAAATATCTATAACTTTTGCTGCTCCCATGACAGCATTTACAAGATGGAAGCTGTTCCTACATTCGAGGAACTAGAGACGAGAGCAAGACCTTACACTTGCCTCGACATGATTTCTTGTCGGTGTTGCTGAATTCATCACTACTGCCCAAGCATTGCCTTTTAGTTTAGAATGGGTTTGTGCATTATTATCTCTATATATTGTTCGTTTAAATCCCCACATTGTTCACAAATTTTATTTAAATTTTAAGACTGCAGATTTAGAACATTTTCCATTTTGTTTACAGCTGAGCAGCGAAATATGTATTTAAGTTTCTTCCTGTTTGATCTATTCTTAGACACTTAGAAAAGATTGTAATTGTCGAGTTTGATACATTCTTGTAACTGAATATGAGTTTTGCATATACCAACATCCACATAATATTGCTGTTTACTTGAAGTTGTTAGTGTTAACTCTGCCAGTTCTGTCCTTACAAATCTTGTTTCTTGAATTGTTTGTCCCAAACCATGAAATTTTGGAGAAGTTGGTTGGAAATTAAAGCATAAATGCCTAGAATAGCGATATTTGGAATAAGTTTGATCTGAAGCACTTTGCCTGTCTTCAATCCCTCATTTGTGAATGACTGAACCTCCATAATATAGCCAAGCTTGATGGTCATTTTGAACAATGGTTTATAGGGTTATGTTCTCGAACAGTTATGCTGCTGTGGTATTGTGTCGACTGCCATCTAATTAGTTCAGTGAACTTGTGATAGGATTCTTGTTATGTGCTTGAGTAGTTTCACATGCACTGGCTGTTAATGTTTGTATTATGTCGGAAACAACGATTACGCCTTTGAATTATTAATCAATCAGGACTCTTATGTACTATCACCATAGACAATTAATGCACCATTGTGATTTGAGTCTGTAGCATTCCCTGCAACTGCAAATTCTTCAGCTTTAACTGAAGTGTTTTACTGCTTCACAAGGCAAAGCTTAGTCCTGATCAATGAATTTTATTTATGCTTTCTGGATCTGTTGTACCTTTCATATTTGGGACAACACTGAATATTCTTTAAACTGGTCATAGTTGCCCTTTCAGCGAATAGTCTGTTTCCTTTATATTGTAGCTTCAACCATATGAAAGTAAACTATTTGAGTGTTGCATTTGCAGCTTCAACTGCAACTTGCAACCGCGGCTACACTACTGCTTCATTCTTACAGTTTGGTTATGCGTGCAGGGTGAGTCCCATTTCACGTTTTTTTTTTCTTTCCTCTGCACCTATTGTTTAATGATACTACATCCTCTACGTTCAATGTTCAACTGAAACTATCGTGCTCTTCTTCCAGTAGTTTTTTTTTTTTTGGGTTGGCTAGTATTCTTTTGTTGTTGTCGTTGTTGTTGTTGTTGTTGTTGTTGTTGTCTGTTACCTACAAAATATATTTTCTCTACTGTCGTTGTTACAACTGTATAAGTGATCCCGAGTGAATTTGACGGTTTGTTATACAGAGCGGTATTCTTCTGAAATCATTCCCTCATTTGTTGTCTAAAGAGATAACCACCTATGGATGGCCTACAGTCTACAGGTACTTGGTTTCTACATGGATTTATTGATACATTCCTTCATGTCAAAATACATTGCTTGCATAATTAGGTCTACGATGTTCTTTTTCTTGATATGTGATAAGCTGAGTATATCCTCATTTCAATGTTAGGCAAGGATGTTGATGAAGTCACTTGTTATTGGAGGCTTGGAGCAATCAGTGGAGTTACACTGGGAATTATTGGTACATCTTTCCCTTGGTTCTTCCCCTCTCTCTTCACGTCTGACAAGTTGCACAAGAGGTTAGTTATAAATTATTTTGTATTTTATTGTGTAAAGCCAATTTCACTTATCAAATTTAGTATATAAAAATGGGAATTCATATACATATTATGTTGTACACTTTGCATAATCGCATTACAAGGAGCACATATTAGAGAAATATCCAATAACCTTAGCCAAATGACATCATGAATTTACAAAATCTCTGCAGCAACAATAATTTACAAAATCCAAATGACTACTAATGATCCAAATAGTGCATATTTCTCATACAATACAACACCATGAATTTATAAATTCCTTTGTCTTGTTTTCAATTTGTTTAACTTTTGTATATTCTGAAGTCATCTCATTTTAGGCCTGCAACAAGAATGCAACACGTGTTAAGAGTTATAAGAGCATTATAAAGTAGGAAATAGACACACAAATATTAAATGACTAGTTAAGAAAAATAAATAGCAAAAACTTTATATTTAATATCCGAATTCGTATCCGTTATCCGGTTGACCGTATCCGATTCGCATCCGTATCCGAAAATTGCGGATACGAATACGATTTTTATTTTCCGAGTCATATTCGTATCTGTATCCGAATCCGTTTTTGGAATGCGGATACGGATATTGGTATAGCCAATATCCGATCCGTATCCGATCCGAAAGCATCCCTAATCTATTATATAATAACTATCTCTTCTCTACTATTTTAATGGGAGAGTTGGGGTTGTAAACAAACAAACCCTAATTTTGTAACTGAGTAAACCCGTGTAATATACGTGCAAACTACATTCACTAAACATTCCCGTGTCATGCACGTCAAATCAAAATATACAAATACAAATTCATTTAATTTAATTACTAAACTTTTTTATAGACGTGCATTGCACGTGCATTATTCTAGTCTATATAATATAACACAAAGAAAGCTATCGAGTGACTCTCATTCAATAGGGTTGAAATCAATGGTTCAAATCTAACCTCACTGATATGGCTAAAAATGGGGTTAAATCGGAACCGTCCAAATCGGGCACGAATCTTGAAGTCCAGGGGTAAACGGTAATTTCACCTACCAATGGGTCTGAAGCGGGTACGGGTTCTTCTCCTCGAAGACCCGCAAACCCGCAAACGGATCCACCTCAATCGGGTGCGGGTTTCCAACCAGCAGAAAGCCCGATCCAGAGGGATAGAATTAGGGTTTCTGATTAAATCCTGATCAACGGCCCTGATTCATGCCTATCCTTCCACTGGGAATTAGGGATTACATTCCTAATCTGTTTACAAGGAGTATATTCCTTATCAGATCACGGAGATTACATTCCTAATCTGATCCCTAAGATGCCTATAAATACCCCTCATCCATCTCCATTAAGAGGTAATCAATCTTTTGCCAGTTTTCACGCTCTTTTTTAATCATCCCTGATTACTGACTTGAGCGTCGGAGGGTGCGTCGTCGGGAACAACCCCGGTGTCTCGCACTTTTTGCAGGTGTACGGCGGGAGCGATGATCAAACTCCAGCGGAACAGGTACACAGGTTTGCTATTCAGTTTTCCTAAGAATCCACAAATACTATCTGTTTGCCCCCACACCAAATTTAGCGACAACAGATTGGCGCCGTCTGTGGGAAACTAACGAGTAGCAACCTCCCCTCTTCCCGTTGGTCAGATCTTCTCCAGCCATGCCTCATAGGAAAGTCAGATCAAGAGGGTCCAACCGAGGACCCAACCCCGATCAGCAACAAGACATCCCCATCCAACCTGCTCCGCAGCAAGGGCAACTTCCTCCTCCAGCGGAAGACCCACTCCAACAGGACCTGCCTCCTCCGCAGAACCAACAACCTCCTAAGGGTCCCAATCCGCAGAAACAGCCCCTCCATCCGGATCACGTCTCCATCCACAACGCCTCTTCGGACTCTATGGCCTCCCATCATCCCCGAGCTTCCGATCACCGCAGCACCGCCCTCAACCGGCAGAAGGACGAGGATCTTCGTCGCCATCTGGATGAAAAGCGGGCCCGAGAGGGAACCTCCCGCCAACACCGTCCGAATGAGCAATCTCCTCGCCGCCGGGAATACAGAAGGTCTCCTACCCGAAGGGGGTGGAGAGAGTCCCCCGAGCATCACAGAAGAAGACCACACTCCCCTGCAGGTCGGCAACAGCCTAGGAACGATGAGGCACCCATCACTCGTGCCGAGTTCCAGCAGTTCCAAGCGACCGTCCAACAAGCTCTCAATCTCCGTCCTAACACTAATGCTCCAAAGATTCTCTCTCCTCCTCCGGTTCGAAGTCCTCGCTGACGGTCCCCAACTCCTCCTCCCACTCCTAGCAACCCCCGGCATACGCCAAGTCCTCGCCGCTCCAGGAGCTACCGTCGTCGTAGCCCCCGCTCTCCCTCATACGAAGACGAGTCTAGAGGCTCGGCTGATTACCGTCGAAGGGACGACACTGTGTACCACCGTCTCCATGAGATGGAGAGGCGCTTGGGTCAGTTAGACCGAGAAGAAGAACTTAGAGGAAGGACTCTCCGTCCTAGCAGACCTCCTTTTTCCCGAACCATAATGGATGCACCTATACCAATCGGCTTCAAGCCTCTTCAATTTGAGACCTACTCCGGGGAGACTGACCCCGTCGATCACATCGAGAGCTTCAAGACCCTAATGCTCATCCATCAAGCTTCCGATGCTCTGCTCTGTAAAACCTTCCCCGCAACTCTCAAGGGTCCAGCTCGAGAATGGTACTCTCGCCTCGCCCCATCCTCAATATTCTCCTTCGAGCAATTCGAGACCCTCTTCGTCACCCATTTTGTAAGTAGCCGCAGAACTGAGAAGACCAGTATCTCGCTACTGTACCTCCACCAGAAGAAGGGTGAGAAGTTGAGAGACTATGCGAAGAGGTTCACAGCTGAAGCCAGGTCCATAGCATCCCTCGACCAGTCGGTCGCTGCAGCAACATTTCAATCCAATGTCCTCAATTCCAACCTCTGCTCCTCCCTCGCCAAGAAGCCCCCACAAAACTTCTCTGACCTCCTCCTCTGAATTGAAAAGTACATACGGGCCGAAGAAGCCGAGCACCACCCCAACTTGGAGGGGTCTTCCTCCGGGTTTAAGAGAAAGGGAACAGAAGAGGAAGGAGCCAAGAAGCTCCAGAAGGAAAATGCCGGCCAGCGCCGACCTCCCCCCAGATTCGAGAAATTTACTCCTCTCACCACCAATGTCTCTACCATTCTGATGGAAGTTGAGAAGGAAGGGATCATACCTCCTGCTCCGAGGATGAACACCCCTGCCAAGAAAAGGGATAAAGAGAAGTGGTGCCGTTATCATCGGGACCACGGCCACGACACCAACGATTATCGGGCCTTGAAGAATGAGATAGAAGCCCTCATCCAGATGGGGCAGCTGACCAGATTCGTAAGAAAGGACCGAGTCGACCTTTCTTCCCCGCCTCGGGGGGCTAATAAGCGCCCAGAACGCGATGAAACGCCCGACTTCGAAGAGAAGCATGTCCTACACCTCATTCATGGGGGTCCAATGGGGGGTTCCTCAAACTCCTCTCGAAAGGCATTTATAAGAGAAGTCAATTCGGTTCGCGCCACCCCTCCTCCCAAAGGCCTCGGAGTGCCCGTCACATTCTCAGACGAAGATCTTGAAGGTGTCCGCACCCCTCATTGTGACACACTCGTCATCAGCCTCCACATGGCGAACTTCAAAGTGGAGAGGATCCTAGTGGACAATGGCAGCTCCGCTAACATCCTCTTCCTCGCCGCTTTTAAAGGCCTAAAGCTCTCCCAAGACAGACTCAAGCCCGCCGGCTACACGCTCCATGGGTTCACGGGAGTGCCAATGACTATTGAAGGGGTGATCACCCTCGACGTAACCGCTGGCAAAACTCCTACTACCCGAACGGAGTCGATGGACTTCATGGTCGTAGATGTCCCCGCAGCCTACAATGTTATTCTGGGTCGGCCCGGCCTAGCTGCCCTTGAAGCCGTCCCTTCCGCCTATCACCTCAAAATGAAGTTTCCCACTCGGGCCGGAGTAGGGGAAGTAAAAGGAAATCAGGAAACGGCCCGCAAGTGCTATATGACCTCTACCCTCGGTTCCGTCCTCTCCTTAGAAACTCTGGAAATCCCCCAACATGCTGCCCGACCGACGTCCGAGCCGGTGGATGAATTGGAGGAAGTGCTCTTCTCTAAGCAGGATCCAACTCGCAAGTTCTTTGTTAGCGAGACCCTCCTGTCCGCCCTATGCTCGGACATTGTACAGTGCATCCGAAGGAATCGAGACCTCTTCGCTTGGTCAGCTGCAGACATGCCCGGAATTTCCGAAGAGCTCTTAGTCCACCACCTCAGCGTTGTTCCGAGGTCCAAACCGGTTCAATAGAAGAGGCACAAGTTCGCCCCCGAGCGCCAGCTAGCTATAAAAGAGGAGGTGGACAAGCTCTTGAAGGCCCGGTTCATACAAGAGGTAAACTATCCCGAGTGGTTGTCAAATGTAGTAATGGTGAAGAAGTCTAACGGGACTTGGAGGATTTGTATCGATTTTACCGATCTCAACAAGGCTTGTCCCAAAGATCCCTTCCCTCTTCCGAGTATTGACACTTTGATCAATGCCACCTCGGGACATGAACTCCTCAGTTTCATGGACGCCTTCTCAGGCTACAATCAGATCCGGATGTTCCCCCCGGATATCCCGAAGACATCATTTGTGACCGATCAGGGCCTCTATTGCTACAGGGTTATGCCCTTTGGTCTGAAGAATGCAGGTGCAAAGTATCAAATCCTCGTCAACAAGGTTTTCCAAGCTCAAATCGGCCGTAATATGGAGGTGTATGTTGACGACATGCTTGTAAAAAGCATCCGAGGTCCCGATCATGTAACCAACCTCCAAGAGGCGTTTGACGTTCTGAGAAAGCACAACACGAGACTCAATCCGAACAAGTGTGCATTCGGTGTCTCGTCAGGAAAGTTCCTCGGCTTCATGGTCAGCCAACGAGGAATTGAAGCTAACCCTGAGAAAATCAAGGCCATACTAGACATGGCACCTCCCAAGAATGTTAAGGAAGTTCAGAGGTTGACGGGCCGCCTGGCCGCCATAGGGCGCTTTCTCTCGAAGTCCGGGGAGAAATGCCTCCCCTTCTTCAAGGCCCTCAGAGGGGCTAAAGGTTTTGAATGGGGTCAACAGCAACAGGAGTCCTTCGACCAGCTCAAGGCTTACCTCGTCAATCCTCCTCTCCTCAGCAAACCAATTCCTGGAGAACCCCTCTACCTCTACCTAGCAGCCTCAGAGCAAACCCTCAGTGCCGTTCTGGTGAGGGAAGAAGACCGGGCTCAAAAGCCCATCTACTACGTGAGCAAGGTACTTCGGGATGCCGAGCTCCGCTATCCGAGAATAGAAAAGATGGCTTATGCCCTGGTGATGGCTGCGAGAAAGCTTCGCCCGTATTTTCAGTCCCATTCGGTGGTCGTTCTGACCGACCAACCGCTGAAGCAAGTGCACCACAAGCCGGAGACCTCCGGTCGTCTTATGAAGTGGTCTATCGAGCTGAGCCAGCACGATATAACTTATCAGCCTCGGACCGCGATCAAGGCTCAGGCCTTAGCAGAATTCATAGTTGAAAGTACCATCCCCGAGTTTAGCCAAGCAGTGAAGGGACCACCTATCTGGTCAGTTTATGTGGACGGATCCTCCTGTAACGAGGGAAGCGGAGCAGGGGTCATTCTGGCAGGCCCAGATGACTTCATCCTCCAATACTCCCTCCGTATAAACTTCAAGGCCTCCAACAACGAAGCAGAATACGAGGCACTTATAGCCGGCCTTGGGATGGCCCACAATGCAGGGGCACAACGGCTCCGGATCTTTAGCGACTCTCAGCTAGTCGTAAATCAGGTCCTCGGCTAGTATGAAGCACGTGACGACAGGATGGTTAAATACTTAGTCAAGGTCAGGAGCCTCATGGCACTGTTTGAGGAAGCCCTCATCCAACGAATACCCCGGGAAGAAAATGCTCAGGCCGACACCCTCTCCAAACTAGCCTCTTCCTCCCATCAAGGTCTCGATCAGACCGTCTTGATAGAAATTCTTCTGAAGCCAAGTATAGAGGATGAAACCTCCGACTCCATAGAGTCGCTGCCCGTCCTGCTTGGAGATAACTGGATGAAACCCCTCGTCGAATTCCTAAGGGACAGACTCCTCCCCGAGGATCCCAAGGAAGCTCGAAGAGTGAGAACTCGAGCTGAGCATTACACACTAATCGGAGGTATCCTATATAAATGCTCCTTCACACAGGTAGACGGCCGGCCTTACCTGAGATGCCTCTCCCCCGAGCAAACCCGCAAACGGATCCACCTCAATCGAGTGCGGGTTTCAACCAGCAGAAAGCTCGATCCAGAGGGATAGAATTAGGGTTTCTGATTAAATCCTGATCAACGGCCCTGATTCATGCCTATTCTTCCACTGGGAATTAGGGATTACATTCCTAATCTGTTTACAAAGAGTATATTCCTTATCAGATCACGGGGATTACATTCCTAATCTGATCCCTAAGACGCCTATAAATACTCCCCATCCATCTCCATTAAGAGGTAATCAATCTTTTACCAGTTTTCACGCTCTTTCTTAATCATCCCTGATTACTGACTTAAGCGTCGGAGGGTGCATCGCCGGGAACAACCCCGGTGTCTCGCACTTTTTGCAGGTGTACGGCGGGAGCGACGATCAAACTCCGGTGGAACAGGTACACAGGTTTGCTATTTAGTTTTCCTAAGAATCCACAAATACTATCTGTTTGCCCCCACACCAAATTTAGCGGCAACACTCACAAAACATGTTTTTCCGTCCAAAAGTTCCCCTCAAAACTCAAATTCAATTCTCCAAAACAACTCCTTTATTTATTTATTTATTTATTTATTTATTTATCTCTCGATTTCTCTCTCTCATTCTCTCTCTATTTTCTCATAAATTTATATTTTTAGATTTCAGGTTTGTAAATTTTCTGATTTTTTATGCGTTTTTTTATTACTAATGTTACATTGAAAATAGAAAATATCTCATCAATAGTTAAATTTCATCATTTTCCACACTCAAAGTTCTAAGAAGTTGGATTTTACAACCCCGTTTATAATTATTTTTCAACATATAATAATGGAAACATGGACTTTTATTTATAACTAATTATTGTTTTACAATTTAAACTTGAGCTACATAATTGTTATTTTATTGTTTACAAGACTTTCATATGTTGTATCGTTCCGAAGACGTGTCGTAGGCACGCCCACGAGCAACGAGCAAATCTAGTTATAATATAATAACCAGGGTAAATTTACGATAACCGTTTATCTCTTTGGCAGAAAACCATACTCTGGTCTTTTTTACAGAAAACTCTACCCAAGTTTGTTTTCTGTTAGGAGTCACTGTCGTCGTTATCTTTAGCATGAAATGTCTAAAATACCCCTAAATGACTTAACCTTTTAACAAGACTATCCTTCTTCCCCTCTTCTTCTAGTAAAACCCAAACTCAAATCTGTTCTTCTTCTACTTCAGCCTCCTCCTCCAGATTCCAATATCCCAAACCCTAAATCGAAAAGAAAAAAAACTACCTTAAAATGGTCCACCACCACCACCAACCCACACCTCCTTCGCACGTGCGGCCTACCTTAACTCTATGGTCGCCTCCTTCGCCCCTCTCGTAGTTGTCCTCCCCTACCTCCCCATGCCCACCACTGCCTACTCTGGAGTTCCAACTAGAGTTAGGCTAAAGGATTATGTCGATGAGGAAGTTCGAATGCTCCGCTCACAAATGAGTTGAAGTTAGTACCCAACCTCCGACCTATGAGGAAAAGGGGAACGCCGTCATTTGCAAGCAGCCCTAATTTCTATATCGAGAAGAGAGAGAGAGAGAGAGAGAGAGAGAGAGAGAGAGATGGGACTATGGGAAGGGATGTACCACGTGCTGATGCGCCATAACTCCATCTACGTCACCATCATCATCGCAGGCGCCTTCATCGGGGAACAGGTGAGCTCC
Source organism: Hemerocallis citrina (assembly GCA_017893485.1). Lineage (NCBI taxonomy): Eukaryota > Viridiplantae > Streptophyta > Magnoliopsida > Asparagales > Asphodelaceae > Hemerocallis > Hemerocallis citrina. The sequence continues at coordinate 16,901,006 of CM030365.1, read as the reverse complement.
ATCCCTCAATTTTTTATTTTATTTGATTTGGGGGATTATTTTGAATTTGGTTTGAATTTGTAGTTGAATTGATTTGGGTGAGCTAGTAGTTGATTTGAATTTATTGAAATTGCAGGCTGTAGATTACTGTGGATTTGAATTGGTACCACTTGATTAATGAGTAAGAAGCCCCCTATTTTTTTGTTTGTTGTAAACATACTTCTTTGATACATTGACTTGATGAATTGTGTGGATCAACACTCAGGTCCTGCCATGGGATTACAATCAATCTATGTTTTGGAATTTTCGTTACGTAGAAATGAGGTCTTGTTTTCTTTATTTCTTCGAAAGAAGGGTCTCCTCTGTATATGAGAAGATTGCCTAATATTGAGTGATTGTAACCACTATGTGGATACCCCATGGACCATGAACACTGTTTTTTCTTTTTTTTCATAATATGTTTGCTAGTAAAATTTCAACCAAATAATACATGAATAAGTAGCATCTAAGTGACTAATTTTGTATAAATATACATTTTTATGATATAAGAAGTGATGCATGAGTGTTATAGCTTGTGAATTTAATTATGAATCTTAAGCTCAAGTCACGGCTCTATCGACGAACCCAGATGAAACAAGTCAAGCAGCCGATACGTTCATGTACGCTTGTTTAAGCCCGAGTATGTGAGATTGTATAAAAACATATGGAATTAGAACCACATCTTGCATGATGCCATGAGTAATAGGTCTCTAAATTACTTAATATGTGCATTTGATGACATAAGAAGTAAAATATAGTGAGTGGGTCGTCTTTATAGGGTCTCACTGAGCGATTACTACTTCCATACATGAGGAAATTTTACTTGTACTGTATGAGGTTTCCCTTTACCAATTCCGATAGAAATAGGAGTTTCATTTTTGTGTATGAGGTGATTCATTCCTATAGTTTGATCGTAATAACTTTGTGGGATACCATGTGGATGATCTGCAACATTCATTTCGATTTTCATGCCATCATATGCACGGAATAAAAAAAACAAGTTGTTTGAAGAGCTTTTATTCAATAAAATTTCAACCAAACAATGCATGTGTAAGTAGCCTCCAAGTGAACAATTTTGTGTAAACATACATTAAATGATATAGGAAGTGATGCATGAGTATCTAAATGTAACCCCCATTCCCGCCAATATGTATTTTCTGTGTATTTTCGGAATTTCGATTCCTTGTAAATTATTTTTCGCTTTTTAAATTCTTTTTGTTAAAATTTATTGTTGGATCTCCTATTAGAGTCTATTCTAATCAATAATTTTATTTGTATCTATCTTCCAATAATTTTTATATTATAATACAAATCCTATTCTATGCTATCGTTTAACCTGATTTTCTTATTTGACTAATTACTTATACCAAGTCCAATTTTATTATTTGATTATTTATAATGTGTTAAGCCCAAATCTTATTATTGTTGTATTATTATTATTATTTCTGTTATTATTATTATTATTATTATTATTATTATTATTATTATTATGTTTATGCTTATGATTATTATGGTTATTATTATTATTATCATTAAATTTATGGTTTATTAATTTTTGAAAGCCTATAGATTGTGGTCTATATTTTATTATTATTGGAGTACGGAATTTATGTATACTAGTTGATGTGATTAATTAACATGTAATACTATTTTTGCTCCTTATTATATTTTAGATTAATTTAAATTCAGTCTTAATTATTTTGTGAGGTCCTACATTCTACCGTATTTATTAATATTTGAGTATTAATTTTATGCATACCGATTGATTTATTTGTACTACTATATTATTTATTTATTTATTTATTTTCCATGCCCTAATCCATTAACCCGTATCCATTAACCCATCTCTTATTGGGTCTAACCCAAAACCATGTTATTTTTCCCGTTGGATAATACCCAACATCCCCATCCTAATCCACTATTTAAACCTAACCCAATCCCCTAACCCTATATTGTATAACCCTAGCCGCCTACCCTACTTTTCTCTCTCCCCGTAGACCCCACACTATTCATCTTCTACCTCTCCAATCGTCTTCCTCATCTTGCGGCACCGAAACCCCGACTGCACTCTTCGCCAGTCGCCCATCCTCCGCTCGACCACCATAGTCGAGCCTCACCCTCATCCTTCATCCTTTTTTCCGTTGTAGCCACCCATCCATCCACTGTCATCTCACTTCTTATCGCCATCCTCATCGCTGCCATCCCTGAGGCCTCCGCCTCTACCGTCGCTCCACCTTCTCATCGCCTCTGCCTCCCGCACCCGCAACTAACCATGTCAACACCAACACCCCATTTCTTCCATCGCCCCTTTCCTCCGCTCGACTGCGCGCCGCTGCCAGTCAGCAACACCATCGATGCCACCATCCCGCTTGTGCCCTTCGTCACCCTCGTCGAAGCACCTGCACCCTACCGAAACCCAACCACGACCGCTCCTCCCCCAACTGCACCTCCTTGGTCATCAGCTGCCGCAGTCGCTGATCCCCGAGCAACCTCCGCCATTGCCATTGTTGTCCCTCGCTGTTTGGATTGTACGTGCACTGCACGTATAGTTGCCACCTCTCGTGTATGTGTTGTTATTGCACGTAACTCGCACGAGCTTTACTGCCCGAGATCCTAGTCCCGTTATTCTAATATTTCTATCGGAATCATCATCTCGTAAGGCAAATATCTTGTACGAATCTATTTTGTTTCCTCGTACAAGCACTTTTTTTTGAATTACTACAAGTAGATCTTCGTTGACGTTCTTCATGTTTTGCCCTTGATGATCTTGATCCTACTCGTTTGATTCATTTCTGTAACCCCTATTTTCCATTTCTTGTATTTTGGGTGTATTTCTTTTCCGTGTATTTGCTATATTTAAAAATTTCCATAACCTTTTTTTCGTTTTTAAACTCTTTTACAACAACTACATTTTCAACTAATTGAATTTCAACAAAATATCATTCTGGCTTCTAAGAAATTTTCTGTTTCATTTAATCTTCGAAAATTTTATTTATTTCTAATAAAGGTGTATTTTAACATTATTTTTCATTTTAAGTAATCAACTAGTTATATTATATACTGTTTGAATTATTTTAATAAATATGTCAAACTCGAATATACCTTTTGATATATATATTATTATATTATGAAAAATCAGATTCTATGTGCTAACTGTAATTGTAATTATTTCAAATTAAATTTATGCGGTAATGAAAGTTACATTTTGTTATAATAATATTTTTATGGTTATCTTATTTTTCTATTGGATTTTTATTTTTATTTTTATTAACACCCGAAACCCATTTACCCATTAGAACCCTATTTTAAGCAAACCCATTGATAAAACCCTAACCACACCTAGAGCCCAACCCGAAACCCAATAACCATCAGACCCAAACCCTACTATTTAAACTCATAACCCTATTAACCCTAACCCTATCACCTAATACTCTTTTTTTCCCCTTCACTGTAGCCGCCTCAACCCCCCGACTCTTCAGCTACACCCCTGCTCATCTCCTCCTACCTTCCTCTTCCATCGCCGTTGCCCTCTCCCTGCGCTATCGCGACCACCATAACGACTGCGGTGCCTGGCCCCGTGACGACAGCCCGACGCCTCTCGACAGTCAGAGAAGCAGCTGACGCCAGCCTCGGCGACCGCACTGCGCCACCACAGTGCGCCCCTGCACTAACTTTACCCTGGTGCACCTCCCTCCGTCAAAGCAATCGATTCCCCTGCGCCTCCAGCCAGCGCGCCACCCCGCACACCCCTGCGCTGCTCCCCCATCGCAAACAACCAGTGCCAGCCCTGGTCACAGCAGTGACGGCGACCACCGCCGCCCTGTCTCGAGTCGCTGCCAGGCCGCAGCCACCTGCGACAGTGCCTCCCGCCGTTGCTCCACTGTTCACAGTCGCCGGCTGTTGTCTCGCCAACCGATGGGTGTGTTGGTTGATTGGTTTGATCACTTTGGATGTGAACCGTTCGTTCGATCGCGATCATGATCATCTTGATTGATCAATTCCTGGCCGTCGAATTTTCATCATCATCATCTCATCTTGACCATCCGATCACATCTCAGCCGTCCGATCGTCGTTCATCGCAATCACGATCATCGTCTTCTTGATCCGTTGATCTCGGTCGTTGATCGCATCACCATCATCATCATCATCATCATCAAGATCTTGATCTCGGCCGTCAGATCTTTTTTGATCATCGCGATCATGATCATCATCTTGATCATGATCTTCGATCTCGGCCGTCGATTGGTTGATCAACTTGATCTCGGCCATTGATCGTCTCGTTCGTCTTCTACTTGGTGATTTAAATATTTGATCTACTTTTGTCCTCATTCGTCAATTATCAATCTTGGTAAATTTAATCTTTTGGTACTATTCTAATTCTTATATGTTTATGTATGTTCGATCTCGGCCGTTGGATTCACTTGATCTTCATCTTGATCACCATCTTGATCATCGAGATCCGTGCCTGATCGTGATTACCGTGATCATTTGCTCGTCGCCGTGTCGTCGGGATTCCGATCCTGCCATTCTCAATTACTGGATCTAATCGTCGCCCCAAGGCAAGTATTCATCCTGTACAATTTTTTTTTCCAGTACAAGCGTTTTTTTGGTGAAACGGATAGAGTCTAAAGACTCCAGCCATAATATATTCATAGAAATATAACAGATAGTAGGGTCTTACAAGGTGTAAAACAAAAATGACCACAAATAAACTACAACAATACAATCTCAACTAAATCACACCCATCAGGTGTGTACAAATCTATCAAGCAAAATCACCCCAGGGACAACAGGCAGCTCCAAAGATCGCCAAGCTCGATCAGCAGCCGGGTGATCAGAGAGGACGTCGCTCCAGACAGCTCCGGGGGAGCGCTCCAGCGAAGAGAAGAGAACAAAGCTAGAGGAAGAGCTCTCGGGATAATAGTAGAGCCTCGAGATCCCATTATTTAGGATCAAAAAAATGCCTGCGCAGACATTACTGCAAGACAGTATGCAAGAGGCAGGAATTCACCGACAAGGGAAGAAACCACAGTCGAAGGAGCTCTACACCCAATGAATGGGATGAAAACTCACAGATATCAACAGTTACAACACCAACATCAACAGATTAACCTCATAGGGAAGAAACCACAGTACACAGATCCGACCCAAACCAACAGCAACTTGGGGAAAACATACGCAAGCAAAGGATAGCACAATCATAGATGACCGATCAAAATACTGATAACCACAGCAAATGCGTAGCGCACAGACGCTTCCCAGAAAGCAGATAGATCAATAAAAACTTAAACCATACCAAACTACAGAATAGCTGCAGCAACATCAGTATACATCAACAAAAGAAGAACAACATAGAGATAGTGCCTAACCACGAGCTCTAAAACATCTGAGCTCAGACAGAAATTAAACATCAAAGAACGAAAAGATCCCAAACATCAGCTAAACATCTACCCATCAGCATCCGTCAAAACTCAAAAAAGAGAAAGAGAGTATAAGCAATGCCACCATAGACGGCCTGGGCACCAAAGCAACGAACTCCCAATCAGAACAGCCCAGTCACTAATTCAAAACCATCATCCAAAAGCAAAATAAGGGACAAGAAGCATCCCTTCAGGCCTGTAACAGAACAATCAAGTAGGAAAAGATCGAAAGGTCACTTCATAACATATGAACATCAAATCGCCAAGTTAGCCAGATAAACGAACAGCTATAACAAGATATCAAAGCAAAACATATACAGGTCCACAAGAGCACCGAAAAGGCTAAACTGCTACCAAACTAGCATTCTCAAATTAAACTAGTACAAGCGTTTAATTTGAAAATACCGCAAATAGTTAGAAGTTGTGACTCCTCCTTGACTCGTCGTTGTTGATCAAATATTAATCCTCACCAATTCCATAATCTTAAGAGTTACAACAATTTCATTGTTATATTACAACTACTTGGACTCATTTTATCCCCTAGTCACATGAACATATGAAATTAAGAACCCTAGATTTGTAGATGTGTATTGTATCTTGTATGTGATGATCTTGCACCCATTTGAGTTGAGAAATAAATGTTGTTTGCTGTTTTGATAATCATTACCCTGTATTTGTGTCACACATTAATCCAGACGCCTAACAACCAATTATCGTGCAACCTATACATGTAAGACATTCACACTTGTTGCTGTTCTGAACTTTACTTGCTGTTTTGACCCCTTTAACATCAGAATCTGAACCTGATCCCTGAACAGTAAATGTAACTCTAAATGTCTAGATATCGATAGCATCCGGAATTTTTGAATTCCGAGTTACGGTCTAGGAGATATTGCAGTTTTACTGCAATTATGTCGGTAGTCGCAGATTCACAAAACTGCTGCGCTTTTTTAGTTTGCAAATTAATTTAACTATGTTAAAAGTAAGCATTTGACTTGAAATTTTATATGCCGATGCTGGACACCCTAGAGAACCTTTCCAAATTTTTTCAGAATTAATTAATAATGTTTCAACCCTGTTTCACATGTTTAAAGATTCACAAATTCTGCCTGAACACATTAGCTGTGTAGTTCGCTGTTTTGACACATATTACCATAACTTTCTCGTACCTTAATTATATGCGTTGGAACCGGGCAGAAGTCTAGTTTCTAGATCTTCTGACGGATCCACTTTTGCTATCTCGTAGCAACGGGAATCACAGTTTTGGTACAACAACGTCGTACTGTCCAGATTTGAGATGTCCGTTGTTCTTGATATTTTGATTAGTGTTGACCCTCGAATATGCTATATAAATATCTCAAACTTGTCCCATATCCATGATTATAATTTCTTGACTTATTTCGCACACTTTCATGCTTGCTTGATAAAAATTAATAAAAGTAACAAGCCGGGGTTTAAGGGAAAGACCATAGTAGTGGACAATATAGATAAGTGTACTCGGAAGGGGGCCCGTGTTTCCCAGTACTCGGTTCATAAACCTATTGCACCTTGATGTATTCATGGAGTCAGTTACTTGGCTTATGAACCTGTTGTATTCATGAACCCACTGTGTGGGTCTTGAACCTGTTAGTATTCACGAACTTGCTTCGTGAACCTGTTATTTATTTTCGTATTCATGAACCGTGCCTGCTTGATACTTGATACCTGAGTACACCGCCCTATAAACTCTATTACTAGGCCTAAACGAAATTGTGTTGACTGTAGCAACCATGTAGTAAAAGTATGGATGCATGAAGTGCTACCTAGATAGTAATAACTACAAGACTTGAACATGATACATGTTTACTTGATACTTGGTTACATGATACATGAGACTTGAAACATGAAACTTGAACTTGACACATGTTTACTTGATACTTGTTGACATGTTACACAAGACTTGAATAATAATACTTGACACTTACAACTTGATACTTGAGACCTGACAACTTGACACTAGACTTGAGACTTGTTACCTGACACTTGTACTTGATGCCTGTCACTTGAGGTTAGATACCCCTACATGTTCACTTGTCCCTTGATCCACTATTAGTATTTGTTATCTAGCCTGTTTACTTGAGTTGTCCTTCTTGCTAGCTAGTTCTTGGATTTTCACTTCTTATTGTATCCCTGTTACATTCTTAATTCCAATTCTTGTTCCACATTACTTGTACTCATTTTTACTATTTGTGGCCATAACTTGTACTAAGGGCATTTTCTCTTGTTTTTTCTATTTTTTCCTTTTATATTTATTAAGCAGACTTAGGAGACGTGCTATCTGCTGGAATTGGTGAGCAGAGATTTTAATCTTCAAGTGGAGAAGGGACTTGCTTAGATTATTTGTTTTTCTTGAGTTATTTAAATTTCCGCTACTTAAGACTTGTAACAGGCTTATGTTCCCGAGTTTTACATTTAATCCAGTCTTGAAAACTATTTGGATATTATTATTTATTTTCAATTATTTTCTTTTGCTTAATAAATTATTCATGCATGCTTGGTGGTATATATATATATTGTGTATATTCTTGTTATGATGCTGAGTCATTCCTACAGCTTATGGATGATGTTAAAATCATTCACTGGGCTTCGTCACGCGCTCGTATTCCATGTATTTGAGAAGCGGGGCGTGACAATTTCTATCCATTCCGTAATCATAAAGGGTCACAAAATATTTCATTGTTACACCACTACACAAACATGAATTAGATCTAAATATTTATGTATATAATTGCATGTTCATGAATCACTATAAGTTATAGACATTTTGTTTGTATGTTTGACATGTTAATAGTGTTTCCCTTTTTATGAATTTGAGAATAAACGTGCCATGCTGATTTGAATGCCCATTTAATTCTGATCTGCATTACATACTAATTTGGATCCATCGTAGTTGCTATAAATGTTACAATTCATGCAAAAGTAATTTCATTCACTACTGTCCTGATTTGGTATGATGATTTAGACCCTGTTAATGTCAGAATAATGATAAATTTTGTGAATATGAAATGTGGGCCCCTGTTTCTATGAAATGTCAGAATAATGATAAATTTTGTTAATATGAAATGTAGGCCCCTGTTTCTAGTTTCCAGAACTTTTGACAGATCTGAAATCTGATCTGTAATTTGGGAGATATCACACTTTAATACTGTTGTGTCGAAATTTTCATATTCTGATTACAAGATTTTTGGCAAAAAATTATTCATCAAAATAGATGCTAATAGTAAAATTTAGACTTTGTATTAATCTGGACATGACTAGACATGAATAGGAGTCACCCCATTTTTTGTAGAATTATTTGATAAATTTTCCGACTTAATATATTTATGCAAACATGATTATAGATTTGTTGTCTGCATGCTAGTTCAGTAAAGAACCTCAGTTTAGACCTGATTCTGTTTGTCATCGACTAAAATTTATTGAATGAGAATCATAGCTCTGTGTGTCTGGAATTCAGAACATCTGAGAGTTTTGCAAAGATATTTAGATTTTCGTACAGTGACGTTTGAATTCCAGAAGGCAGTCTAAAATATACATCGCTCTGCTTAATTAATTGAAATAGTAGATTAATTTAAGTATTAAAATCTGAGATTATTTATATTGATATTTAATAATGTTAGGAGTTTAAATATAATTTTTATGAAATTTTTAAATGATCTTGCAAGTTACTTTTGTTTATAAGTATTTTAACTCTTACCTGCTACCTAAACATGTAATCTTGAACCTAGTTTCTATGACTTTTATATATTCTAGTTTCTAAAACTTCTGACGGATCCAGATTTGCTTTTCTATAGTAGCGGGAATTCCAGTTTCCCATCTGTTTGCATGATTGTGCACATTCATGTCTGGGTTGGTAAAAAGAATAAGTAATCAAGTCGGGGTTAAGGGAAAGATATAGTAGTGGAAAATATAGAAAAGTATACTCAGAAAGGGGCCCGTGTTTCCCATCTGTTTGCATGAATATATGATTACATGATTCATGAGTCTGTTTATCCGTTTCAGTTTATCTGTCTTGCCTGACTACATTCTTCCTTATAGGAAGGTGTACTTGGAAGGGGGCCCATAGGTCTCATCTATTTGCATGAATACATGATTACATGATTCATGAGTCTGTTTATCCGATTCGGTTTATCTGTTTAGCCTGAGTACACGGCCCTTTGAAATTTACCATGAAATCTAAAAGTAACTTGTTTGTATGCAGCAACCATGTGGTATGGGACGCATGAGTGACACATTAGTTAGGATTAAATAAAAGACATAAGAATAATATGTTTTACCTGAACGTTCCTGTTACAAGTTTCATGATTCATGTTTATCTGATATCTGTTAAAAGTTTATCTGTTATCTGTTTATCTGACATCTGTTACAAGTTTACTTGTTATCTGTTATCCGATTCTGTTATCTGGTTCTGTTTACCCGCTTATTAGTTTATTTGACTCTATTTATCTATTACATTCCTTTCATGCTATTTCCTGTACTCTTGATTCTTGTTTCCTGTTCTGCATTCTGTTTACCTTGTTCCTGTACCTCTTTTTACTTGTACTACTTGCGGCCCATAACTTGCACTAATGGGAAGATTATTTTCCTGTTTCTCTGTTTCTTTCAAATGATAAATATAACATCGTGAACTTTTAATTATAATTAAATAAGAGTTTGTTGAATTTTTTTTACGTGTTTTGCACGTACAAATTCATGTGCATTTTTCCCTAAAAAATTATTTATTTTCATAACATGTACAAATATTTTAATCATTCTCTTTTTATTTTAAAAAGCCTATTTAAATTCTAGGCCAAATTGCTTATTCTTAGCCCACATTAATTAATTAATTATTTTAATTAATAGCCCTTGGGTTCTAAAGCCCCCTAATTTGAGCCCACTAGTTTAATTATCTTTTAATTGTCATAATTTGTAGTGTAGACTAGTTTGGTAGACAATTAATTAAATAATTATGTACAGTTAGTAACTAGGGGTGTGTTGTGTGACACGTGCATTGCACTAGCACGTGTCTTGGGTGGAGCATGGGGTAGGCCGGAAATGGCAAGAGAGAGAGGGGTGAGTTGGTGTAATGGAGAGGTGGTTCGAGTTCATGGGTAGTTGCTTTAACTCCCTAGTTCATCCTAGCCCCTAATCCACAACCATCTAGTTCATCCTAGCCCTCCATTTCACTCAAAAATATGTATAAATACCCCCTCCATTTCTTCATGCAACACACTTGAAAAAATTGATAAAAGAGAAAGAAAGGAACAAAAAGTGAGAAAAAGATTGAGAGTTGTGAACAAAAAATTGAGTGTGCATTTGTGTGTGTGTCCCTTTCAAGTGGAGGCCGACCATTCACCTAAGGAGCAAGGAGAGCTTCGGTTTCCATCAAGCACAAGGAGGAGAAGGCAACTTGTGGCACAATCTAGGAGGAGAAGGATCGCTCATTGTTCAAGGAGATTTCTAGGGGTTCCTTTCATTTGTGTTTCTTCAAAATAGGTGGGTGATTTCTCGAACTTCTACTTTAGTTACCATGCTAGGATTGAAATTATGATCATGCTAAAATGAATAGGAGAGAAATTGCCATGCTTTTTGTTTAAGGAGATTAACAGGAAAAGAACACCAAAGTAATCCACATGAAAAAGTAGTAGAATAAATAGAATGTGTAATTGAGTATGTGTATGATGACTGGGTAGTTTATTCGCATGCTAAAATGGGTGAATTATGATGTTTGTGAAACTTCATCTATGCATGAATTGAAAGATACAATATGTGGAAAATGTGCTTAAGCATAAAAACGTAGAATGTAAATTAATGGATTATTAAATAGATTAAACTGCGATAAAAGTGTGTTTCATTTTGCCATATGCATGTAGTGTTGTAGTCACTTGATTTATTATTTATATTGTCTTTTGAAATATAAGAAAATTGTGAAATAGGGCTAAATTGAAGAGCTAATTTTTGTAAAGAGTGAAAGCGAGAAAAACTTACATGAACTTATTGTGAATGAGTGAAAATTTGTGGGTAAAAGGATTCGTTTAAAAATAATTGTTTCAATGTCGAAAATACATTCATGATCTACTTTAAACTGCAACCTGGTACAATCGACAGTCGATCGAACTAGAGTCGACAGTCTACTATCAAGTATTAAATTTCGGATTTAGTCTGCAGGACAGTCGACTGTCTACTTTTCAATAGTCGAATGTCATTGTCTTGACTGTTGGTCCTTGAGTTTTGAAGTTTCGCAGGACAGTCGACTGACCATTTTTCCACAGTCGACTGAACTGACTATTGGTTCTTGAATTTTGAAATCTCACAGGACAGTCGACTGAACTGTTCTGATTGTTAATTTTTTTTGAGTTTTGAATTATTCATGAAAAGTATTTCTATAACGTTTGACTTATTATAATTAGAATTTTGAGAAGAAGAATTAATAAGATTTTTTGGATATGATTCTTTTTGCAATAAAACATACAAATATTCGTTGAACATGGAGAAAATTGTGAAGAGCTCAAAATGAGATTTTGACTTATAAATTATTGAGTAAAATTTAATATAAGATTACTTAAGATTATGCAAGTTGTGCATGAGAAAGAAATTGAAAAGGAACATGATGTAAGGTGAAATTTGTGAACAAGTATACTCTTTTTTTTTAATGAACATGAAAAGGGAATTGAGACTAGAATTTTAACTAGGTCCTTACGTCCGCAAGAATGGATGTTTTGAAAAGAGAAATGTGATAAATTGTGACCAAGTTTACGTCATGGATAATGTTTGATATTTTAAAGACCGATGTAGGGGTAATGCTAAATTCTAGAGTGTTGATTTTTATTCATGATTCAATTACCTAAGGATTTAGATACATAGTGGAGATGTGATGAAAGTAAGGGAAAAACATGAATATGAGGGCCATTGGATTGGCGGTGTGAGAGTGTTCACAGGATGTCCTCGTGATGCGTCATGATTAGGGCATGGATACTACTCCAGGATACCGTCTCGGCAGCGATGCTTGTGGGGTATTTGGTGACTACAGGTGGTGCCATGGTCCATGGCAGAGGTGAATTGACCACAGGATGCCTGCATGATGAGTCATGTGTCAGTGCATGGGATTCTCTCCAGGTTGTCTGGACGTGGGCTCGTGACTCATAGAATACCTAGGATACTTACCGTAGTTACTGTAGTAGTTAAGTCATGGCGAGGGATCAAACCCTACAAGATGAAGAATGATTATGGGCTTGCCCTCGGTCCTATGTAGTATGGGATGCATAGGATCCGAACAAGTGCGCATTAGTGTCATATAAATATTAATAACTGCATTAAGGACTAAGTGCACATTCACACACGACATCAATAGGGTAGTCCCCCTTAGTTATGTTTGTGACAAGTGTGTGCTTTCTAAGTAAGAGAAATTGATGTATTCTCATAGTTTCTATGCAGGATAAAGTGAATGACAAGACTAAAGATTGATTGCTGCTTAAAGAAATGTTCAAGTTATTATTAAATTCATGTATAAATGTTGTAATTTATAATTCTGCTGCAATGATGTAAACTTTGTTGTAAAAGTTTTTAATTCCTACGAAGAGAAGTGTAAAGATCCTGTGGAACTTCAAATTCGGTCTTATTTGGAATTCGTGGTGTTACAAAGTGGTATCAGAGCCAGGCTTCCAAGTAGTACAAATTTATAAGGAACGACACCCTAGAGTGGACATTATAGTGTGAGTTGGGTATAGAGATTTAAATGTAAGTCACTTACATTTGTGTTGTTCTATGATTGATGCTCTTCTTCTCCCTTCCCCAAGATGGCAAACCACCACGACTCAGCAGGCGATGATGATTGGCACATAATCGAAGAGGACTACTACCCCGGACAAGGAGATTCCGATGAAGAAGATCATGAGGTATATGAAGGAGAATGGTCCGAGTCCTGAGAGATCACTCTACCTCCGGACTTATCGAACATTTCATCCGATGAGGAAGAGCCAGATTGGGGAGATCTCATCAAGACCCTTCAGAGTCAAGGGAAGACTTAAAGGGAGAGAGCAGAGCTGTTGCAGGTGCCATATGAGAAGTGCAAGGAGAATATTGCAATCCTCAGTCATCGTGTTTGAGAACTCGAGAAGAGGAAGAACATGTATGATGTACTGAAGGAAGAAGTGGTAGAACAATGGGAAGAGCTTAGGCAAACCAAGAGGAACCGTAGGGATTAGAATGTTGTATCTTCTCTATGCTTTGGCTTGATATCAGATGTTGTTTTAAATTTGAATGTACAAAGTTTGAATTTAATGAAATGAAAGAAGTTGGTTTAAATTCATATTTTCTACTTCGAATTTAATGGATCTTTTGAATCAAAATATGGCTGGAAGAAGATAAAGGAATGGTGAAGGTCCCAGCAGTGGACTTGACATGGAAATGGAGTTAGCTAGAGTCTATCAGAACCTCAATGCCATTGCCATGAATCAAAACCAGGGGAGGATGCCTGCGAATCCAATTCCTGAGGTGTTCAAACTTGTGGAGTCATTCAAGAGGATGCAGCCACCGGTGTTTGAAGGGAAGTCATACCCAGATGCAGCTGGCAATTGGATTTGGCAAGTCGCGACTATTTTTGAAATCTTGGAAACTCCGGAAGGTAGCAAGGTAAAGTTGGCTACTTTGCAGCTTGAGACGGATGTGGTTGTGTGGTGGCAGTCGATGAAGCAGACTATGGGAAATCGTGTTGTTGGCTGGGAGGAATTCTTGGAGGAGTTCCGTGATCACTATTTTCTGTCTGATGTCCAAGAGAGAAAAGCGATGGAGTTCCTGGCGCTGCAGTAGGGAGGCATGTCTGTCAGGAAATATGAGACAAGGTTTACTCAACTCTCGAGGTATGCACCCGAACTTGTGATGGACGAGATGAAGAAAGCTCGGAAGTTCGAGCACGAATTGAGGCCAAGTTTGAGATCAAGGATGATACCCCTTGGTATTAGGAGGTTTGACAAGTTAGTCAAGCGAGCTGCAACCACTGAGGCGGATATGGAGTAGTTCCATGCTGTTCAAAACCGGAGAAACAACTGGAATGTGGGGAAGAGGCCCGCAATTTTTGGGAATGTCAAAGGACAGCTGCCGGCTCAAAGGTTCAAACCTACTGGGGCGAACGCTGTCAATGTGGCTGGAAGACCCGAGAATGTTTGGCTGAGACCTCCTGTAACTTGTTTCAACTGTGGAAAGACAGGCCACTATAAGTCTCATTGCCCTAAACTGCAAGATGTCATCCGTAATGGACCAACTCAGCAGGTCGGGAAGAAGCCGTACCAGCAGGGGCGAGTATTTGCCTTGACTGAAGCTGATGCTGATGACGTGGATCACGTCATCACTGGTACGAAGGAGGATGTTTAGAAATTTTTCTGTTGTTCTGTTTTTCCTGCTTTATTTAGTGAACTGTTATGTAACGAGTGTGTGTTATGTAACAGGAAAACTTTATTTGAATGCAAAGAAAGCTGTTGTTTTGAACGATACTGGATCCTCTCATACTTCTGTATCTCCTAAATTTGCTAAAGTCTTGGGAGTTGAACCAAAGGTCTTTCCAGGCAAGGTCTTAGCAGTAGCTACTCCATCAGGGGAGAATTTAACCACTGATTGGTACTATGCGGACTGCGAGATCGTGATTGGGGACATGATTTTCGGGATTGATATGATCGAGCTGAATATCCTAGGGGTCGATGTTATCTTTGGCATTGATTACATGTCGGTGTACAGTGCGAACATCGAGTGTAAGACCAAGGAGGTAACAGTGAAGGCTCCAGGTGGTCCTGAAGTCACTTTCTTGGGGAAGAGGAGATGTTCAGATTTGGTGGCAGCAATCAGCAAGAAGAAGGTTCCTGTGGAGGTGCAGCAAATTCCAGTGGTTCGGGATTACCCGACTGTATTCTTGGAAGATTTGCCCGGGTTATCCCCGCATTGTGATGTAGAGTTCAGCATCACTATTCAGCCAGGGAGTGTACCCATTTCAAAGGCACCGTATAGGATGGCGCCTGTGGAGTAGGATGAAATCAAACGGCAGATTGAGGAACTGTTGGAGAAAGGCTTTATTCAACTGAGTGCGTGGCCCTGGGGAGCACCGGTGCTGTTGGTAAAGAAGAAGGATGGTTCGATGAGGATGTGCATCGATTACCAGGAGCTGAATACAGTCACTGTTCAGAACAAATATCCTATTCCACGAACTGATGACCTGTTCGATCGTCTACAAGGAGCTGCTATTTTCTCCAAAATAGATCTTCGATCGGGATACCATCAGGTTCGAGTGAAGACTAAAGATGTGCATAAGACTGCGTTCAGAACTTGACATGGATATTACGAATTCTTAGTTATGCCATTTGGAGTGACGAATGCACCTGCAATCTTTATGGACATGATGAACAGAGTTTTGAGTCCGTTTATTGATTCTTTCGTCATGGTGTTTATTGACGATATTCTTGTGTACTCCAAGTCAGAGGAGCACACTGAGCATCTGGCCGAGGTTTTGAAGAAGCTTTAAGAGCATGAATTGTATGTCAAGTTATCCAAGTGCGATTTCTGGAAGTCTGAAGTGGCATTCCTGGGTCACATCCTTTCTAAGGAGGGAGTGGCATCTGATCTGCAGAAGATAGAGGCGGTGAAGGATTGGGCAAGGCCTACTACAGTGAACAAAATTAGGAGTTTTCTTGGGTTAACTGGATACTTCATGAGGTTTATTCAAGGCTATGCTCAGATAGCCGTGCCGCTTACTGGTCTGACCAAGAAGAATGTAAACTTTAAGTGGACCGAACAGTGCGAGGCAAGCTTTCAGGAGTTGAAAGAGAAGTTGACTACTGCTCCTATTTTGGCTTTGCTTAGAGCAGGTGTTGAGTATGATGTTTACAGCGATGCTTCACATCGTGGGCTTGGTTGTGTCTTAATGCAAGAAGGAAAAATGATCGCTTATGGGTCTAGGCAACTAAGACCGCATGAGAAGAATTATTCGACTCATGATCGGGAGTTGGCTGCGATTATCTTTGACTTGAAGCAATGGAGATATTATGTGTACGGTGAGAAACTGAACATGTACACAGACCACAAAAGATTGAAGTATATCTATCAGCAGAAGGACCTGAATCTGAGGCAACGGAGATGGCTGGAGGTACTTGAGGACATTCGTCCCGATATTAGGTACCATCATGGGAAGGCTAATATTGTGGCTGATGCACTGAACCATAAGAGTAGTCTAGCTAGTTTGATTACAACTCAGCGGCATTTTGCAGAGGAGTTGGATCAGGCTGGTATTGAAGTTGTGGTGCAAGGCTTGGGATCATCTTTAGCTCAGTTAAGGCTTTAGCCAACGCTAAACGAGAGGATTATAGCAAGTCAGAAGGAAGATGCAAAGATTCAGAAGTTGAAGGAGTAGGTTGGTGCTTGCAGGTTGTCAGAGTTTCAGATCAGGGATGAAGTGTTGTGGTTTGGAGAAAGGCTGTGTGTTCCGGATCAAGCAAAATTGAGGGAGAGTATTCTTCAGGAGGCACATGCTACTCTTTTGTCTGTACATCCTGAGAGTACCAAGATGTATAAAGACATCAAGCAACATTTCTGGTGGTCAGGTCTGAAGCGGCATGTGGCTGAGTTTATGGCGAAGTGTGGGATCTGTCAACAGGTCAAAGCCGAGAATCAGAAGCCTGGAGGTTTATTGCAACCATTACCTATTCCAGAGTGGAAGTGGGATAACATCAGCATGGATTTCATTACGGGTTTACCCAAGAGCTCGAAGGGTAATGATGTGATTTGGGTCATAGTCGATCGACTAACCAAATCAGCTCACTTCTTGGTAATGAAACTCACTTCAACTATGGACTAGTTGGCAGAACTGTATGTTGGAGAGATCGTCAGGCTTCATGGTGTTCCGTTGATCATTGTGTCTGATGGAGATGTGCGGTTTACTTCGCATTTCTGGAGGAGTCTTCAGACAGCTTTGGGTACTAAGACGGATTTCAGCACTGCCTTCCATCCTCAAACTGATGGACAGACTGAGAGAGTCAATCAAGTTCTTGCGGATAAGCTTCGGTGTTATGTTCTAGATTTTGGAGGCAATTGGGAAAGACATTTAGCTCTGGTGGAGTTTGCCTATGTAACGCCCCGAATCCCAAAACAACTGAATTCGAGATGTTCTACAGGATCTTTTCACTTCTTTCGTACAATTTTACAAGGAATTTAAAACTTTTATTTCAACAATAATTACATCAGAATCTTTTACATCAATACGCAGCGGAATTAATAAAATACAACAATAATAAATGTACAATTGTTACAACTTTTAACATTTAAGTAATCAACAGCATCAATTCTCTTTATATCTTCATGTAACTCCACATCCTGCATATAAAACTGTGGGCGCGTCAGTTGCTTACAACTGACGAAATATTATGCACGGCCATCCTCTCTATGCCGAAAACAGTATAACGATTCTTAAATACTTTAGCAAATACAAACTTGATCACAAACAAAGCTACAAAAGGGACTATCCTGCTGATGTCGTGTTGTGCGGTGCACTTAGTCCTTAATGCAGTTATTTATATTACATGACACTAATGCACACTTGTTCGGATTCTATGCATCCCATACTACATAGGTCCGAGGGCAAGCCTCTTAATCGTTCTTCACCTTGTAGGGTTCAATCCCTCGCCATGACTTAATCTACTACTGTAACTACGGTAAGTATCCTAGATGTTCTATGAGTACGAGCTCATGTACAGAAAACCTGGAGGGGAATCCCACGTCATGTCACGACGCATCGTGAAGAACCTATGGACAATTCAGCCTCCTTCATGGCACATGACACCACCCGCAGTCACCAAACATCCCATGAGCGTCGCCACCGGGACGGTACTCTGGAGTAGTATCCACGTCATGTCACGACGCATCGTGAAGAATCTGTGAAATACTCTCACGCCGCCAATCCGATGGCCCTCATACTCATGTTTTTCTCCTACTTTCATCACATCTCCACTATGTATCTATCTGTAATTTCGGTAAGTATCATAGACGTTCCATGATTACAAGCACGTGTACAGAAAACCTGGAGGGGAATCCCACGTCATGTCATGATTCATCGTGAAGAACCTGTGGCAATTCAGCCTCCTTCATGCACTATAAGAAAAATCCTTTTTCGCAACAAGGTTTTGGCAACGACTTTTTAGTCGTTGTAAAAATTAGTTACGGCAACGCGAAAGTCGTTGCTAAAAATAAAATAAAATTTTCCTCCTCCAAAATGCCTTACGCGGGCCTTTGCAAATTCCCCCGCCAGATTGTGTAAATTGGAAACGATAAATGTCGTTGCGTATATTTCCTTATATCTACTGCAACGACAGTATTGTTGCTAAAAATATAAAAAAATAAAAATAAATGAAATAATTTAACTTAGCACGTGCAACCAGATATGTTTTAACTAAAACCCAAAACAAACAAAACACCAAACCACATCTCTTCCTCTCCTGAATCCCCCAGTTGCCCCCTCACCCACTCTGTCAAAACCCTTGCAATTGCGTTAATATGAAAATCCCCCATTTCCCCAAGTTTACCCCATCAATTCCTCAACCCCCTTCCCCATTTCAAGAACCGTCCCCAAAGTTGCAACCTTTATTGGGTTTTTCCCCCTTTGAATTGAAGGGGAAATCAGAGGGTTCTTGAAAGATTCCTCCTTTTTTTTGTTTAATTAATTTAATTTAATTTTTTGGATCGGTTTTGCGGTTCGATCTGGTGGGTTTCTAGCATCGGCTGTGAAGGGTAAGCTCAATCAATTATTTTTTTTGATTTTTTTGGGAATTTGTTAAAGATTTATGCTTGTTTTTATTGGATTCTGTTGTTTTAGGTGATTTGGAAATCTGGGTGTTCTTGGGTTTTTTGGGGGGTAGTTTAGTTTTGGATGGTTTGGGAATTGATTAGATTGATGTAGTAAGACCAAGGTATTGTGCTTTGTTCTTGTGGTTGTCTTTGTTTGCTTTTAGGATAGTAGCATTAGTTTGAGCTGGAAATTTGTTTGTTTTAAGTTACGATTGGATGAAAAATCGTCCTTTGAGATTTTATTTGAGGGGTCAAAATGGGTTGGCGTGGAGCCTGACGACAGTACAAAAAGTTTTTTGAATGTTGGAACAACTCATGAAATTTTGTAAGTCCAAAATGACTCGGAGGACTTGGGTATGGTTTGCTAAAGGGGTCACATTGCGAACCATGTTATTGCAGGCATACCATAAAAGTCCTTAATCTCCCTAAATGGCTACATGACAGCATGGTTGTCGTTACCTAATCTTTTAGGATAGTAACATTAGTTTGAGCTTTGTTTTAAGTTATGATTGGATGAGAAATCATCATTTTAATAGTTGTCAATACTGATGTTAATTGTTGTCACTCATTGTTTTAGTTTTCATTTTAATCCTTTTTTTTTATCTTCGTTCAGCAAGTGTGTTTAGTTTCTATCTTATAGAAGTATGTACAATAGAGGACATTTTCGAAGTGTTACATGGGGCTCAATTGGGCATCTACAATGAACAAATGAGTGATATTGATATGAGCAAATGAAAATCTTTTGATTTTGATTGATAAGAATGTTGAAAAATAGATCCATGATTATATGTCAGTCATAATTCAATTGTTGCAAAGCTCAAAAAGGGAAAACTCACTGGAGAGGTCCATGTCAGATTTTAAACCTTAAAAGTCTTGAAAATTTCTGCATTTCAGATTATAACAATCATCTTCATGTTACAGGTCAAGCTTTTAGAATATATTGGGAAAAAGTATGTTATTCTATTTTTCTACCCACTGGATTTTACATTTGTTTGTCCCACTGGTAATCTTCAAGCCTATTGAAATGAATATTGCATGTTGTCTTTGTTTAGTCGAAAATTGTGGTAGTTACTTATATATTACATTTTCCATTGCCACAGAGATAACTGCTTTCAGTGACCGATATGCTGAGTTCGAGAAACTAAATACAGAGGTTTTGGGTGTGTCAGTTAACAGTGTGGTAGGTCACTCACTCTTCCACTACGAAAAGTTAACTTTCAGAACTTTGTTTGAACTTGTTGAACTTTATGTAAATTCTAATGTTTTAATCCCTTGCATCAATATTTATGCTCATTATGTGTTGATCATAAGCTGAATTCTTCAATGTATCTTTCATAAATCACCCTTTTCTTTTTCATGGTGAAATTTAATGATGAGATTGGGCATGATGTACTTCACATATCAAAGTGGGTGTGCTCTATATGAAGTTGAGTACTTGGTTGTGTTTCCTATTTTCTGTGCAACAGTATTTTTTCAGCCTCTTCGAATTGATTAGTTTGAGTCCCCTCCTTCCTTCCCTATCTCATAATGAATTTGATCAAAATGTCTCTGTGAAGGTTGAATGGCTTTCATATTTGGGGAAGCCTCCCTATATAATCCTCAGTGACCATTTTGCATAAAAAAGTAATCCTCCCCTCTCCTTGTCTCTTGTAATCAATATGATTTAGATATCTGTGTGAAAGTTGAGTGGCTCTCATATTTCATAAAGCCTCTATATAATCCTCATTGTGCCCAAGTTGCATGACAAAAATAATCTTCACTGTGGAAAAAGCTATTGCTTGGATCTTTATTAGTATAATAAATAGTTCAGAATTCTAAAACTAGAAGTTCTTGGTATCTATAGCATGTCATATATGTTATGGTGTCTGTAAATAGTTTGGATTTTCTCAGTGACATTTGTAATAATTAATATTATTGGAGTGCATTTTTTGTTTTGCAATTGTCTGAAATCTGCTAGCATGTGTTGCAACTTAAAGTATACTTCTTCCAATATCTTGGCTGTTGTATTGAATATGTATGGATTTCCTTGTACTTCCATTTATATGTATTATTCTCTCTGTGTAGTTTTCCCATCTTTCTTGGGTTCAAACAGACAGGAAGTCAGGTGGGCTTGGAGACCTGAAGTACCCCTTAGTGTCCGACATCACAAAATCAATTTCCAAATCTTCTGGAGTATTGATTCCTGACCAGGTAACTTATTTGAGCTCCATTTGCTGCTGATTTATGATAGCCCTATATAACATAACTAGCATTTGGTAATTTGGTAACATAACTAGCATTTGGTAACATAACTTACCTGGTCTGCTGATTCCTGACCAGGTAACTTATTTGGTAATTTGAACAGAACTAGACAGATCAGCCTGTACTGATTAACTATAGCAGTCTATGTGAAATAATTTATCAAATTGAAGAATCTAATAGATATTACATTTACTGGAGAACATAATTGAAGATACATGTGAATATAATGGCCTGTATGGTAATATATATATATGGAAATTACATTTACTGGAGAACATAATTGAAGATACATGTGAATATAATGGCCTGTATGGTTATATATATATATATATATATATATATATATATATATATATATATATATATATATATATATATATATTAAATGATGGTTCACAAGAGGGCATGCAGTGCTAGCAGAGTACTAGTGAGCTTGTTGATTGAATCCTATTGATGACTGGAAATTAAGAACTGATACTAATCAATGAACTGGGGCTGGCTTATCTAAATTAGAACCATCTTTGGGTAGATTGGGATGTAAACTGCGACTTGATTCATTCTGATGTGTAGTGTTTTCAGGCTTCATGTCCATCAGATTTACATTCTTGGCATTTTTTTGACCTCCAGAAAGGGGGGGGTTCCTACATAGCTCCGCCCCTGAGTTGGTTTGCTATGGAATTTAATTTAACTTGAAGGCACAAATAATGCCAAGAACCATGATCAAGATTGTGAATAATTGCTTTTATGAGTTTGAAGTGCAGAAGGACTGATATTCTTTGTATCTTTCGTCAAATTCATAGTACGCTAGTTGAACCCTGTTTATCATACTCTTCATTTTATTACTTGACATTCAATGTGAATGTGATGATGAACATTCTATGCAAGCATTATGATTTCCTTTTTTTTCTAGACCAATATTGATGGAAACAAACCAGCAACCAAAATGGAAAGATGGCTAGTTGGTCTTGAAGGGTTCAACCTTGGTCATTGTTTTTGAACCAGAGTCAATTAGCAAATGATGTACTTTAATTATATACTAAATACATTAATTATCTGTTAGTATCACAATGTTTTTATAATCGCCACTTGGTTAAACTTTTGCATATCTCACATCAACATATTTGTTTTCCCGAAAATAATAAATGTTTCTGATGTGGCTGATTCAAACTGAATCTGGTTTAGATGGTTCATATATGGACTGCCCGGTTCAATCCAGTTCATCTTGTTTTTCAGGATTTGTATACAAGCGGAATTATTCGATCATGTGAAAATGATGCCTATGGCATATGTAGTTATGTTTCTATACTATTTTTCAAAAACATATTATTTATATTTGTTAAGAGTATTCTCCTGAACAAGAATTGTTGGCACAACTTACAAATAGAGGTGCATGAAATTCCTCGAATGATCAAGGTACTATTAATTTTAGTGGCACTATTATGCTGTATTGTTTTGTGCATACAGGTTCCAATAGTTTTGGCAATCTTTCATAGTTTCATTGTATACTGCTGGACTAATCATTATTTCAAATATGTAGGTACCACGAGAAGGAACTGTATTTGGAGAATTAGGGAATGAAGCCATTGGTCCGGGAGCATATATTTTTGTATCATATTTTGACAGTGTATGATTTAGTTATATCTTATATGAGTTAGCTGTTGGTTTAGGTTATTAACTCTCCAACATCAACTCCAATTTTTTGCTACTTGTATTTTCTGAGAATATTCATCCCAAAATGTTCTTTTGTTCTAAGTTGATTCAGTTCTTTCAATCTTGCATCCAATTTTGTTGCAATGTTTAGATGTCAAGAGAATATTAGAAAACATGGTTAAGCTTATTATGCACAATGGAAATGATTTTGAGATACTTAGATATCTTTTTGAGAAGTTGATGGTTGTAATATTTTGGGCATTGCTTCTTATATGTGACATAAATGTAATATGTTGGACAAGGTTAATATTATAGTTTTTGGAATGATGTTGGTTTTTAATGTTTTTGAAGTGTATGCTAGTTTGGATAGGGCTGATGCAACGACAATATATAATTTGTCTCAAAAAGAATTAAACTTTTGTAACGACAATTGGTAGATTTAGCAACGACTATAGTTGTTACCAAAATACAAGTAATGCAAAGCAATTATAAAAATAATTGCAAAACATTCGAGCTTTGTCAACGACAGTAGTCGTTGCCAAAATAGAAAATGTAAGACAACGACAATAATTCATTGCGAAAAAAATATCTTTAGCAACGACATGAGTCGTTGCCAAATATATGAAGTATGTTTGGCAACGACAAAGGTTGTTGCGATTGATTTTATACCATAGCACGGGTGGAATTAGGTATGGCAACTACAAAATATATTGCAACGGCAATGTCGTTGCGAAAAAATCTATGTTTGGCAACGACAGCAAGTCGTAGTCAAAATCTTTTGCGATGCCCGGACGCGCAACGACCTTGCAACGACAAATGTCGTTGCCAAAAATATTTTTCGCAACGACAAACGAGTTTTAGCAACGACATTTGGCGTTGCGAAAAAGGGTTTTTCTTGTAGTGATATGGCACACGATCCTCATGCAGTCACCAAACATCCCACAAGTGTCACCACCGGGACGGTACCCTGGAGCAGTATCCACGTCATGTCACGACTCATTGTGAAGAACCTGTGAAATACTCTCCGCCGCAAATCCGATGGTCCTCAACTCGTGTTTTTCTCTTACTTCCATCACAGCCTTACAAAGTTTGTTTTAAAAGAAAATCATCACAACCTAGAGCTAGCTTCCCCTACCGGACTTAAATCAAAACAACAGAGACAGTCAGCCTACCTGGCTACTTCTCAAGAGACGCTCAACCCTCAACGGTTAGCTCTCAAAATCATAAATAAAACTGCCGGTCACTAGGGTCTCGCCTAGCCTCTAGATTCCAACAACTACCTCTTTCTAGAGATCAATAATATTTCATAATTAATCTCCAATAATCATTTCCATTTTCTTTTGTTCACAAACTCTTTCTCAGAATATTTCTTTTATAATCTCATAACATGAGAACCATTCGATTCGATAACTTTATCAATTTCATCTTTCATATCCTTGTGTGCATTTCACAATAAAACTCATTCAAATATTAATCATCATAAAATCTCATATTCAACTTATTTAACTTTCATTTGTCAAGAATCAAATCCAAACTCAAGAACCAGAAAATAGTTCGGTTCAGTCGATTGGTGACAGTATCAGTCGACTGTTCAGCGAACTTCAAAACATCTCAGTCGGTATCAGTCGACTGTTGACAAAGAATCAGTCGACTGTTTTATGAAACTTTAAAACATCAATAATAACACAGTCGGTTCAGTCGACTGTCGACCAGGAATCAGTCGACTGTTCCGCGAATACTTTGAAAACTCAAACACCAAAATTCAGTACAGCAGCAGTCGACTGTGAAAGTAGTCAGTCGACTGTCCTGCCGACGAAAACCCAATTTCTTATACTTGATAGTCGGCTGTGGAAGTTAGACAGTCGACTGTCAACTTCACCAATTGCATCTTTGCATATATTCTTCGACCTTTTAATCGATTTGTACTTCCATATACAAAATATAAATTATTTCCAGAGTATATTCCTTTAAAAACAATATCATATATGTTATCAAATTCTCAAGTTTCTCATTTTTCAATGAAATCTTTATAATGCATCAAAACATATTTTCCAATCAATTTTCCAAATAAACTATTTTCTTTTGATCAAAAAATAAAAATCTCTATACTTGTATAAATAACATTTTGAAGTTGTAATCACCCTTCTTTGCCACATTCTCAACAAACAACATATTTGCATTATTCTAATCATGTCTCAACATGCATCAATTTCATGCAATCACTTCAATTCTAGCAATTCAACTAGCAATCATAACAAGCATAGCAATTTGCATTTACCACAATCAATCAAAATTTAACGATTCATTTCTACATTAATTTGCATGTAATCTCATAATATCACTTCAATTTCAACCAAATGAATCATATATCATCTATCATGCATTTTCTACTCCTAAATTAGAAAGCATTTAAGAAACACCCACCTAAAGTTGAAGCAACGTACTCAAATGAACTTCTAGAATTAGAAGCTCCTAAAGAAAGCTCCAATTGCAAACTCCTCGAAATCCGCACACCAAGGCAAGCCTCCAAGCTCCACATTTCGGCAGGCATCCATCATCAAGAGCATCTCCATCTCCACTCCATTTCGACAACAACAAGGACAAACTCCCATCTTCTTTCATATACACATACTATGTATGTACATATATATACATTAGTATATGTATATAGGCAAGTGGAAATAGGTGATTAGGTGGGGAAATGGACAAGGCTTGCTGGTTTGTTGCTTTCGGCATAGGCAGGAGAGAAGAGAGAAAAGAGATGAGAGAATGAGAGACTAAGGGGGTATTTTTATAAGAGAGTAGTAGGGTAGTTAGTATAACTACCTCCCACATGAACACCACTAACCCATTATTAAAATTTGTAACTTGCTTTCCCTCTTATTTTCAAAATCAAAACTCCAGAATTTTCCTCCTCTCTAAACAGCCCGGTCCCCAAAA
Source organism: Hemerocallis citrina (assembly GCA_017893485.1). Lineage (NCBI taxonomy): Eukaryota > Viridiplantae > Streptophyta > Magnoliopsida > Asparagales > Asphodelaceae > Hemerocallis > Hemerocallis citrina. The sequence goes on along the minus strand of CM030365.1, from coordinate 16,874,904 downwards.
TGTGCACATCGCACGTGTGCACGTGCACGTGCTTTGTGTACAAAATAATTTATTTATTTAATCCCTTTAAAACAAATTATTTATATATGTAATAAATATATAAAATTAACTTTAAAATTATACTTTTCATGCACAATTAGAATAGAAAGAAACATTTCATGAAAATTTATTTTGAAGGAAGAACGTGCTTAAACACGTGCACCAAAACACGTGCGTCGCCCGTAAAATCTCAAAAATACAAAAATTGATTTTATCAACCGAAAAATATTTATAATTAATTGGAATGCAACAAAAAGTATATTTAATATACATATATGATAATGTACTCAAATTACAGAAAATACGTGTATTGCACGTAGAAATTTATTTTAATTAAAATAGACAAAAATTGAATTCTATTTACAAAAATGAATTTAAACATATTTATAAAAATAAATAATTGAAATCCATTGAAAACTTTGTACATACCGGTGGAATACCCAAAATCGACACGTGCATCGATAATACGTAAAAAGCACGTAAAAACTCAAAGATTGAAATTTAGCATTTGAGTTGTCTCGAATGCGATTTTAAGAATACGGGATTGCATAAATAATTGGAATCCAAAATACATATCAAAATGCGTTATGGATATGATCAGTAATAGTACAAAATGCACGTGCGTAACACCCGAGGGCAAAATTGTCATTTAAATTTTGCGGGGTGTTACAGCCTACAACAACAGTTTTCAGATTAGTATCGGGATGGCACCGTACGAAGCTCTGTATGGCAGGAAATGCAGGACACCTGTTTGCTAGTTTGAAGTTGGGGAGCGGCAGATATTTGGGCCTGAGATTGTGCAGCAGACCTCTGAAAAGATCGTCTTGATCAGGAAGAGGTTGGTGGATGCTCAGAGTAGGCAGAAGAGCTATGCAGACAACCGGAGGAGGGACCTTGAGTTTGAGGTTGGTGACTTTGTCTTTCTGAAGGTATTAACTAGTAAAGGTCAGAGGTGGGAAGTTAGCCCCAAGGTTCATAGGCCAGTACAAGATATTGAAGCGGATTGGAAAAACTGCTTACCGGTTGGAGTTACTGGAAAAGTTGTCTCAAGTACACAATGTTTTCCATGTATTATGCTGAGAGGTTTCGAGTCACCATTTGCCCGAAGTGCCGGAGGGTTTGCAGCTGGATCTGAGTTAAATTGAGCTACCGGTTGAGATTGTGGATCGTCGGGAGAAAGTTTTGAGGAACAAGACGATACTGATGGTCAAAGTAATCTGGAGAAACCAGTTGGTTGAAGATGCTACCTGGAAATCCGAGGAGAGGACGATGAAGGATCATCCTGAGATCTTTGTTTGATTTGTATCTTCCTTTCTCTTCTTTTCTTCTAGTTGTGTTCCGTTTTCTCACTTTTTAAGCGTAGTTCTGGGGACGGAACTATCTAAGGAGGGAGTGTTGTAACATCCTAAACTTTTAATTATAACTAAATAAGAGTTTGTTGATTTTTTTACGTGTTTTGCACGTACAAATTCATGTGCATTTTTTCTAGAAAATTATTTATTTTTATAACATGAACAAATATTTTAATCTTTCTCCTTTTATTTTAAAAAGCCTATTTAAATTCTATGCCTAATTGCTTATTCCTAGCCCACACTAATTAATTAATTATTTTAATTAATAGCCCTTGGGTTCTAAAGCCCACTAATTTGAGCCCACTAGTTTAATTCTCTTTTAATTGTCATAACTTGTAGTGTAGACTAGTTTGGTAGATAATTAATTAAATAATTATGTACAACTAGTAACTAGGGGTGTGTTCTGTGACACGTGCATTGCACTAGCACGTGTCTTGGGTGGAGAATGGGCTAGGCCGGAAATGGCAAGAGAGAGGGGTGAGGTTGTGTAGTGGAGAGGTGGTTTGAGTTCATGGGTGGTTGCTTTAACTCCCTAGTTCATCCTATTCCCTAATCCACAACCATCTAGTTCATCCTAGCCCTCCATTTCACTCAAAAATATGTATAAATACCCCCTCTATTTCTTCATGCAACACACTTGAAAAAAATGATAAAAGAGAAAGAAAGAAACAAAAAGTGAGAAAAAGATTGAGAGTTGTGAACAAAACATTGAGTGTGCATTTGTGTGTGTGCCCCTTTCAAGTGGAGGCTGGCCATTCACCTAAGGAGCAAGAAGAGCTTCGGTTTCCATCAAGCACAAGGAGGAGAAGGCAACTTGTGGCACAATCTCGGAGGAGAAGGATCACTCATTGTCCAAGGAGATTTCTAGGAGTTCTTTTCATTTGTATTTCTTCGAAATAGGTGGGTGATTTCTCGAACTTCTACTTTAGTTACCATGCATGCTAGGATTGAAATTGTGATCATGCTAAAATGAATAGGAGAGAAATTGCCATGCTTTTGTTTGAAGAGATTAAGAGGAAAAGAACACCAAAGTAATCTACATGAAAAAGTAGTAGAATAAATAGAATGTGTAATTGAGTATGTGTATGATGACTGGGTAGTTTATTCGCATGCTAAAATGGGTGAATTATGATGTTTATGAAACTTCGTCTATGCATGAATTGAAAGATACAATATGTAGGAAATGTGCTTAAGGATAAAAGTGTAAAATGTAAATTAATGGATTATTAAATTGATTAAATTGCGATAAAAGTATGTTTCATTTTTCCATATGCATGTAGTGTTGTAGTCACTTGATTTATTATTTATATTGTCTTTTAAAATATAAGAAATTCGTGAAATAGGGCTAAATTGAAGAGCTAATTTTTGTAAAGAATGAAAGAGAGAAAAACTTACATGAACTTATTGTGAATGAGTGGAAATTTGTGGGTAAAAGGATTTGTTTAAAAGCAATTGTTTCAATGTTGAAAATACATTCATGATCCACTTTAAACTGTAACCTGGTATAATCGACAGTCGACCGAACTAGAGTCGACAGTTGACCGTCAAGTATTAAATTTCGGATTTAGTCTGCATGACAGTCGACCGTCTACTTTTTAATAGTCGACTGTAACTGTCTTGATTGTTGGTCCTTGAGTTTTGAAGTTTCGTAGGATAGTCGACTGAACTGTTCTGATTGTTAATTTTTTTTGAGTTTTGAATTATTCATTAAAAGTATTTCTATAACGTTTGACTTATTATGATTAAAATTTTGAGAAGAAGAATTAATAATTTTTTTTGGATATGATTCTTTTTGCAATAAAACAGACAAATATTCGTTGAACATAGAGAAAATTGTGAAGAGCTCAAAATGCAATTTTGACTTATAAATTATTGAGTAAAATTTAATATAAGATTGCTTAAGATTATGCAAGTTGTGCATGAGAAAGAAAATGAAAAGGAACATGATGTAATGTGAAATTTTTGAACAAGTGTACTTTTTTTTAATGAACATGAAAAGGGAATTGAGACTAGAATTTTAGCTAAGTCCTCACGTCGGCAAGAATGAAAGTATTGAAAAGAGAAATATGATAAATTATGACCAAGTTTGGGTCATGGATAATGTTTGATATTTTAAAGACCGATGTAGGACGCTAAATTCTAGAGTGTTGATTTTTATTCATGATTCAATTACCTAAGGATTTAGATACATAGTGGAGATGTGATGAAAGTAAGAGAAAAACATGAGTATGAGGGCCATTGGATTGGCAGTGTGAGAGTGTTCACAGAATGTTCTCATGATGCGCCATGATTAGGGCGTGGATACTACTCCATTATACCGTCCCGGTGGTGACGCTTGTGGGGTATTTGGTGACTACGGGTGGTGCCATGGTCCCTGGCGGAGGTGAATTGACCACAGGATGCTTGCATGATGAGTCATGTGTTAGTGCATGGGATTTTCTCCAAGTTGTCTGGACGTGGGCTCGTAACTCATAGAATACCTAGGATACTTACCGTAGTTACTGTACTAGTTTAAGTCATGGCGAGGGATCGAATCCTACAAGATGAAGAACGATTAAGGGCTTGCCCTCGAACCTATGTAGTATGGGATGCATAGAATCCGAACAAGTGCGCATTAGTGTCATGTAAATATTAATAACTGCATTAAGGACTAAGTGCACATTCACACACGACATCAATAAGGTACTCCCCCTTAGTATTGTTTGTGACTAGTGTGTGCTTTCTAAGTAAAAGAAATTGATGTATTATATCGTAGTGTCAGTTATATGCAACTGACGTACCCACAATTTCTATGCAGAATAAAGTGAATGACAAGACTAAAGATTGATTGCTGCTTAAAGAAATGTTTAAGTTATTATTCAATTCATGTTTAAATGTTGTAATTTATAATTCCGCTACAATGATGTAAACTCTATTGTAATAAAAGTTTTTAATTCCTTGTAAAATTGTACAAAGAGAAGTGTAAAGATCCTGTGGAACATCGAATTCGGTCTTATTTGAAATTCGGGGTGTTACAATAAATGTACAGGTTTTGTAGACGAGTTACCTGCAGGAGTGAGTGACCAAGTGTTCTAAGCTTGATTGGGATCTTTTTATGAATTAGTTTATTCCTGTATTGAGTTTATTATTTCCTCTTGTTGCTACTTAAGACCATGTATTTGGCATGTTGTCCTGGAGTTTTATTATTGTTTTCTAGATCATACTTTCATTTGAGAATTATGTATTTGATTTCAAGTAATTCTTTTGATTATGAGATTTGTTTCGTGCATGCGTGGTTGTATCTTTCTATTTACTGTTGAGTTAATCCTTATAGCTTATGAATGATGAAAATCATTCGCTGGGCTTTTTCACGTACTCGTATTTCATGTTCTTTTGGAAAGCGGGGGGTGACACTAAAGCTTGTAGATTGAATCTTATGAATGTAAGCTCAAGTACACTAGTTTAAGCTCAGTTATGCTAGGTTTTGATTTTGATTGAATCTCGTGAACACTGTTTATTTTGATTTTTATGTCATAATATGCGTTCTAGTAAAATTTCAACCAAACAATGAATGAGTAAGTAACCAAACAATGGAAAAAGCAGAGGTACTATTAACATACCCTAGAAATCTTTGCTCTTGCTTATGACATATCCTGGAATCTGACTAATGTGATTGAACTTGCACCTTACTTTGCTTTATGCTGAAAAGCACAAGGTCCACTTTGTTGATTACTAAAGAATTGAAAATCATGGTTTGATTAAAGTTCTATCTATATAGAAAGAACTTGCACGTTCTATGTAAAAGTGACTGGCAGAAGTAGAAATTATCATCCAGGATGATAACTTAGGGTTGATTAAAACTAAAATTATGCTTTTCAGTTTCACAAACTTAAAAGCCCGAGAAACACAACTTGATGGTTGATTACTGTGGCCTAGAGGTGAATGTGCTTAAATAGAATAAAGTCTTGCCAATTTATATTTTAACTTGGAATTTTTCTCCTTAATTTATATTTTAACTTGGATATCGTCTACATTATACATCATTTAAAACTCATACACGGTCAGGTTAAATGAATGCTTGATAATTGATTGTTAATATTTTTTGGGTCCTCAGGTTAAACTGTTACTTGGCTAGTAATCACATTTAGCTTGTTTATGTCTATTGCTGACATATAACTGTTTGCTATCTTTATTTGTTACATTATAAATTCTCCGCTAATGATCTCTGACTTGTTTTTGCAGTCAGTGTGAGTGAAGTTGAAGCACAATATGAGCTGTTTAAGAGCATTAGCAGTTCTGTGATATGAGTTGTTTAAGGGCATTAGCTGTTCAGTGTGAGTGAAATTCATGCTACTGCTTCTGTTTGTGTGCTATGTGTATATTATTTGTTTATGTTCTTTCCAGGCATCTTAAGCTCTGTTTATGTTGTTTATATGTTTATTTTGTTTCCAGGCAACTTGAGCTCTGTTTATGTGGTTTATATGCATATTGAGCTTTGTTTATATTGTTTAGAGCTCTGTCATCAACAATTTGTTTGAGTTCTAAATTACTTGCTTGATTCATAATTCTGATTATTTTGAGAGTCATGCTTGATTCAATTGAAAATTTCCTAAATCCTTGTTATATACAAGAGTGTTCTGAGCCTACAATTACTTGAAAACATTTTGAGTTAAGTTGCGTTAGTAGTGTTGTTATCTTGCATAAATAATTACAAACAACTAGTTAAACCTTTTCATTCTTGTTTATTGTGGTTTTTAAAGTGGCTAAAGGTGTTGACAAATGCCGAAAATATGATGCATATTGAGCTGCTAGCTGCTGCTCCTGTTTATATGCTCTGTATTTATTTTGTATAATATGATATGTAACAAATTTATGTGCATTCTAACAATATGTACATGAAAAATATTTATGTTGCTTATGTTGTTTATGAGATCTGTTTATGTTGTTTCCACCCATCTTGAGCTCTGTTTATGTTGTTTGTGAGCATTATGAGCTATGTTTATATTGTTCCCAGACATCTTGAGTTCTGTTTATGTTATTTGTGGGTATTATGAGCTTTGTTTATGTTGTTTCTATGCATCTTGAGCTTTGTTTATGTTGTTTGTGAGTATCATGAGCTATATTTATGTTGTTACCAGGCATCTCCAGCTATGTTTATGTTGTTTGTGAGCATTATGAGCTCTATTTATGTTGTTTCCAGACATCTTGAGATCTGTTTATGTTGTTTGTGAGCACTAAGAGCTCTTTTTATGTTGTTCCCATGCATCTTGAGCAATGTTTATGTTGTTTATGAGCATTATAGCCTTTGTTTATATTGTTTCCAGGCATCTTGAGCTCAGTTTAATATATTTATGAGCATTATGAGCTATGTTTATAAAGTAATTTCATAATTTTGGAGGATTTTTTTTTTCAATTTTTTAAGGAATTGAAGAAATTTCAAAGGAATTTTCAAAGGAATTAAAAAGTTTATTAAGGAATTATAAATTTTATAAAAAAAACAATCCGAAATCCACCCAAATCGCTCGCCTAATCTCCCAACTTTCCAAAAAACACCCCAAAAATGGCATAAGGGTAATTTTAAAAACTGCATACGGGTATTTTCGTCATTGAAAAATTGACACATCACCACTTTTCTCAGTTAACAGCCCCAAATTAACGAAGTAGACTTTATTGCTTAACAGAGCAAAGTTGGGTATAGTTTTCTGAAAAAAAAATAGAGTAGGGTTTTCTGCCAAAGAGGTAAACCTCAGTAGGGTTATCGGAAATTTACCCCAAAAACTATAATAATAATAATAATAATCTCTAATATTATAATGAGAGAGTTGGAGTTGTCGTTTGTAAATCCACCAACTTAAGTGCACTACCTATGCAAAACTAATATAAAAGAAGTCTCAAGTTCGTGGTCAAACTACGACAGAAATTTTACTTTAATATATATAAATATATATATATATATATATATATATATATATATATATATTACGATGTACATCACACGTGTAAATTACTAGTTATCATAAATAAGGGGCGTATCTATACAATATATTATGTTAAGACCACTTTTGGTCCAAGGTTTTTTCCCATTTTTTTTTTAAAAAAATGAAGGCAAATGTAGGAGGCAACTATCCCACTCTTTCTCTATTCAAAATTTGAACTGGAATCATATCTCTTAATCAAACCTTAAAGATCGTGCAATATTGTATAAATGTTATTAGATGAAATTTTCCTAAACAGTTTTATTATTATATATTTTTTTAAAGTGTATTATATCACATTATATAAGTGTGTGCAATATTGCAAAAGGGTACATGATGCTGCTTGTTTTCGGTGTGGTGAGCAACAAGTGTGAGTTCTTGTAATTTGTGAAGCGAAAGGGAAGGATCTGATCTCGACTCGGGTCAGTTCCTGGAGGTTGGCTCGGAAGAGAGGCTGGAAGCTTGGACGGTGTAACACCTCGAATTTTAAAATACCGAGAATATTCGTTTTTATATTCTTATGGTGGTGAGAATTATTTTTAAGTTATATCCTATTATATTTTATTTTTAAATATTGATACTGGTATGAATATTTGTGGTAGGTTGGTATTATTGTTATATTAGAGTTAAGAGTTGAGATTTTATGTGAGGAAATATAGTTTATTTTATTTTATAATTTTGGGAAATTATTATAAGGTAATTTAATATACTTGTCTTGTTTGTATTATTATAGAAAAGAGTTGGGGTTTATTTGTAATATATTGGATTTGGAGGGCATATAGGTGATTATACCTTACTATTATTATTAATATATTATATTTTCAATATAACCCTTCCCCCATTTTAATTCATTCTTTCATTCTTTTCTTCTCCCTTCCCGTTCACTCCACCCGACCGAACCCAGAAGAGGCGATCGAAACCACCCTGGCCTCCTCCCTCTGTCCTTCTTCTCCGTTCACCTCAGCCGAAAGAAACCCAACACTCTGTTTCCCTCTTCCTTCTTCTTCCCCTTCCTGGTTTCAATCCCGACCGAACAGCCGCAACCCATCGGCTGTGCTCTTCCCCGCCCGAAAAACCACCATTTCTTCATCGTTCTTAAATTAATTCGCAAGGTAGATCAAGTGAGGGGTGCTCTAGCTCGTGGTAGCATCAATTTGGGGAAATAACCACGTGAAGGTAAACCCTAGCTATTTTATTGTATAAAATTAAGTTGGGTTAATTTTTATTGAGTAAGATTATTGTGGTGGAGAGATTTAGAGATGTTGGAAATTGTAGATGTGAGAAATCAGCGAATTTTTAGGGAATTTGTAAGTTAGTAAATTAGGGTTTTGGGTTTGAAAAAAAAAGGGAATTATATATGTACAAACTATTTCTCTTATAGTGGAGAGTATAGTTGGATTATCAGAGTGTTTTGGGAGCGATTTTAGAAATTATTGGGGATGAAAATACCATAGGTATTAGATTATCACGTGCATCGCACGTGTACATCCCAAGCGTTCCATAAACGCTTGTGTGATATTTAGAATAACGATTATTTGTTCTTGTGATTGGTTTGAATGAATTGAGTTTTAATTGCTTTGAAATTGATCATAGGATATATTAGCAAATTTGGATGTGGAACGGCGTGCTGGCGCTTCGAGTCTTCACGGGAGGCTATGTGAGTATGAATGTGTTTATGTATTTGTTATTTTAAAAAAATTTTAGTATAATTTAAATGATGGATATGAATCCCAGAATAAGGTGTATGTGTAAAGGGAAATTAGTGTTCGGTGTTGGTATGCGATATGACGATGAAATATTCGTCTCGTGTATTGATATAAATTTACAGACGATAAATTAGTTATATATATATGGGGGTGAGTTATATGTATATAGGGATGTCGGTATATGGTGGATTGATGTGGTTTTAAATATTAAGGGTGATGCTAATGTATTGTGTATATATATCTATGTGTATATGGTGTTGTGATGTGTTAACCTACTGGGCTTATGCAAACGTGTGGGAATGAGATAATAAATAGTATGATATATTCATGATGTGTAAGGTAATGATCAAATAAATAATACAGTACAGATGTGATGTGTAATATTATGATGCGATGATTTTATATATTAATTACAGTGATGTTTTCTTTTGTGTGATGCATTGAAAGGGTGGTGATAATATGAAAAGAAAATGTTAATGGCAATAAGTTCGGTTGACTTGAGTTGATACCCCAGGATGGACCTGGGAGTGTAGATACCTCCGGATAGACCGGAGAGAGATATGATACCCCAGGATGGACCTGGGAGTGCAGATACCTCCGGATAGACCGGAGAGAGTAGATACCTCCGGTGGGACCGGAGAGAGAGATATGATACCCCAGGATGGACTTGGGAGTGCTGATACCTCCGGATAGACCGGAGAGAGTAGATACCTCCGGTGGGACCGGAGAGAGAGATATGATACCCCAGGATGGACCTGGGAGTGCAGATACCTCCGGATAGACCGGAGAGAGTAGATACCTCCGGTGGGACCGGAGAGAGATATGATACCTCAGGGTAGACCTGAGAGAGAATTGAAACTCTAGAATAGACCTAGGGTAAAATGAATATGATATGAAATGTGAATGAGAAAGAGAAGTGTTTGGTATAAGCTGAAATGAAATAGTGAAGTAAGTATATTATGAGTTGAAAATAAAGAATAAATAAGTGTTAATAATAAATGGGATAGTAAAGAAAGTGGATAATGGAATGTGAATTGTAGATGAGAAAGAAAGTGATTGTGAATGAAGTAAATGTGAAAGAAAATGAGTTATGAGTTAGTGTATGAAAAGAAGTGATAAATGTAGTACGTGGTTAAATTAAAATGAGAATAATAAAAGAGACATGTGTTATTATGGATAGTATGTAGTAATTGTATTATGTATGAGATCATTAAAGTAAAGTACAGATGGACATGAGTTGTACCTTGGAATTGTGTCAAGGAACTACCTGCCCACAATTTCTGTGGAAATTGTGGGAACTACCTGCCTTGGCATAATTCGCAGGGCGAGTGGATATAATAGTGGTAATGATTGATAGAAATGAGAAATAAAGTGAAGTGAAAATGATAATAAGATTTATTGTTTATAAGAATGAGAAATTACTAAGGTGATATAATAAGATGTGAATGAGGTGTAAAATATGGTTTGATGCAATAAGTATAAGTATTCTAATTAATGATGTGTTAATGATGTGATGAAATGTGAGTAAATCGCATGGGCAATGAGATGTGGTATTATGAGAATAGATGCATATGTTACGATGTGATACTTATTATAACGCAATAAAATAAATACCTATATTATGAGATTGGGTATGAAAATGGTTATTAAAGAAAGTATGTTGTGATATGAGTTTGTGTACCTTGGAAGTGTGTCGGGGAACTACTCGCCTGCTATTTCCGTGGAAATGGTAGGAACTACCTGCCTCGGCACAACTTCCAGGATGAATGTGTGTATTGATGACATAATATAAGTAAATGAAACGCATGGCTAAATAGAGTTGGGGAAATGATGTGATAACATCATGTAGATATATTCATACAAATAGTGAAATGTTGATATAACGATAAGTGTGGAAAGATGAATATTCGTATTAGGTGAATGTGAGATAAGTATGTATATATATACGAGGTTGATGTGAAGTGTATTATGAAATGTGGGAAGTTATGGATAATTAAATAGCTGAATGCAGGTTTGACAGAGTATTTGATATGTCATTGTATTGACGATGTGGTTGTATTCAAGATTCAGGTTGCCTTATTTTAATTTGGTATTCGTAAGTTTAATTTATTTTCTTTATACTATTTTAATTTGTTATTTGATTAATAACTATACTCACACCAGAAATGGCTAACCCCTTAGTAATTTGGGGGGTTAGGGAGTCCCTAGACTACCCTAAATCCCCTACTGTTACAGGTCCTCAGCAGAGCAGAGGTGAGGCACAGATTTTGTTGAGTAAAGTCTTTTATATTAAATTTGATGTATAAGTGTAGTAATGTGAATAGTAGAATTTATAGTTTAAATTGTATTATGGATGTATAAGCACGTATATGATGATGGTAAGTATAGTACGATGTGGTATGGTATGTTTGTGACTCGTACCCACCTCGTTGTGGTGTACCGGGCTCTGTGGTAGGTTTTACAAAGGTTTTTCTAAAAATTTTACCTCGTTTTCAAAGAAATTTATGGTTTTTATTTGATATTTGATAATTCGTTATGAGTTTGGCCCCCAGAGCGTTATATTATATTGCCTGTGTGTATCTGCTCATTTTGGCCTGGGGAGCCCATGAAATTATTGTGTATTTTGTGAGCTATGGAATTTTGAGCAGAATTCCGTAAGCTTTTTGTGTTTCGGGGCAAAATTTACAGGGGAGACTCTGTCAAAATTTTTCCTGAAATATAACTTTCTTAGTTTATGATTAAAGTGATATAGAAATTGAAAGAATTGAATTTGGAGACTTAGTTTTTCAAAAAAAAAATTTGGGGCGTTACAGACGGCCAGAGCACCTACAAAAGGCCTAGAAACACCATCCCGGCGATAGGCCCTCCACGATCTAGTCAGTCACTGGAAAGAGACTGGGGAGCTAGGGTTCAGATGGGGAAAGATTCATTACCTATGAAAGTGAGGAGGGGGTCTGGTATCAGGGGTAAATGGGTCTCAGACCCTAGTGGGCCCAGGTCGGAACCGTTTGCATGTGGGTCTGAATTGGTAGAATCTCATTGGACTATTGACTTGATGATCTGGAATGAGAAAAATCTGAGGAGATCTGATGGCCCTGATTGGGCCACGTCATTTGTAGCGCCCCGAATTTCCAATATAATATCTTAGAAATACGTGGCACAATTCTCAGCATCAACCTCAATTGTAATAGTAAATATAGCCATAACATAGATAAAATTTTCAACTTTTATTACATCAATCTTTGCAAAACACAGCGGAAAATTTAAACACCTTGAATTACAAATTCTTTCTTTTACAACACATTCTTTTAGAAATTACAAAAGCCACAACATCATTCTATCATATGCATCCAATCCCAAGCTATAGGTACCTACCTGTAAAACCTGAGGCTAGAGATAACCCTAACCCTCAAAACTACAGGGGTCAGCCATAACGGTGTGAGTGACATATAAAAAATGCAACATAAATAAAATATAAGGTATAGAGTCATAAACAACATATATCAACAGAAGTAATGAATGGAATGAGAAATAACAATAAATAAAATATGAAAACATCAAATGAAACTAGACTAAGTGTCAAGTGTAGGGAAACAGAAAAAAACATGCATAAAACCAAGTCAAGAAAACACCAATGCTATATGCTGACTCTCTAATGCATACTTGTCGAATTCTATGCATCCTACTCTACATAGGTCCGGTGAAAGCCCTTATCGTTCTCCACTTGACAAGGTTTAATTCCTCGTTATGCAACTAATCCGACTGCGTTGACTACTACGAGATTTAGACATTTTGCAAGTATCGGTTCTCGCCCTTGGAATACTGGAGGCCAATCCCACTCCGCGGATCATTCTGTGGCCCTTACGTCCATCGTCCCGGAAAACTGGGGATTGCCTCACTCCGCAGGTCATCCTGGAACACTCATTGCATAAATATCCCATGAATGTCGCTCTCTTCCTCGGAATACTGGAGATTAATCCCACTCCGCGGATCACGCTGTGGCCCTTACGTCCATCATCCCGGAATACTGGGGAATATCTCACTCCTTGGATCATTCTTGAGTCCATAACTCATGTTTGCTCTCATTTCGTCATATCTCCATCTAGTGCCTGTCCTTATCTTGTTAAGTTAATTAATTATTTAATAAATTACGAACCTCTTAGAATTGGTGTACCCTACCGGGCTTAACTCGACTGAACAACAACCAAAATCTCAACCGCCGGTAGTTAGGGCCCCACTCAATCTTTAAAGACTCATAATTCAACCATCAATACCAAAACATTCAATAAAACTTATAAATCCATCATCAAAATGTTTATAATAAGAAACCGAAAAAAAATCTAAATCCATTTATTGTACTCATGAAATTCAAGAATTCAAATAAAATATTGAACCCATAAAATAACAGAAAATCATATTTTGAAGTCGTAGGATATCACAAAACATCAATCCCTTCGAAAACCACATATATCTCTCTTCATAAAGTCATAGGGATGTAAATTAAATTCTATTATAAACCAAATATAACTTGCTGTAAAATATTGAAATCTGTTGTAAAAACATCAATAAAACAGTAGATCAATAATCCATAATATCGTGGAAATATCCGTTTAAAGAAAACAACGAAAACTCACAAAAACCCATCAACCAAGCACCGACAGTCGACTGTCAAAGTCAGTCCAAAAATGGCCGGTCAACTGTCATGCGAAAATCCAAAACTCAAGAATTGCCAGTCGACTGCCACTTTTAGTTCAAAAGTGGCCGGTCGACTGTCGAGTCCAAAAATCTGACATTTTCATTTTCGTGCACATTTTACTCATACTTCTATAATTCTTTGTAAAATCTTAAATTGCAAAAACTAATTTCTTGAGATGATTTAATATGACTTATATGACATATAGGGGTTTACAGAATCAATCAAAATCACCCCAAATCCATAAAAGAGTAAGTTTTCACAAAATTTCTTCAAAATGGCAATACAAATACATGAATGTTTATATAAGGGTTTAAGCTTCAGTTATAGCATTTAGAAATCATCAAATAGAAAGAGTACAATATCTGATTCAATCTCAGTATAAAATAATCAAGACTCAATTTAAAACTTCACAAAACACACAAAAGACTCAATTTCAGAAATCCTTCTGTAATGCCCTGATTTTTCATTTAATGAAAAATTATTTATTTTGCACGTAGTGTGCACGTGCAATATTTTGGTTAATATTTTCATCAAGATGAGTAAAGATATTTTAATATGTGCTTTTAATTATTTTATACAAAATAAGTTTTGAGCAACTGGATGTTTGCCTATGAACTTATCTTTTGTTAAGTTTTGAGCAACTGGATGTTTGGGGACTCATGTTTATGATGTTTTAAGCCCTGTGTTGGCGTTATTTGTGTTTTTTATTGACTGCCCTGCTATCGATTTAGATAGTATGTTTGGAGGCTATATTTTTATGGGTTTGTTTTTGATGGGCGATTCTATATGCGTTTGCCCTATTCTACCCTGTATGGGCTCCGATGGCTGTTGCTCGATGCACATGCATTTGTATTGAGGTATCTTTTATATTATACTACATTTCAGCTGCTTAATATTTTACCCTCCTTTGGGTCTTGGAGTTAATCCTGGGTTCATCACCACCTACCTGATTGGTTTTTGATCATTACTTCGTTCTCCTTCTATGCTACCCTGTAGTACAGTGTGGCTCTTTATTGTCAGTTTTTTGCTCCCTGTTTGGGTCTGGAAGAGTTGGCTTATTGGTTCCTTCGTTAGTCTCGTTGATGCATCTCTGCCGTAGTCGGCGTGGGAGCTTGGTGGGTGGCTTACGCTAGGATTGTTGGGTGGCTCTCTCTGAGCTTTCAGGTATTGGGGTTCAGTTCTCTTCTTTGGGTGCTGCTTGCGGATGCTATGTCCATGCCTGATCGGTGCTACTTCGTTCTCGAGCTCCCCTCAGTCCTGGTGCTGCTCGCTTATGCTAGGATTGGTTTCTCATTATTGATGTGATGATGTAATTATTGTGTGTTATTCCATTTTACGGCTTGTAAAATTACTACTTATTGATTCAATATATTATTTTGTTGATGGCTGGGGTCGTAAGACCCTATCCGATTCATCAAAAAATATATATTTTATACAAAAGCCTTATTTTAATTAGATAAAAAGCCTTTTTCTTTAAGCCCAAAATGTAATTTATTTATTTTATTTTAAAATAACTATTTTGGACCATAAACTAAAGCCCATGGACTATTTTTATGCAACTTGTCATGTACATTTAATTTTTATACAAAAATTAAATGTACAATTTTTGGGCCTAGTTGCATGCACGTGCACTATACGTACACGTGCAAAATGCACTCTTCCATGGCCGGTTGTGACTTTTTGGAGGGAAACCCAAATTTTGAGTGGTGATCATGGTGTGGTGGTTACTTGGATGTGGGTGGTTATTGCAACTCCTACTTTCATCCTAGCCCTCCATCTTACAACCAACCAATTGATCCTAGCCCTCCATTCCCTTTGACTTTTAGTATAAATACCCCCCATGGCTAGTTCTTCTTGTGTCAAACTATTCTCTTCCAAACCTATAGTCCAATTATATTATCTAGCAGTAATTTTTGTGAGATAAAAGATTGAGTTTTATGTGGGAGTGGTGCTTGCAACTACAAAAGGAGAAGAGTCCGGCATTCAAAGGGAAGGAGCTCTCGGTTTTGGTGCTTTTGGAGGCTCGAGTGCGGCATTCAAGGAGGAGGAGCATCTTGTTGCAAGGACATTCGTCTAGGAGTTTGCTAATTGTTCTTTTCTTCAACAAGGTGGGTAAATTTTCCTATTTCTAACATAGGAATGCATGCTAGATTAAATTATCAAAATAATGCATGAAAATGACTAATAAGAATGCACATTTTAATTGAAAAGATGATCTCTAATTGATTAACTTATTGATATGCAAGTTATGTGTGTTGTTATTAGTAAAATTTAAGTTGTGTGCAATATGAATGTGGCTATAAATTATGTGAAGGAACATTTGTTAGTAGCATAAAAAATTATGTGCAAAAGTTAGTACATCGATTGTGTCACTTTTTGTGCTAAATTGGAAACCTTGTATGGCGTGGTAGCGAATAAATTAAGAGGAATTCTTATGTTTGGAAAATTAATAAGAGTTGAGAATTATTATAGAGATTGATGAAATTATAATGTAAAAAAAAAATTATATTAGTAGTATGTCACATTAACCAAATTGTATGGTAGAAATGTGTCAATAATGGAGGAAATTATGTCTAATTATTTAAGAAATTATTTTCATATACTGGAATAAAATTCATGATGGAAAATGATTAATTCGGATTTTTTCAGTATATTAGTAAGAACAATGTGATATGCAACTTTGTTGAACGTCGAAATGTTCTAAATAACAGAGAGTATGGGTTAAATGAAATTGGAATTATACTAGTGACAACCTGAGCTTGTGGCTCAAGTGGTCATAGTGCGCGGTTGGGTTCCTTGTGGTGACCGGTTCGAATCCTTGCGGCACTATATTGTTTCATGTAATTTTTTAAAAACAAGAATCAGCGATCGTGAGCCTTAAATACCCTCGGCTTTCCCTTTATACCGCTTAGCACATGTGGCCTAGTGGCTTGTGCGGTTGGCTGTGTTCTCTGGGGTACTGGGTTCGAATCTTGCCCTCGGCACGATTGAAAAAAATTATTTTTGGGGGTTTTTAATTGTCCAAAAATTATGAAAAAATATGGTTATTCTTCTAAAATTATATGGGACTTTATAAAAATGATTTGGGAATTATTTGCATGAAATAGACTATGATTTGAGAATAAAATGCATAAATAGAACTATGGTTCTATGTGTATACTTTGTGAAAATTATACCTTGCAAAAAAAGTTTGAAATGAAGAATTAGAAGATTATTGTGGTAAAGAAAGAAATTTTATTATGTGATGGATGTGAATTGTTCTCATTCGAGAATAGTGTGAAAAATATGAATTGTGAATATTCGTCAGTGATGTGAATTTCAAAGTAAAAGTGATAATTGATAAAGCATATGAAATTCATGTATAGTTATGGACTATTTGAACGAATTAGAAATCATGATTGGAAAGAAATGTACTTTTGAGTATGATGACTCAACATGGAAATTTATGAATTGGAAATGCTCATTTTAGAAATTGTGAATTGAAAATTGAAACCAAAAAGAGTAGCTAAGTCTCCCCCGGCATTTGGAAATGAAAATTGAAAAGAAAGACCAAGGTTGGTCATGTTGAAATGAATGAATAAGTCCGGTTTAGTGGAGAGGCTAACTCTAGAGCTTTGATTCTTGTTCATGATTTTAATAAAAACTAAGAATTAGTACATAGTGGAGACGTGATGAAAGTAGGAGAAAAACACGAGTATGAGGGCCATCGGATTGGCGGCGTGAGAGTATTTCACAGGCTGTCTTCACGATGCGTCGTGACATGACGTGGATACTGCTCCAGGGTACCGTCCCGGTGGTGACGCTTGTGGGATGTTTGGTGACTGCATGAGGATCGTGTGCCATGAAGGAGGCTGAATTGCCACAGGTTCTTCACGATGAGTCGTGACATGACGTGGGATTCCCCTCCAGGTTTTCTGTACACGTGCTTGCACTCATAGATCATTTAAGATACCTACCGTAATTACAGTAGTAGATTAAGTCATGGCGAGGGATCGAACCCTACAAAGATGAAGAACGATTAAGAGGCTTGCCCTCGGACCTATGTAGTATGGGATGCATAGAATCCGAACAAGTGCGCATTAGTGTCATGTAATATAAATAAATGCATTAAGGACTAAGTGCACAATCACAACACAACATCAATAGGGTAGTCCCTTTAGTTTGATATGTGACAAGTTTGTGGTTGCTAAATATGGAAAATAAGTTATATGTTGTGGAATCTAGCTACCTAAATAAAGAGATAAACTAGACACAAATTATAAACCTCGCAAGTGCACGAATCGTTTGAAAAAGCGTAGCAATAGCAAGGGTTGATCCCACAGAGATTGTAGACTTTAACTTACTAATCAATAAAAAGAATAAGAATCATAAAGGGTTGGTCTAAAAGTCTAAAAGAAGTAAAATGATCAAAACTAAATTAGAAAATGCTGAATCACAAATGTTTATGAAGTAGTTGGGTTTAGATCTCCACCAATAGTCAGTAATGCTAATTCACCTCCTGAACTTCTTCTTATTACTCATGTTTGTTCCCTTCAAGGGCATGGTATCTACTCCTTAAAGTACTGTTTCCCTAAGCCAAGAATTAGGCATGGTATCTACTCTAATTCGTTTCTTTCATTAAGTGTTTAGCATAGTATCTACTAAGTTGTACTTAAAGAAAACATAAGATCAATGGAAACGAACAAACACTCAAGGTTCTAGAAATTGGTATCAGATCTAGATCCCTTAAGTTGATTGAACCAAGAACCCCTAAAGATTCCTTTGTTACAAGTTATGAACACGAGATACGGGTCGTCTCAATATGCTCGTCTAACAAATTCAGATCAATGGTAATGCAAACTTGATATTCTCAAGTTCTGTATGTCAGTCGACTGGCTCTCACCTCAGTCGACTGCTCTCAGAGCTTTGAGAACAAATTTGATTATCATAAATCTATATCAATTCAATCAGATTCAATCAATAAGTAAAATAGAAGAATTCAGAAGAACATAGCACTACATAACTACGGCTTCAATCTACCCAACTATGAAATTAGTTCCACATAATAATACTTTTATTAATCAACAAGTTCAAATACATGAGCAACATAAAAGAAATAGAAAGGGAAGGAATAAACTGATGTAGTTCGGTCAGAGAGGTCGGCTGGCTATCACACAGTCGACCGACCGTTCTTTTCTTAATGCTTGATCTCCTTTCTTCTTCTTTGATGCCGATAAAGTGCTTCTTGTTGATGGCTTGATCGTTTAGGACTCTTGTGATTCGGTGATTAGAAACGTGGAAGAAAGTCCAGAGAGAGAGAGGAGAGGAGAGACTTTCGCTTCTTTCTTGATTGGTATTTATAGAACAAGAGAAGAGAATTAGGGTTTGTACTTTTTGCAGAGAAGTCCTCTTCTTTTGTTATTTCTTTCCTTATCTTGATCAGCCGTTTATTTCTTTCTCTTTTTCCTCTTTTCTTCCGTATCTGCTTTGATTTGTATTTGGATTTGGATGAATCTTTAATTATCTTATTTGTTGACTCTGCCGCCGATCAGTCGACTGGTGTTGGATATAAGTCGACTGTGTCGAGACTTCAGTGGTTTCATGATTCATCAGCCCAGTCGACTGTTGTTGGAGGAGTCGACTGTGCCGAGCAGCTTCAGCTTCTCTGTTCAGTCGCCTGTTGGCATACTCAGTCGACTGATCTCTTCAGTTTCCTGTGTATCATCCTTAAAATCCTGAATCTGCTTTGTTTCGCTGTTTTAGGCTGTTTCCTATTGAACAGAGAAAATAAGAGTTAAATACCACATATAGAGCTTTTAAATGTGCATTTATAATAAGATTATTGCTCCTAAATGTGAATATTCTTGTGTTCATCATTATACTATTTCCGGCATAGAGAGGATGGCCGTGTATAATGATCGTCGGTTGAATAAACTGACGTACCCACAGTCTTATATGCAGGTAAATGGCTTGATAAAGATTAAAGAGGAACAACTGCTTAAAGATTACTCCATGTTGTTGTATATTTATTTTCACTTTTGTAAAATTTTACTTCCGCTGTGCAATGTAAAGTGTAATATTGATGTAAACTCTGATGTAAAGAGAAAAGTTTAAATTTCCTTGTAAAATTGTACTAAAGGAAGTGAAAAGATCCTGTAGAACATCTCGAATTCAGTGTATTTGGGATTCGGGGCGTTACACCTTCAATCTGTGAGATATATATATATATATATATATATATATATATATATATATATATATATATATATATATATATATATATATATATAGACACACACACACACACACACACACACACACACACACACACACACACTACATATATATAAGTATACAATGAATTACTTGATGTATATTTGTATCAGTAAACATCAAGTAATTCATTGTATACTTATATATATGTAGTGTGTATATATATATATATATATATATATATATATATATATATATATATAGAGAGAGAGAGAGAGAGAGAGAGAGAGAGAGAGAGAGAGAGAGAGAGAGATCTTCGGTTGCACACTACTTTGGTGAGCACTCCGTGAGCACTCACGAAATACAACACCGATGATAAATCTGAACCACTCATATTGTTCTCTATACCTAAGATAGCCTAACAATAAAAAATCAATTAATTTGAAATTCATTTGTCCATGATTTACATCATCACAAAATTGTATAGCTGAAAATTCTAACAGCATGATGGATGGACCAATGAACTTCAAATTACTTGATTTTTTATTGTTAGCCTATCTTAGACATATAGAACAATATGAGCGGTTCGGATTTTTCATAGGGTCTTTATTTCATGAGTGCTCACAGAGTGCTCACCAAAAGTAGTGTGCAACCGAAGGGGACTCTCTCTCTATATATATACATGTGCGTGTGTGTGTATATATTTGTATTAGTAAACAACAAGGAATTCATTGTATAATTATATATATGTACTATAAAGTTCAAAACCTATCCCAGTATTAAAACAACTCAGATTAAATCGAGATTTCACAAAAACATCAAAAACCCAATTTTCGGTCAGCATACAATCAGACCCGGAACTCAATACTCAAATTTTGACTTAAAACTTGATCTTTAGATTCAAAACTCCTCCCATAACTTGTTATATACATTCACCACTGATTATAATCGTTTACTCATGAATAGCAGTGAATACAACATACACATAATCAAGTTTTACTCTTCCAAAATATCAAAACAGAGTATAGGTATTCATACACAGTAAGGTTAAGCTTTTGTTCACTTTTATGCAATATTCATCATACAATTCATAGTTTGTGTTCAAATTAGCAAGATTATAATACAAAGCAACATACCCATGATTTCTATTAGGTTCTTAACAATCTCAATTCATTAATTAGAGTTTTTAGTTATCAAGAGCATAGTTTCATGAAAAGATTCAATTTTTAGTTCATCTACTCATCAAAATTTATTATATCTTCATACCAATCCCTAACATGCTTTCTAATAGGCAAATCATCACATACAACATGCTTAGAACAATACAAAACAAACATATGTCACTCACCTTATTGAAGAATCAACCTGAAGATAATAATGAAAATAAGAAAATCTTTCTTTCGCAAGAAAACCAAGATGCTCGCTTTGAAACTCCAAGAAAATAATAATAAAGAAATCTCATTGTGTAGTGCAGCAAAGAGACGGCTGCACCTCACCTTATATTGGCCAGAAATTAGAGCTTTAGGGTTTGTGAATAGATTTGTAAAGTATCTCTTTTAAATATATCTTTACATATATAAATCCTTATACTTGGAAATTAGATAAAACCAATTCAATTTAAATTAAAACAAAATAACCACCCTAATATCTGGCTGACACTGTTGTAAAACTTCAGAAAACAAAATTTTACTTTTTTACTCCAAGTGGTAATTTTGCACAAAAGTCCGTCTTTTTGTTATATTTGCAAATAGGTCAAATAATTATCAGAAAAATCCAGAAAATTCACAAATAATATCTAATAATAAATAATGGGTTTTCCCCAAAATACTTTCTGATTTTGAACTTCCCAAGAAAATATTTGCATAGGTAAAACGATAAATTTCAGAAAAATATTTATTAAATCACCAAAAATCATTTTAATTCACTTATTAATCTTAAAAAAATTATTTAAAAATCTAGGGTATTATGTCACTCCCTCCTTAGAATAGTCTGTCCTCAGAACTACTACTATTAGGGTCCAAACAATATACGCAAAAGTAAATGAAATATCATAAATGGAAATATAGTTTAAGAAATACCAATACACAAGAGAATGTAATCTAACAAAAGAAATACAACTTAACTCAAAGAGTAAAATCATACAAAGAATACAATCGTACAAAAAGCTCAGGAAAATCCTTCTGCATGCGATCCTCCGACTCTCAAGTAGCTTCCTCAAACTGTTGGTTCCTCCACAACACCTTAACCATAGGTATCACCTTATTCCTCAACACCTTCTCCCTACGATCAACAATCTCCACAAGGCTGTTTCTTGTAACTCAAGTTCACCTGTAGACCCTCAGGCACTTCTACCAACTGATGACTCTGATCCGACACATACTTCCTCAACATCGACACATAGAACACATCATGCACCTTGTGCCAACTCCTCCGGAAGCTCCAACCTATATGCCGTTTTATCAATCTACCCCAAAATCCTGTATGGCCCAATGTACCTTGGTGCCAATTTTGCCCCCCTTACCAAACCTGATCGCTCCTTTGGTCGGAGATACCTTGAGAAAGACTGCATCCCCAACCTCAAACTCCAAGTCTCTTCGTCGAGTATCTGCATAACTCTTCTGCCGACTCTGAGCCTCGACCAACCTCTTACGAATCAACTCAATCTTTTTCGATGTCTGCTGCACAATCTCAGGCCCAAACATCTGCCTCTCACAAACCTCATACCAACAAACAGGTGTCATGCACTTCCTTCTGTACAAAGCTTCATACGGAGCCATCCCGATACTCGCATTGTAACTGTGGTTATAAGCAAACTCAAGCAATGCCAAGTACCTCTCCTAACTGCCACCAAAGTCCATAACACAAGCCCTCAGCATATCTTTCAATACCTGATTCATCCTTTCAGTCTGACCATCAGTCTGTGGATGAAAAGCAGTACTGAAAGCTGTGGCAGTGTTCGAAGTTCATGCCGAGCTCCGAGTTAGGGGTTGACACCGAGCGCCTCGACTGAGGCACTTTGCGAAAGAAAGTTGTGGGGGGTGCTTGAAGTTCATGTCGAGCTCCGAGCCTTTTGATAGTGGCTTTTGGTGAGAAAAATATGTGTTGATGGTCGAATTTCATGCCAAGCTCCGAGCCAGGGGTAGGCACCGAGCGCCTCGACTGAGGCATTTTTTGCAAGAGAAAGTAGTGGCGGTGTTCGAAGTTCATGTCGAGCTCTGATCTAGGGGTCGGCGCCGAGCAACTAAACTGAGGCATTTTGCGAGAGAAAGCTGTGGGGGTGCTCGAAGTTCATGCTGAGCTCCGAGCCTCTTGATAGTGGCTTTTGGTGAGAAAAAGCTGTGTTCATGGTCAAAGTTCATGTTGAGATCTAAGCCTCCCGAATGGCCTTTTGCGAGGGAAAGCTGTGGAGGTGCTCGAAGTTCCTGTCGAGCTCTGAGCTAGGGGTCGGCGCCAAGTGCCTCGACTGAGGCATTTTGCGAGAGAAAGCTGTGGTAGTGTTCGAATCATGCCATGCTCCGAGCCTCTCGATAGTGGCTTTTTGTGAGAAAAAGTTATGTTGATGGTCGAAGTTCATGCTGAGCTCTGAGCCTCCTCGCTGGCCTTTTGCGAGAGAAAAGCTGTGGCGGTGCTCGAAGTTCATGCCGAGCTCCGAGCTAGGGGTCGGCACCGTGTAATATCCTGATTCCTTATTTTTAATTAAATGAAAGGTTTGTGAATTTTTACGTGTGTTGCACATACTAATTCAAGTGCATTTTTCTTGATAATTATTTCTTTTGTAGCATGAACAAATATTTTCCTATCTCTCTCTTTATATTTTGAAAAGCCTAATTAAATTCTAAAGCCTAATTGTTTATTTTAAGCCCATCATAATTATTTAATTATTTTAATTAGCCCATGGAGTTTTGGCCCACTAATTAAAAGCCCACTAGTTTATTTCTCTTTTATTTAACATGACTTGTAGTGTAGATCAATTTTGTAGACAATTAATTAATTTATCATGTAAAACTAGTAACTAGGGGTGCTACATTTGACACGTGCATTGCACTAGCACGTGTCTTGGATGTGCTTTGGGGTAGGCCGGAAATGGAGTCAAGGGAGAGTGGCTTAGTGGAGAGGTGGTTTGTGTTCATGGGTGGTTACTCTAACTCCCTAACTCATCCTAGCCCCTAATCTACAACCATCTAATTCAATCCTAGCCCTCCATTTCACCCAAATTGAGAGTATTCTAGTTGTGTGTGTTCCATCCTTGGAGGCCGGCCATTTCATTGGAGGAAAGTGAGGGCTCGGGTTTCACTAGGCAAGGAGGAGGAGGCGATCATGGTGGCACAAACTAGGAGGAGAAGGACCTCTCGTGTGTTCAAGGAGATTCTAGGAGCTTTTGTAGTTGTTTTCTTAAAATAGGTGGGTGTTTTTCTATACTTCTATCTTAGACACCATGCTAGGAGTTTTTGATTAATGAGAATGTTACAGAAACTAATAAGATAACCATTTGTTGGCTCTAAAAGAGACTTGGTAGATGATTGAGTAAATGCTTGATAAATTGCATGCTATTTGTTATAAATCATGTTTAATGTAGTAAAATTGCCTTATTTCTATGAAAATGTGAAATTGGAACCATGTTAATTGTAGAAAAATGCTTGTGAATAATTAGTAGATGAAATTATTAAATTTGTGCTTATTAAACTATTGTGACACCAGTTCAATGAATGAAACCATGTCTTTGAGTGTTGTGGATAAAAGAGGGAAAAACAGGAATTAATATTCTTTTAATGAAGTTGTAATGCAAAAATTTTGTAGAGAGTTGCTAAATTGAATTATTGAAATTATAGGCATAGAACACAAAATTAGAATGAGAAATACATGTTTTAATATCAAATTTTTTTTTTTAAAATACTGGTTTGTTAATTATACATAAACTCAGTATTCTGGAAATTTTTATGGCTTTATGTGAAAGGGAAACTAAGTTAAGAGCTTTTGAAAATTGAAAAATTTTTGATAAACAGAGAGTCGAAATAAACCTATTTTAATATACTCTTATATCAGTTAGACACTGTGGTCATACTGGTTAGAGGGGGTGCCATTTGTGCTTTACTGTAGCTCGGCGGCACCCGTGTGTGTGGATTCGAGTCTCGGTAGAGGCTTTTCATTTCAAAAATTCGATTTTTCTCAAATCCTGAGAGCAGAGCTTAACCTTATTAATGCCTCCTTTAGAGCAGTTGGGCACTCTGTCCCTTTTGGCTAGAGCATGGGGGTTAGTTTCGGTGACTGTTCATCTGGGGGCTTGTGTGTGCGGGTTCGAAACTGGCTGAGGCCACTTTTTATAAAAAAATCTGAATTATTTTTATACCTTTGATTTTTTGAGTTTTAATATGAAATAAAAATTGAGAAAAATGTTAGGAAATTTTTCTGACTACATAAAAAATATTTTTTTAAATATGTGGACTTTTAAATGAGAAATAAGAGTAAAAATTGAGAGTGAAGAATTCATCTTAGATTTGATTCTTTTGAAATTTCAAAACAAACTAATGAAATTTTTTAACATAGAAAGAATTGAAAAGAGATTAATTGAGATTTTTCACTTATAATTATTGAGTCGAAATTAATGAGAAATTGAATATGCAAATTGTGCATGAAAATGTGTTGAAAAAAAAGAACTTGTTGAAATGTGAAATTTTGTGAACAAATATGCTTGCTTCTATGAATATGAAAAGAGGACTTAAACTAGAATTTTAGCTATGACTATACATCGGCAAGAATGAAAAGTGTTGAAAGGAGAATTATGATATTTTGACCAAGTTTGGGTCGTTGATAATGAATGATATTTGGAAAGACCGATGTAGGAATAATGCTAGATTCTAGAATATTGACCTTCATTTATACATAAGGATTAGATACATAGTGGAGATGTGATGAACGTAAGAGAAAAATATGAGTATGAGGGTCATTGGATTGACGACGTGAGAGTATTTACAGGATGTCCCATGATGCATCATGATTAGCGCGTGAATACTACTCCAGAGTACCGTCACGGTGGTGACGCTTATGGGGTTGTCTAATGACTATGGGTGGTGCCATGTTTATGGTAGGAGGTGAATTGACCACATGATGCCTGCATGATGAGTCTCATGTCAGTGTGTGGGGTTCTCTCCAGGGCACCTAGACGTGGGCTCGTAACTAACACCTAGGATACTTACTGTAGTTACCGTAGTAGATTAAGTCCTGGCGAGGGATCGAACCCTACAAGATGAAGAACGGTTAAGCGCATGCCCTCGGACCTATGTAGTATGGGCTGCATAGACTCTGAACATGTGCGCATTAGTATCATATAATGTAAACCACTGCATTAAGGACTAAGTGCATAGCACAACACAATATCAATAGGATAGTCCCTCTGTAGCTTTGTCTGTGATCAAGTTTGTGGTTTGTTTAAGTATTGAAAATTGTTATACTGTTCGACATAGTGAGGATGGTCGTGTATAATATTTCGTCGGTTGTAAGCAACTGACGCGCCTACAGTTTTCTATACAGGATAAAGTGCTTGGCAAGATTAAAGTATGCATGCTGCTTAAAGATTGATTCAAATGTTGTATATTTTTTATTCATATAATTATTGTAAATTGCTTCCACTGTATAAGTATAATGTAAATGTAACTTTGATGTAACAAAAATTTTTAATTCCTTGTAAAATTGTATGAAGAGAAGTGCAAAGATCCTATGGAACTTCGAATTCAGTCTGTTTTGGAATTCGGGGTGTTACAATTACTGTACAAAAATAGGTACTCCCGCTGCTACAGAAAAGCAAATCTGGATCAGTCAGAAGTTTTAGAAACTAGACTCTCTACCGGTTCTAGAGAATATACATACGTCATATAAAGATCACAGAAACTTGGTTCGAATTTGTATTCTTTGCAGATTTCATGTTCAGGTAGTAGTTAAAGATTATGTTCACATGCATGTATCAGATCAGAAAACTTATCAATTAAATCTACAAAAATTCTGGGTGTCTCCTAAGCATGTCTAGTCCTGAGCCAAATAAATTTCACATTTTAATTTTACTGTTAATATGTTCTATTTATTAATAAATCAGAATGATATACATGAAATTGCGAATCTAGAAATCAGACCCAGCAGTACTAAAAGACTGATATCTAGCAGATTATAACTCGAAATTCATTTCCGTCAAATATTCTGGAAAGTATACTCGTGGGTCTACAATTCATATTCACAAAGTTCTTTCAAATTACTAAAGCAACAGGTTCAAAATTCTGATACAAAAAGAAGTAGACAGCAGGGCAGAAAATAATTTAACACGAATAGACAATAATTTCATCATACAAGAATGTAATTCATGATAATTAATATAAGTTCTATTTGGTGATCAACATGCAATTTCATGATTCACGATGCAATTTACAATCATGAAAATTTAATTCTGGAAAAATCAAGTTCAATCGGGAAGATTCAATTTATCAATCACTTCTATAACATGGACCTAGTTATTTTCATGTATTTCTTGCATATGTAATGTGTAATAGGGACTAGGGGTCGAATCAAAGATACGGGCATGAAGTTAAGAATATCTTGGGTTAGCTCGTGTAAACCCTCAGTATACTCAACGGAAGATGGATAGTATAACAATTTGATACAGGCATGAAGTCAAGAATATATTGGGTTAGCTCGTGTAAACCCTCAATATACTCAACGGAAGATGGATAGTATAACAATTTGATAATTGAAAGATGAGCTACTTGCGGGGATCAACAAAATTCTTGAACAAGAAAAATAAACAAGTTCAAGAGAGACTTGCCTTCTAGACGGTTAATCCGAATATGAAAAGAATAACGGGATGAGAATCCCGACAGCGATCGTACAAGCTACGTGCACGCAAGGGATGGCAGCAACAGTAACACATGCGATGCACGTAGCACGCACAACAGCAAAAGTAACCCCAAAATAGCAATCAACGAGATCCACCAGCAGCAAAACAACAAATAGCCATTCGACAAGAATAGCAAACAACGATTTCCTCCACACAGTAATCAGCAACAGTGGAAGAGCAGCACTGGCAGTGGACTGTGGCGGTGGTGGACTGGACGGCGGTCG
This sequence comes from Hemerocallis citrina, assembly GCA_017893485.1. NCBI lineage: Eukaryota > Viridiplantae > Streptophyta > Magnoliopsida > Asparagales > Asphodelaceae > Hemerocallis > Hemerocallis citrina. Next base: position 16,846,862 of record CM030365.1, on the reverse strand, counting down.
GGACAGCAGCGACGGCTTCGGTAGTGCTCAGGTGGTGGACTGGAGGAGACAGGGTGCGAGTCTGGTGGTCGACGAGCAGGATAGGGGCTTGACGGCGTTGCTCTGTTTTTGAAGAAAATAGAGGAAGAAGTAGAGGAGGTCGATGAGCATCGAGGGATGCTCGGGGCAGAGGAAGAGCGGCAGTAGTAATGGCGGATGAGGATGAAGGAGCATGACGATGATGGAGGATGGGTTTGTGGAGGTTGATGAAGACGGGATGGAGAGGAGTGGAGGATTGGTGCTGGCAGTTGGTGGAGGTGTTGCGGAGGAGGATGAGGACTAGGGTGGTGAAGGCAGGGGGTCAACCGAGGAGGAGCAGCCAGGGATGGTGAAGGTCGAAGGTTGGTTGGCGTTGGGTTTCGGAAATCATAGAGGAAGAAGAAGAGGTAGGGGTGATGATAGCTGGAGAGCTTAGATAAGAATAATGATGATTAAGGTTAGAATGAGTAGGTTAGTATATATAAGGTTATTAGGATGTAGGGTTAAGTGGGTTTCGGGTGAGTATTGGATCCAATAAGAAAATGGGTAAGAGGATTCGGGTTTATATAAACAGGATAAACAATTAGGATAATAATAGATTAAATTAGAGTACTCAATACACAAAATATGCAAATAGGTTGTACAACACGATTTTACAGGGTTCAATAAAAAATAGAATTGATTGAAAGAATACAATTAGATTAAGATTTAGTTTTTCACAATAATTAGAATAGTCATATATAAATAATATGCTTGGTTGTACTTTAAAATAATGATAATAATAATAGCTGGATTAAAATTTGCGGGCTTTCATAGTAACAAAAGATGGATTTTTAATATACAATCAAAAGAAATAACGACGACGACGACAACAACAACAACAACAACAATAACAATAATAATAATATTGTTTACAGGGTTCAGTAAAAAATAGAATTGATTGAAAGAATACAATTAGATTAAGATTTAGTTTTTCACAATAATTAGAATAGTCATATATAAATAATATACTTGGTTGTACTTTAAAATAATGATAATAATAATAGCTGGATTAAAATTTGCGGGCTTTCATAATAACAAAAGATGGATTTTTAATATACAATCAAAAGAACAACAACAACAACAACAACAACAACAACAACAACAATAATAATAATATTGTTTACAGGGTTCAATAAAAAATAGAATTGATTGAAAGAATACAATTAGATTAAGATTTAGTTTTTCACAATAATTAGAATAGTCATATATAAATAATATACTTGGTTGTACTTTAAAATAATGATAATAATAATAGCTGGATTAAAATTTGCGGGCTTTCATAGTAACAAAAGATGGATTTTTAATATACAATCAAAAGAAATAACGACGACAACAACAACAACAACAACAATAATTAGAATAGTCATATATAAATAATATACTTGGTTGTACTTTAAAATAATGATAATAATAATAGCTGGATTAAAATTTGCGGGCTTTCATAGTAACAAAAGATGGATTTTTAATATACAATCAAAAGAAATAACGACGACGACAACAACAACAACAACAACAACAACAACAACAACAACAACAACAACAACAACAACAACAATAATAATAACAATAAAATAATAATACTAACATTAACAACAACAAGCGGTGTTCCTCCCTTGAAGCTCCTTTTTCTATTGAGGAAATTCGTTCGGCGGTGTTCGCTTTAAAAAGCGACTCTGCCCCAGGCCCCGACGGTTTCCCTGCCTTTTTCTTCCAAAAATTCTGGAACTGGCTTAAGGACGACCTTTTCAAATTGTTTCAAGACCTTCATCAAGGTCACTTCTCGTTTGACCGTATTAACTACGCACATATTGTTCTCATCCCTAAGGTGGCAGGGGCTCATCTCCTCACCAATTTTAGGCCGATAAGTTTGATTAACACGACCTTCAAAATCATCATGAAAGTGCTCTCCTCTAGGCTGAGCGCAGTCATCTCCCCTCTCATTGACCCTGCTCAATCGGGTTTCATTAAAGATCGATATATCCTTGATAGTGTGGCGTCGGCCCAGGAAGTCATTTCCCATTGTCACCGATCCCGAGAGGAAGGGATCCTCCTCAAACTTGATTTCCAAAAAGCTTATGATAATGTCAATTGGGATTTTCTATTGGACATCCTTGTTTTTAGGGGCTTTGGACCCAGATGGGTGGCCTGGATTAGATCTAGTCTTTACTCAGGCACTTCTGCTATCTATTTGAATGGCTCAGAAGGCCACAAATTCAAAGTTAAATGTGGTCTTCGCCAAGGAGATCCTCTTTCCTCACTTCTCTTTTCTCTGGTTGCTGATGTTTTTAGTAAACTTCTCCGTAATGCTCGGAATTTGCATATGATTGAGGGGCTTGGTATTTCCCCCCACTTTGAGGGAGTTCTTAATCTCCAATATGCAGACGACACTATTATTTTCTGCAAGCCTAACCTCCACTCCCTTCGCAACCTGAAACTGCTTCTTTACTGCTTTGAGATGGCTTCTGGCCTATCGATTAATTTCCAAAAATCTTCAGTGCTTTGGCTCAGCGGTTCCCCCAATCGCCAAGCAGAGATCACCAATTTTTTCAACTGTCCGGTAGCCAATTTCCCTATTTCTTATCTTGGCATTCCTCTCAGATGGGGCAAGCTTTTAAGAGCCGACTGGGCTCCTCTCATCGACAAAGTCGAGAGTAGACTTTCTGCTTGGTCGGGCAAGTTCCTCTCTAGAGGCGGTAGATTAGTCCTCATCAATTCGGTTATATCTGCCTTACCCCAATTCTTTATGTCTTTTTTCTTCCTACCCTCTTGGGTGATTAGAAGAATTGATCAGATCAGGAGTAATTTCCTCTGGTCGGCCTCTTCGTCCTATCATCCCGGGACACATTTGGCTAATTGGAAAATTATCTGTTCTTCTAGAAAAGAAGGGGGTCTCGGGGTCTTGGACCTTAGAGATCACAATCTTGCCCTTCTAGGCAAGTGGATTTGGAGATTTCATAACCTTAATCACTTGCCTTGGATTCAGAAGATCAAAAACTATAGGGCTACGGCCAACTGGTGGGAGTTCCCGACTACTCCCTCTCGCTTCGCATCACCTTTCTGGAAGGGAGTATGGAAAGCGTCTAATGCTTTTCAGTGTGGTTTGTCTAGGGTGGTTTCCAACGGGACTACTGTTAGACTATGGACAGATTTGTGGATCGGCAACCTTAAGCTGTCTTCGACTTTCCCTGCCTTATTTCGCTTCTCTGCTCTGCCGAATGCCACGGTAGCAGAGTCCTTCATCTTTATAGATGATGTTAGACATTGGATTATCCCCTTTGTTTCTACCCTTCCTGCTACTCTGGTGGAGCAGCTTAATAGCCTTCTTAACATGCTTAATGGTTACTCTTGGCACCCTTCAGAGGGTATCCTTTGGCGTTGGTCGGCGTCTGGAGTTTTCACGGTCAACTCTTTCTATTGTTTCCTCAATTCGAGGGGTTTAAGATCCTCTTCGGCGCATTTCATTTGGGAACCCTGTGTTCCATTGAAAGTGAAAATCAATACTTGGTTGGCGCTCAATAATAAACTGCTTACGGTTGAGATCCTTAACAGGAGAAATTTCGCATGGGGACAACTCTGCCCTTTCTGCAATCTGTCTTCGGAAAACGTCAACCATCTCTTTGTCCAATGCCCTTTCGTTATCCCTCTTTGGAAGATTAATTCGTTAGCTTGGAACACAGGAGCGATTCCACTCCATTTGTCCTCCGTTTAGGCTAACCCAACATCGGACAATTCATTCCGTTGTTCATGGACTTTAACTATTCATACCATCATTTGGTGTATTTGGAAGGAAAGAAATGGTAGGTTATTCCGCCATCGTAGCAATTCAATTGCGGCCATTATCGACAACTTAGTGTATCTATTTAATTTCTGGGCTGCTAGCCCGGCATTTAAAGAGGACGCAGCTTTGGCGTCTCAAAAAATTACTCTTGCGATTAATTGTCTCTATAATCTACAAGCTATTTAGCTGTATTTCACTATTATTTCTTTCTTGCTTTCTGTTTCCCCAAGCTTGCAGACTCTGTTTATTACTACCTTTCTATCTTATACTATTTGTGGATTGCAGGTTTAATTCTGATTATGCTTGGGGCTCATCTTTTGTTTTTGAGGTTCTGCTGGAGTAGTATGATGTTCCTCTCTCTTTTGTTTGTCTCTGTGCGCTTTGGAGCGTTTTGTTTCCGCTAACTTGGTATTAGCTGGTTTTGTGCTCCCACCAAGCGTCTTTGGATGTTGTATTTTGGCCCCGGTGTTCGGGGTGTCTTGCAATCGATACTGTAGTAATCTGTTTTGGATGCTGTACTCCTTTAATCTCTATTATCTCTGTTGATTATTGCCTATCTCAACTGGTTTAGTTGCCATTATGGTATTGTGGTTTGGTTTCTTGTGGATTAATCTGCTTAATCTGGATTGAGAAGTTTGTCTTCTATATCAAATTTGCTTCTAAATTTATTTCACTGCCTGTGGTTTGTTGATCTGTATTTCTCGGGTTGATTCCAGCCTACTGTGCTCTTGCTATGTTTCTTTAATTTTCGGGTTTATTTCAGCCTACTGAGCTCTTGCTATGATTCTTTAATTTGGTGCTGGATGAGTGGGGAGGGGTTTCTCCCCTCCGTTGGCTTCAGGATTGTTTTATGGGTTTGGTTATTATGCTGTGATCCCTCTCCTCTGGGGTTTCACTTCTATTGTTTCGAGTGCTATTGCTTGTTGTTTATCTCTCAGGTGGCCCGTCGGCCGTATCTCCTCTCTCCGTCATTAGTGTCCTGGTTGGAGTGCTGCACTTCGGGCGGGGTCGATGGCTTTCGTCGCTCCCCTTTCAGGCGATTAGCTTCGTATGGCCTCTCTTAGCATCACTCCAGCTTGCATACGCCTCGTAGATCGATTGCGGAGGTTCTCTCCTCGTCCTCCCGCTGTTTGAAGTGTACTACCCGGGTCGTACTTATGGATTGTACTATCTCTCTGATTTAGGTCTCTGTAAATAGTCTTTTCTCGTTATTGTTTATTGTTTTACCTCTGGTAAACCCGGCTTGTAAGAACGTTTCATTTATTTAATTATCTGGCTGGAGCCCCCGGGCTCTATCCGTTTCATCAAAAAAAACATTAACAACAACAACAACAACAACAACAACAATAACAACAACAACAATAATAATAATAACAATAAAATAATAATACTAACATTAACAACAACAACAACAACAACAACAACAACAACAAGATTGTATAGAATATGAATTGGGGTTTGACAAATTCATTAAAATAATCTAAATAGTAATAATACATTTGATTCGGGCTCAAATATAAATAATCGATCAATTAGGACTACAAAACAAAGTTCAAATACACCGATATTCGTAAATGAATATAATTGTCAATTAGAAGATACTTTGATCTAAAATCCAACCCGAATTTAACACATAATGAATTTATAAAAATTTGAAATACAAAAAATACTCAGGAAATATGTATTTGCGGGAACGGAGGTTATATATCATGAAATTTTGAGGAGATGTTATAGACATAAACGAGATACAAATATAAAAATTTCAGCTTCAAATTCCATCTAGTTAAAAAGAAATATGTTTCGGACATAAGTCCAAAATTCAAAACAAAAACTGTAAAACGTTTCCATGTTAATCTTACCGTAATTTCACAATTAATTAACAAAAATTCACATATGATTCAATTAATTTAAACATGAATACTCATCCAATAAAACATATATAGCTTCTTTAACATGCATACACCCTACATTATTGTTGAAATTAGAGTAGTAAAGTTGTTACATACCTATAATTTCTAAATTTGATTGCTTCTAAGCTTCACGAAGCATTCCAACACCAAAATCAATAAACTTAACCTTATGAAAACTCAAACTCCAACGATATTCAGTTTAGGTGGAAGAGAAATGAGGAATTATGGAGAATGAGGTGAGGCATTCTTGGCTTTTATATACTAGTAATTTACACGTGCAATGCATGTTTTAATATTGTTTTCATTTTCAGCTCGTGCATATATTTTACATTTATTTAATTTTTTTGTTATAAATCAATTTCATTACTACTGATTGAGTACCATTTATGTTTGATATACCCTATATATCTATTTTGATATTTCATTATTTAACTTTCTTTTACTCCTATTTTTATATCACTGATTTCAAAATGTAACACCATATTTTATTAAACACCCAATATCCAAGTACATATGGAAGATTCCATCTTTTCATTTTCCGTTTTGGTGCAACCTGATGTCGAGATGGCAAATCTGCAGCTAGACGTCAATGGAGGCAAACTGCAATTGGACGTCGGGAGGCAAAGTTGGCAACCGAATGTCCAGAAGGCAAACTGCAATCGGGTGTCATAGAGGCAATTCTACAACTTGAGGTCAAGAAGGCAAGTCTGCAGTTGGATACCAACGAGGCGAACCTACATCAGCCTACTTTGTTTTCTATAATATTCACTTACAACTATTTCATTTTTGTACTAGCTTATACTATCTTATAATATTTTACAACCTAGTATTATATTGTTTATACTGATTTCTCTATCCTACTTGTGTATTTACTACTTAATCTCAACTATCTTGCCATTTTCTACTTTATTTTAAATCTTTTCTTGAGTAAGTATTTCATACCACTTTATCGTATTTTGCTATTTTTGATTTGGTGGCTACTCACCTAACAAAAATAAAATTTGTATTTATACTTTTCTTCGATTCGTAATTTATTTCTACATGATTAGTTTTCGCATTATTTCAATTATATATTACTACTTTTACAACTATGATGTCTTATTTTTTCCTACAAACTATTTATAATTTTCATATCATAATATTTATTGTTTCACCCTATAAAATTTTACATCGATGTACGTATATAATTTCGTGTGCTGGTGTTCTTATTCTACTTAACAATTCGAAAGTATTTTGATGTATGTCTTCTATATCTTTAATTTTCAAATCGTATGAATAATTATTATAGTTACCTTACAAATTATTTTATGATATTAATTGGTATACAAGATCATTTGATGTTGCCTATTCTTTTAACAAAATTTCATTCTCATTTACTTTTCAAAACTGTTATCCAATAGTCTTCATTTTTAAAATGCTAATTCAATTTTCTTGTAATATACAGTACTAATTTAGTTTACAATTTTCTACCACTTACTACTTTGATGAATTTTGACTACTTTTGAGTATAGCTTATTACTTGCGGTATAGCTTTCATAAACAAGCGAGCAAAATACAGCAAGTATAGCTTATTGCTCTGAACCTAGTATGCAAGGCATACACCCTAACATTTCATACTATTTTGCAGGTTTTCAGGAGACCAACAAGGGGTGGTGTGGTAGTGGACTGGCCGAGATAGGACCACTTTGTAACAATTTAATTCCTGTGTGTAAGAATGTGTCATCCTTTATGTTTTTCGATGACATCCACCAATCAGAGAGATTGTACAAGCTAGTTACAGAGCACATTAAGAACATCTTTTGCTCCGAAACCCCTCGGTGTCTGTACAATCCACCCATCAGAGAGATTGTACAGGCTATCAAGGAGGTATTGATATTTAGATGCACTATGTGCTGTGCTTGGCCTTATAATTTAGTGAAAGTGTGCATATTGTTACTTAAACAGAAATCTTTGAATTGATTTATTCCTTGAGCAATGTGGAGAACTATTACTCTAGCTGGTCATGTGAGAATTTGCAAATGTACAATGCAGGGTATTATATATATCTGGAGACGCATCGACAATGTAATGATCTTAGAAATCAAAGTCAAAGTAAACAAAACAAATAATCCAGACTCAAATGACAACCGTTAGATGTATATTAGATGTACGGCTGATGTTGTACTTGTATCTTATATACTGGCCTTAAGTATCCAATAATATTCATTCTTCTTTTCTCTAAATATCTTTATGTTAACCTAACATGGTATCAGAGCAAATCTTAATCCCTAATCTCCCAAACCCTAATCCCTAATTTTCATGAGTGAAAGCGATACATTGCCATATCTTGCAAACCGTGAGTCCAAACTCGCTTCTACAAGTTGCGTTGGCTTGTGTCTGGTGAGTCTGAACTACTCGCAAAGTTTCAGAATTTTTTGATGTTGTTTGTACAGTTTTCTCACGTATTTTTTCGTAACTATATATATGCAGATGATGTGATTGTTTCTATAAGATCAGTGTATTGATAATTTTTATATTATGCTTTATGATAGATATGAATAGTGGTGAAGGATATTTTATTGCCGACAATAATTTTATGTGTGCACAATAAAGTGGTGAATGCATGCCGCAAGTTAAAGAGCATCTCAAACTAAAGGTAGGTATGACGTTTCATACCTTACATAAAGCCGAGAACTTTTATTCGTCATATGCTAAATGTGGGGGTTTCACAATGCATAAGGATGAGAATAAATACAAGGAAAGCCGAGTCGTGGATAAGTTTTTTTTGTGTAATAAAGAAGGGACTTCAACGAGTCAACCTAGTGAAGGTAGATGGCAGACTACTTCTAGAACTGGTTGCAAAACTGTCGTTCGTATAAAACTGAACGAAAAAAGTAATAAATGGGTGTCGTATTCATTTCATGAACCACACAATCACGTATTTACTTCACCCTGTAGAAGACATCTTTTGCCTCGAAACCGCTCGGTGTCGAATACCGATGGAAGAATAATGGATCAAATGGCCCAAGCTAATATCCTTACTTGCAAAGCTTTTATTCGAAAGTGCTAGTGGTGGTCACGATAAAATAGGATTCACGGAAAAGGATGCTAGAAATATACTTAGAGAGTCCTACGAAGCGATGAAAGGGCACGATGAGAACATTCTCATTAATTTTTTTGAATCGAAAAAATGACGGATCCTTCATTTTTTAATGATTTTCAAGTAGATCCCGAAGGCCGGTTGTCTTATTGTATTTGGGTGATGGTACTTCTAGGATGGACTATGAAGAATTTGGGGATGCACTTTACTTTGATGCCACATACAACATGAACCGATATGGAATATTATTTGTTCTATTTGTCGAAATTAGTCATCATTGGCAATCAATGTTCTTAGGAGGTGAGTTCATTCCAAATGAGAATGCCTCTTCTTTTGTGTGGTTCTTTGAAAAGTGGTTAGGAGTAATGAATTGTGCTCCATCCAGCATCGTGATGGACCAGGATCGTGGGATCATAGTCGCAGTGAAGAAAGTTTTTCCTAAGACCCGACATTGGTATTGCATTTGGCACATATTGGATATGTTACCGCAAGAGGTGTATATGTCTAATGATGTTGATAAGTTTAGGGATGATATGAAGACTATTATCTATGATTTCGAATATGTACATGATTTTGAAGAGAAATAAAAATTAGTGCTTCTGAACTACGGAGTTGAGAATAACAAATGGTTGAACGATCTATACGAAATTTGTGATAAATGGGCACCCATTTATGTAAGAGATTTATTTTGGCCGGCATGTTGAGTAGCCAACAGGTTAAGGCTATGCATTTTTCCTTAAAACATCCTACAGAAAAGAAGTACTCACATGAATTTGTCGTCATCAACAGATTTTTGGCAAAGCAAGGACACGATGAACTTAAAGAAAATTATCGTAACCGTGAGAGGAGACCAAAATTGAAGACCCAATGGGCGTTGGAAGAACATAGGGTGTGAATATACACTTTGAAAATATTCTATAAATTCCAAGATGAAGTTACAAAAAGCTTATAATATCATGTGACTTTAGTTGCCAATCTTGACACACCGGATAGTTCAACCTTCCATGTGATGCTTTGTGGAGAATCGGAACCCGGGAGGTTGATTCAATTATGCAAACTCCGTCAAATTGTTACTTGTGGTTGTAGCATGTTCAATTATGCACGTGCACGTGTGAAGGACCCACAATAGTGTGTTTTCAAGGGAAGGCCTAAAGGAAAGAGATTGAAGCCGATAAGAGAGGAACTTCGTGGTAAAAGACCTAGACGGTGTAAAACATGCGGCTTGCTCGTACTCGGACATGAATCAAGAAATTTTCCAACCTTAGTTGATGGGTCTTATATTGAAAATATTCAATATTGCTTTCTATTTTGATGTGCATATATATAAAATGTTAAATAACTTAAACTTGTCATTTATTTTAGAGCAACCAATCGAGAAGAAGTTGTTCCAACTAATGAAGAGTGTTCCAAAGAAAATTTTGATGAACCGTTGTGAGATAAAATTATAATGGGAGTGATGTATTTGAATTTTGTAGACTAACAATACTAATCTCTGGTGTTGTTTGAATTTTTTAAATCTTGCAGGTATTTATTTAAGGAAGCTCCCTTGTCTATTATTGCATCATATAAAAAATTATATGTAATCGATTAAGATTATGTGTCTTTATTGTTTTTTATATGTTTGATGATAATATATGTTTCAAACGAATGTGGTTGGATGTGTGGATTATTGTGTTTGTTGAGAATGTTTTAGTTGTTTTAGTTGATATTCATTATGTTTATGTTTTGTGTGTTGAATGATGAGCCTTAATATGTTCTTGTCTGAAGAGTACGAGTATTCCACACGAAGGTTGAATGAAATTGGGTACGAAATATTTGACAGTAGCAGTTGAACAGAAAATGTTGTGGTATCAGGTTTTTTTAAATCTGATTAAAAAAATGTTTTTACCTAATCTGTTTTTGGACACCATGACTTATGGTTAAACAAGAATTTTTTTTCAATAACCTAAGCCGTTAGGTTGATATGAAATTATTTGTTCTAGTTGACTTGCTCTCTGATGTGAGAGGAGATTACCAAGGTTTTCTATTATTTTTTCAATAACCTCGGCCGTTGTTTCCAACAAAGACCTAGGTTGATAAATTTTTTGTTCCAGTTGACTTGCTCTCTGATGTGAGAGGAGATTACCAAGGTTTTCTATTATTTTTTCAATAACCTCGGCCGTTGTTTCCAACAACGACCTAGGTTGATAAATTTTTTGTTCCAGTTGACTTGCTCTCTGACTTGAAAGGAGATTACCAAGGTTTTTTGAAATTTTTTTTCAATAACTTTGGCCGTTGTTGGAAACAACGGCCTAGGTTGATATGAAATTTTTTCTTCCAGTTGACTTGCTCCCTAACTTGAGAGGAGATTACCATGGTTTTTTTTAAAAAAGTTTCAATAACCTTGGACGGCCTAGGTTGATATGAACTTTTTGTTCCAGTTGACTTGCTCTTTGACTTGAGAGGAGATTACCAAAGTTTTTTGAATTTTTTTTCAATAATCTTGGCCGTTGTTTCCAACAATGGCCTAGGTTGATATGAAATTTTTTGTTCCAATTGACTTGCTCTCTGACTTGAGAGGAGATGACCAAGGTTTTTAACTTTTTTTTTTCAATAACCTTGGCTGTTGTTTCCAACAACGACCTAGGTTGATATGAACTTTTTTGTTCCAGTTGACTTACTCTCTGACTTGAGAGGAGAATACCAAAGTTTTTTAAATTTCTTTCAATAACCTTGGTCGTTGTTTCCAACAACGGCCTCGGTTGATATGAACTTTTTTGTTCCAGTTAACTTGCTCTCTAACTTGAGAGGAGATTACCAAGATTTTTTAAATTTTGTTTTCAATTGATATGATTTTTTTTGTTCTAGTTGACTTGCTCTCTGACTTGAGAGGAGATTACTAATGTTTTTTATATTATTTTTTCAATAACCTAGGTTGTTGTTGGCAACAACGGCTTAGGTTGATATCAATTTTTTTTCATTTTACAACTTTCTCTTCTATCTCTACGAACAGAGGTTCTTGAACTCTACACCAAAGACATTCATATTCTTGTTTATCGTCTTAATTTCATTTTAGAAATAAAAAGATCCTTATCTATAATCGCTTGCATATCTTTTATTTAATGTCTAACCCTCTTGCACTTCAAATTTAGGTTATTTAAAAAAGAAGAAAATGGAAAAAAAAATGAATAGTGCTACATATTTTTGGCCATTGTGTACACATTAACCCTAACCCTAACCTAACCTAATGTCATTCGTTTCTCCCAATACTAAGGTTGTTTTTCCCAACAACGTTCCAAGGGTATGTACCACTTTCAGAACATTTTATAATTATGAATATTAGAGAGTACATCCCTGTTCAGCTTATCTGTGGCCTCCAGCCATAACCCTAACCCTATCCGTTACACTACCCTAACCCCTAAAAATCCAACCCTATTTAAAAATAAAATTTCCAATATTTTTCCAATTTAAAATTCAAAGTAATAAATATATTAATAACTAAGAGTAAGCTGAATTAGCTAACCTAAAACCATTATTTGAATACTAGTAATTCCATATGAAGAAAATGATAAATTCATGCAAGTAGTGTAACAAATAACTCAACTCTCCATAAGAACCAAAACACAAGAACATACTGTTATTTAGAAATTGGTACAAGTAAAATAGAAGAACAAATTAAAGTGGGACTTTTAGGAGAGGGAAAGGATCATAGCGGAAAAAATAATGAACAAAAGTTTTCCTTACACAACCCCCAAGGTGTTGGGTTGGTTATGGTTGGAGGGTTAGGGTAAGGTTAGTGTTAAGGAGGGCTAGGGATTTGGGTTAGAGTGTACACAAACGATTCTATCTATTGGATAATACATGAGAACCTATTTAATCATAATTTTTGTATGTTTGAAATATTGTAGTAATTTTAGCTTAAATTTATTTAAAAACCATTTTAGTTTAAAAAAAATGTTCCTTACGTTTAATATGATCCCAATAGATGTGTTCATCCCACATATTGGAGATGTCATCACATTTATAATTTGAATTATATTCTCCAATAACTTTGTTCACTCTATGACTACACTTTAGTATCAAAAAATTGAAACGCAGTTAAAAAAAAATTAAAGAATTTTTTTTAGAAAAAATAAAGGGCGGGGTGAGGGGGGGGGGGGGTCACAACCTGCAAGTCAAAGTCAGAGAGCACTATTGGTTTCTGGACATAAACTGAAGCCATTGTTGTCAACAATAGCCTAGGGTCACCTAGGCCGTTATATCAAATAATGGCCTAAGTCAGAGAGTAAAAAATATGAAGCACTATTTGTTTGTTTGTTTGTTTGTTTTTCCAATCTTTTGTTTAAATAACCAAAATTTGAAGAGCATGAATAAAATACATATTAGGGTTAGGGTTATACATTAGAGAAAATATATGTAGGTGATTGTAGATAGGGGTATCTTATTGGTTAAGGTCAAGGGTATGGTCGGAGGGTTAGGGGTTAGGGGTTAGGGGTTAGGTTGAGGGTTAGTGTAAGGGGGTTCAGTTAAACTTAACATTGATGTACTCTCTCATATTTCGAATGTCCCCAAAATAACATGTTCCAAAATATTTCAAATTTCTATGTTATATATACATATAGTGTAATATTCAAAATATATTTAAAGTTTTCCATATATATGTGAATACCATACAATTCTTTAAAAAACTGCTTCTTACGTTCTAAATGATCCTAATAGATGTGTTCCTCCCATCATCCCATTCTAACAAGAAAATTATAAAATTATAAAATAAATAATATAAAATAACATTACAATGGAGGCAGGGTTACTATAAAACAACCAATTATGTTATGCCAAAAATTCAAATTTTGCCAAGATTACCAAAGAAATTACTAAAATTAGAAGTTCATGTCACAGTGCGAGGCAACTTGCTTTTCATAACATTATTTTAACTATAGCCGTTGTCTCCAACAACGGTCTAAGTTATACTAAGTCGTTGTCTATAACAACGACTTTAGTTCAAGCAAGGGAATTCACAAATGACTGCTGCAAGTCAGAGAGCAAGGCAAATTTCACAAATGTTTCCATTTTAACTATAACCGTTGTCTCCAACAACGGTGTAAGTTATACTTAGTCGTTGTCTCTAACAACGACTTTAGTTCAAGCAAGGGAATTCACAAATGACTGCTGCAAGGCAGAGAGCAAGGCAAATTTCATAATGTTTCCATTTTAACTGTAGTTGTTGTCTCCAACAACGGTCTAATTTATACTAAGTCGTTGTCTCTAATAGCGGCTTTAGTTCAAGCAAGGGAATTTGTTGATTCTTGATTTTGATGATTACAACACAATGCAAAACATATTTGTGCTATGCTCTATATATAATTGCAGGTTGTATCAAGAAGATACACAAAGGCCTCATTACTCTAAAGCTGAACAAATGATCAAGTACAGCCCTGGATAAAGACAATGGCTTCACTCAAGACTCAAGTCAAGACCAAAGCTTCAAATGTCATAAAATTGTGTGTCTTGTAAAAATATAATATTTTTTCTATTTATTGAGTCTTAGATTGATGAAGCCTTGTCACACACACATACAATCACATAAAACTTTTTATAACTGTGTGATTACAAAATCCAATGGTCGAAACAGCTTGAACTAGATCAGCTGTTGAGTACCAGTCGACTGAGTCTGTACAAAACTGCCTGATCTTATTCAAACTCTGACCAGTTGACTCATAGTGGCAACCTAGTCGACTGTTCAAGTGCTTTTTGACCGTTTTCTGATTTCAAAAGCTGTTTTTCGAATTTAAAAGAGTTATCCATTATTTTTTCGTTGATCAAACGGTTATGGGTAACTGTCTTTAACTGCCAGGAATCCTAGTCTATAAATATAGCCTAAGGTTCACCTTCAAAAGGTTACTAAGAATTTTTAAGAACAATTTTAAGATTTGTGCATTCAAGAGAGAAAAACTTTCAAAACTCACTAAGTCTTGGTTCTCTGTCTTCAGTCCAGTATAACATTGAATTCGTTTTGGACTGGATTTGGAAGTCAAACAATTAGCCACGTACTATATCACAATCACAACAAGGCTATAGGTTGATTGTAAACAATTTTATTGTTTTTCTTTTTCCTCTCGGTTGGAGAGTAGGACTCTAGGGTGTGGAGTCGGATTTTGTCACTCTTGGTGGAAGAGTGAGTTGCTTTCTCTGGTTGAGAGAAAGGACTACGGGTTGGACAAGGTTGTTGTCTGAACGCCGTAGGGTATTCTTGTAATCTTTTTCAAGAATAGTGGAAAATCTCAAGTGGGTTGCTTGGGGACTGGATGTAGGTCGGGAGGACCGAACCAGGATACATCGTGTGCACTCTGTGGTTGTATCTCTCTACTTACATTTCTATTTTCTCAGTTTATAATTTTTACTGTGAAACTTGTCTGGACAGTCGACTGTGTATTCATATAAATCGACTGGTCAGACTCATACTACTCTGAAATAATTTGTGTGACTAGTCGACTGTCTCATCCCTAAGTCGACTTAACAGACTTCTTTAAAATACTTTTCTTTTTGTGGTTTCAGTCGACTGGTCTATCTCTCAAGTCGACTGAACAGAAGAAATTCTCAATTCCGCATTTTAAATTTTAAATTTTTTATAAAACACTATTCACCCCCCCTCTAGTGTTTCTTGCGTTGCCTACAGGATCCAACACTTGGTATCAGAGCAAGGTTGAGTGCAATGGCAACTACTTCAAATGCAAATCAGTACCATGAAGGCCAATCTACACAAATGCCACCTCTCTTTGATGGAACAAATTACAATTATTGGAAGTGTAGAATGAAGATCTACCTACAATCCATCAATTATGAAATATGGAACATGACGGAAACAAAATACACCGCTCCTACTATTCCATATGCACAATGGAATGACGACATGAAGAACCAGACAATGAACAATGCAAAAGCAATGAATGCATTATTCTGTGCTCTTACAAAGGAGGAGTTCAACCGTGTGTTGAATGCAACAACCGCACATCAAATCTGGCACACACTCGAGGTAACTCAAGAAGGAACGAACAAAGTGAAAGAATCTAAAATATCTGTTCTTGTTCACAGGTTTGAAATGTTCCGCATGAAGGAAAATGAAAGTGTGTCCGAGATGATTACTAGATTTACAGACATCACAAACTCACTTGTGGCACTTGGGAAGATATACACTCAAGCAGAAATGGTGAGAAAAGTACTTCGTGCACTTACCCCTGAATGGAAAAAGAAGACCACTGCCATAGAAGAGGCCAATGATTTATCACAACTTTCTCTTGAGAATCTTGTGGGAAATCTAATGGCTTATGAGGTACAAATCGAAGAACGCAAGAAAGATGCCGAACCACAACAATCAAAGAAGAAAACATTAGCATTCAAGGCCATGTCAGATTCCGAAGATGAAGAAGAAGATGAGGAGGAGATTGCTATGTTCACAAGGAGATTCAAAAAATTTCTAAGGAAAGGTAAGTTCAATTCTAAATTTAAAGATTCTTATGATCCTCCAACTTGTTTCAGGTGTAACAAAGCAGGCCATATGAAGAAGGATTGTCCACTAGAGAACACAAAGTCTAAGGGAAAGACATCTAACTTCAAGAAGGATAAGTACACAAAGAACAAGTTTGCCAAAAACAAAAAGGCATATCAAGCAACTTGGGATGACAGCGATTCTACTTCAAAAGAAGAAATTGATGAGACCAACGAGGTTGCAAACGTGTGCTTCATGGCTTCACAGAATCAAGTAAGTAATGAGTGTGATTCAGACGATTTACTTGATGCATTCAATGAAATTTTTCAAGAACTGAAAAAGGAAAAGATTAGAGTTAAGAACCTAGAGAAAGTCAATCAAATACTTTCTCAAGAGAATCTTAACCTTGATAAAGAAGTAAAATCTTTAAATTCTCGTATTTCAAGTTTAGATATGGATCTTGAATCTCTAAAGAAGAATTATGAAGAGATGTCCAAGAACGTATCTATTAATAAAGGAAAGAGAATTTAAACGATGTTCTTCAAAATCAAGTAAAATCTAGTCAAAAGTTTGGACTTGGTTTTAAAAAATCTCTTGAAAAAGATCATTTTTCAAATAACACTAGTATAAATAAATCTGTATCTATTTCTAGTGTTAGACATAAATTGTATGAGTTCTTTGAAAAACCTAAGTTTGTAAGTTTTATTGATAAAAGCAAATCTAAGTTTCAGTCAAGTCGACTGAATCCATCCACCATTTGTCTATCCAGAGGTACTGAGTCTTATTCAACAAGACCAAAACCTCATATAAGTTGACCTATATTACCATCAAGTCGACTGACATATAGTAGAAGTCGACTGGACAGAACAAACATGTATGGGTTCCAATCAATTTGAGTACGAAAGATAGAATTGCCTATATAAACTCATATATGCTGAATGTATGTAATTCTGCTAATTTCATTCCTGCTTATGGTGGAAAATCAAACTCATCATGGGTTTGGTTTTCCACAAACTAATATCTTTTGGACCCAATGAAAAGGGTACCATATTCACATTGAATATTTTATAGGTACCAAAGAAAGATCGTTGGATACTTGACAGCGGATGTTCTAAGCATATGCTGGTCATGCCAATCTCCTATCTACCATACAAAGCATTAATGGAGGAACAATTACTTTTGGTGATAACAATAAAGGAAAAGTCATAGGAATCGGCATGGTCGGTAAGGACACTAACCCTTCTATAGAAAATATTTTATTAGTTAGTGGACTTAAACATAATCTGTTAAGTATTAGTCAATTGTGTGACAAAGGTTATAAAATTGTGTTTGAAAAAGATTCTTGCTTAATTTATGATTCCACTATGCAAAACATTATTTTTCAAGGTTTTAGAAAAAACAATATTTATGAATTATGTTTGAATACAAATGAGTTTTCGAATGATTTTTGTT
Source organism: Hemerocallis citrina (assembly GCA_017893485.1). Taxonomy (NCBI): domain Eukaryota; kingdom Viridiplantae; phylum Streptophyta; class Magnoliopsida; order Asparagales; family Asphodelaceae; genus Hemerocallis; species Hemerocallis citrina. The sequence goes on along the minus strand of CM030365.1, from coordinate 16,829,118 downwards.
TAGTAGCTTCTAATAATGATTCTTGGCTTTGGCATAGACGTTTTGGTCATGTGAATATGAAAAATCTCTCTAAAGTATCTAAGTACAACCTAGTTAAATGGCTGCCAAGACTATCCTTTAAAAAGGATAAGTTATGTGATGCATGTCAACTAGGTAAACAAATTAAATCTACTTTTAAAACAAAGAAGTAATTTCTACTAGTAGGCCACTTGAATTAATTCATATGGATTTATTTGGCCCTACTAGAGTTGCTTCTTTAAATAAAAGTAGATATGTATTTGTTTTAGTAGATGATTTTTTACAATTCACTTGGACTTTCTTTTTAAAACATAAAAATGATGCTTTTGATGAATTTGCAAATTTTTGTAAATGAATTCAAAATCAAAAGTCTCTAACCATAGTCACTTTTAGAAGTGATCATGGTGGAGAATTTGAAAATAAAACGTTTGTAGAATATTGCAACAAGAATGGTATAACTCATTCATTTGTATTTCTTAGAGCTTCACCACAAAATGGAGTGGTTGAAAGAAAAAATAGGACTTTGCAAGAATGTGCATATACGATGCTTGTTGAAAGCAATTTACCTAAGTATTTTTGGGGTGAAGCTGTTGTTACAGCCTGTTATGTTTTAAACAGGATCTTGATAAGACCTAAGCTAAAGAAGACTTGTTATGAGTTATTTTTTAATAAAATTCCTAAGGTCTCTTATTTTAAGATATTTGGTTGTAAGTGTTTTATTCTGAACACTAAAGATAATTTAGATAAATTTGATCCTAGATCTAATGAGGGTATCTTTATAGGATACTCAAATAGGAGTAAAGCATATAGAATCTTCAACAAGTCAACAATGACTATTGAAGAATCAATGCATGTTACATTTGATGAATCTCTGTCTTCATCAAATTTAATTAAAGATGATGAAACTGATTCATCACCTTTAAATAAAGTAATTACATCTTTAGAACAAACTAGTTTTGTGGATAAGTCGACCGATAAGGACATCAAGTCGACTCATGTAAAACCGTCGACTGAGGAACCTGTCAAGTCAACTGATCCTGTTGTGATATCTCAAACTTTACCAAAATCTTTTGTTGAAGTTAGAGATCATTCTCATGACTTAATAATTGGTGACATCTCCCATGGTATTCAGACAAGATCACATATCAATATGATATCTCACACAGCTTTCTTGTCGGATTTTGAACCGAAAAATATACAAGAAGCATGTGAGAATGAATTTTGGATGAATGCCATGCAAAATGAATTAAACCAATTCATAAGGAATGATGTATGGGATTAAGTTCCGCGACCTCCTGATCATACTATTATTGGTATTGGTACTAAATGAGTATTCAAAAATAAGTTAGATGAATCAGGACAAGTTGTTAGGAACAAAGCTAGACTAGTTGCTCAAGGATATAATCAAGAAGAAGGCATAGATTTTGATGAAACATATGCTCCTGTTGCTAGATTAGAATCAATTCGTATTTTATTATCTTTTTCTTGTTTTATAAATTTTACACTTTATCAAATGGATGTTAAAAGTGCATTCCTTAATGGGTTTATAAAAGAAGATGTTTATGTTAAACAACCACCAGGTTTTGAACATGAACAATTCCCAAACCATGTTTTTAAATTGAAAAAGGCATTATACGGTCTTAAACAAGCACCACGTGCTTGGTATGATCGATTGAAGACTTTTCTTTTAGAAACAGGTTTTGAGATAGGTAAAGTGGATACTACTTTGTTTATTAGGAGAATTAAGAATGATATTTTAATCATACAAATATATGTTGACGATATAATTTTTGGATCTACTAATAGTAATCTATGTCAAGAGTTTGCTAACATCATGAAAAACGAGTTTGAGATGAGTCACATGGATGAACTTAATTATTTCCTTGGACTACAAATTAAGCAGTCACAAAATGGCATATTTATTAATCAAGGATAATATGTAAAGGAATTACTCAAACGGTTTAACATGGATAGCACAAGTAGTAAAGCCACACCTATGGCTACTACCACTACCCTTGACAAAGATATATTAGGTAAGAGTGTCGATCAAAAACTCTATCGAGGTATGATTGGCTCACTCTTATATATAACTACTAGTAGACCAGATATTATGTTCAGTGTATGTTTGTGTGCTAGATATCAGTCAAGTCCTAAAGAATCTCATTTAAAAGCTGTGAAATAAAATTTAAGATATATTAAAGGCACATCTGATTATGGTTTATTCTATCCACGCACCAATAACTTTCAACTTTTGTTGTATAGTGATGCTGATTTTGCTGGCAGTAAAACTGATCGCAAGAGCACTAGTGGGATATGTCATTTTTTGGGACATTCACTAGTTTCTTGGTGCAGTAAGAAGCAAAATTCAGTATCCCTATCTACTACAGAAGCTGAATATATCGTTGCAAGTTTGGCTTGTGCAAAAATTTTGTGGATGAAACAAACCCTATTAGATTATGGTATTTCTTTTGAAAGACCCTTAATAATGTGCGATAATACCAGTGCCATTAACCTATCTAAAAATCCGGCTCAACATTTACGTATGAAACATATTGATATTCGACATCATTTTCTACGTGATCATGTTTTAAAAGGAGACATCTCTTTAGACTTTATCTCTACTGATAAACAAGTAGCTGATATCTTTACCAAACCCCTTAAAGAAGACACCTTTATTACATTAAGAAGAGAACTAGGGATATGTGATTTTCTTGATATTTGTTGAATTTTACTTTTTGTAAGTCGACTTGAACATATTATTCAATCGACTTCCACATATTTTTATAAATATATATATATACTTATTTTTAACAGTCGACTGAGATGTTCAACCAGTCGACTGCCCAGTTGTGATAATTATTTATTTTTCTATCGACTAAGTCGACTGAATACTAAGAACAGTCGACTGTCACGACTCAGTCTGTCTTCAACTTCAAATCGTCGCACCGATTTTGAGATATCTATTCATATTTTGACTCACCTAGACCATTCTTGGCTGTTGATTTCATTTCCCCTTCGATCTCAGCCGTTCCCATCAAGTTAAAACCCTAAATCACTGCCTCCCCTCTTTTCACCTTTACCCCATCTATCTTCACCCAGATCTGGAGTTTGAGAAGAGAAGAACAGAGAAGAAGTCGACTGAGGTGCTGCTATCTTGAGTTGATTTCTTGCTCCTTTGCTGTTTGATTCCTTGCTTTGTCTGTTGGTAAAATCTTTTTCTCTTCACTCTTATTATGGCACCAAAAAGATCAAAAACATCTCATGTTGATGAAGGTTCTTCCTCTAAGGACTATTCTCAGTATCTTAGAAGTCCTGATCTTATGGGGAAATGGTATATCATTTGTACCATGCTTATTTTTCCGAGTAGATTTGTTAATTTTAATGATCTTGATAGGTTTAATCTTGTGTCTTTATTTCAAAATTGTAGCCTATATGATTTCTTGTCCTTAGAAAATCAACCCCATTATTACCCTCAACTCATTTATCTATTTTATACAAATATGAGGGTGGTTCAATCGGATGATGGTGAAGTTATAATTTATTCTTCTGTGAAAAATAAGAAGATGAAACTCACATCCGAGAGAATTAATCTGATTATGGGTATAGATGACGAAGGACTTGATTTAGGAGAAATCATAATGGATGATGCTTCTATCTTGTCTAAAATCTTTTTGCCCAACCATGGACCTCCTATGTCTAATAAATCCATTACTTCTATTGCAAAACTTGTTGCATGGATATTGTCCTATAATATTATCCCTAAAACAGGGAGTTATGATCAGTATTCCTTGGAATTGCAACAAGCTGTATATGCAATCTTTGGTAAAATAAATGTTAATTGGGGTCGTGTCATCTTTCCAAGACTTCATAAGTCTCACTCCACTTTTCTTCCCTATGGTGCTTTACTTACTCTTGTTTTTTGTGCTTACGATATCGATCTCGACTCAGAGACCAATGTTGTCAAGCATTATGAATGCTTTGATCGTGCATGTTTAGCACGCATGAAGCTTCTTGATCCTCCACCTAGATCTACCATTAGGACTTCTCCCCAAACCCAAGTTCCTTTAGCAACTACTGCTCGACCATCTTCAGCATCAAGCTCTTCTCGCCCCCCCGCTGATTTTGATGATCCACGCAGTATCTATAATGCTGTTAACTATCTCATGGATCGTCAAGATGCTCTTGAATCCCAACTTTCTCATCTTACTCATCTTTTCGCTACTCAATTTCCACCTCCCTCTCAAGATGACGACGATGATGATGACGAGGACGAAGACTGATGATTTTTTTTTATTTTATTACTCCACTGTATTTTTCTTATTTTGACTTTAGTATTTTGATATTTTGTACTAAGACTCAGTTGTTATATTTTAATTCAGTAAAATATTCTTTCCATTTCTGTCTTTTTGTTGATGACAAAGGGGGAGAGAACATTGATAATTTTTGTGATAATTTTTCTATTGGTAATTTTTGTGATAATTTTTCTATTGGTAATTTTTGTGATAAGTCGACTGACATTTTTTATAAGTCGACTGCAATAAGTCGACTGACATTTTTGATAAGTCGACTGCAATACATTTTTGTGATGAGATGTTAATTTTTTGTGATGATGTATTATTGATAGGGGGAGCATATGAATGCTTGTATTATTTTCTTTTATTATCAGCTATTGTGTTGTCATCATCAAAAAGGGGGAGAATGTTGATTCTTGATTTTGATGATTACAACACAATGCAAAACATATTTGTGCTATGCTCTATATATAATTGCAGGTTGTATCAAGAAGATACACAAAGGCCTCATTACTCTAAAGCTGAACAAATGATCAAGCACAGCCTCGGATAAAGACAATGGCTTCACTCAAGACTCAAGTCAAGACCAAAGCTTCAAATATCATAAAATTGTGTCTTGTAAAAATGTAATATTTTTTCTATTTATTGAGTCTTAGATTGATGTACAGCTTTGTCACACACACATACACTCACATAAAACTTTTTATAACTGTGTGATTACAAAATCCAAAGGTCGAAACAGCTTGAACTAGATCAGCTGTTGAGTATCAGTCGACTGCCATTTATACCAGTCGACTGAGTCTGTACAAAACTGCCTGATCTTATTCAAACTCTGACCAGTCGACTCATAGTGGCAACCCAGTCGACTGTTTAAGTGCTTTTTGACCGTTTTCTGATTTCAAAAGCTGTTTTACGAATTTAAAAGAGTTATCCATTATTTTTTCGTTGATCAAACGGTTATGGGTAACTGTCTTTAACTGCCAGGGACCATAGTCTATAAATATAGCCTAAGGTTCACCTTCAAAAGGTTACTAAGATTTTTTTAGAACAATTTTAAGATTTGTGCATTCAAGAGAGAAAAACTTTCAAAACTCACTAAGTCTTGGTTCTCTGTCTTCAGTCCAGTATAACATTGAATTCGTTTTGGACTGAATTTGGAAGTCAACCAATTAGCCACGTACTATATCACAATCACAACAAGGCTATAGGTTGATTGTAAACAATTTTATTGTTTTTCTTTTTCCTCTCGATTGGAGAGTAGGACTCTAGGGTGTAGAGTCGGATTTTGTCACTCTTGGTGGAAGAGTGGGTTGCTTTCTCTGGTTGAGAGAAAGGACTACGGGTTGGACAAGGTTGTTGTCTGAACGCCGTAGGGTATTCTTGTAATCTTTTTCAAGAATAGTGGAAAATCTCAAGTGGGTTGCTTGGGGACTGGATGTAGGTCGGGAGGACCGAACCAGGATACATCGTGTGCACTCTGTGGTTGTATCTCTCTACTTGCATTTCTATTTTCTCAGTTTATAATTTTTACTGTGAAACTTGTCTAGACAGTCAACTGTGTGTTCATATAAGTCGACTGGTCAGACTCGTACTACTCTGAAATAATTTGTGTGACTAGTCGACTGTCTCATCCCTAAGTCGACTTAACAGACTTCTTTAAAATACTTTTCTTTTTGTGGTTTCAGTCGACTGGTCTATCTCTCAAGTCGACTGAACAGAAAAAATTCTCAATTCCGCATTTTAAATTTTTAATTTTTTATAAAACACTATTCACCCCCCCCCCCCCTCTAGTGTTTCTTGCATTGCCTACAGGATCCAACAGAATTCACAAATGACTATGCTACAAGTCAGAGAGCAATAGAAATTTCACAAATGTTTCCATTTTAACTATAATCGTTGTCTCCAACAACGGCCTAAGTTATACTATGTCGTTGTCTCTAACAATGGCTTTAGTTCAAGCAAGGGAATTCACAAATGACTATGCTGTGAGTCAGAGAGCAATACAAATTTCATAAATGTTTTCATTTTAACTATAGTCTTTGTCTCCAACACTGGCCTAAGTTATGCTAAGTCGTTGTCTTTAACAACGGCTTCAGTTCAAGCAAAGGAATTCAAAAATACATTCATCATCAACAACAATAGTTGCTACATTTTTAAACTACATTTATGATTTTCAAACTTCACAATTCTGCTGCTAGATTTCAAACATTCTAATCATTCAAACATCATATACTTGACTCAACTCCACATAAAAACTAACAACAATGGCAATATAATCAACAACAAAAATAACCACAATTTCCAAACTTAACTCACAACAATAACAATATACTTTAACAATAACATTAACATCAACATTAATAATAATACAAACAAAGTTCAACATACAACACGAATCACAAAAAACACTTAACGTAACCTAAAGTGTAGTGTTATGGCTTTCGCCTCTTCCGGATCGGTTGTCGCAGAGTATGCCCAACTTGGGTTACTTATGAGGGGCCGACCTCTTTCCCATGCTCTTCTTGGTCTTATTCTTCTTATTCTTCATGTTCTTCTTGAATTTCTTCCTGATGCTCTTCTTCTCCCCTTGGAGGTTGGTGTTGCCATTGTTTCCCCGGCCGAGATGGCCTATTACTCATACTCTTATGCCGTTGTGAATGTACAGTCGTATCTAACTAACGGGTGAGTAGTTTGCCATCTCCTACCACTTCTAGTGAGCCCCAACATGAAGTAAGCATCTTCATAGCGAAAGCTTTCATCTCCTCGGCGGCATTACTCTTAAGTATATGTGCACATTCCTTTGTTATATCTCATGAATTCTCGATCTAAAACAAAGTTGAAAATATAGTACCACAATTCCATGATGAAATCATCAATTTAAAAACAATTCATGTGAATACCAAAAATTTATATGAAACAAGTTTGACTTACCAACAACCGAAATGATGATGCCTTCGGTTGGTACATGTCTTGTGGCGTAGAATATGCCGGTGGTGGTTCTCTCTCTCTATCGGGAATTGGTACATGAATGCCAACTGGTATTTCGGTATTCGGAGATATGTACAAACGTGTTATCGCCCGGTACCAAATTATGTACTTTGTAAGTGACGTGCCATCGTACGACTTAACATCATCAAATACAATTTTAAATCTTCGCTCATTACACATTGAGACATAACCACGGTGGAAATCTGTCCAGTCATGATTGGGCATATGACTCGTACTTCTAATGACGTGTAACTCATCATTGTACGAGCGACCCGGATAAGGAATTTCCTACTCCAGCCCAAATTAGCGAAGGACTCTATCCAGCCAATGATGCTCCACCGTACCTGTAACACCCTGAATTCCAAAATAGACTGAATTCGAGTTCCACAGGATCTTTTCACTTCACTTCGTACAATTTTACAAGGAAAATAAAACATTTGTTACATCAGAGTTACATTTACATTTACACATAAACAGAGGAAGCAATTTTTACAAAATGAATGAAATACAACAACACTTGAATAATCTTTAAGCATCAATTCCTCCTTAGCCTTTTTCATATAATTTATCTTGCATGGAAAACTGTGGGCACGTCAGTTCATTCAACTGACGAAATATTATACACGACCATCCTTTCTATTCCGGAAACAGTATAACGATTCTCAAAACTTAACAAATCACAAACTTGTTCACAAACAAAGCTAAGGAGACTATCCTATTGATGTCGTGTTGTGAATGTGCACTTAGTCCTTAATGCAATTATTTATTATATGACACTAATGCATACTTGTTCAGAGTCTATGCTGCCCATACTACATAGGTCCGAGGGCAAGCCCTTAATCGTTCTTCATCTTGTAGGGTTCAATCCCTCGCCATGACTTAATCTACTTCTGTAACTATGGTAAGTATCCTCTATGTTCTACGAACTACGAACTAACGTCTAAATGCCCTGGAGAAAATCCCAACGCACTGACACATGATTCATCATGCAGACATCCTGTGGTAATTCACCTCCTACCATAGACATGACACCACCTGCAGTCTCCAAACACCCTACGAGCGTCGCCACCGGGACGGTACTCTAGAGCAGTATCCACGTCCTACTCATAACGCATCATGGGACATCCTGTGAATACTCTCACGCCGCCAATCTAATGGCCCTCATACTCAATGTTTTTCTCTTACTTTCATCACATCTTCACTATGTAACTATTCCTTAAATTTAATTGAATCATGAACAAAATCAGTCCCTTAGGGTTAACATTCCCACTATACTGGTCTTATTCATTCATTTCACATGACCCAACTCTTGGTCTTTTCATTTCAAATATCATTTCAACATTTCTTTTATTGCTGGTATAAGGCTTAGCTATACCCTAGTTCTTAATTTCAACTCATAATTACAACATTGAGTTTTCATACTCATAAAGTCCTCTTTCATGATTAATCATAATTCACATTTCAAATTCATAGTATTCATGTATTCATATACATAATGCTCTTCATAACTCATCATGTCATCTAATTTCAATTTTCAAGTACAATATCATGCGTAAATAAATAAAATTCAATTCTTCTAACATGTCACATCCACTAGTTCACATTTCCACATAATTCTCTTAATCTTTATTTTAATATATACTAATTTCACAATTCACAATTTCACTTAGTTTCACAATTCACACTTTTCAAATTTCTCATTACAAAATCACATTTTAAAATTCCTTAAAACAATCTATTTAATTTTCTTTATCTAAAAGACAATTTAAATTAATAATTAAAATAAGTTCTTTCTTGCAAAAGTAGTCTCAAATTCTCATTTATACTAGGCCACAGGTCACAAAAATTATCTCACGAAAATCCAGATATTATTTGTAACTTCAGGACAGTCGATTGTTAAAACATGTCCAGTCGGCTGTTCTGTAAAGATTTAAAACTCGAAAATAAAATGATCAAGGCAGTCGACTATTACAATATAATCAGTCGACTATTCTGTAAAGATTTTAAAACTCAAAACAAATAACCAGGGAAGTCGACTGTTACAATATAATCGGTCGACTATTCCGTAACTAAAATCCGAAATTTATTACCTGACAGTCGACTGTCGACTGTCGACTCTAATTCGGTCGACTCTAATTCGCACCAGATTGCAATTTAGAGTGAATCATGGATATATTTTTGACATTAAAAATAAGATTGCAATTTCATATTATTTATAATCGAGGTTTCCACGAAAAAATATTTTTAGAACACAAGTTTTTATCTTTCTACAATAATGAAACTTTATTTTAGACAATCAACTACACATGATGCATTTAATCAATTTGTGTCTCATAATCACAACTTTCTTTACATAGCATGATTTATAAACATAAAGCATGACGATAAGATAGATTCTAGCATTTCAATTTCACACATTTATCAATTAGCAATCATCTTCACAATCATTCTCTAAATTATCATTCCATCTCTAATTTATCAAACATGAGACTAGAATTTCTTGATTTCTCTTTAACTATTTTATCACATCATTCCTAGCATGACATCTAAATTTAGAAGCATGAGAAACACCCACCTATTGGAGAAAAACGAATGAAAGCTCCTAGAATGCAAGAAAGTAGCATTCTCCTCCTAGAATATATTGCAAATTGTCTCCTCCTCCTTGTGCTTGTTAGGAACCCGAGCTCTCCTCCTTGCTTCCTTGGTGATTGGCCAGCCTCTACTAGGATGGAACACACACACAAAATACTCTCTAATCTTTTTCTCACTATTTCTACTCAATCTTTTCCTCTCTTATCTTTTCTTTTAACAAAATTTTAGTGCACTAATGAGAAGAATAGTTAGGGGTATTTATAGATATTTAGAATGAGAATAGAAGGCTAGGATTCAATCAAGGAGTTAGAGATTAAGGGCTGTTACTGCTGATTTCGGTGTGGGGGTAAACAGATAGAATTTGTGAGCTCGAGGAAAACCTGAACAGCTGACCCAAGCCTTCTTACTCCTGCCGCAACCTGCAAGGAAGTGCGAGACACCGGGGTTGATTCCGGCGACGCACCCTCCGACGCTCTTGTCAGTAAACAGTGGTGGTTAAAGAAAGAGCTTAAGGTGGTGAAAAAGTGATTAACCTGGTCACAGTGGCAGAGGGGAGGTATTTATAGTCGTCAGGGGAGTGATTAGAGGCCTGGTTCCCTGTGTAACTGCTAGGAGAAAAATCCTCACAGTCTGTTTAGGAAACTAACCCCTTGATTCCCGGTGAGAGCAAATCAGGCCCGTTGACTTGGTCAAATCAGTGGCCCTGATTTGTCTCTTGTTAGTCTGGGCTCGCTTCGGGTCGGGACCCGTACCCAATTGGAGCGGACCCATTCGTGGGTGAGGAGGAGATCCAGTACCCGCTTTGGATCCGCTTGTATGTGAAATTACCGTTTTACCCCCGAGCTTCAAGATTCGTGCCTGATCTGGATGGTTCCGATTTAACCCCATTTCTAGCCATATCACGAGCCCCCCACTCCTAAAGATTGAGTGTGATCAGCCTTTGAGGAGTAGTTTGACTGTTTTAGTGGCTGGTGGAGTTGTATCGGAGTCTAAGTGGAAGACTTTGAATCTTGAAGGGGGTAGTGAAGTAATTTTTGATGCTACGTGTTGTTCTTTAGCCATATCGAGTATTTGACAGCCTTTATTTTTTTGGACTATTTATTTAATTTTGCGATGTGTTCACTAGTCGTTCGGGGGCCTTAATAGTGCTTTCTAGGCAATAATTGTTCGTTCGGGGGCTCAAAAATATACCCCCGAATTTTTAATTATTTCCCAGAGTTTTTAGTTAATTTCCCCGAATTTTTAGCAATTTTTTGCAATTTTTAAATAAATAAATCGATTAAAATAGATAAAAAATGCCTTTAAATACTGATTTATGACGTGGATCGATCCGGGCCGTTGATCATAGACGGGCGCGAATTTTTGAGAGATCCAGCGGTTGTAGTAGCTCGGTGTCTCTTTTCTCCGTTTGCGAGCTCGGAAAGGCACTTGCTCGGCCGCTGACCGAAGACAGGGAGTCTCGGCAGGTCGAGCGACGTGGCGCAATCTGAGCCATTGGATGACGACGCGCATCTCAAGACGGGCACTTTTCTCGAGAAAACACTATCTTTTCGCCTAGTGTCCTCGGCGAGATCTGGGCCGTCTGATCGAGATCATGCGCGAAAGTTGAGGAGAAAGTGAGTTTTCTCCGTTTGCGAGCTCGGAAAGGCACTTGCTCGGCAGCCGACCGAAGACAGGGGGTCTCAGCAAGTCGAGCGACGTGGCACAATCTGAGCCATTGGATGACAACGCGCATCTCGAGACGGGCACATTTTTCCAGAAAACACTATCTTGTCGCCTAGTGTCCTCGGCGAGATCTGGGCCGTCTGATCGAGATCAGGCGCGAAAGTTGAGGAGAGAGTGAGTTTTCTCCGTTTGCGAGCTCAGAAAGGCACTTGCTCGGCAGCCGACTGAAGAAGGGGGTCTCGGCAAGTCGAGCGACGTGGCACAATCTGAGCCATTGGATGACGACGCGCATCTCGAGACGGGCACATTTCTCAAGAAAATACTATCTTGTCGCCTAGTGTCCTCGGCGAGATCTGGGCCGTCTGATCGAGATCAGGCGCGAAAGTTGAGGAGAGAGTGAGTTTTCTCCGTTTGCGAGATCGGAAAGGCACTTGCTCGACAGCCGACCGAAGACAGGGGTCTCGGCAAGTCGAGCGACGTGGCACAATCTGTCCCGAGATGATCATGTTCCCAAGGGCATTAATGGTGCTCCGGGGTTTGTGCGGCGTTCCACTTTCCCCAGGTCATTAAGGATAACTCCTTCAATTAATGCGTGGCATTTCAACTTCCGAGGGTCATAATGGCCAGGCCTTGGAGTAGAGCTTATAAGTACTCCACTCCCTTTGTCATTTCAATCGCAACAATGTAGAGTTTCAAACCTCGGAAGTGTTGGCCTTGGGTAACTTATCTTTCGAGGTCCGAAGGGGTGGTTGCTCTTTTGCCTTTTTCTTCTCCCGTTCCTGATGGCCCCAAAGTGGATGTTAGGAGCGGGGGGGAACGAGGCAGTAGTGGTGACGGCCGTAGTCCGCACCCGAGGGATGAGTTACTTCGGAAGGACGGGTGGTCGCCCTGTTGCCTGGTTCTTCTCCCGTTCCTCACGGCTCGAATGGGGATGTCAGGAGCGGGAGAGAATTAGGCAGAAGTGGTGACGACCGTAGTCCGGACCCGAGGGTCGAGTCACTTCGGAAGAACGGGTGGTCGTTCTTCCACCAAGATCTTCTGCCGACTCTGGTTGCTCCAACGTGGGTGTTAGGGTCGGGTGTAATACCCTGACTTTTAATATATGGAAGATTATTCATTTTTATATAGTATACTTGTGCAATATTATTGACTAGTATTTTTCAACATCGTTTTATAAAGCATTAATTTACTTATTTCTACAAAATAACTAGTTTGGCCCAAATTGATTTTAAGCCCATGAATTTGAACCATCCTACTATTTTCTACAACTTGTATTGTAGCATTTCTTACTCCTTTTATTCCTGGGTATTTAATGTACATATTGTAGTGTGGCTTGTGCCTGCACGTGCACTTTATGTACACGTGCAATAAGCACACTTCTTGACCGGATTGTGGAGTGATGGGTGAGATCATGGGTGGTTACATTTTGAGGTGTGGGTAGTTTCTAAACTTCCGATTTAATCTCAGCCATTGTTTCTTCAACTCCCAAATAGATCTCAACCCTTCATTCTATCTATCTTCTAGTATAAATACCCCTTCTAATCCCTATCTTTTTACACTTAAAAATTTCCTGAGATTTTAAGAGAATATCTGTGAGTTGTGTGGGAGCTTTTCGGTGGAAGCAAGCAGCATTGCTGGAGATTTCGGTGTGGAGCAAAGGAACAGGAAGTGCTGCGCTATATTGAAGGACTTGCGGGATTTCGTTATTTTCTTCATAAAAGGTGGGTGTTTCTCAGGACTTCTAACGTAGGAGTAATACTATAATTATCATGATGGATACCATGTTACAAAAGAGAATTGAATGTGGTAGGAATTGCTTGAACATGCCATTAATTTGAGGGTAGACTGTCGGTACAGTCGACTGCCATATGAGCCAGCCGACTGATACGAGACATTTACTTTTATAAAGTGCTGATAAAATGTGTATGAATAGCCATGATAGTGTGATTATTAAATGCATGTTTTTCCCTATGACACATATGATGGAGGGAAGGTAGACAAACAAAAGAACTAAAGGTGATAAATATCTGAAGTTGTCGGCTCAGTCGACTGACTTGGGGTTAAGTCGACTGGTGCTCGTGCTGAAAGTGACTGTTTGATGGTTCCTCGAATAAAGATATTCTATTTATGTAGACCCATGATGATGACTAGAAACTTATATCCCCATTGTCGTATGTAAGTATGAGCAATATGAATGCATGTTTAGAGTAATTTTCTCTAAAAGAGCATGTTAATAACTGGGAAAATTGTGCTGTGAACGCTACTGAACAAGAGGATCTCTGTTTATGAAACATGAATTGGTATATATTGTTAATTGATATCATGATGCAAGTATATGTAAGAAACTGTAAGTAAATTCCCAAATTAAAATGGATCTGTCCAGTCGACCGATGCTTGTGGCAAGTCGACCGCTCTGGACGTAGAAATATTGCTGTTGAAATCTCCAGGACAGACGACTGATGTGTGAAACAGTCGACTGTCATGTGGTTAATATTGTGAACATGGAAGTTGCGGGACAGGCGACTGGTCGTGTATACAGTCGACTATCCCGAGCATTATGATAACCCTGTATGACTGTATAAGTCGACTGGTGTTCTTCCAAGTCGACTGTACAGAGTGTACTTTGGTATACTTGAATTCATGTTATTTGCTGTTAGTAATGGTGAACCTTGTGATTTAAGTCAATGAACTCTGTTTATGGATGCATGAATTGTGTAAATGAATCATAGATGAGAGAATTAAACGAAATTATGAAATGTGAAATCATGATGAGGAAGTCTGTGAGACTCTAAAATGAATGATGAGCTGTTGATGCTCAATTGGATATTGTGAATTTGAAATTGAACGAAGGAGTAGCTAAGTCTCCCCGGCAGTGAATGAAATGATATTGAGAATTAGACCAGGTTGGTCAAGTGAAATGAAATGATAAGTCCGGATGATGGAGAGGCTAACTCTAGAGCTTGATTTTATTCATGATTCTAATGTAACTTAAATACATAATGTGGAGGTGATGAAGGTGAGAGAAAAACATGAGTATGAGAGCTAGGGTACGGTGCGGGTGTGTGAGCCGCAGAATGCATGCTTGATGAGTCAAGACATGGCGCGGGCACAACTCAGTAATGATCGGACTCTAGTCACGCTTGTGGGATGTTTTGGTGACTGCAAGAGGAGTGTGTTCAGGGAGGAGGCTGAATTGTCGCAGAATGCATGCTTGACGAGTCAAGACATGGCGCGAAATTCTACTCCAGGGGCCAGGATACATGCTTGTACTCATAGATTCATCTAGGATACTCATTGGAATTACAGTAGTAGAATAAGTCATGGCGGGGGATTGAACCCTACTAAAATGAAGATCGATTAAGGGCTTGCCCTCGGACCTATGTAGTATGGGATGCATAGAATTCGAACAAGTGTGCATTTAGTGTCATAATTAATTAAGTAAATTGCATTAAGGATTTAAGTGCACAATCACGACACGACATCATTAAAAGTTCCCCTATTTGCATGCTTATGTTGAACCAGTTTGTGATTTGTAAGAAATGAGATTCATTATACTGTTTCTGGCATAGAGAGGATGGCCATGTATAATTATCGTCGGTTGAATAAACTGACGTACCCACAGTGTTTTATGCAGGATAATTACATGTAAGAGGAATGGATGCACAAGAGTTTATTATGTTGTTGTTCTTTTATGTAAATATTGTATATTTTGCTTCCGCTGTGTAAATTCAAATGTAATACGTTGTAAACTCTGATGTGAAGGTAAAGTTTTTAAATTCCTTGTAAAATTGTATGTGAAGAAAGCGAAAAGATCCTGAAGGACATCTCGAATTCAGTAAATTGGGATTCGGGGCGTTACAGAGTGGTATCAGAGCCACGCTTTCTATGCTTTCACACTCGTACAAATTTATAAGGAACGACACCCTAGATGTGGACATTAGAGTGTGTGTTTGGATTTAGAGATTTAAATGTAAGTAACTTACATTTGTGTTGCTCTATGATTTATGCTTCTTCCTCTCTATTCTAAGATGGCTGATCACTTCGACCCTGCTGGAGGCGACGACTGGCACATTATTGAGGAAGAGTACCATCCTGGACAGGCTGATTCTGAGGACGAGTATCACCCTGGGCAAGCTGATTCTGATGATGAGGAGTACCCTGAATCTCGAGAGATCACCCCACCGCCGAACTCACCTGATGATTCTTCTTCTTCCGATGAAGAAAAGGGACCAGCTCTGGGTAACGCTGTAGCTTCTCTGCAGAGGCAAGTGGATACCTTGAAGTATAGAGTTGGAGTTTTGGAGGCTCAGCTGGAGAAGCGAAATGCTGACTATTCTGTTCTTAGCCATCGGATTTGGGAACTTGAGAAGAAAAAGAACCTAACTGATGTGCTGAAGGATGAGGTGGATGAACTGCGGGATGAACTTCGAGCAGCGAAGAGGACCCGTAGAGATTAGATTGTCTTGGTTTCTTTTTCTTCTGTTCTGATGTTAAAATGTTTTTTTTAAATTCGAATGTATAAACTTTGGAATTCTATGAAATGAAAGTTTGTTTAAATTCTTGTTTTATACTTCGAATTTAATGGATCTTTTGCATCAGAATATGGCGAGAAGGGGAGCCAGGAATGGTGAAGGTTTGGACCTGGATGCCGAGTTTGCAAGGGTTTACCAGACGCTGAATGCAGTGGTTGCAAACCAAGGAAGGGGGCCGGTGAATCCAGTACCCGAGGCAATCAAGCTAGTGGAGTCGTTCAAGAGAATGAAACCACCAGTGTTCGAGGGAAAGTCCGACCCAGATGCGGCCGATAACTGGATTCGGCAAGTGGAGACAATCTTCGAGGTGTTGGAAACACCGGGGGGCAGCAAGGTCAAGTTGGCGACTTTGCAGTTGGAGAAGGATGCGGCTGTTTGGTGGCAGTCGATGAAGAGGACTATGGGCGGCTTGTTGCTTGGCTGGGAGGAATTTTTGGAAGAATTCCGCAGCCATTATTTCCCCTCCGACGTCCAGGAGAAAAAGGCCATGGAGTTTCTGTCACTTCAGCAAGGCAGCATGTCAGTAAGGGAGTATGAGACCAAGTTCACTCAACTCTCCAGGTATGCTCCAGAACTAGTGATGGATGAGGCGAAGAAGGCTCGCAAATTCGAGCATGGTCTGAGGCCGAGCTTGAGATCTCGTATGATACCCCTTGGTATCAGGAGATTCGATAAGCTGGTGAAGAGGGCGGCGGCGACGGAGGCGGATATGGAGCAGTTCCAAGTTGCTCAGCATCAGAGGAGCAACTGGCAGTCTGGGAAGAGGCCCGCGCCATCGGGGAGTTTCAAGGGGCAACCATCTGCACTGAGGTTCAAACCGACAGGGGCGAATGCCGTCAGTGTAGCTGGGAGACCTGGAAACGATGCAGGGAGACCTTCTGCAGTCACTTGCTTTAACTGTGGTGAAGTGGGACATTACCAATCTCGGTGTCTCAAACCACGGGCTGGCAATCACAATGTGCCAATACAGCAGACTGGGAAGAGGCCGTACCAGTCAGGGCGAGTATTTGCTTTGACAGAAGCTGATGCTGAGGAGGCGGATCAGGTTATCTCTGGTACGAGGGCTGATGTTTAGTGCGATTTCTTTTTCATTTCTTCTTCCCGATCATAGTGTAAAACTGTTATGTAATGATGTATGTTATGTAACAGGAGAACTCTATATTAATGGAAAGGAAGCTGTGGTGTTGTTTGATACTGGATCCTCTCATACTTTTGTGTCTCCAAAGTTTGCTAAAGTGTTGGGAGTTGAACCGAAGATTTTCCCAGGCAAGATCTTAGCAGTAGCTACACCATCAGGGGAAACTTTGACCACTGATCGGTACTATGCTGATTGCGAGATAGTGATTGGGGGACGAATCTTTGGCATTGATCTGATCGAGCTGACTATCTTGGGAGTCGATGTTATCATTGGCATTGATTGGATGTCGGTGTACAGTGCAAGCATCGAGTGTAAGGCCAAGACCGTCACAGTGAAGGCTCCAGGTGGACCTGAAGTCACTTTCCAAGGGAAGCAGAAGTGTCCTAAGCTGGTGGCAACTATCCGCAAGGAAGAGACTCCTGTGGAATTGCAAGGGATTCCTGTGGTTCGGGACTATCCGACTGTGTTCTTGGAAGATTTTCCTGGGTTACCTCCGCATCGTGATGTAGAGTTCAGCATCACTGTTCAACCAGGAAGTGCACCCATTTCTAAGGCACCTTATAGGATGGCTCCAGTGGAACAGGATGAGGTGAAACGGCAGATTGAGGAACTGTTGGGAAAAGGCTTTATTCAACCTAGTGCGTCACCTTGGGGAGCACCAGTGCTTTTGGTAAAGAAGAAGGATGGATCGATGAGGATGTGCATCGATTACCGGGAGCTGAATAAGGTCACTGTTCAGAATAAGTATCCGATTCCTCGAATTGATGACTTGTTCGATCGTCTACAAGGAGCAGCTGTATTCTCCAAAATAGATCTTCGATCAGGATATCACCAAGTGCGAGTGAAAGCTGAAGATGTGCATAAAACTGCATTTAGAACTCGGCATGGGCATTACGAATTCTTAGTTATGCCATTCGGAGTGACGAATGCACCCGCAATCTTCATGGACTTGATGAACAGAGTTCTGAGGCCGTTTATTGATTCTTTCGTCGTGGTGTTTATCGACGATATTCTCGTGTACTCCAAGTCTGAGGAGGAGCACACTGAGCATCTGGCAGCAGTTTTGCAGAAGTTGGAAGAGCAGAGGTTGTATGCCAAGTTATCCAAGTGTGATTTCTGGAAATCTGAAGTGGCATTCCTAGGTCACATCCTTTCTAAGGAGGGAGTGGCAACTGACCCTCAGAAGATAGAGGCAGTGAGAGATTGGGCGAGGCCTACTACAGTGAAGGAAGTCAGAAGTTTCCTTGGGATGACTGGATACTACAGGAGATTCATTCAAGGTTATGCTCAGATAGCTGTACCGCTTACCGAGTTGACCAAGAAGAATGCGAGCTTCAAGTGGACCGGGCAGTGTGAGGCGAGTTTTCAGGAGTTGAAGGATAGACTGACTACTGCACCTATTTTGGCTTTGCCTAGAGCAGGAGTTGAGTATGATGTCTATAGCGATGCTTCACATCGGGGGCTTGATTGTGTCTTAATGCAAGAAGGTAAAGTAATCGCTTATGGGTCTAGGCAACTACGACCGCATGAGAAGAATTATCCGACTCATGATCTAGAGCTGGCTGCGATTATCTTTGCCTTGAAGCAGTGGAGGCACTACGTGTATGGTGAGAAACTGAACATGTACACAGATCATAAGAGCTTGAAGTATATCTACCAGCAGAGGGATCTCAATCTGAGGCAGCGGAGATGGTTGGAAGTGCTCGAGGATATGCGACCTGAGATCAAGTATCATCCCGGAAAGGCTAATGTTGTTGCTGATGCACTTAGCCGCAAGAGCAGTTTGGCCTGTTTGATTACGACTCAGAGGCATCTGATTGAGGAGTTGGACCGAGCAGGTATTGAGGTTGTCTTGCAAGGATTGGGAGCATCTTTATCTCAGTTGAAGCTTCAGCCTACTTTGAATGCAAGGATCATTGCGAGTCAGGAAGTTGATGCTGATATTTTGGAGATGAAGGAGCAGGTTAGTGCTGGCAGATTGCCCGGTTTTCAGACCAGGGATGGAGTGCTGTGGTTCGGAGATAGACTGTGCGTCCCAGATCAGGCGGACCTGAAAGAGAGTATTCTTCAGGAGGCGCATGCTACTCTTTTGTCGGTACATCCTGGGAGTACTAAGATGTACAAAGACATCAAACAGCATTTCTGGTGGTCAGGTTTGAAACGGGATGTGGCCGAATTTGTCGCGAGGTGTGAGGTTTGTTAGCAAGTCAAAGCCGAAAATCAGAGACCCGGAGGTCTATTACAGCCGTTACCTATTCCGGAATGGAAGTGGGATAACATCAGTATGGATTTCATTACGGGATTGCCTAAGAGTTCTAAAGGCAATGATGCTATTTGGGTTATAGTCGATCGACTTACCAAGTCCGCTCACTTTTTGGCGATGAAACTCACGGCTTCGATGAACAAGTTGGCTGAGTTGTATGTTGGTGAGATTGTCCGACTTCATGGCGTTCCTTCGACTATTGTGTCTGATCGAGATGCGCGGTTTACCTCGCATTTCTGGAGGAGTCTTCAGGCAGCTTTGGGTACCAAGACAGATTTCAGCACTGCTTTTCATCCGCAGACCGATGGGCAGACCGAGAGAGTCAACCATATTCTTGAGGATATGCTTCGGTGTTGTATACTAGACTTCGGAGGCAGTTGGGAAAGGCATTTACCTTTGGTGGAGTTTTCCTACAACAACAGTTTTCAGGCTAGCATCGGGATGGCGCCGTATGAAGCTTTGTATGGCAGGAAGTGCAGGACTCCTGTGTGTTGGTATGAGGTTGGGGAGCGTCAGTTGTTTGGTCCTGAGCTTGTGCAGCTGACTTCTGAGAAGATTGATCTGATCAGGAAGAGGTTGGTGGAAGCTCAGAGCAGGCAGAAAAGCTATGCAGACAACCGGAGGAGGGACCTTGAGTTTGAGGTTGGTGACTTCGTCTTCCTGAAGGTATCACCCAGCAAAGGTGTGGTTCGGTTTGGCAAAGGCGGGAAGTTAGCCCCGAGATTTATAGGCCCATATAAGATATTGAAAAGGATCGGGAAAACTGCTTACCGGCTTGAATTACCGGAAGAGTTGTCTCAGGTGCACAATGTTTTCCATGTGTCTATGTTGAGAGGTTATATTCCAGACCCGAGTCATCATTTACCTGAAGTGCCGGAAGGTTTGCAGTTAGACCTGAATTACATCGAGACTCCTGTTGAGATTGTTGACCGTAGGGAGAAGGTCTTGAGGAATAAGACGATACCGATGGTCAAGGTAGTCTGGAGAAACCACTTGGTTGAAGAGGGTACTTGGGAATCTGAGGAGAAGATGTTGAAGGACTATCCTGAGCTTTTTGCTTGATTGTCTTATTGTTTGTATTTTGTATCTGTATATTTTGTATCTCTTGTTGTGGTATTTCTTCGTCTCGTTCTTGGCTGTAGTTCCGGGGACGGAACTATTCTAAGGAGGGAGTGATGTAATACCCTGACTTTTAATATATGGAAGATTATTCATTTTTATATAGTATACTTGTGCAATATTATTGACTAGTATTTTTCAACATCGTTTTATAAAGCATTAATTTACTTATTTCTACAAAATAACTAGTTTGGCCCAAATTGATTTTAAGCCCATGAATTTGAACCATCCTACTATTTTCTACAACTTGTATTGTAGCATTTCTTACTCCTTTTATTCCTGGGTATTTAATGTACATATTGTAGTGTGGCTTGTGCCTGCACGTGCACTTTATGTACACGTGCAATAAGCACACTTCTTGACCGGATTGTGGAGTGATGGGTGAGATCATGGGTGGTTACATTTTGAGGTGTGGGTAGTTTCTAAACTTCCGATTTAATCTCAGCCATTGTTTCTTCAACTCCCAAATAGATCTCAACCCTTCATTCTATCTATCTTCTAGTATAAATACCCCTTCTAATCCCTATCTTTTTACACTTAAAAATTTCCTGAGATTTTAAGAGAATATCTGTGAGTTGTGTGGGAGCTTTTCGGTGGAAGCAAGCAGCATTGCTGGAGATTTCGGTGTGGAGCAAAGGAACAGGAAGTGCTGCGCTATATTGAAGGACTTGCGGGATTTCGTTATTTTCTTCATAAAAGGTGGGTGTTTCTCAGGACTTCTAACGTAGGAGTAATACTATAATTATCATGATGGATACCATGTTACAAAAGAGAATTGAATGTGGTAGGAATTGCTTGAACATGCCATTAATTTGAGGGTAGACTGTCGGTACAGTCGACTGCCATATGAGCCAGCCGACTGATACGAGACATTTACTTTTATAAAGTGCTGATAAAATGTGTATGAATAGCCATGATAGTGTGATTATTAAATGCATGTTTTTCCCTATGACACATATGATGGAGGGAAGGTAGACAAACAAAAGAACTAAAGGTGATAAATATCTGAAGTTGTCGGCTCAGTCGACTGACTTGGGGTTAAGTCGACTGGTGCTCGTGCTGAAAGTGACTGTTTGATGGTTCCTCGAATAAAGATATTCTATTTATGTAGACCCATGATGATGACTAGAAACTTATATCCCCATTGTCGTATGTAAGTATGAGCAATATGAATGCATGTTTAGAGTAATTTTCTCTAAAAGAGCATGTTAATAACTGGGAAAATTGTGCTGTGAACGCTACTGAACAAGAGGATCTCTGTTTATGAAACATGAATTGGTATATATTGTTAATTGATATCATGATGCAAGTATATGTAAGAAACTGTAAGTAAATTCCCAAATTAAAATGGATCTGTCCAGTCGACCGATGCTTGTGGCAAGTCGACCGCTCTGGACGTAGAAATATTGCTGTTGAAATCTCCAGGACAGACGACTGATGTGTGAAACAGTCGACTGTCATGTGGTTAATATTGTGAACATGGAAGTTGCGGGACAGGCGACTGGTCGTGTATACAGTCGACTATCCCGAGCATTATGATAACCCTGTATGACTGTATAAGTCGACTGGTGTTCTTCCAAGTCGACTGTACAGAGTGTACTTTGGTATACTTGAATTCATGTTATTTGCTGTTAGTAATGGTGAACCTTGTGATTTAAGTCAATGAACTCTGTTTATGGATGCATGAATTGTGTAAATGAATCATAGATGAGAGAATTAAACGAAATTATGAAATGTGAAATCATGATGAGGAAGTCTGTGAGACTCTAAAATGAATGATGAGCTGTTGATGCTCAATTGGATATTGTGAATTTGAAATTGAACGAAGGAGTAGCTAAGTCTCCCCGGCAGTGAATGAAATGATATTGAGAATTAGACCAGGTTGGTCAAGTGAAATGAAATGATAAGTCCGGATGATGGAGAGGCTAACTCTAGAGCTTGATTTTATTCATGATTCTAATGTAACTTAAATACATAATGTGGAGGTGATGAAGGTGAGAGAAAAACATGAGTATGAGAGCTAGGGTACGGTGCGGGTGTGTGAGCCGCAGAATGCATGCTTGATGAGTCAAGACATGGCGCGGGCACAACTCAGTAATGATCGGACTCTAGTCACGCTTGTGGGATGTTTTGGTGACTGCAAGAGGAGTGTGTTCAGGGAGGAGGCTGAATTGTCGCAGAATGCATGCTTGACGAGTCAAGACATGGCGCGAAATTCTACTCCAGGGGCCAGGATACATGCTTGTACTCATAGATTCATCTAGGATACTCATTGGAATTACAGTAGTAGAATAAGTCATGGCGGGGGATTGAACCCTACTAAAATGAAGATCGATTAAGGGCTTGCCCTCGGACCTATGTAGTATGGGATGCATAGAATTCGAACAAGTGTGCATTTAGTGTCATAATTAATTAAGTAAATTGCATTAAGGATTTAAGTGCACAATCACGACACGACATCATTAAAAGTTCCCCTATTTGCATGCTTATGTTGAACCAGTTTGTGATTTGTAAGAAATGAGATTCATTATACTGTTTCTGGCATAGAGAGGATGGCCATGTATAATTATCGTCGGTTGAATAAACTGACGTACCCACAGTGTTTTATGCAGGATAATTACATGTAAGAGGAATGGATGCACAAGAGTTTATTATGTTGTTGTTCTTTTATGTAAATATTGTATATTTTGCTTCCGCTGTGTAAATTCAAATGTAATACGTTGTAAACTCTGATGTGAAGGTAAAGTTTTTAAATTCCTTGTAAAATTGTATGTGAAGAAAGCGAAAAGATCCTGAAGGACATCTCGAATTCAGTAAATTGGGATTCGGGGCGTTACATCGGGGGAGATCATGGTGGAAGAGGTGATGATCCATGTCCGAAGCCGAGGGGTGAGCTACATCAGAAGGACGGGTGGTCACCCTTCCACCATGATCATCACCCGATTTTGACCGGCCCGATTCGGTTGTCAAGATCGGGGGTGATCATGGTAGAAGGGGTGATGACCGGAGTCCGGATTTGTGGGACGAGCCTCGGTTGGACGGGTGGTCGTTCTCCTACCGTGATCTTCTCCCGATTCTGACGGCCTCGGCGTGGGTGTTAGAATCGGAGGGTCACGGTAGGAAAAGTGATGACCCAAGTCCGGTCCGAGGGGAGGGTTTTCTTCAGGACGACTGGTGGTTGTTCTCCTGCCCAAATCTTCTCCTGACTCTGAAGGCCAGGGTGGAGGTGTCAGGGTCGAGGGAGGTTTGGGCCGAAGGATAGATCACCGAGGTCCGGAGCTGAGGGACGACCTGTCTCGGTAGGACGGGTGGTCGTTCTTCCACCATGATCTTTACCCGATTCTGAGGGCCCCATCGTGGGTGTCAGGGTCGGGGAAGGTCATGGTAGAAGAGGTGATGACCCTAGTCCGGAGCCGAGGGACGATGCTTAGGTAGGACGGGTGGTCGTTCTTCCACCAAGATCTTCACCCGATTCTGAGGGCTCTAACGTGGGTGTCAGGGTCGGGGAAGATCATGGTAGAAGAGGTGATGACCCTAGTCCGGAACCGAGGGACTGCAGCAGCTTCGGAAGGATGGGCCTCTTCCCATCTCTGTCTTCCTTCCGGGCCGACGGCTTCCGATGGTTGTCGGCTCGAAGGGGTTAGAGATGGGGGGTGTGCCGATCTGTTTTTGACCGGGCCCCGTAGGTTGGCGGAATGCCGACCGAGACATGGGGCCTGGGGGGCCCGCCGAAGGCGGTGCCTTAAAACTTTAAATTAAAATTTTTCCTGGTTTCTTCAGACAGAGGTGGGGTATGGAGGAAGTGTAGGCAACCCGAGCGAGTTGACGCGATTTGCACCGTTGGATGGCGTCGCGCATCTCGAGATGGGCACATTTCTCGAGAAAACACTATCTTGTCGTCTAGTGTTCTCGGCGAGATCTGGGCCGTCTGATTGAGATTTTACGCGAAGTTTGAGGAGAAGGTGAGTTTTCTCCGTTTGCCAGCTCGGATTGGTACTTGCTCGGTAGCCGACCGGTCTCTTTGCTGGCGTGGTCGGATGGCGTATGGTTCGGCTCCTGGTCCCGATATACCGAGCTAATTGTCTTGGCGAAGGAGGTAGTTGTTTTGGGCCTTCGCGACGTTTAGAGAGCGGCCCAAGAGTCGCACTTTTTCGTTTGGAAGTCCAAGGGACGTTCCCTTTTACTATAAATCTTCACCCCCCCCAGACCAAGTCTCATTTTTTACTTTTACTCTCTCTCTTCAGTTCTTACTTTTCGCCTTCGAAGTTTTTAGCTCCTTGGCGGTGGTGCTAGCTGACGCGGCAAGGCGTTTCTTGTTTCCGGCGAACTTTCCGACCGTACCTATCACTTCAAGGTCAGTCTCTTTCCCTTCTCTCTTAGAAAAATGGTTAAGGTTACGCTCTTGGATGAGACCCCCGCCTCGGAGCAAGCAGTAGGCCGAGGGGGCGAAGGGAAGGAAGTGGTGGAGCCGAGCGATCAGAACGTCGTTCGTCCGGATAGAGAGGGCGAAGTGGCCGAGCTGCCTAAGGAGGTTGCGGCGGCATCCCGGAAGGGTAAAGCCGTGGTCACTATCGTTGAGACGCCGAAGACAGCAGGGGCGTTCGGTCGGCAGCCCATTGCTCTGTCGAGCGTAGGAGGTGTACGGGACTATGCCGAGGACACCTTGGAGAGAGTGACACAAGGTACGGCTAAGTTGGTGGAGGAGAATGAGCCGAGAAAGCTGTCCGAGGTGGACCATACCATCTCGTCTCTTTCCGAGGCTGACCTTCACCTGATCCGAGAGGGTTTCCGGATCCCTGCCGACTACGGACTGCTCTTCCCTGGGCCGGGTTTCCGAGCCAATACAAAGTCTTCGTCAGACGTGTGCGTCTTTCCGGTCGACTCCCTTATTGTCGGACTCCGTTTTCCCCTCCACCCGTTCGTTGTCGATGTCTTGACATGGTACGGTTTGAGCCCCGCTCAGCTGATGCTGAACACATGGAGGCATGTCATGGCATTCGTCCTCCGATGCCAAGAGGTTGGTGCCAAGCCGAGTATGTTCCTCTTTCGGAGCCTCTACCGACCTTGTCAGCCAAGGCGAGACGAACAAAGGTTCTATCTTTCGTCCCGGACGGGCGTGAAGCTGATCGAGAATCCAGACTCGATCAAACATTGGAAGGAGAAGTACTTCCTCATCCGAGCCCCTGCGCCGTGGGTGATACCGACGGTTTGGGCGAGGGATGGTCTGCCCAAGCTGACCAAGAAGGAGACGACCCTGAGTGACGAGGAGGCCGAGGTCCAGAAGAAGCTCCTCGCCCTGCCAGCACTGAGCTGGAAAGAAATTACTGAGGAGGATCTGTTCCGAGGGGGTCTCAGTCCGATCGACCCTAGTATGCTTCTGGTATTTATACTCTTTGCTTAGAGTTCATGAAAATTTTTCTAAGTTTTTTCATTCGGTTTGTACAGAGACGATGAAGCTGGACTACAAGGCTCTGATGGCGAAGGGCAGATCGGAGCAGGAGGCGAAGAAGAAGAGGCCTTCGGCGGGGCCTCAGGACAGCCGAGCCTCGAAGAAGCCTTCGGTGGCGAAGGTCGCCGACCAGCCGAAGGTCATGGTCCTCGAGCAGGGGGAAGTCATGGTCCTTGACCCTCCTACCTCGGGTGCGCCCACACCGACCCCAAAGGGGGACGCTCCCGGTTCGTCGAGCGGTGCGTTCGGCGTGAAGGAGGTGTTGTCCCTCCAAGTTCCGTCTTTCACTGCCGAGGCAGGAAAGATCCTGACCGAGCGTCATAAGCAGATCTTCATCCCCGACTGGCAGGTGATGAACGTCGACGCTTCTTGGGTGACGGCAACATCTGCATAGAGGCGGTGAGGCACCTGCCGACCCCAAAGGACCGAGCGACCCTGAAGGCCAGGCTAGCAGGGGACGCCGTGATGCAGATTGCTCGAAATACTATGTCGGTAAGTAAGTCGAGTTCTCCCTCATCAAGATTTCTTTCTTAGAATTTTTCTAAGTCCTTGGGTTCGGGTTTTAATGTGCTGTTCTTTGTCAGACCCTCTGCCACTTCAATTTCTTGCTCGAGGAGTTTGCGAGCAAGGAGCAGGAGAGCGAGCAGGAGAGGGCGGAGCGTGTCAAGGCCACGCAACTGCTTGATGCCGAGCCGCTCCTCTCGGCGAAGAGGGCTGCCAAAGTGGCGGGGTTGGAGCAGCAGCTGGCCGACGCCATTCAGCTGTCGAAGGATGCGGCGGCCAAGCTTGAGGCGTCGGAGAAGGAGGTGGCCGAGCTGAGGGAGGAGCTAGCCAATGCTCGGTCGGAAGCGGAGAGGGCTCGGAAGAGGGCCGAGAAGATCATGGCCAAACACCAGAAGAAGGTGAAGAAGGTGAAGAAGGCCGTGCAGGAGGAGGCCGCGCAACACATGCTCCAGAACATGGAGGATGCCTACGGTCGAGCCTTTCTCCACGTGGCCGCGAAGAACCCGGGCTTCGACACGTCCTCCTACCGTTTTTACGACCCCGTGGAAGGGGAGGAGGAGGTTCCTGAGGGGCTGCTCGACCCTGAGGGAGAGACGGAAGGTGTCGAAGGCCCAGGGGAGACCGAGGCCGAGGGCGAGGAGGAGGATGACTCCGAAGAGGAGAGCGGGAGTGAAGGCGAAGGCGAGGGCGACGGCGAGGGCAAGACCGGGGGGTCGACGGACCCGAGCGGCAAAAAGGTCGACCCTTGACTCGGTTGTCTCTTTTAGTCTTTAGTTGTTTTGTTTCTTTTTGTAAGCCTAACTGCGGACTGGCCATCGCTTTTGTAAAACTTTCTCCTCGGTTTTGAATGAAAATATTGTGTTTGGCCAAAATTTATCCAAGTGTTGAGTCTCGGATTTTGTGTTTGATTTGGCGTAGAATTCTCCAAGTGTTGGGTCTCGGATTTATCTCTGCTTTTCAGGTAAGGTTCGGTCCGGTTACAGAGGTTGCACACCTTCGTAAGGAGCTGGCCAAAACGAAGGGTGAGCTCTCGAATAGCCGACAGAATCGGTTTCTCATGCTCTTGAAGCTGGAGGAGACGAAGGCAGCTGTGCGGAGGTATTGTCGCGAGCTGTGGCAACTGCGGAAGTACCCCCAAGCCCCTTGTCCCGAAGGCGAGGTCGAGCGGCTCCGTAGAGAGCTCACTGCCGCCGAGCAGAAGAATGGCGAGCTTTTGGCCGAGGTCCAACACATGGAATTAGCGGAGAAAGAACGCTCGACAGTGGAAGAGAAGCTATCCTCCGAGCTAGAGAAGGCGTCGACCAGCGTAAGAGGTTGTTGGCCGAGGTCAACAGGCTTAGGAGGATTACTATAGATAGGGGGATCGAGGCCACCCATTACCGACGGCTTGCGACCGATAGTGCCAACGCCTCGGGCTCGTCGAGGCTCCCTCGACCGAAGAAGTTGGCAAAGGACGATGCTTTGAGGGATAGAATCATCGAACTGGAGGAGGAGGTCGCATCGCTCAAGCCCCTGCCTGAGAGAGCCAACGTCCGGAGCACATCGTGTACCCGCGAAGAGAGCGAGAGAGGGATTACATTTTACGAACTTGCGACACGCTTGCCCACGACCAGGCGGAGTCCAGCTGACGCTCAGAGCAGTGCGGCCGTCTCGTCGAGCGGAGCCTCGGTCGGCGCCGCAGTTAGAGCCAGCAGCGAAGGGGGGTCGCGCTTCGTTGGTTTAGGAGCGAGCTCGGAGGGCAGGCCTCATCGTCCTCGCATTTCCCTAAACCGAAGCGTTCCCCTTCCGAAGAGGCCCTAATCACGTCGTTTTTCATTTTTGTTGGTTGTTGTAAAATTCTGTTGTTGGATCTGTCTCGTTGTATGTAGAATTAATATGTCTGAATATGAATCCGGATTTGTGATTTGGAAAATTTTAAGTGTTGGGCCTCGGCGATGTTTTGAAGTCTTGCTATTTGTTTTTCCCTTTTTTCAGCTCGAGGCGACCGACCCATATGCTGATCTCCACGGTTCGGATGATGACTCTGAATCCGAGGCCACTTCTGGGACGGCGGCTATGAGTCCTAGGAGCGTCGAGCTGGAGTTACGCCGAGCTGAGAGTGAGCGGGCCCACCTTTTGTCCGTCCTCGACCTACGGGAAGCCGAGATCCAACGCCTGGAGAATAGGATCGCCGAGTTGAGCCCTGCAGAAGGGGACGAAGATTCGCAAACTGCTTTCAGCAATGCTCTTCGGGTCAAGTGTATTCGGCACAACCAGTCGAAGATTATAGCCGAGCAGGACGATTTGCTCTCGGAGATTCGACACTTGCAGACTGTGGTAGCGAAGCTCCGGAAGGAAGCAGGGGAGCTATTAGCCGAGGAGGACGGACAGGCGACCGAACAGTCTAGTGAAGATATTTCCATATGAGGGCCAAGTGTAGTAGGTCGGCGGCGTGTATTTTGTTTGCCAACACTTTGTAACCATGGAAAAGATGTGCTTTGTATTATGGCCTGGTTGTTTAATAAAATATCTTTCGTCGCTCTGCATATTTATCTTGCTTATAACTGGGTTGGTCGCGCCGAGATCCTCGAACTGAGTGTGTTAGTTCCGTCGGCGAGAGTGTTGAACCGAACGGGTTCCTAAGAGTACAGTATTTCGTCATTTAGCGACTCTGACAAGGTACGGCACGAATCCCTGGGCGGCTCAGTCCCCAAGAAAACGCTATCTTGTCGTTTAGCGTAGGTGGCGAGATCTGAGCCGTTGAACGTAGGCACGAATCTCGAGACGGGCACAGTTCCCAAGGAAACGCTATCTTGTCGTTTAGCGTCGGTGGCAACATCTGTGCCGTCTGATCGAGATCATGTGCGAAAGTTGAGGAGAAAGTGTGTTTTCTCCGTTTGTGAGCTCGGGAAGGCACTTGCTCGGTAGCCGACCGAAGGCGTAGGGCTTCGGGCTTCGGCTGCTAGGCAAGATTGCTCGGATTATGTGGCCGAACGTAACTTCGATATCCCTCCATTGACGAAGCTGAGGGGTGGACCACTCCCAGTCTGCCGCGAAGCAAGCTTGGGGGGACTGGGAGCTAAGTGTTGGACTCCGGTACCATCGTCGTAGTTCGACGGTTGTGGGAGCAATTCCGAACAGTGATCTACCTCTGGTTCGTCCGGGGACGAGCCAAGGAGGTAAAGTCGAGCCGAGTGTTGGACTCCAAACCATTGGTGTAGTTCAACGGTTGTGGGAGCAATTCCGAACGGCGATCTACCCCTGGCTCGTCCGGAGGCGAGCCGAGGAGGTAAAGTCGAGCCGAGTGTTGGACTCCGAACCATCGGTGTAGTTCAACGGTTGTGGGAGCAATTCCGAACGGCGATCTACCCCTGGCTCGTCCGGAGGCGAGCCGAGGAGGTAAAGTCGAGCCGAGTGTTGGACTCCGGGACCATCGGTGTAGTTCAACGGTTGTGGGAGCAATTCCAAACGGCGATCTATCCCTGGCTCGTCCGGGGACGAGCCGAGGAGGTAAAGTCGAGCCGAGTGTTGGACTCCGAACCATCGGTATAGTTCAACGGTTGTGGGAGCAGTTCCGAATGATGGTCTACCCCTGGTTCGTCCGGGGACGAGCCGAGGAGGTGAAGTCGAGCCGGACGTGGACTCCGAACCATCGGTTGAAATCACAATTTAAAAAGCAGATGATAAGAGGGGAGAGAAACATGCGAATTCACAAATACGAAAGAGCTTTCTTTATTGATAATCGACGGCGGACCGTTTTACATAGTACAATTTATGAAAATAGGTTACAAGTCAGAGGACTGGAATGACTCGATATCCTATGATACTTAGAGTGGCGCCGGAGCGCTTTCTTGGTATTTTAGGAGGTGGTCGGCATTCCAGGTCCTCGGAAGCTCTCTGCCCTCTAGATCTTCAAGACGATATGATCCGGGCCGAACTACCCTCGTGATCCTGTACGGCCCTTCCCAGTTCGGAGCCAGCTTGCTCTTCTGGTTGGGGAAGGATATAGCCAATTTTCTCAAGACTAAGTCTCCTTGCTTAAGGTTGGCGGGTCGGACCTTTTTGTTGTACGCCAGTTCAACCCTTCTTCGGTAATTCTGCAGCCGAATCACTGCTCTTTCCCTCAGTTCATCTATCAGGTCTAATTCCGCTCTGAGGTCCCTGGCATTCTGTTCTTCGTCACAGGCCGCGATCCGAGGGAAAGGTATTCCGACCTCGAGGGGTATCACGGCCTCGGATCCATAGGTGAGGTTAAAAGGAGACTCGCCTGTGGGGGTCCTCTTGCTCGTGCGGTAGCTCCATAGGACGTTGGGGAGTTGGTCGACCCATAAGCCTTTGGAACTTTTGTCCAGCCTTTTCTTGATGCCTGCGAGGATCTGCCGATTAGCATTTTCTGCCTGTCCGTTCGACTGAGGGTGGGAGACGGACGAGAAGCGCTGCTGGATGGCAAGGTCGTCGCACAGAGCTCGGAATGCTGCGCCAGTGAACTATGTTCTGTTGTCCGTAACGAGGACACGGGGGACGCCGAACCTGCATATGATGCTCTTACAGAAGAACTGTACCACCTTGTTCTCGGTTATAATGGAGAGGGGCTCGGCCTCGATCCACTTCGAGAAGTAGTCGATGGCTACGACCAAGAACTTGAACTGACCCGGAGCCGGAGGGAAAGGCCCTAGTAAATCCATCCCCCACATTGCGAAGGGGATAAGACTTGATAGGGAGGCAAGGCTGGCCTGAGGGAGGCGACGGATGCTGGAGTGTCTCTGACAAGAGCTACATTGCCGAACGTGTCGCTGGCGTCTTGGAGGAGGGTCGGCCAGAAGTATCCATAATTCAAAGCTTTTTGGGCCAAGGACCTGGACCCTGAATGTGCCCCGCCGATGCCTTCGTGGAGCTCTTGTAGGGCATATTCGGCCTGCTCCGGAGAGAGGCACCTCAGGTATGGTCGGCCGTCTATTTGAGAGAAAGAGCGCTTGTATAAGATGCCCTCGATCAAGACATACCGCTCGGCCCGGGTTCGGACTCGGCGCGCTTCTTTGGGGTCTTCAGGTAGGAGCCCGTCCCTTAAGAACTCCATTAAAGGCTTCATCCAATTATCTTGTAACATGACCGGCAACGATTCTGTCGAGCCAGGTGTCTCGTCTTCGATGCTCGACTTAGAGAGGACTTCGATCAGTACGGTCTGTTCGAGACCTTGTAGGGAGGACGAGGCCAATTTGGAGAGGGCATCGGCCTGTGAGTTCTCTTCACGAGGGACCCGCTGGATGAGCGCCTCCTCGAACCGGCTCATGAGGGCCCGAACCTTAGCGAGGTACTTTTCCATCCGCTCGTCTCGGGCCTCATATTCGCCCAAGACTTGGTTCACGACGAGCTGGGAATCGCTGTGGATTCGGAGGCGCTGCGCCCCAGCACTTCGTGCAAGTCCGAGACCAGCAATGAGTGCCTCGTACTCCGCCTTATTGTTCGAGGCTTTGAAGTTCATACGGATCGCGTATTGGAGGACGAAGTCGTCAGGGCCGTTCAGGATGATGCCGGCGCCGCTTCCTTCGTTACAGGAGGATCCGTCCACAAAGACTATCCAAATGGGGGGTCCATTCGGGACGTGGCCGACCTCAGGGATAGTGGACTCTACGATGAAGTCGGCGAGGGCCTGTGCCTTAATTGCCGTCCGAGGTTGGTAAGAGATGTCATGCTGACTCAGCTCTATGGACCACTTCATCAGCCGGCCCGAGGTCTCAGGCTTGTGGAGGATCTGCTTTAGGGGTTGGTCGGTGAGGACAACGACCGAGTGGGATTGAAAGTACGGCCGAAGCTTCCTCGCTGCCATGACCAGGGCGTAGGCCATCTTTTCTATCCTCGGATAGCGGAGCTCGGCATCCCGAAGCACCATGCTCACGTAGTAGATAGGCCTTTGGGCCCGGTCCTCCTCTCTCACCAACACAGCACTTAGGGTCTGCTCGGAAGCAGCCAAGTAGATGAAGAGAGTCTCGCCCGGGACCGGTTTGCTGAGCAGAGGGGGGTTCACCAAATAGGCCTTCAGTTGGTCGAACGATTCCTGTTGTGGTTGGCCCCATTCAAAACCCTTAGCCCCCCTGAGTGCTTTAAAGAAGGGGAGGCACTTTTCTCCCGACTTGGAGAGGAACCGACCGATAGCGGCGAGCCGACCAGTAAGCTTCTGCACCTCCTTGATGTTCCGAGGCGGGGCCATGTCCAATATGGCCTTGATCTTCTCGTGGTTAGCTTTGATCCCTCGCTGGCTCACCATGAAGCTGAGGAATTTTCCTGAGGAGACCCCGAACGCGCACTTGTTCGGGTTCAGCCGCATGCTGTGCCTTCTCAATACGCCGAAGGCCTCCTGGAGGTCGGCTACGTGATCAGCGCCTCGGATGCTTTTGACGAGCATGTCGTCAACGTACACCTCCATGTTCCGGCCTATCTGGCTCTGGAAGACCTTGTTGACGAGGTGCTGGTAGGTGGCGCCCGCATTCTTCAACCCGAACGGCATGACCCGGTAGCAGTAGAGGCCTTGATCGGTGATGAAGGAGGTCTTCGGAATGTCCGGAGGGAACATTCGGATCTGGTTGTAGCCCGAGAACGCGTCCATGAAGCTGAGGAGCTCATGGCCCGAGGTGGCATCAATAAGGGTGTCGATGTTCGGGAGAGGGAATGGGTCCTTCGGACACGCCTTATTCAGGTCGGTGAAGTCAATGCATATTCTCCAGGAGCCATTGGACTTCTTGACCATTACAACATTGGAGAGCCACTCGGGGTAGTTTACCTCCTGTATGAACTTGGCCTTCAGCAGTTTATCCACCTCTTCCTTGATGGCCTACTGTCGCTCGGGAGCGAACTTTTGTCTCTTCTGCTGAACCGGTTTGCACCCCGGTTCGACACTTAGGCAGTGGACGAGCAACTCCTCGGAAATGCCGGGCATGTCTGCGGCCGACCATGCAAACAGGTCACGGTTATCCCGGATGCATTTAATCAGGTCCGAGCACAGCGCGGTCGGCAAGGACTTGCTGATGAGGAACTTCCGGCTCGGGTCCTCGTCCGAGAAGAGCACTTCTTCTAACTCGTCCGCCGGCTCGGACGTTGGCCAAACTTTCGGCTCGGGGATTTCTAGTGTCTCGAGCGAGAGCACTGGTCCCCCAGTGGAAGTCATGTAGCACTTCCAGGCTGTCTCTTGGCTTCCCCTGACTTCCCCTACTCCTGACCGAGTGGGGAACTTCATCTTAAGATGGTACGCCGAGGGGACAGCTTCCAGGGCGGCTAGGCCGGGTCGGCCCAGAATAACATTATATGCTGCCGGGACGTCGATGAACATGAAGTCCATCGGCTCGGTCCGGGTAGTAGGGGTGCTTCTAGCAGTGACGTCTAGGGTTATCACCCCCTCGACAGTTACTGGGACCCCCGTGAACCCGTGGAGTGTATAACCGGCCGGCTTGAGACGGTCCCGGGACAGCTGCAGGCCTCGGAAGGTCGAAAGGAAGAGGATATTGACCGAACTCCCATTGTCTACCAAGATCCTCTGCACCTTGAAGTTGGCCATGCGGAGGTCGATGACGAGGGCGTCACAATGGGGGGTTCGGACCCCTTCGAGATCTTCATCGGAGAAGGACACAGGGACGCCGAGACCTTTGGGAGGAGGGGAACTGTGAACCGAGTTGACCTCTCGAACGAAGGCCTTTCGAGAGGAATTAGAGGAGCCTCCCATGGGGCCTCCGTGGATCAGGTGCAGGACCCGTTCTTCCTCGAACTCGGGTGTCTCCTCGCGTCGCTCGGAGCGCTGGTTAGCCCCCCGAGGTGGAGGAGTGTTGCGATCCGCCCGATCGTTAGCCTTTACGAATTTGGCCAACTGCCCCCTCCGGATGAGGGCTTCTATCTCATCTCTCAGGGCCCGGCAGTCGTTCGTGTCGTGGCCGTGGTCCCGATGGTAACGACACCATTTATCTTTGTTCCTCCTCTTTGCCGGGGTGTGCATCCTCGGAGCTGGAGGGATGACTCCCTCCTTCTCCACTTCCATCAGAATGGTGGAGACGTTAGTGGTGAGGGGAGTGAACTTCTCAAACCTAGGGGGAGGACGGCGCTGACCGCCGTTGTCCTTCTGCGCTTTCTTGGTCCCCGCCGCCTTCCTCTTCGACCCGGAGGAGGACCCCCCGAAGCTCGGGAGAGCTTCAGCCTCCTCTGCTCGGATATACTTCTCGCACCTCAGGAGGAGGTCGGCGAAGTTATGCGGGGGCTTCTTGGCCAGGGAAGATCGGAGGTTGGCGTTAAGGACATTCGACTGGAACGCCACGGTTGCCACTGACTGGTCTAAGGATGCGATAGACCTGACCTCTGCGGTGAATCTCTTCACATAGTCCCGCAGCTTCTCTTCCCTTTCCTGCCGCAGGTTCAGTAGGGAGAGGCTTGTCTTCTCAGCTCGCCTGCTACTCATGAAGTGAGTTATGAACAGGGTTTCAAACTGCTCGAACGAGAAGATGGAGGAGGGAGCGAGTCTGGAATACCATTCCCGAGCCGACCCCCTGAGGGTGGCGGAGAAGGTCCTGCAGAGCACGGCGTCGGAAACTTGATGGATCAGCATCAGGGTCTTGAAGCTTTCGACGTGATCAACTGGGTCGGATTCCCCTGAGTACGTTTCAAACTGCGGAGGTTTGAAACCCCTCGGTATGTGGGCCTCCATGATCGACCGAGAGAAAGGGGGTCTGCTGGGGCGGACGGTTCCTGCTCGGGATTCCTCCTCTCTGTCCATGCGACCAATGCGCCTCTCCACCTCATGAAGACGGCGGTTGAGGGCATCGTCCCTCCGATGGTAATCGTACGATCCCCCGGACTCTTCTTCATAGGAAGGGGAGCGGGGACTGCGGCGCCGGTAGTCCTGGGATCGGCGAGGACTGTAGTGCTGCTGCTGGCGGCTGGGAGCCGGGGAAGGACTTCGGGTTCGGCGGCGAGGACTGGGAACCCTCGGGGGCGTTGGGGCCCTCCAGGCATCTTGGTCGTTCTGCCGAAGGTTAAGGGCCTGCAGCACGGTGTCTTGAAATTGTAGGAACTCGGCACGAGTGATAGGTGCGTCATTGTTCCTTCGATGATGCCGGTCCGCGGGGGAATGCGGCCTCCTCCTTCGGCACTCGGGAGATGTCGCTCGGCCCCTGCGGTCCGGAGACCTTCGGCCATCCCGGTGCTGGGGGACCGCTCGCCTTGATGCTGGCGGGAGGCTCCCTCTCGGGCCTGCCTCTCATCAAGGTGGGTGCGGAGGTCTTCATCTTTTTGGCGGTTCAGGAGTGTGTTGCGGAGGTCGGGGTGATGAGAAGCCATTGAATCCGAGGATTCATTGCGAACCGAAACATGGTCCGGATTGAGGGGCTGCTTCTGCTTCCGACCGTTATGGCCGGAAGGGCCATTGTTGGGTTGCTGCTTGGGAAGAGGAGGTTGGCCCTGCTGGGCCGGCGGAGGAAGATCGGGCTGCGGAATAGGATTGGCAAGGGCTTCCTCTGTAGGGTCGGCGAGGTTGGTCCCGCGATTGGACCCTCTAGATCTGACCTTCTTTGGAGGCATGGTTGGAGAGGACGACAAGGAAGGGGCTGAGGCTGTTCGTGTGGTTGTTCCCACAGACGGCGCCAATCTGTTACCGCTGATTTCGGTGTGGGGGTAAACAGATAGAATTTGTGAGCTCGAGGAAAACCTGAACAGCTGACCCAAGCCTTCTTGCTCCTGTCGCAACCTGCAAGGAAGTGCGAGACACCGGGGTTGATTCCGGCGACGCACCCTCCGACGCTCTTGTCAGTAAACAGTGGTGGTTAAAGAAAGAGCTTAAGGTGGTGAAAAAGTGATTAACCTGGTCACAGTGGCAGAGGGGAGGTATTTATAGTCGCCAGGGGAATGATTAGAGGCCTGGTTCCCTGTGTAACTGCTAGGAGAAAAATCCTCACAGTCTGTTTAGGAAACTAACCCCTTGATTCCCGGTGAGAGCAAATCAGGCCCGTTGACTTGGTCAAATCAGTGGCCCTGATTTGTCTCTTGTTAGTCTGGGCTCGCTTCGGGTCGGGACCCGTACCCAATTGGAGCGGACCCATTCGTGGGTGAGGAGGAGATCCAGTACCAGCTTTGGATCCGCTTGTATGTGAAATTACCGTTTTACCCCCGAGCTTCAAGATTCGTGCCTGATCTAGACGGTTCCGATTTAACCCCATTTTTAGCCATATCACGGGCCAAGATGAATTGGGAAGTTGTAGTAACTTCCATGATCACATAACCACTCCCCTCAACTCTATCCACTCTCCCACTCTCTTTTGTTCAAAATCCGGCCACCTCTTGTGCACGTGCCCCCTCTAGTGTGTGCATGTGCCCCATTTCTAGTACCCCCTATTAAAAGTGTACAAATTTAATTAATCAATTGTCCACTAATTGTGTCTACATGACAAGTTATGACAATTAAAAGATTAATTAAGTTGTGGGTTTCCAAAAATAATGGGCTTTAGGCTCATGGCTATTTAATAAAATATTTAATTTATTAGGGTGGGCTTAAAAATAAGAAAACAAGTTTAGACTTTAAAAAACAGGCTTTTTAGAAAATAAAGAGAAAGAGAGAAATAATTGTCCATGTTATAAAAGATAATTTTTATAAGAAAATATGCATACAAAATTTGTACATGCACAACACGTAAAAATTAACATTTCTCATTAAATGAGAATTCAGGATATTACAGTACCAAAGTTGATGAGTGCGGCCAGTGTCAACCACAACTGCAAACCAGTGGTACACACTTGTGATAGTCTTTCCACGCACTCGGGGGTATACGGGGACCAAATTACCAATTTATCTTGTAGCTGGTTGAACTCGTTCCT
The DNA here is from genome assembly GCA_017893485.1 of Hemerocallis citrina. Taxonomy (NCBI): domain Eukaryota; kingdom Viridiplantae; phylum Streptophyta; class Magnoliopsida; order Asparagales; family Asphodelaceae; genus Hemerocallis; species Hemerocallis citrina. Next base: position 16,791,734 of record CM030365.1, on the reverse strand, counting down.
AGGTAGAACTCCATTTGAGTTGTTTTTGTAGCTTCGTCTACCGGCCCAATACACACTTAAAGGTGGTCGCATCTCAACGATGGGTGCAGGACCCACCCAACCCTCTGTAAGGCTTGTAATACGGGGATGGCCCAAGTGTATATGTTTCCATACCCAAATCTGAAGTAAGATCATCGGCCCAGTTATCTCAACTCCATCGAGAGCAACTGCACAAAATATTCTGTACAGGGTGGCTAATGTGCAACTTCCCCGACTATACTGGTCGGCTAAGGTTAGGTCGGCGAGCAATCGTAAATAGATAAGTGAGATAGTATCTTCGGTGGAGTCAGCCAATAGAACACCTCCAAGGACAGTTAGAATATATCCTCTAGTGTAGCATTGCACCTCATACTCGCTCGATGCATCGGTAAATTTTCCTTCAAAATTTTCCTTCAACCATGACAATCGGAGTGATTGTCCAACAAAAATAGATGTATCATTCTCTTCATCATTAATAAACCCTGTACTGAGGAGCTCATTACACAACTTTATCTTCTGGAAATTCATATTACCCATTATGGCCATCCCATCTATTGGAAGACCAGAATTCATGTCGATATCTTGCAGTGTCACCGTCATCTCCCCCACCGTAGACGGAAGTTGTATGTCTCTGGCTTCCACCGCTCGACGAGGGCTACAAGAAGTGATCGGTCTAGTTTCACCTTACCCATCAAACCAACTCTGTAAAAACCGGCCTGTACAAGGTACTCATGGGTACGCGGGTGCATCGTCAATGTCTTGTGCGTACGAAAATTATAATTTTGCGTCGTCCCTCTCTACACTTCCTCAGATCTGTGGCAATCTTGCAAAGTGAGTATGTGTGGTTCTAAAGGTTCTGGACCGCGATATTCACCCGTAGACGATGTACCAACCTACACCATTGTTTAAAATTTTATTATGCAATAAAAACTAATAGTACACTTACTTCTATGGATGGTTCACCTCTACGACTACCAGACGGCCATCCGGTTCCCCTCGTTCTAACCATTTCTCTAAAAAAAATTTATAACAATTGGTCAATACACTATTCATATATAGATACAAAACAAAATACGTGAGAAAATCGCACAAATGGCGTCCAAAAATTCCACACTTTTGTGAGTAGTTCGGACTCACCACACACAAGCCAACACAACTTGTAGAAGTGAGTTTCGACTCACAGTTTGCAAGATATGGCAATGTATCATTTTATTTCAAATTAAAAGAAAACTAAGCGATACACGACCGTATATGCAAACCGTGAGTCAAAACTCACTTCTAAAAGTTGTGTTGGCTTGTGCTTGGTGAGTCCGACCTACTCGTAATTTTTCGTATTTTTTGTATGTCGTTTGTGCGATTTTCTTGTGAAAATTCATACAAAAAATATCAAAGTTTAATTGTTGTTCTTGTTTGATATACGGGAGAAAACCACACAAACAGGATAAAAAATTCCAAAACTTTGTGAGTAGGTCGGACGCACCACACAATTAAACGCAACTTGTAGAAGCGAGTTTCGACTAATAATTTGCAATATACGGCATTGTATCGCTTTCACTCATAAAAAGAGTCGAATTCTATACACGACCGTATATCACAAACCATGAATCGAAACTCACTTTTACAAGATGTGTTGGCATGTGCGTGGTGAGTCCGACCTACTCACAAAATTTTAAAATTTTTTGATCTCGTTTGTTCACCTTTACAAAAAAAAATGAACGATATAATCTACTACTACAACTACAATTATAGTTTGTGAAAACAACTACTTCTACAATTCGATCTACAATTATCGAAAAACTATATAAAATATACATCAAAAAACTAACTACGCATCACAAAAAAATTGTAGACTCAAAAAAATTAACAAAAAATAAATCAACCAACATAGCTACATCTACTAAAAGCTAGAATAGAGTGAATACCTTGCACAATGTGGGTTTTTGAGAATGAGAGAGACGAGGTGGTTACACTGCTGTAGATGGAGGAGGAGGACTAGGGTTTAGGAGAGCTCGTTAGGGTTAGTTTTTTGGGATCGGGAGATTCAAAGGAAGTGGGTAAGAGTTCAGACGATGGAGAGTGAGTGAGAGGGTCGACTGACGGAGGATGGGTGGATCAGGTGAAGAAGGAGCTAGGGTTTCGAGTTTGGGTTCGAGAACGAGCGACAAAGAGAGAGAGGCTAGTGTGAGAGTGAAAGGATTTAGGAGGAGAGCGAGATTTATACAAGTATTTTAAAATATTTATATAACCTAAGTCGTTGTTCTAAATAACATTCTAGGTTATTCGTAGGCCGTTGTGTGAAGCAATGACTAAGGTTGGAAGATGAATTTTGTTCTACTTAGGCCGTTGTTTCCAACAATGACATAGGTTCAAATTTGGCCAAAAGAAATACAAGTCATCTGCGACGAGCGAAATGCTAAGTGAAGAGTTGTTTGTGGGCAAAATACCATTTTTACCCCACCGAAGTTAAGTGAGATAGAGGGGGAGATGGGCGGGATCGATCACGGCTGTTGGATCTAGATCGAAGCGATCCAACGATCAGGAACTCAGTTTGCAACAGGTCTGTGCGAACAAACTCGTTTGCAACTAAGCATATATATATATGAGAAATGCTCCATTGAAAATATGTTTGTTTTCACCGGGTTGGAAAACAGCGATCTGAGCTGTTGGATCGCTTTTGATCGTGATCAACAGATCAGATTGCTGCTGCTCATCACCCATCCCACTTAAGTGACGGAGGGTTAATTTGGGAATTTCGTCCCAAATAACTCTTCACCTCATTCGCTCTAAAAAAATTGAATGTACCTAGGTCATTGTTGGGAACAACGGCCTAGGTTATTAAAGGTCGTTCCAAACAACGGCCAATGATTCAATTTTTTATAACCTAGGCCGTTGTTCCAAACAACGGCCTATGATTCAATTTTTTATAACCTATACAACGGCCTAGGTCCATTCAATTTTTTAGAGAGAATGAGGCGAAGAGTTATTTGGGACGAAATTCCCAAATTAACCCTCTGCCACTTAAGTGAGATGGGTGATGGGCGGCAGCGATCTGACCCGTTGATCACAATCAAGAGCGATCCAACTGCTCAGATCGCTGTTTCCCAACCCGGTGAAAACAAACTCGTTTTCAATGGAGCATTTCTCTCTCTCTCTCTCTCTCTCTCTCTATATATATATATATATATGAAAATCTTCTGTTGAGAACGCAATGTAGCGTGCGAACGCCTTATTTTGCCTGAAGCCGTTGTTTGAAACTACAACTTCATTATACCCTAGACCGCTGTTTGAAACAACGACTTTAGTGGTTCGCATGCTAAAGTGTGTGATATATATAAGTGACCCAAAAACACTCTTAAATGAGAAAATGAGAAACAATGATTTTAACCATTAGATAGAGGAGATTGGAATGAGTGGCTCTCATTCATTTGGATTAGTTAATTAAGAATCCGATTTTTTCTATAGATCTACTAAAAAAAAAAACAATTAAAGAAGATTTGATTTCTCTAGAACAAATCGATCGATTCCCTAACCCTAACACATGTCGCCCATCGATTCTTCCCGATTGTAGCCCATTGACATTGCATTGCCCGTCCGCCGCTGCATCGCCCAGCCGCTGTCGCCGCGCCGACCATCCCAGGTAAGAAGAGTGTTCTGAATTTGGGTTTTGGTTTTGTCACTCGGGTTTGAGAATTTTGAAGGAAAGTTTGAATCTTGGTAGTTGGAATTACTGGTTTTGGTTTGTAGTGTACTAGTATGTTTAGAATCTTGCTAAAATCAAGTTGGTCAGAAATCTTACCACATTAGACTGTAGATTGTATCGAGAGAAGCAAGAAATGATTTTTTTACCAAACTATCCCACCTTTTGAAAGTATGTACCAAACCGTCCCTGTTTGAAAGTTAAATACCAAAAAGTCCCCGTCGCTAACTGAGATAGCGCGCCTGGTAAAAATCTGCGCGCTATCTCAGTCATCGTGTGTTAGAGGCTACTATTTTTCCCCTCAAGTAAGAGTGTGCGAAAAAAATCTCAAGTATGGACTTGATAACTCTGTTAGCGCGCCCATTTAATCCAGTTGTGCTAACTGAGATAGCGAGTATAGATTGGTTTAATATTAAAACACACTCTGGAGAAAAAAATGAAGAAAAATCCCAAGTATAGACTCGCTATCTCCGTTAGCGAGTGTGTTTGTACCACACTCGCTAACGGAGATAGCTAGTGTATTGGCTTGCAGGGAAAAATCATTCGGTTTAGACACGCTATCTCAATTAGCGAATGTGTTTGTACCACACCCGCTAACTGAGATAGCGTGTTTTGGGAGAGAAGATGTCACGCCCCGCTTCCCAAAAATACGGAATACGAGTACGTAACAAAAGCCCAGCGAATGATTATAATCATCCTTAAGCTGTTTCGAGAAATCCTTGCAACACATCACAGGCAATATAGACATATATATCAGAGTTAACAGAGTCAGAAGCAGAAATGGAACCAACATGCAACATTGAATCAAACTCACCAATATAAATTACTTGAAATTAAATACCATGTTCTCAAATAAACAGAGTCTGGAAAACAATTAATTCTCTTGGGTCACATTGCCCAAGTACAAAATAATAATCAAGTCTCAAGCACGAAAGTAATGCAAGTCTCGCAATTACATATAATGTTCTAGCATGAAACAGAAATGATAATAATTATCCAAAAGCAACTACTACTGCAAATCTCCAGCATCATTGCGAACCTGTCAGCCATAATCTGCAATTCATAGAATGCAGGAGAGGGGAAAGAGAAAACACAAGTACCCGTCAATGGCAAGTCCGGGTCACAAAATAGAGTAGGATACAAGCACATGGATTGGGATAACTATCTAGCACATGGTATAGGTATAAAGTCAACCTAATCAAACTAGCATGGTAAAAATGTCAAGTGTCACGACATAAATCAAGCATCCTATAAACATGCGTCTAGTGTCAAGTGTCATGTGGTCATGTATCATGTATCATATTCAGGTAATTCATGTCTCATATATCATGTCTAATGTAGTCAAGTGGGTGTCATGTCATGTATCATGTTCTTGCGTTAAGATCAAGTCTTGTGTGATTACTATCTAGGTAGCATGACATGCAACCCATCCTACATGGTTGCTACAATACAATAGTTTCGCTTTAGATTTCGTAGGGGACCATGCAGGGCAGTATACTCAGGTACAAGCAAGTAATTGAGCTCCAAGCTCCATGTATCATGTAAACAAGCTCCAACTCCAAACACTCCAAATATCATGTAAACAAGCTCCAACTCCAAACACACCACATGTCATGTAAACAAGTTCCAACCAAACCAGGTTCTTCCGAGTACACATTTCTGCACTATCCACTACTAGATCTGTCCCATATACCCCGGCTTGATTACTTTTAGGTATTAATGTCTAACAAGCATGTATACGTGTAAACTAGTGTCAAATAAGCATGATAGGATCAGGTATGATTTCAGGTTATTAAATCAGCGTGCATGGGTAATATAGATTCACATATACGAGCAAAATATACAAGGTTCATAATCAGGACAGCAAGACTAGTCAGTACTAAATCAGTGATTCACAGAACTACAGGCATGCAAATCTTGATCCGTCTAAGGATCAAGAAAATAGACTTCCACACGCTTCTAACGAATATAATAAAGATATACACTAGTTCACAACATCACGGCTTAAAAGTCATTTCAACACAGATTTCCTGTACAGCCAGAAAACAGGGGAATGACTTCCAACACATAAAAACAGCAAGCAAAGTCATCAAATAAACCCACAAAATTTCTGGGGTAATCCCCTATATATATAGATTCAAAATAATCATTTTCATAATTTTCCAGAAAGTATAGATATGGTATCAAAAATGGAATACAACACAAGTCCTGGTTTTGATGGATCTGAAATCTCTCAACACTGCTGTACAAGATCGAACTTATCTTGCAAACAGCGGATCGAAATCCACTTCCGTCGAAACGAGGTGAAAGTATATACAATTACCCAACTTTCATATCTCACATGAAATATTCATACAGTAATTAGAACTAGGGTGAAAACAGCATTCAACATATGGCAACACGCAGTTTACAGCAAAAGTGATACATAGAAAAGGATACGAATCATCACCCAAAACTCATCTTTAAAATACAACATAAATCTGGGAACTACCTAACATCATGGTGAAACACTGGACAAAAGATTGTGGCATGATATCATGTACAACTTGGGTCTTGAAAATAAATAGATGATAAACTCTACCCCGAACTGAAACTGGAAACTACCAATATACAGTCACTAAAATAATCATAGTTAATTCATACGAACTCCAAACGGGGCGAAACCAGTGGGGTTAGATAATAGGTTCAGTCCTCTACAATTTACTCTGAAATAGTCATGTTGAGATTCGGATTCTAACCTAGGAAAAAACAGCAATCAATCCAATACAACCCAAATTTCCAGATTTCTCAACCAAACTTCAAAAGGTCATAACTTCCTCAAAAATCATTCAAACTCTTCCAAATTCGAAACGCAGCCTACCCATTGTCCAAATATCATAATGGAAGGTTTATAACATGTAAAAACCTAATATGTTCATAAGGGCAACATACAAACATGTCTCAAGCGCTATTTGACCTATGCGATCAATATCGCGCTTGGGGCGAAACCTACGGCATAACCTTATCAAAACTCATTTTCTAAGTCATCTATGGCCTGATTTACACAATAGAGACGAAACCCACAAATAAAAATCAACCTATTGGCCGTCTCTAGTCTCAACTACCCTATTAGGTGAACTTTCTACTTGTATCATACTAATGAAGTTAAGTACAAATTACTTGCCTTGTTGTGATGACGATAGCGACGAATCCAAGCCTAGCAAAGAAAATCCACGAGCAAGACGCCTTCTAACGCGATTTCGAACGAAACCCACGAACAAAACGCGCCAACGATGGATCTCTTTAACTCACGAACCAGAGTGGGGATCTCTTTAACTCACGAACCAGAGTGGGAGATGCCCACAACTCAAAACAGTGAGGGGAGATGATTAGGTGCTGTTTTGGGATGGTTGGGTGCAGCCTTGGTGCTTGCCGGCCACAAGAAGGAGAAGAGACGAAGTATTAATGGTGCGAAGTAGTATAGAATAATGGATGGAAGGGTTTTTGGTGATCGGCCAAGGCAAGAGAGGAGAGGGGAGGTGTCGGCCTGGGGTTTTTGAAGGCAGGCTGGGGGTACAAGGGTAGGGGAGGCCGGTTTTAGATAGGAGAGAAAGAGAGAAATAATATTAGGGTTAGGGATTATTTAGTGTTTAGGGGTATATATAGGAGATCAAATGTGGGTTAATGGGTGGTGGATATCAATAGGATTAAATGGGTGTACAATTGGGTAATGGATATTGGGTAGATTTCAAATGGGGATACAAGATGCAATGAACCCTATGGCTCCTAAAAATCTCCTTAAGGACCAAAAATCTCAAATTGACCAAAACTCCTCTAAAAGTCCACCATGACCCAAAAATAATATTTAAACATGAACGGGACCAAGAAAATAAGAAAAATATCTCAAAATGGCGAAAAACGGACGATCGGCGCATAAACAGCACACGGAGATCAAAAAGCTAGAAAAATAATATAAAATAAAAATAATTACATATATTGTTCCGAAAAATACAATGGAATATAATAATCCAAAAAAGTAAAAAAAAATATTCTCAAAAATACCAAAAGTGAAAAACAGAGGTTACAGAAGAAATGGGATGAGTGCAACATTGAGTGTGATTTAAGTTAAATCCAATTGACACTCGCTTTCTCAGTTAGTATGCCTGGTTTGAATGGGCGCGCTAACGGAGATAGCGAGTCTATACTTGAGACATTTCACTCTGACTAGAGGGTGAAAGTAGTGCACCCTAACACACGCTGACTGAGTTAGCGCGCAGATTTTTACCAGGCACGCTATTTCAGTTAGCGACAGGGACTTTTTGGTATTTAACTTTTGAACCGGAACAGTTTGGTACCTACTTTTAAAAAGTGGGATAGTTTGGTAAAAAATTCCAAGAAATTGGCTTGATAGTATGAATTTTAGGCTGACTACGTTTGATAGTTTTGACCTTGTGATGCCAAATGAGATACATTGCATTACATGTGTGCAATTACCCTAATTTCCACCATAGTGTACTTGAATGTGTCGAGAGGGAGATAAATTGGTACTGCAATACTCCGAGGACCCTCTGTTTGTGAGTTGAGTGGAGTACTACAATTTTATTTCGTTTCCTTTGTTTAAAGGAATAGATGTATATAACCATGTGTATAAGATTGATTGGTCAAGAAACAATGAAAACTACACCATCATTTTGCTTCTTGTGTATAGATTAATTAGTTAATCTAAGGGTGGGTATTCTCTGAGGAAACCATGACAGATATTCCTGGGTACAATAGGTTTTCAGTCTCCTAAACTGCACTTGACATCGATTTTTAAGTTAGTGTGATGTTACTGATGTTCACTTCTTCCTATTTAGGCATTAAGGTACAATCTTCTATACTGATGTATACTATTGCACATTTGCGGTCTATTATATATATATATATATATATATATATATATATATATATATATATATATATATATATATATATATATATATATATATATATTAAAAATTATTTTATTAAGGGTCTATTTGTAAATTTTGATTTTCTTTTTCAAAAAAATATCCAGCCCTCACCAGCCCATTATCCTCTGACTCTTTTTCTTTCTCTTTCTCCTGATTCCCGACGGCGACCCTCTTGATCGTTCTCTCCCTCTTTCTCCCATCCCAATCCAATACCCAAACTCCTCCGTTGCTTCGCCAACTCCTCCACTGCTCCACGAGTCTCCGACCATAATTCCTTCTCCACCGAGCCTGCCGGCTCTTCCTCTCCATCAAAACCCTAAAACTAACCCTAACCCTAATTGAAAGGTTCTTCAACTCCATCAAAAGGTATTCTACTCTTTTCCTCTGCGTCTTCTCATTTCAATTTAATATGCATTTGCTTGATCTATAGTCTATGTGTCGTATACAAATTAATGGTTTGATAATAAGCATGCATGTTTTCAACTATAAAAATCACTCCATTATTACTTCAGCTTGATAAAGATTTATGGGTCAAATAAGTGGAAGGCTTCCCTTCACATTAATAGTACTCTTATATTCGTATTTCTTCAGAAGATCACCCCTATTTAAAATCCATGATCGACAGAGCTTGAGTATGGTAATCACTGAATCTGATGAATTTAGTCATCTACATTCATCCAAAAAAGTAGCAAACTAAGTGTAGAAGCAAACTATTATAAGTTTGAAGTGAAATCCAAACTTTAAATTTTGATGAGTTGATGTGATTTACTGTGCACATTATAAAGAAATTACCAAAATACATGTTATATAAAAGAAAAGAAATTTAATATGTTGGAACTTAAAATAATTTGAACTATTTTTGCAGTGTACTGTGTACAGGTAAATTTGTGGTGTTGCATCATGGTGGAATAGTAATTTATTTGTTATAGATATTGATTTGTTGGAATTTGATATAATTTCAGATGAAAAATACTACACTATTCAAGAACAAGCTGCTTCAAGCAGCCAAGAGCCCCCAACTGGGAATTGGATATATTTTCTATTGAAGTTTGCATTGCTATTACCCGTTGCAACCGCAACTGGAGAGAGAGTATTTTCTGCAATGTGAATCATCAAGACTTCATTATGTAACTGATTGGGAGATGAGATGATGAATGATTGTTTGGTCGCATATATTGAAAGTGATGTATTGGATACCATTGACAAAGAAGATATCATTCAATATTTTTATAATATGAAGTCTCGAATAGTTTTATTACTAAAGAAAAAAGGTTATTTAGTGATTGTAATAGTTTATAATATTTGGTATTAATATATGATATTTTGAGGATTACAAGTATGTTTATTATAATTTTTTTTAATAGTAAGCGTCGCGCCCCCTAAATGAAAATCCTCGCTACGCCACTGGCTCCAATTCCCTTTTCATTGTAGCTGCAAGCTCAGTGTAATCTATTTGCCCATCCTGCGATCAAAAGATATCAATATTCAATCAGGCATTTAGGAATAATTAAAAAGACTAAACCAAAATAATTAAATAGTTCCCAAATCATATCACAACAGAATAGTTTACAATGACTAAACCAACTGGAATAATCTGTCATAGTTTCAAAATTAAACAAAGAAAATAAACTTCAAGAACAAAATAAGAGTTTTAAGCTCAATGAACACAAGAGTCTTAAACTCAACAGAAGTTTTACCAAGCAAGTAACTAGTTTATTCTCGAGAGAAATAAACTGAAACTCTATCCTTGCACATTGCTTTATGTTTACTCCTCCATTTTGAGCAAATCATTATTTTGAAATCTATGTTGACAGATTCAACTCCTCCACCTTTGCTAGCTTATTGAAAACAAGAATTTCAAGAGACACATCTCTAAGAATTCCAACGAATTTCACAAAGTATCTAGTTCCATAAAAGAACTGAGTACAATTTATAATTAGCTTAGCAAAAATGTAACACAAGTATCACAATCAAGTTTCTTTAACTAAATAAAGAATAAGAACTATTATAGTTTCTACACAAGAACTATACTATGTTTCAAATTGGAATGATAGAACAATCAAATCAATTATGGTTAATTCTGAATCATCAAAATTGGAATGAAACAAGAATTCATAAAAGAGATATATCATCAAAATTGGAATGATATAACGACATTCTAAACATCGGAAACACATCGACAAGTTTTCATGTTTTGTATTGGAATAATATGATTATTCTAAGTAAATTCTTTAGATATATAATACCATCAAAATTGAAATGACGTTATATGTTTGTGGAATTCATGTGGAATCATCAAAATTATCTAAAACATGTCAGCTGCTTAAAATTGATACTTAACTTTTCTATGGCTCAAATTGGATTCTAAATTTCAAAATAATTAGGATGTTAAAGCTTTGACTTAATAGCTTTTAACTCCATTTTCCCCACAGTTTTGATAATTAGATCACTTTCATGTCTCTTAGCAAGAGCATTAGCCATATTTTATTTCAATTGCACTTTATTTATGAGAAAGTTCAACTAGGCTTCTTTCAGTCTTAATATACTCCTCATACTATTATAGAGTGAGTTATGAGCTACATTGTATTGTAGCTTGATAGTCGCATAATAGAATTAGAAAGTTACTTAAACTTCTTAATGGATGACTAGCAACAAGTTCTTCAATTCACTCAGCCAATTTTCCTATAGAGGATAACACATAGAAGTTTGATTTCATGGATGATAGCACAGTGCTTGTTTGCCTTTTAATTTCTATAACATTTTTGTTCCTCCTAGTGTAAACACATATCCACTAGTTATCGACTTTCACTAAATTCTGAGCATCATAATACATCAGATTAGCCATTCATTCGAAAAATGACTAGAGTAGCACAAAACAAACACTTGAGTACCACTCAGGTATCTCATTAGCCTCTTCAGAGCACTCAAATGTATCTGAGATTATTAGTGAATCCGCAGATCATACCTACCTCAAAGGCTATGCATATTCTAGTGCAGATCTTTGTATACATGAGACTTTCAATTCTTTTAGAATGATCTACCTGTCTCATAGTTGCACCATCATTAGGTGTCAACCTTTTATCATAATCATAAGGTATTTCAAAACACACTTTCAATCACTATATCCCCACTTTTGAAACACATTATTGATTTGATGAGTTTGACTAAGGGTTATCCCTTGCCAACCGAAACTCACCCTTATACCAATGGTGTCCACAATACCTAGGTTTTTCATGATGAATTCTTTAGATAGCACAATTTTAACTCCATTTGTAATAGAGAGGTCACTTCCAAGAACAAGCACGTCACCTAAACAAGTAAATAATAGTCTCTATATTTGACACACCACAAAGTTAAAGGCACTGATCTGAATTACTTGATTCATACTAGGCTCTTTAAGTAATTTGTCAAATTGTTTATTTGTCGACTATACATGTTTTAAGAACATACAATAATTTTACTAAATTGTAAATCTTGTTCACTAAACATATTAGTTCAAAACTTTTCAGTACAAAATATAAAGTACAAAACTTTTAGTACAAAACTGTTTAAATATCTTTTATGAATAGCAAAATTTTCAAAAGATGTAAGGGTAAGAAGAATACTTATTGTAGCAACATGACAAACATGTGAGTAGACATCAAATAAATCTACCCCATTTTTCTCAGTCAATCTGATAGTTGCTAAAATGCATCAAAATTGCTACTGAACAATCAAAATTAAGTTTCTTCTACAAAACCCCACTTACTTACTATAGTTTTAGCCCCTTTCGGCAGATTAACTAAATTAAAGTATTATTGTATGACATAAAATCATCTCATTGTCTACTAAAGACTCTTCTTAGCTCATTTGTCATTCAGGTTTTTAAGTGTCAGTAAGGCTGGTTCTTGATTCCAACAATGAATCATTGATCGTGTCTGTAGGAATAGATTATTTCATACATTTATCTTTGATGAACACATCCTCAATGAACTCTGCAAGTCTAGATTCTTCTAACACAAATTAAATAGATCCAATATCTGTCCATAGAACTACATTCTGTACTTTCTAAACACACACAAATATTTGTTGTAGCTCCTACATTAGGCCTTCTAGGGTCATGTACTCTAACAAATGTATCACAACACAAAATTTTACTTTAACAAAATTATTTGTATTTTCATGACATGATCTACAAGGTGTATTCAATTTAGAGTGTAGTAACACATTAAAGATATGATTAGCAATACAACACCACTCATAATTACACAAGACAAACAACGGTCAATATTATAGAATTCAACATGTCACGTTCCGCTTTCCAAAAAGAGATACAGAATACGGATACATGACTAAGCCAGCGAATGATTTTCATCATCCATAAGATGTCAGGATCTTTACAACATTTCACAGGAATAATCAGAGTAGGAAGCAAGAGAAGTCAACCACGCATGCATATACGAATCAGTACACCAACAAAAATTTACTTGAAACAAAATGTAATAATCTCAAATAAACCATATCTGAACAAGTCAATAATTCTGGGTCACATTGCCTAATATAAAATAATCCAAGTAATAGATACATTTATTCAAATAAGCAACAAGAAATAATAATAATAGCAAAACACCAGCATCTAGAATCTCAGATCACCTACTCCATCTGGCAGCAGATATCCAAAATCTGTAATATAATAAATTGCAGGAAGAGAGAAAGAAAACAAAATGTCCGTCAATGCAAGTTACGAGCCGCTTGTAGTGCAGGCACAAGTACATGAGAAAGTTAAACAAATAGCATGGAATAGACATGGAAACAAAACAGATACACTAACATGAATCATGAACAGAATCAAGTAATAACAGGTGTATATAACATGTAACAGGTAACAGGTATCATGCAAGTAGGTGAACATGTAACAGGTGTCCGGTAGCATGTACAGCTATCAAGTAACAGGTAAGCATGTAACAGGTATCATGTTATGTCAAGTCTTGTATTATTACTATCTAGGTAGTATTTCATGTGTCCCAAACTTTTACCACATGGTTGCTATATTCAAACAAGTTTCGTTTAGATTTCGTAGTGGAGTCTATATGGCCGTGTACTTAGGTATCAGGTAAACAGGTATAGGTATCATGTAATAGGTAATCATGCATCAGGTAGGACTACATCCCCTCCACGCACACCCGCTCGTAGGAAGTATGTAGTTGGGTAACAGGTGGAAAACATGGGCCCCCTTTTGAGTACACCCTTTGTAGGAAATATGTAGTCAAGAATCAGATAACAGATAATCAGAATCACATGTCAGGTAATCATATCACAGATAATAGATAATCATGTGGGAAATACTGGCCCCCTTCCAAGTACACATTTCTATATTATCCACTACTAGATCTTTTTCTTAACACCGGCTTGGTTGTTTGTTATTATTATCAAACAGACATGTACAAGACAAGAATAACATGGCATAAATAAGTAACAGGTTCAGGTTGAAAGAAAAACATATACAGATGATAGAAAACTCATAAAAAGATAGAATAACGAAAATTCTATTTCAGGACAGTAAGACAGTACTGCACTAAATATGGAATTCTCGTTGCTCCAAATGTGCAAATCTGGATCAATCAGAAAATCTAAAAAATAGACTCTCGGCCGAATCCAGCAAATATATATAAGTCATATGGTATTTCACAAAAATAGGACTCAAAACAGAGTTGTATCCAGAAAACATGTTCAGCCAGATATAAGAAGTTTGCATTCATAAACAGAAAAACAGCATTAAAAAGTATTGATTAAATACGAGAAAAATCTAGGGTATTCCCTAGTATGTTTAGTATCAGAATATAAAGTTTCATAATTTTCCAGTATAGATAGAATAGTCAAGTAAAATTAGAAAGCATCAAGATACAGTAGTTTTGTAAATCTGGAATCATAAATACTGCAGTACTAAAACAATAATATCTCACAAAATATAAATTGAAATCTAGATCCGTCAAAAGTATGATAAAATAGATACAATAGGCTACAATTCATATTCACAAAGTTTTTATAAACAGCAAATAGAATGAGGTCGAAATTATGTTTCTTTACTGAACAGTATGAAAATTCTACAACGATAGTAGTTGTTTGCAAGTATAGAATAGTGTATAAAAGTTATTAATTAAATCCACAGAAACTAGGGGTTAATCCCAATCAACTTTAGTTGTACTCAGAAAAATATTGGATCAAAATATTATCTTTAAGATCAGTAGAAAAATAATTGTCCATACAGAATTCATATAAAACTGGATCTGGAATTTTCTACATCTCTGTAGTAAAACAGCAATAACTTACAACTCATAAATTGAAACTAAGATCTGTCAGAAAATATGGAAAGTAGACAGAATTCTCTATAATTCATATTCACAAATAGTTTTTACATACTGACCTTAATAGGGTCTAAAATACTGAACAAAAACGGGGTACAACATCAAACAGAATCTTCTTTATGCATAAAATCAACATAGATCATATGAAACTCATCCAAATCATAACAAACGTGAAATATGGTGTACTAGATGTCCAAACAACATGGTATAGGGTATTTAATACGTCTATAACAAGTTATACTATGACTGACACAAGAAAGCATACAACATCATACGAACAACATGCATGTATACAACAAGAAGTGGTTATCTCGAAGTTATTTCATGTCGTGGGTGTAATGTGACAATAATGGGCTGGTCAAAACAATAGAGACAAGATATAACAGGGGTTTTGCACAAGAATTGTCTCTAGAACACAGCTACACTACATGCGATATTTAGTACTTGTATTTGCAACAAAAAATAATAAAAGTTACTTGCCTTATAGCCGACGACGAGAACGGAGCAAGAACAAGAATAACGGGAATGGATCCCGGGCACGAACTCAACAGACGAATCATGAACCCAACAATGAACACAACTCACGAACAACGACTCACGAATCACACGAACTACGAACGCACAACTCGCGAGAACCAACACACGCACACAAGAGGAGCGGCGAAGGGTGTGCATTGTAGGGGAAGTCGAACAACGCTCGAGGGCTAGCGGGACCGTTCTGGTGTCAGTCGTCAGAGGGAAAGTGACAGGGAAGGGGACCAGGTGCCACGGCACTGCAGAGGGGAGCGTCAGAGCTGAAGACGACAGAGAGCGTTGTCATCGGGGTAGCAGCGCAGAAGGGCACGTGCTGCTGCATTCGTGGCATAATGTTGCTGTCGAGGTGCCGAAGGTAGGGAGGTAGGAGCAACGGATGAGGGGGAGCACCGGGAGCCGAAGTTCGTGAGGCAGGGAGGAGGACGGCATAGGGCCGGACGAGGAAAGGTCGGAAGAGAGGGGGAGAGATCGGGAGAGGAGAGCGGCTGTGGGTTTTGACGTGAACAGGGGGGGTATGCATGGGTATATATAGGGGGAATAGGTTATTAGGGTTAGGTGTTTAGGGTGACAGCTGATGGGTCGGTGTAAAAGATAACCGGTAGGAGGGTATTAATGGGTTAATGGGTGTAGTAGAGTATCCAATAGGGTTTAAAAAAATGGATTAGGGTTAAATAGAATAGAGGGTTGAATAGGATTAATTTAGAAGATCCACAAGGAATATAGGGTGATCCAAAAAAATGAGATGGGCACAAAAAATGAATAGGGTATGAACAATTTAAATAATGAGGATCAAAGAAATGCAAGCTCGATCAACGGAGATGAAATAATAGGAAACAATTAAATCAAGAAGATCAAATAAAAGACGATAAATCAAATAGATGAATATATTGAAAAAGAAGATCCAATACACGGTCCAAAAGGAGATACAATGAGAATCAAATACATGGGAAAAGAAAATACACTCAAAATACAGAAAAAGGAAAACAGAGGTTATAAATCATACCCACCTAACAAGAAGAATTTCGTCCTCAAAATTCAAACAAGAAGTGCATAAGGTAATCCCAAAAAGAAAAGAAAGAACAAAACAAAAAGCTACCCAAACATATGAGGAAACTTCTGCTGAATCTCCTCCTCCAGCTCCCAAGTCAACTCACCCAGCGAGTGAGGATCCCAGGAAACACGAACCAGCTTATGACCTTGTTCTTAAGCACTTTCTCCCCCCGATCTAAAATAGCAACTAGCAGAATCTCACAAGTCAAATTCGGCCAAACGGTCAACTCAGAATAGTCGTTCACGTGGCTCTCATCTCGAGTATATCTCTTGAGTTGTGAGACATGAAAAACATTGTGCACTTCTGATAAAGCAGGCGGCAATGCAAGACGATAGGCCACCTTGCCTAGTCGCTCCATAATATCAAACGGTCCAATAAATCTAGGGCTGAGCTTGCCCTTACCACCAAACCGAATGACACCCCGCCAAGGCAATACTTTTAGGAAAATATGGTCACCAACCTCAAACTCCAAAGCTCTCCGATGGACATCGGCCCATCGCCTCTGCCTATCCTGAGCTGCTTGCAAGTGCTTCCTGATCTGAGTCACCGCATCAACTGTCCTGGTGATCAACTCTGGACCCAATAACTTTCTATCACCAATGTCATCCCAGCACACTGGTGATCTGCACTTCCGCCCATAAAGTGCATCGAACGGTGCGGCTTTAAGACTGGCCTGAAAGCTGTTATTGTACGAGAACTTTACAAGATGCAAATGGTCCTCCCATGATCCATCGAACTGCAGCATACAGGACCTCAACATGTCCTCAAGAATCTGGATGGTCCTCTTTAGCTGTCCATCAGTGTGGGGATGAAAAGCTTTACTGTACTTCAATTTACTCCCCAAACTACTCTGAAGACTGTCCCAAAACTGAGATCTGAATCTCGTATCCCTGTCGGATACAATACTGACTGGAACCCCATGAAGTCTGACTATCTCTTGCACGTACTTCTCAGCTAGGCTCTCAGTATACTGTCTAACACGAAAGGGAATGAAGTGAGCACTCTTCTTCAGTCGGTCGACAATCACCCAAATGGCATTATGACCCCTAGGACTCCTCGGCAATGCGGTCACAAAATCCATAGTGATATGTTCCCACTTCCATTCCGGAATGGGAAGCGATTGAAGAAATCCGGCAGTTCTCTGACGCTCTACCTTCACCTGCTAGCAGATCAAACACTAAGACACAAACCGTGCCACAACCCTCTTCATACCATGCCACCAAAAATGAAGCTTCAAATCCCAATACATCTTAGTACCTCCAGGATGGATAGAATACAATGACTGGTAGGCTTCTTCAAGCAACCTCTGTCAAACTTCACCCTTCGAGACACACAATCTGGACCCAAAACGAAGCGATCCATCAGCATGAATAACCATATCTGTTCTGGAACCAGACTCAACTTCTGCTCTAAAACCCTGCAATTGCTCATTACCAGCCTGAGCCTTTTTGATCTGATCAACAAGAGACGACTAAAGCTGGAGCACCAAACAACTCCGATCAGAACTTGGGAACAACACATCCAACTCTAACCTCTGCATATGCTCAACCAAATCACTCTGCTGAGTCAGGAATATAGCTACCGGTCTCCTGCTCAAAGCATCTAGCACCAAGTTCACTCTACCAGGGTGGTATTGCAAACTGATGACATAATCGGCCATAAGCTCCAACCAACGCCTTTGCCTCATGTTCAACTCCTTCTGGGTGAATACGTACTTGAGACTTTTGTGGTCTGTAAATATCTCCACTCGATCCCCAAGTAAATAATGTCTCTATGCTTCAAAGCAAAGATCACTGCTGCCAACTCCAAGTCATGATTCGGATAGTTCTTCTTATGCGGCCTCAACTAGCTCGATGCATAAGCAACGACTCGGCCCTTCTGCATCAGAACTGCTCCAAGATCCTTGCCCGAAGCATCACAGTGAACTACAAATCTGCCTGAACCATCTAGAATAGTCAACACTGGTACTGACGTCAACCTGCTCTTCAACTCAGCAAATGCCTCATTACAAGCCTCAGACCAACAGAACTTATGATCCTTCCCAGTCAGTTAAGTCAATGGTCCTGCTATCTTCGAAAATCTTGGACAAATTTTCGATAATAGCCAGCTAGACCAAGGAAACTCCTCAACTCTGAAACTGACTTGGGAACTGACCAATCATTCACGGCCTCAACCTTGAACGGATCCACAGAAATACCATCGCTAGAGATAATGTGCCCCAAGAAAGTAACCCTGTCGAGCCAAAACTCACACTTGTTGAGTTTCCTATAGAGCTAATTCTCTATCAAAGTCTGTAGAACCAACCTAAGATGCTCAGCATGATCTTCCCGATCTCGAGAATACACCAAAATGTCATCAATGAAGACCACCACAAATCTATCCAGGAACTGGAAAAAGACCCTGTTCATAAGAATAAATACAGCAGGCACGTTCGTGACCCCGAACGACATCACAAGATACTCATAGTGCCCATATCTGGTCCTGAACGCAGTCTTCTGTACATCAGTTGCCTTCACTTTGACCTGATGATACCCGGAACGAAGATCCAACTTTGAGAAAATAGTTGCTTCGCTCAACTGATCAAATAAATCATTGATCCAGGGTAATGGATACCGGTTCTTCACAGTAACACTATTCAGTTCTCGATAATCAATGCACAGTCGATGACTACCATCCTTCTTGTTGACAAAAAGGACTGGAGCACCCCAAGGTGAAACACTGGGTCTGGTGAACCCCAAATCCAGCAACTCCTGAATCTGCACCTTAAGCTCTGCTAACTCAACCGGTGCTATCCTGTAGGGATACTTCGATATCGGTGCTGTACCAGGCTGAAATTCAATACCGAACTCCACAAACCTATCAGGGGGTTAAACAGGCAACTCCTCTAGGAAACATCCAGGAAATCCCACACTACTAGAGGTGCAGCCTCACAGCCTGAATGCAATCACACCACACAACCCTCCTGATCAACTACAGTCTCAGCTCGGCCAAGGGACATCTTCCGGGTATGGAACTCAAACTCTGCACGATCTGGAATTCGGGATACAACATTCTTGGCACGGTAATCAATAATGGCATGGATTCGCCTAACCAATCCATATCGAGAATGACGTCGAAACCTGAATTCCCAATTATAATCAGGTCGGCCTTGAAATCTGTGCCACCAATAATCACGGGACACTGCCTGCACTTTTGGGAACAAATAACAACACTGCCACCTGTCACAATGTTCGAAGCCTCTGACATGATGCTGCACTTCAATTGATGGTGAGCCACGAACCGAGAAGAGACGAAGGAATGAGTTTCCCCAGAATCAAAGAGAACATGAGCAGGAAAAGAACAAATAAGGACAACACCTAAGATAGAATCAAAAGCAAGAGAAACAGAATTGATGATCAAGGGTGAGGAAAATACATTGCAGAAAGATAATAGGAAAGAATAATGCAAGAGAAATGAAAGAAGCAAGAGGGAAACAACAAAACAGCAAGCAATAAAAGTAAAATATACCCGCAACAACGTCCTCTGCCATCTCAGCATCTGCAGCAATCAGGTTGAAAGCCTGACCTATCCTGGGAACAATGGTCCTCTGACTGACAATCTGGCGCTGAGGAGGAAGCGGTGGCTTGACCAGACCACGAGCTGGGGCTACCTGCTGAACTGGACCCCTGGCTGGAAGAGCCATCCTCCGTTATGGGCAATCCCATACTGAATGGTTAGCAGCACCAC
Organism: Hemerocallis citrina; assembly: GCA_017893485.1. NCBI lineage: Eukaryota > Viridiplantae > Streptophyta > Magnoliopsida > Asparagales > Asphodelaceae > Hemerocallis > Hemerocallis citrina. The sequence goes on along the minus strand of CM030365.1, from coordinate 16,771,433 downwards.
ATTCAAAGCATCGACGGTTGGCATGCCTACAGTCCCTGCAATCATGCCCAGCCAATTAGCAAAAGTTGCAGAAACTAGCTCCCTGAGAAACAGTAGAAGAGTAGGGAGTCGCCCTGACAGGATGGGTGGGAACAGGCCTCCGAATCGGCCCACCAGAAGGCCTAGCAACAACAGAGTGCAGAATAGTCCGCCGAGATGTAGACAACCTGCCACGAGCTTGTTCCTGAGCTCGAGTTGCCTCAAGAGTCTCAGCATAAGTACGAAAGCGAAGGGAGATAAGCTGCACCCGAATGTCTCACTCAAGTCCCAGTGTGAATCTAAGAGCCATGTCCTCTTCGTTCTCCACAAGAATGGTTGCGAAGCAGCTAAGTCTTGTAAATTTCGTTGCATATTCATCCACAGACCTGGAGCCCTGTTTCAAGAAAATCTAATGTTACAACATTGCATGGACAATATGTAACAAAATTCCAATAATAGAACAATGACTAACCGGTTTCAGGGCCAAGAACTGTTGCTCCATTTCAACTCGAGTGCTGCTAGGGAAGAACTTCTCCAAGAAGCTCCTAGTAAATGTGGGCCAAGTGATCGGTCGTTCAAGCCTTTCGGACTCAGCCAACCACCAAATGTGAGCCAGGTCCACCAGCTGGATGGCTACCACATCCACTCTATCAGTATCGACAACTCTTGCTGCCAAAAGCAACTGCTTAGTCCGGATCAACCACTGCTCGGCCTCCAAAGACGTTTCAATACCAAAGAATCTGTCAGGATGTAGCCTCATGAAATTTGTGACTGTACCCGGATGGGGAGGAAGAGCTGTCTGCATAGGCACAACAGGAGGCGGAACCCGAGCAGCTTCCAAAGCAGCCATCACAAGGTCACTGTGGTTTTGCTGCATATTGATCAACCGTTCTAACACATTGGTAACGGCCTCAAGCCCGGGCTGATCTTCCTGGGGACGAGAAGTAGAACCTCTGCGAGCCATGGTCTGTACAAGATCAAAAAAATTAGCATCCAGATCAAAGTTGATTATAATTTATTTATGTATGCGTGGTTTGTGTAATGTTGAGCTGATTCCAGATCGAGCCAAGCTTGTCTAATATATCATTCAAACTAATATATTAGCCAAACCTGGGCTCTGATACCACTAAAAACCTTGTCATGCCCAACTTCCTAAAAAGATATACGGAATACGAATACGTGACTAAGCTCAGCAAATGATTTTTATCATCCATAAGCTATCAGGATCTTTACAACATTTCACAGGAACAATCAGAGTAGGAAGCAAGAGAAGTCAACCACGCATGCATATATGAATCAATAAACCAATAGGAATTTACTTGAAATAAAATGTAATAATCTCAAATAAACCAGATCTGAACAAGTCAATAATTCTGGGCCACATTGCCCAATCCAAAATAATCCAAGTAACTGATACAATTATTCAAATAAGCAACAGGAAATAATAATAATAGTAAAACTCCAGCATCTAGAATCTCAGATCACTTACTCCATCTGGCAGCTGATCTCCAAAATTTATAATTTAATAAATTGCAAGAGGAGGGAAAAGAAAACAAAATGCCCGTCAATGCAAGTTACGGGCCGCTTGTAGTGCAGGCACAAGTACATGGAAAACATAAACAAATAGCATGGAATAGACATGGCAACAAAATCGATACACTAACATGAATCATGAACAGAATCAAGTAATAACAGATGTATATAACATGTAACGGGTAACAGGTATCATGCAAGCAGGTGAACATGTAACAGGTGTCAGGTAGCATGTACAGGTATCAAGTAATAGGTAAGCATGTAACAAGTATCATGTTATGTCAAGTCTTGTATTATTACTATCTAGGTAGCACTTCATGCGTCCTAAACTTTTACCACATGGTTGCTACATTCAAATAAGTTTCGTTTAGATTTCGTAGTGGAGTCTATAGGACCGTGTACTCAGGTATCAGGTAAACAGGTACAGGTATCATGTAACAGGTAATCATGCATCGGGTAGGACTATGTCCCCTCCAAGCACACCCTCCCGTAGGAAGTATGTAGTTGGGTAACAGGTGGGAAACACGGGCCCCTTTCTGAGTACACCCTCCTGTAGAAAGTATGTAGTCAGGAATCAGATAACAGATAATCAGAATCAAATGTCAGGTAATCATATCATAGATAACAGGTGGAAAACACGGGCCCCCTTCCAAGTACACATTTCTATATTATCCACTACTAGATATTTTCCTTAACCCTGACTTGGTTATTTGTTATTATTATCAAACAAACATGTATGCATCACAAAACAGGGCAAGAATAACATGGCATAAACAAGTAATAGATTCAGGTTAAAGAAAAACATGTACAGATGACAGACAACTCATAAAAAGATAGAACAACAAAAATTCTAGTTCAGGACAGCAAGACAGTACTGCACTAAATCTGGAATTCCCGTTACTACAAATGTGCAAATCTAGAACCGTCAGAAAATCTGAAAAATAGACTCTCGGCCGAATCCAGCAAATATATATAAGTCATATAGTATTTCACAAAAATAGGAATTAAAACATAGTTATATCCAGAAAATATGTTTAGCCAGAAATCAGAATTTTGCATTCATAAACAGAAAAACAACATATAAACGTATTGATTAAATCCAAGAAAAATCTGGGGTATTCCATAGTATGTTTAGTATCAGAATAAAAAGTTTCATAATTTTTCAACATAGATAGAATAGTCAAGTAAAGTCAGAAAGCAGCAAGATACAGTAGTTTTGTAAATCTGGAATCATAAACACTGCAGTACTAAAACAGCAATATCTCACAAAATATAAATCGAAATCCATATCCATCAAAAGGGTGATAAAGTAGATACAGTATGATACAATTCATATTTACAAAGTTTTATAAACATCAAATAGAATCAGGTCTAAATTATATTTATTTACGGAACAGTATGAAAATTCTACAAGTATAGCAGTTATTTGCAAGTATAGAATAGTGTATAAAAGTTATCAATTAAATACACAAAAATTAGGGGTTATTTCCAATCAAGTCTAGTTGTACTCAGCAAAATATTGGATCAAAATATTATCTTTAACATTAGTAGAAAAATAATTATCCATACAAAATTCATATAAAACTGGATTTGGAATTTTCTACATCTCTGTAGTATAACAGCAATAACTTGCAACTCATAAATCGAAACTGAGATCTGTCAGAAAATCTAGAAAGTAGAAATAATTCTTTATAATTCATATTCACAAATATTTTTAATATACTGACCTTAATAGGATCTAAAATACTGAACAAAAATGGGTACAACACAAAACAGAATCTTCTTTATGCATAAAATCAACATAGATCATATGAAACTCATCCAAATCATAAAAAACGTAAAATATGGTGTACTAGATGTCCAAGAAACATGGTATAGGGTATTTGATACGTCTACAACAAGTTATACTATGACTAACACAAGCAAGCATACAACATCATATGAACAACATGCATGTATACAATAAGAAGTGATTATCCCTAAGTTATTTCATGTCTTGGGTGTAATGTGATAACTACGGGTGGGTCAAAATAAAAGAGACAAGATATAATAGGGGTTTTGCACAAGAATTGTCTCTACAACACAACTACACTACAGGCGGTGTTTAGTACTTGTATTTGCAACATAAATTGATACAAATTACTTGCCTTATAGCCGACGACGAGAACAAAGCAAGAACAAGAATAACGGGAAAGGATCTCGGGCATGAAATCAACGGACGAATCATGAACCCAACAACGAACACAACTCACGAACAATAACTCATGAATCGCACGAACACACGAACTACGAACGCACAACTCGCGGGAACCAACGCACGCACACAAGAGGAGCAATGGAGGGTGTGCACTGTGGGGGAAGTCGAACGGCGCTCGGGGGCTGGCGGCGCCGCTGCTGACATCAGTCGTCGGAGGAAAAGAGAGGGAGGGGGGCCAAGGGCCGCGGCACTGCAGAGGGGAGTGTTGGGGCTTAAGACGGTAGGTGAGCTCTATCGTCGAGGTAGGGGCGCAGGAGGGCACATGCAGCTGCAGTCGTGACGTGATGTTGCTGTCGAGGTGCTGAAGGTAGGGAGGTTGGAGCAGCGGATGAGGGGGAGCACCGGGAGCCGAAGGTCGCGAGGCAGGGAGGAGGACGACACAGGGACGAGGAAGAGGTCGGGAGAGAGGGGGAGAGATCAGGAGAGGAGAGCGGCTATGGATTTTGACGTGAACAGGGGGTATGCATGGGTATATATAGGGGGAATAGGTTATTAGGGTGATGTGTTTAGGGTGACAGCTGATGGGTTGGGGTAAAAGATAATGGGTAGAAGGGTATTAATGGGTTCATGGGTGTAGTAGAGGATCCAATAAGGTTTTAAAAAAATGGATTAGGGTTAAATAGAATAGAGGGTTGAATATGATTAATTTAGAAGATCCACAAGGCATATAGGGTGATCCAAAAAATGAGATGGGCACAAAAAATGAATAGGGTATGAACAATTTAAATAATGTGGATCAAAGAAATGCAAGTTTGATCAACAGAGATGAAATAATATGAGACTACTGAATCAAGAAGATCAAATAAAAGACGAAAAATCAAATAGATGAATATATTGAAAAAGAAGATCCAATACACGGTCCAAAAATAGATACAATGAGAATCAAATACATGGGAAAAGAAAATACACCCAAAATATGAAAAATGGAAAACAGGGGTTACATGACATTTCACTAAGTGTTTGATTCTAACTTTTATCAATACCGTTTGACTGTTGTAAGTAGAGTGCAGTAGAGATTATGCCATATGCCAACTTTTCTAAAATCATTGAAACATATTCACTACCACTATCGAATCTGAACCCTTGATTTTTAGCATTTAACTATATTTTGTTTTTAATTTATTAAGAATGACAAGTGCTTCATTCTTTATATATATGACAGACTTATATTAATCATCTACAAAAGCAACTAAATACTTCTGACCAACGACTATCTCAAATAGTAACAAAGCTACTGAGATCACAAATAACAGAATGTATTGATTCAAAAAGTTGTGAACTCCTAGAAACCATACAAAATGATTTTTTAGTGGTCAAAATCTGAATTCAAACTTCACATTTTTCATATTTAATAAAGTGTCATTTAGTAGAGCTATAAGTTTTAACAAAAAACCAACAACTTAGTATATAGTTCCCATATCCTAGCTAATTATGCTATGTTCAAGGATTATACACAATTAGAGCTATTATTATTAATTGTCCCATTTGTTAAACTCAACTTATACATGCGATTGACAGTATATGCACATTATAAGAGTTAATACAAAATTACTCTATCACATTTTACAAAATTGTTTGCTTTCTCTAATGATTCTAACAATGTCCACTTGCTCAAACACATTGAGCTATATTTTCTTTTACTCGTTCTACATCATCTTCGTGACGCTAAACGAGATAATGACTAGTATTTATAATTCAATTTTGCACACATAGTACAACGAACGAGAAAGAATAAAATGTAACTAGTGGAGTCATATCCTTCATTAAGAGATGCTCTCTCCTATGTTACAGGCATTTGTTATACATCTTATACATCAATCTTTATTAGAAAAGCAAACATAAAATCTCAAACAAACTGCAAACAATGTGTCACCCAATAAATTTATACACATAGTATGACGAGGCACACTAAACAATTTAAAACATGCTAGTTTGAAAGTGAGAATAATTATGATCTAAAACTCCCAAACCTGTGATCAAACACACACAACATTAACACATTTATCACATGAAAATACTAAGAGATTAGAGTAGATCATACCAACACTTCAAGTTAGAAGTGTTTTCCAAATTTGATGGAGAAGCCTGCGTAGTGCAGACTTATCATACCTTGATGCAAATCCATCGTCTCCAATACACACAACTTGTAAGTAACTTTGAAGTTCCTACATTCATCAAATTATTAAAGATTAGCCAATTAAACAAATTATTAGCACTATCTAATTCACAACAATTTCATTGGAGATTCAATTTTATAGTCAAAACTTATAATTGATCTTATCAATATAAATGATTGATATTTAGCACATAGCCAAAACAATTATTCAAACTTGAACTAATTAAGAAAATGAATAATAAAGTCTTGAACTTTAGCACAACATATCAATATTGTAATTCAAAATATAGACTCAAAACAAATGTTTTTGAACTTTTAAGCACATAGCAAAATATTTAACAAATTACTTTAATCTAAGTACTGGAAAGTAAAGAACTTATCTTCCCTTATTTTCATGGCCTGAGTGACTCACATCACCTCACAGCCTCCAAATCCAGCAAGCTTATTAAAATAATTTAGCCCAAAACAAACCCAAATACTCAATAGGCTCAAATCTAACCAACCAAACTGAACACAACATTAAATGATCAGGTTGGGCTTTGCGGGTTAGGTTTGGGAATAGATTCACAAACCACCCACCAGCACGTGAGAGTCAAAGCATATGTGTTTGTGGTTGGTTTTGACAAACAAACCAAACAGCAAACACATAGATCCAAGCACCCAAAACACCAAGTGCACAAAAGTGGATCTGTGATCTCACATAAGGATCTGATCCTTCGCCCGAACACCAAACACCGAAACAACCAATCGAAAAATCGGATCTGGCTTGTCCCTTTCTTCTTCTTCTTCTTCTACTCTTCTCTCGACAAACCACAGCAATCGGAGTGAACTGCGGCAAGATGGCGAGCCACCAACTGCCACCCTCAATTAATGGTGGTCCAAATGCTGGTGGATAACGGGTTCGACAAGGTGATGCTTTTCGACTCCGACCCGGTTACCCTCCAAGCCCTTCTGGGTTCGGGTCTCGAGGTCAGAGAAGAGAGGAGAAGGTCGACGGGGCACGGCAACTGAGGGGAGTGGCGCCGTCACACTGCGACCGGTCAGGGGAGGACGAGGGCGGTATAGTTGGAATCAGACGGAATCGATTCGTCTGCTGGTCGACGCCTCGACTGCTGGTTGATGGACTCGAGCGAAAGGAAACTACAGTCGACGAACGACTGCAGGGTGCGACGACACCGACCATGATGGTGGCAATGGCGATGGTTGGAGATGGTGGCTTCGACAGCTTTGACGAGATCCAGCAGATCTCCTTTTCTCTCTTAATTAATCTCACAATTGATTCGTAAATATCTCAAGATTGTTAGAGATTATGAGAGATTATAACAATAGAAATTATGGTTAATATCCTAGACTAAGGTGTTTGAGATATTTACCCTGGTAACAGAATTGGAATACCTAGACTACTATCACAAGTCAGTATTTAAGGATAAATACTGGTTTGGGTACTGGGTTCTCAACCCACTCAACCCACGTTCCGATATCCATACAATTATTACGAGTAACACATGTGTTACCCATAGAATAATATTACATATAATATTATTCATATAGTAAGAATATACCTATATATCCAACAGTTTATCTCTCAAAATGGTCAAATTTTGTATTATTTATGCCTAAATACATTGATGTCAGGTAAATCATTAGCTAAAAATCCTGCACCAAAGTTAACCGACTGTCTATGATGATTTGCTCCTGTAAAAGCCCAAATTCAATAATTAATATTTTACTTTTATATGGGTTACAAATAATAATAAAAAACGATAGTTTCATATTATAGATAAATTACTATCTGCAAACGGCACAAATATCATCGAATATTTGTTTGTTTCATATGTACTGTAAAAAACTACTACATTTCTAAAAAGGTGGTATGCTTTCCTTGAAAGTCCATCAGTCCAAAATACGCGAGTGAGCTTCCTTTCTTTATCGACCTTATAATCATAGAAAAATGAAGGATTGATTTTTTTTCATTCTTGCAAAATTATCTAGAAATATCTGCGCATCTGTTTCTTTCATTGCGTTTCTTACATCCCTTTTAAGATTTCTGATGTCTCTTTAGTGCAACCCATATTCTCGTACCCATTAGCTTGAATCTTTAGAACTATAACTAATTGGGATGTGGAGATATTAGCTTCATCACATATTTGTATTAAGGACTTTTGTGTCGATGATACTCCCCGGTTTATCGTTAAAAATTGCTGCCTACGAGGACTGGTGAGAACATGACAATGATCATTATGAAACTTAACAATCTCCCACATGTAATTTTCAACTTTCTTAAACTTTATTATAGCCATACAATTCTCTTTAATTACAGATCATCATTTTTTTTACCTGCATCTAATCCCACTGGAAGCTCCTCGATAGTTCACCTTGTACAATTTTTGCGGTACTTTCACCTTGTTTGAGCAGAAAAAATACTTTTATTCTCAATTCTCTTGTGTTCCTATCCAAATTTGTGCTCTCTTTTCGAACAGAAATGCCTCCATGCTTTCCATATGCATAGTTTAGAGTTTTTCCCTCCTCTATTGATGCAAACTTCATCTCAAGTTTTAGTCGATTAATATCATCTACAGTTAGTGTCCACCCGCCATGGTCATGTTCTCTTGTTGTTTTACGATTCGAACTCAATGCCTATTAAAAAAATTGACTAGTTATGTAACCCCCATTCCCGATAATAAGTATTTTTCGTATATTTTCTACAGTTTGATTTTTATACAGTTATTTTGTGCTAAATTTATTTCGAATATTTTATTAAAGTGTTTTCTAATCGAAAATTTTAATTATTTCGAATCATGGTGTATTTTAATCCTACCTCTATTTCTGATTGATCGGACATTTATATTTGAGCCTAAAACAAATATATTATTATTATTGGATTATTTTAATAAAAATTGTTAAACCAAAATATTATTTTGTCGTACGATTTTTTTATTATTAGGATTTTAATAATTAATTGTTATTTCTTGATTATTCAGTTAAAGTTCATTTATCCAATTATTTTATTTTCGCACGGATCTAAATTTCTTGGCGAATTCCAAATTATTTTCAAGACAACCGATATTTTTTCATTGTATTATTTATTTATCTGTTTGGATTTAAATTTTTGTTCATGAACCCATCTTGTTGGGTTATCTATCTTTTGGATTTTATTTTTATTGAATTGTAGGTATTTCTATTGGAACCCTACTAATTTTGATCTATCTCTTAATTGGACCCTAAAACCCAATTCCTATTGTTATTGACCCAAAACCATTGTTATTGAACCCTAAATCACAAACCCAATACCCTTATTGTACCCTATAAATATAACTCTCATGCAAACCTAAAAATTGCACAATTTCAAACCCTAGCCGTCTACTCTCTCTCCTAGTTTCTCTCTCCTCTCTCCTCCTGTTTCTCCCTTCTCGACCCTTGGATTCCCACCCAAAATTCCCTGAACCCCTCTTCTCCGATCATCTTCTCCGGCGACCCCCATTGCCATCCCCCTCCTGAGCGCCGCCCATCTCCTCCTCGATGCCCAGCCACCATAGAACCCCACCTCCGGCCTCCCTTCTTCTCTTTCCTCGACATTAGCCGATGCCAGAACCCAAACCCATACCTCCTTCCCTCATCCTCTATCTGATCGCCGACCAGAATCACGGGAATGCCGCCCCTGCCTTGTGTTGCCGCCGCCGACGCCAGTGCCGACGCCCTTGCCTCTACTATTGTCGAGCGCTCTCTCTCTTCTTGTTGTAGCTACTGTCTATTTTGCTGTGATTTCTTAAGTCCCTTTTGCACGTATATTTCACGTGCTAGATTGTGTTGGTTCGTAAGTTCGTTGCATCAGGATTCTTATCCCGTTATTCTTGGTATTCGTTTTCACCGTCTAATAGGCAAGTCACTATCCTCTTGAATTGCGAATTGTATCAAATTAAAGTTATATTCAAATTCTTGCAAGTAGATCGTTTGTTTATCATATTATCCTTTGTTCATCTATTTGTTGGGTCTATTGAGGGTTTACACGAGCTAACCCCAATATTCTTGACATCGTGCCACTTTTGACTTTAATGTTTGGATCTTTCATGAGTGGATATAGAATTGACAATAGGTTGTTCATATAATTGACACACAACTAAACTATTGTAGAGACAATTGCTAGGTTGTATGTTGTTTGATTGATTGATGGTTGATTGATGATAAATTGATGTATGAGCGTGTTCTAGTTTTATTTATCATGTTAACACCCATCATGTTGATTACACAATTTATGGACTAGAGGATCGATACTCATATTGTTTAATTAATTTATTTTCAAGAAAAATACCCTAAAAACTGTACATGCTTGGTGACCTGAACATTGCCAGCTGTTTTCAAACCAGTAAACGACCTTAAAATGAAATACTTTCTGAATATGATTTGTAGCCTTATCTTTCTAGTTTCCAAATCATCTTGAATTTTGAATTCCGAGTTTTGTAGAAAAAGTTATGCCCGTTTTACTACAGCTATGTTTTTACTTTCAGATTTTCAGATTCTCATACCCTTCACGTTTAAACAGTAAAAATGTTTATCAAATGATAAAATTTTAATCTGAAAATTTTCAGATTGTTTATTAACATGTGTAGGAGTCCAGAAAATATTTTTAATGAATTTAATGTAGAGTTTTTGCTGATTCAAAAATTAAAACAACACGATGTCGAAATTTTGCCTGAACCTAAAACCTGTAAAGAAACATGTGTTTGACCCAGCTACTGTTGTCGGAATTTGAACTTTAAATGTGATTTGGAACCATGTGGAAGTCTAGTTTCCAGATTTTCTGATGGATTCAACTTTAGATTTCTGAGTCAGCGGAAAACTGCATTTTTGTACATATTGCGCTTGCTGTCCAGAATTTTAGATTCCACTTTTTAATGAATTAATTATTCCTATATTGTATTATTACATGAATTGATGTATGTATGTTGCATTGCATGATCCTAATGAGTTATTGTCATCATTCTAATTGTCCTACTCCATGTTATTATACTCTCGTTTCCCCTATTGATACTATTGTTCATCTCATGTCTTATAATTGCATATTGTATTGTTACATTGATAAATAATTAACAAGCCAGGGTTTAAGGGATTGACTAGAGCATTTGATGATATGGGGATTGTACTAGGATGATGGCCCGTGTTATTTTTGATATCGTAATTGTGTAAGAAATTGCACCTTGGCCCATATTATTATTGATATCGTCATTGTGTAAGAAATTCTATCTTAGCCCGTGTTATATTGTTATCGTCATCATACCCAGTACATGAACTATAGAGTCTACCACTTTAGTTTAAACAAAATTGATTGTATGCATCGAATAAGTGGTACGGAACACATGGGACACAGTAGTACGTGCATTGGTTAGGAGTTAAAATGATTAATAAACATAAGGATTACACATCGACATTGCATATTGTTCATTATTGTTCCTATTGATATCGAATATTGGCTAAGTGTTACTGTTATTGATCATTGATTACCGTTATCGAATATTGCATCATTGTTTATAGCCGTTGCATCGATTATCATGATTATTGTCCCATGTTATTGATTCCTATTGATCCAATGATTCATTGTTATACCGTTATTCCATTGTTTCCTGCTTTCTCTACTTGCTGTCCATAACTTGCTCTAAGGACAATTTTTCTCCTCTTTTTAGAGGAAGTGTTTACTGGTGTTGATGGAGAATTACCTGATGGATTGGAAGAACAACATTGGTGAAGAAATTGATTTCATCACTGCTTAATAATTATTGCTTTATTATGGAGACTTAATTATTGAACTATTGTTATTTTATTGTATTTGACTTATGTTTCGAATATTGTTATTTTTTTCCAGATGTTGGATTATTATTGTATTTGGAAATTTTTATTGCTCCATTTCCAGTATTATTATTCATGAGATCATTATTATTGCCTGCGCAATTATTCTGTATTGTTTATATTGTTGAGTTGATCGGATAAACAGCTTATGGGTGACGTTAGTCGTTCGCTGGGCCAATATTACGTGCTCGTATTCCGTATTTTTGGGAAGCGAGACGTGACAAGATTTTTAGTGGTATCAGAGCCCTGGTTTGAATAATATATCAGTCAAATGTGACTAACGAAAGGAAGTTTGGCTTTGATTGATATATTAATCAGATTTGGGTTTTTATCGGTTTGACTCAATAGTATGTGCAATACAGAGATCACATGAACAATTGATAACCACTAATCTGGAAATTAGTCTCTTTTAATTCCTCTTTGATCCCTTCACTTTCAGTTCCTTCATTTCTTGTTGTCTTTTGTCCTTCCATTCATTGATTTCTTATTGGGTATAATTTTATTCTTTTCTACCCATATTCTTTTGATTCTGGTGTTATTCTTTCTTTTCTTCCTACTTGGTCCGTCGATCAGCATCACCTGATCTACAAGGACATGTCTACATCTTGGAGCTTCACCATCAGAGTAGCGCAGCAGAAGCATGGTTTGCCCATAACTCACAGGTCCCAGGATTCTCTTGTTGTTTCTCCTTAGTTGCATTGTTTACTCTCTTATTCATTCATTGCATTATCATCATTCATTGGATCTTTATTTAGCATCGTTCTTGGTCACTTCATTCTTACCCATGTTCTTTCTTATTCTAGTGTTGCCATCATTATGCATTGTTTCCCTTTGAATCCCCAGTTTTGATTTCATTAGTTTGCTTTTGCTTTGTCCTATGTACCGCCTGAGCAAATTTCGAGAACAAAATTTTGTTGTAAGGTGGGTAGGATTGTAACCCCCATTCTCGATAATAAGTATTTTCCGTATATTTTCTACAATTTAATTTTTATAAAGTTATTTTGTGCTAAATTTATTTCGAATATTTTATTAAAGTGTTTTCTAATCAAAAATTTTAATTATTTCGAATCATGGGGTATTTTAATCCTACTTGTATTTCTGATTGACCGGACATTTATATTTGAGCCTAAAACAAAAATATTATTATTATTGGATTATTTTGATAAAAATTGTTAAACCCAAATATTATTTTGCCGTACAATTTTATTATTTTTAGGATTTTAGTAATTAATTGTTATTTCTTGATTATTAAGTTAATGTTCATTTATCCAATTATTTTATTTTCGTACGGATCTAAATTTCTTGGCGAATTCCAAATTACTTTCAAGACAACTGATATTCTTTCATTGTATTATTTATTTATTTGTTTGAATTTAAATTTTTGTTCATGAACCCATCTTGTTGGGTTATCTCTCTTTTGGATTTTATTTTTATTGAATTGTAGGTATTTCTATTGGAATCCTATTGGTTTTGACCTATCTCTTAATTGAACCCTAAAACCCAATTCCTATTGTTATTGACCCAAAACCGTTATTATTGAACCCTAAACCACTAACTCAATACCCTTATTGTACCCTATAAATACAACTCTCATGCAAAACCTAAAAAATGCACAATTTCGAACCCTAGCCGTCTACTCTATTTCCTAGTTTCTCTCTCCTATCTCCTCCTCTTTCTCTCTCTCCCCGGCCCCTGGATTCCTGCCCAAAATCCCCTGAACCCCTCTTCTCCGATCATCTTCTCCGGCGACCCCCGTCGCCATCTCCCCCTCCTAAGCGCCGCCCAGCCACCACATAACCCCACCTCCGGCCTCCCTTCTTCTTTCTCCTCGACATTAGCCGATGCCAGAACCCAAACCCATACCCCCTTCCCTCCTCCTCTGTCCGATCGCTGACCAGAATCACCGGCGCGCCGCCTCTGCCTTGCGTCACCGCCGTCGCCGACGCTAGCACCATTATTTCTTTTATCGAACTCAAGTAGAATTCATCCGGACGCACTTTATCGAGACGAGCACAAGAACCATTTACATGTTGTTTAGGTGGACCTAGATCAAAGATACCACCTAGTTGAATCTCTGTAGAAAATAGATTATCATTGATACTCATGAATACCTGAAATCAAAAAGATCATATTTTTGTTAAGAGTATAAAATTTATTATACACGTTTGATTTTAGCAAGCTTCTAAACCTACTAGTACACTACAAACCAAAACCAGTAATTCCAACTACCAAGATTCAAACTTTCCTTCCAAATTCTCAAACCTAGACTCACAAAACCAAAACCCAAATTTAGAACACCCTTCTTACCTGGGATGGTCGACGCGGTGATGGCAGTCGGGCGGCGCAGCGGTGGACGGGTGAGGCGACGGTGGCCAGGCAGCGCAGCGGCAGACGGGCAGCACAGTGTCGATGGGCTACAATCAGGAGGGACCGATGGGCGACGTGTGTTAGGGTTAGGGAATCGATGAATTTGCTCTAGGGAAATCGAATCTTTTCTAATTGGTTTGGTTTTTTTTTTGTGATTTTTTTTAATAGATCTGTAGAAAAAATAGAGTTCTCAATTAACTAATCCAAATGAATGAGATCCACTCATTTCATTCTCCTCATATCCAATAGTCAGAATCAATGTTTCTCATTTTCTCATTTAAGAGTGTTTTTCATTGGATCGCTTATATATATATATATATATATATATATATATATATATATATATATATATATGCACTGGCCAGGTGCACACAGCCGTGTGCACTCCTCCTAAGCCGTCCGATCTTACCTGATCATGATCCATATCTAGTGGCTACGATCCTCTCCCGCTCTTCTCACACTTATGGAGGGGTAGTCTGGGCTTTTCCCCTACCCCTCAGTCTCTATCCTCTCTTTCTCTCTTTCCTTTCTCACATCGTTTCGATCTCGACCCTTTTTTCTCAAAAATAGAAACCCTAATCGCTCGACCTCTCTCTCTCTCTCCATCGACGCTGCTCTCTCTTTCCATCGCTCAACCTCTCTCTCTCTCTCCATCAACGTTGTTTCTCTCTCTCTCTCTCTCTCTCTCTCTCTCTCTCTCTTCAACCATCAAGTGGCTCGAACTCGTGAATTGTCACCCGAAACCCCAAACCGCTGCTGCGAAATTCATTGTTCCCCCAATAACTACTGCTAGACCGCTTCCAACAACTCGAATCGATCTATGGTATAAAATTTTCCCTTCAATTGAGTTAAATTCAAACCCTAATTACTTCTTAGATCAATTGGAAAAAAAGAATGAGGCACAATAAGTCATTGCTACAGGATTGTTTAGATTTACATCTTTTAAACACTTTAGTCATTCAGGTTTTTTATAGAGGTTGAAGAGCTTCATGAAATTGAATAATCGGATCTCTTGTTAGTCTCTTGAATATTTGAAGTGATTATGTGAAGGAATCATCATTAGGTATATCTCTCCAATTAACTATTGTAGTAACTAGAGTTAGGTTTATATTAACAAGATATTGATCAGCTACATAATTTTGTGTATAGTTTAAGGTTAGAAACTTATACCATTTGTTTTAGCTGACTTAAGATCACTAAGTTTGCTGGTATTCATGTCTTTCTGTAGTTAACAGTTATTTTCATGCTTTTAAAACTTTGCTTTATACCAAGCTTCTATTATGTTTGATAAGTGTAATCGTGACATATGTTATCGTAACTTTGCTTTATACCAAGCTTTTATTATGTTTAATATGCGAAATGTGCAGGGTTTAATCGCAAATCATTGTTCTAGCATCGGTTTTGGTAAATCCAACTCTATCATATCCCCTACTTGAGTTTTCGAAAAAAATCATTGTTTGCATGTAGGAATATTAGCACCCGTAAGTTGGTCCATTATTACTTTATCGGAACTAGACACAACACGGTTACGCGGCAACAAATGCCGTCTACCGGGTGAGGTGAAAGCATGATTGTGTACCTCATGAAAAGAATAAAAAGACCATGAATTCATTTCTTTGTTTAATTTCACAAGAACCAATGCATTGCAAGGAGTTCTAGATGTAGTACCAGTTCTAATTTCGTTATTCTTACTTTTCGACACCCCCGCTTTATTACAAAGAAATTTTTTTTCCACTACCTCACTATTCTTCAGTTTATGAGGTCCCTTACGCATTTGAGAACTCGCACATTTCGCATAGCTATCATAATAATTTTCTGCTAGCTCAAGCGTATCAAATTTCATACCTAACTTTGGTATTAGATGCTCGTCAACGGTAGGTGTAAAATCACCTTCTTGAATACACAAAAAATTGTCACCGAGTTATGAGCAACCTTCTCCACTCTCCATACCTATTACAAATTCCAATATATGATCAAATAGCTATCACAGTATATGTGCATATTTGATTCAATAAATTAGGGTTTTCCAATTAGGGGAAAATGAAGGGGAGAAATTATTGCCTGAGATTGGCACTGAGATCCAAAAAAGAAAAGGAGAATCGACCGGTCTCGCAACAGCGAAGGGGGAACTATTTCAGATTTGCAACTAGGGTTTGGTGTTTCGAGTGAGAGTTGGCAGCGTCGATAAATAATAGAGAGAAAGCTTCATCGATCAAGAGAGGGAGAGAGGAAGATGTGAACACCTGGGGTATCGTCGATCTCGAGAGAGAAAAAGGTAGAGCGATTTGAGAAGGAGAAGACAGAGGCAGGTCGGGATTGGGGTTGAGAGAGAGGGAGAGAGGTTGAGAGATGTAGAGAGAGAGAGAGAGAGAGAGCAGCGTCGATGGAAAGAGAGAGAGAGAGAGAGAGGCCGAGCGATTAGAGCGATTAGGGTTTCTTTTTTTGGGAAAAATGGTCGAAATCGAAACGATGTGAGAAAAAAAGAGATAAAGAGAGGATAGAGACTGAGGGGTAGGGGAAAAGCCCAAGCTACCCCACCGTAAGTATGAAAAGAGCGGGAGAGAATCGCAGCCACTAGATATGGATCATGATCAGGTGTAAGATCGGAAGGCTTAGGAGGAGTGCACACGGCTGTGTGCACTAGGCCAGTGCACAACCGAAGCGCCCCCCCCCCCCCCCCCCCCCCATATATATAAGTAAAAGGGATATGAGCAACTTGCTCATTTAGTAAATGAGCAATTGATGATGTGGCATCCATGTGATACATTGGACACCTAACCACTTTTAGAATTTTCCAATCACATGCATGCCACTTCATTAATTGCTCATTTACTAAATGAGCAAGTTGCTCATACCCCTTTTTCCTTATATATATATATATATATATATATATATATATATATATATATATATATATATATATATATATATATATATATAACACAAAGAAAGCTATCAAGTGGCTCTCCTTCAATCCCCTAAAATTAAAGGTCTAGATCTAACCTCACAAAAAACATTTCCCCCCCAAAAATATCCCCCCAAAACTCAAATTCAAATCCCCCAAAACAACTCCTTTATTTATTTAATTATCTCTCTCTCTCTCTCTCTCTCTCTCTATATATATATATATATATATATATATATATATATATATATATATATACTTATGGAAACATGGACTCTTTTTTACAACTAATTATTGTCATACTATTCAAACTTGAGCTACATAATTGTTGATTTACTGTTTACAAGGCTTTTCATATGCTGTATCGTTCTGAAGACGTGCCGTCGGCACGTGGCCACGAACAAATCTAGTATCTATATAATAAAACACAAAAAAAGCTATCAAGTTGCTCTTATTCAATAGGGTTGAAATCAATGGTCCAGATCTAACCCCACAAAACATATTATTCCGCCCAAAAGTTTCCCCCAAAACTTAAATTCAAATTCCCGAAAACAACTCCTTTTTTTATTTATTTATTTATTTATCTCTCTCCCTCTCTCATTCTCTCTCTATTTAATTAGAAATTTATATTTTCAGATTTCAGGTTTGTAAATTTTCAGATTTTTTATGCATTTTTTTATTGTTCATGTTACATTGAAAATAACAAATATTTCATCAACAGTTAAATTTCATCATTTTCCACACTCAAAGTTCTAAGAAGTTGGATTTTACACCCCCATTTATAATTATTTTTCAAAAAATACTAATGGAAACATGGAATTTTATTTACAACTAATTGTTGTTTTACTATTCAAACTTGAGCTACGTAATTATTGTTTTACTGTTTACAAGACTTTCATATACTGTATCGTTCCGGAAACGTGCTGTAGGCACGTACCCACGGAAAATCTAGTGTATATATATATATCTAATATTATAATGGGAGAATGCCTTAGTGTCATTTGTAAATCTACCACTTTACGTGCATTGCACGTGCAACTCCAACTCTCCCGTTATACACTTTATTTAAATCTACCAATTTACGTGCATTACACGTATAACTCAAACTCTCTCATTATACTCTTTATATTATTTTTAAAAATATGTATTTATTAACATGTGCTATATTATATTACTTTTAAACTATATATTAATTAAAATGTGTTGCACTATATATATATATATATATATATATATATAGAGAGAGAGAGAGAGAGAGAGAGAGAGAGAATCCCCTTTGGTTGTGCACTCTGTATGCACTCGACCTTCGGGCATTCATATCGACAATCCGAACCGTTCACATTGATCTATATGTCTAAATTAGTGTAAATATGTAAAATTAAGTCATTTAAAATTTATTTGCCCATGCATTGAAATGTTACAAAATTGTATGACCGAATATCACTTTTTTTTATAATGACATGATGAATGGCTAAATGAATTTCAGATGACTTGATTTTATATATTGAGACTAATTCAGATGTGTAGATCAATGTATATATATATATATACAAACCTTCCGTTGTGCACTAGCCATGGTGTGCACTCGGTGTGCACTCGGCCTTCAGGAATTCGTATCGATGATCCAAACCGTTCACATTGAATATATATATATATATATATATATATATATATATATATATATATATATATATATATATATATTCAACGGTTTTAGTGATTTGCATGCATTTGTGTTTGTATCCCCCCTCCCCTATATATATATATATATATATTCAACGGTTTGCATGCATTTGTGTTTGCAATGGAAGATCCCCCCTCCCCTATATATATATATATATATATATATATATATATATATATATATATATAGAGAGAGAGAGAGAGAGGGAGAGAGAGAGAGAGAGACCCCTTTGGTTGTCCATTCTGTGTGCACTCGACCTTCGGGCATTCATATCGACAATCTGATCCGTTCACATTGATCTATATGTCTAAATTAGTGTAAATATGTAAAATTAAGTCATTTAAAATTTATTTGCCCATGCATTGAAATGTTACAAAATTGTATGATCGAATATCCTTTTCTTTATAATGACATGATGAATGGCTAAATGAATTTCAGATGACTTGATTTTATATATTGAGACTAATTCAGATGTGTAGATCAATGTATATATATATATATATATATATATATATATATATATATATATATATATATATATATATATACAAACCTTCCGTTGTGCACTAGCCATGGTGTGCACTCGGTGTGCACTCGGCCTTCGGGAATTCGTATCGACGATCCAAACCGTTCACATTGAATATATATATATATATATATATATATAGTAGATTTGCCCTTGGACACATGCCTACGGCACGTCTTCAGAACGATACAACACACGAAAAGCCCTGTAAACAATAAAACAACAATTATGTAGTTCAAGTTTGAATAGTATGAAAATAATTAGTTGTAAATAAAAGTCCATGTTTCTATTAGTATATGTTGAAAAATAATTATAAATGAGGGTGTAAAATCCAACTTCTTAGAACTTTAAGGGTGGAAAATGATAAAATTTAACTGTTGAAGATATATTTGCTATTTTTAATATAACATGTACAATAAAAAAAGTAAAAAAATTCTGAAAATTTTACAAACCTGAAATCTTAAAATTAAAATTTCTAAGTAAGTTAAGAAAGAATGGGAGAGAGGGAGTGAGAAAGAGGGGGAGAGAGAGAAAGAGAGAAATATGAAACAGTGAAAAGAAAAGAGAGAGATAGTAATAAAGTAATAGTTTTTTAGTTTTTGGGGGGAAAATTAATTTTGGGGTTTGAAATTTTGGGCGGAAAAATATGTTTTGTGAGAATCAATCTAGGCCATTGATTTTAGGGGAGATTGAATGAGAACCACTTGATAGCTTTCTTTGTAATTTATTATATAGATATATATAGATATATATATATAGGGGAGGGGGGATCTTCCATTGCAAACACAAATGCATGCAAATCATTAAAACCGTTGTTTCTAACAACGACCTAGGTTATAATGAAGCATGTTTGAAACAACGACTTCATACTTAATATACCATAGACATTTTTTAAGACAACGGATTCAGTGGTTTGAACATGTTTACATGCTATAGTGCATTTGTAATGGAAGATCGCCATATATGAGGTTTCTTCCATTGCAAACGGGTTGTTTGCACAGAACCGTTGCGAACGGCGATCTGAGCCGTTGGATCTAGATCCAATGGCTCAGATCAGCTAGGGGCTTTTTTGTGAATATTTTCCATTAGACCGTTGTTGGCAACGGAAGGCTAAGTTACTGATTTTTTTAAAAAAATTATAACTTAGACCGTCGTTGGCAACGATGGTCTAAGGCAAAGTTGATATTTTTTAAAAAACTCTATTTTCTCTCTCTCGCTCTCTTCTTACTCTATCTATCTTCTTCCCCGATCCAAATCCAATCCTTACTGAAACCGATCCCCTCTCACTGCGGCACCTCCTCTCACACTTCACTCTCTCACTCAGCATCGTTCCCTCGTTGGCACTCTCTCTCTTCCGAAGCACTTCCACAAACCCAAAAAACCCTAACCCTACTTCTGCTCCTCATCCTCCTCCGTCCACTATTGCTGCTCCTCCTCCATTCCCACACTCTCTCTCACTCCCAATCTCTCCTCCTATCTTCGAAACCACTCCTCCAATCTTCGAATGCAAATCGGAACCCTAGTTCGGTGACAACACCTTGATTAGAGAAATTAGCATTAGTGTAATGTAATGACTTCTACAAGTTGGTTTCGTAATTTTATTTGTGATGTTTTTCTAGTTTTTTGCATCTTTCTAATTACTTGAATTGATTAAATTAGCCCAATAATTATGTAGATGTAGTAGTTTGTATGTAGTATTTTGATGATTTTAGACGTTGGAATTTTAGTTGTAGTTGTAGTTGTAGTTGTTTACTCAAGTTATATATTTATTCGTATTTTCAATTGTTCGATATTAGTAAAACCGCATAAACTGTCAAAAAAAATCCCAAACTTTGCAGGTAGGTTGGACTCTCACTACACAAGCACCGCAACTTGTAGAAGTAATTTTCAACTTAAGTTTTGAGAGTTACGGCCGTATATCGCTGTTGATGAACAAAAACTAAAATAAAGCGGTACACAACCGTATCTCGCAAACTGTGAGTCGTACTTACTTCTACAAGTTGTGTTGCCTTGTGTTACGTGAATTCGATCAACTTGTAAAGTTTTTGAATTTTTTGATGCCGTTTGTGCGGTTTTCTCGCGTTTCTCGAACAAGAACAACTAAACTAAGATTTTTTTTAGTACGTTTACACTATAAAACTCTACAAACGACATCCAAAAATTACGAAATATTGCGAGTAGATTGGACTCACGTAACACAAGCCAACGCATTAGTTTCGACTCACGGTTTGCGAGATACGAATTTGTATACATCTTTTGGTCAACATAAACTAGAATAAAGCGATACACAACCTAATGTCGCAAACTGTGAGTCGAAACTCACTTCCACAAGTTGCGTTGGCTTGTGTTGTGAGTTCGATCCGGAATTTCAAGTTTGTATTTTTGTATGTTGTCTTGTGTATTTATATATGCAAATAGTGTAATTAGGTCTATATGAATACGGTGTAGATAATTTTTCTATTATTTTTAATGTTAGATATGGACAGTGTTGAAGAAAGTTCCGTTGTCGGAGAAAAAAAATTGTGCAAAAGAAAGGGGTGAATTTTGGCCGCAAGTTACGAGCACCTAAAGCTGAAGATAGGTATGACGTTTCATACTTTAGATGAAGCAGAAAAATTTTATGCATCATATTGTAGATGTGCGGGTTTCGCTGCGTAAGGTTAGGAATAAATACAAGGGAACGGATGTAATCGATAAATCATATGTATGTAATAATGTTGGGGAGTCACCGAGTCAGCCTAATGATGCTAAGACAGGAAACTAATTTTAGAACGGGTTGCAAAGCTTTCGTTCGTGTAAAACTAAATGAACAAAGTAATACATGGATTATTTATTCATTTAATGAACCACATAGTCACAAATTTACTTCACCCGGTAGATGTCATTTGCTGCCTCGAAACCGTATAGTGTCAAAATACGATAAAAGAGTGATTGGTCAGCTTACCGAAGCTAATGTCTATATGCAAACAAATGCTTTTTTTTTTGAAGGTGCAAGTGGAGGTCATCATAAAATTAGATTCACTGAAACCGTTTTTAAAAATCTAAGGAGAGACTTGATGGAAGATATGAAAGGACACGACGGGGAAATGCTCATTGAGTTCTATGAATCGAAAAAGTTGACCGATCCTTTATTTTTATGATTACCAATTAGATCCCGAAAGGTGATTGTCCCATTGTATTTGGGTGGATGATATTGGCAAGAAGAATTTAGAAGTATCTGGGGATGTATTTTGCTTTGTTGCTACCTACAAACCGATACGGAATGTTATTCGTACCATTTGTTGGAGTCAACCATTATTGGCAATCAACATTCTTAGGCTGTGGGTTCATTCCAAATGAGAAGACATCCTCATTTGAGTGGTTCTTTGAAAAGTGGTGAGGAGTAATGGTACATGAGCTGATCGGCATCATGACGGATGAGGATCGTGGAATCAGTGCTGCACTGAAGAAAGTTTTCCCTGTGATTGAGCATAGATATTATATTTAATATATTTTGGATATGTTACCATAGGAGGTGAGTATGGCGAATAATATCGATGAGTTTAGGGATGCTTTGAAGAGTATCATCTATACAGAAGAATATAAAACTGATTTTGAATAGAAGTGAAAATTATTGATTTTACAGTACAAAGTTGAGAATAGCAGATAGTTGAATGATAAATTTAAAATTTGTGAGAAATGGGCCCCCGTCTATGCAAGATAGTTATTTTGGATCGGCATGTTGAGTACCCAATGGAGCGAGTCTCTGCATTCATCATTAAAGCAACACACCCATAAGAAGTACTGCTTACATGAATTTGCCGTCATCTTCAACCGAGTCTTAGTAAAACAAAGACTCGAGGAACTTATAGAAACTCATCGTAATCGTGAGTAGAGACCAAATTGTAGACCGAATGGGCAATGGAGGAACAAATGGCGCGAACATACACATTGAAGATTTTCTACAAATTCAAACAACAAGTGCAAAAAAAACTTATTATTTAATGTGAGTTGAATTTGCCGATATGGATACACCGGAGAGTTCAGCTTTCTCTGTAATGGTTTTTGGAAATTCAAAATCGCGGAGGGTGATTTCTTTTTGCAAACACTGTGAAATGGCTAAATGTCCTTGTTGCATAACCTGAGAGTGTTGGATATGCACATGCACCGGTGGGGGATATTCGACAATACACTACAAAGGGAAGGCCTAGAGGGAAAAGATTGAAGTCCATAAGAGAATCGCAAAAATTCAAAAAACCTAGACTGTGCAGGACATGCCTTCATGTCATATATCACGATTCAAGAAATTGTCCAAACAATTTGGCTAGGTAATATATCTGCTTTAAGTTTATATTAATTTGACTCACTCAAACTTAACTTGTTCTTGTTGACTAACTCATTATTCTCATTTATTTAGCGGGTTGGAAGCATATGATGAAAACCCAAGCAGTGAAGAGAGCGTTGACGATGAATGTGAAGATTCGTGCTAAGGTAAATTTCTTATTATGTATGTGAAATTTAACTTGAATACCGTTATTACTAATTTCATTTGATGATAAGCCATTTATGAATTTCTACAAGTTTTTTGCTGTAGGTTTTGATTCGAACATGATCGTGCTAAAGGAAGGCGTTTCTCTTCCAAAATTTTAAATTTCTGAATGTATATATATGGTCATGTAAATTAATTTTTGGATGGTTAAGGTTTGAGGATCGTATTTGAAGTTGTAAGTTTATTTTTTTGTATAAAATTGCAAATTTATCAAATTGTTGAAAATGTGAATGAGATGAGTATGTTGTTGCTGTAATTGAGGGATGGATGAGTTTGGTAATGTGAATGTGATGAGTATGTTGTTGATGTAATTGCTTTCACAATGTATATATATGCTGAAATTTGTGAACTTTATGTATGTATGCAGCTAACAGATGTTGTGTGTGTTTTTTGTTTTTTTGTTTTTTATTTTTGTTAACTTAAAGTAATCGCCAATAGTTGGTTAGGTTGAATGAAAATTTGTACAAAATTTAACTTCTGAAAATTAAGTTATGCCAAATTCTTCCAACATAACCCGTTATTGTCAATGACAAGTTACGTGTGCTTAACCTGTTATCGACAGTGACGGTGTAGGTTGAATGACTTTTCCAGTGTATTTGCTCTTTATGGATAAAAGTTTGTACAAAATTGAATTTTTGAAGATTAAGTTCTGCCAAATTCATTCAACCTAATCCGTTGTTGGTGATGACGGGTTAGGCTCATGTAACCCGTTACCATCAATAACAAGTTAAGTTGGTTGACTTTTCCAGTGTATTTGCAATTTGTGGATGAAAATGTGTACAAAATTCAATGGATGAAGGTGTAAGTTCTGCCAAAATCTTGAAACTTAACCCGTTGCTGTTGATGACGGGTTAAGCTCACATAACCTGTTATTGGAAGTAACGGTTTAAGTAGAAGAGAAATGTACAAAAAACTTAAAATAGAATATCTTCATAATAAATTATATATAGTAAAATATCCATACAAATTGAATTCTTCATATAAAATCTAATATCTTCATATAAAAATTATCTTTCTCTATATATATTGGTTTCAGTTTGCAGTAATTGAGGGTTAGAGCATTATGGTTAGAGGGTTAGAGCTAGGGTTAGAGAGTTAGGGCAAGGGTTAGAGAAAGGGCAAGAGTTGTAGCCTTAGATTTTTCTAAACCTTATTTTTAAATTTAAAAAATGAGTATTGTGCTTTAAAATTTATTTTGTTACTTTTTCCTTTTTAAGTTTGTTTTTATTTTTTATTTTTTACATTATTTTTCCCTAATTCTAATATTTGTTTTTATTTTGTTTAAACATGATTTTATAATTTTTTTAAAATATCCATACAAATTGAGAATTCCATATAATATTCTTAAATAAAAATTATTAATTAATTATCATTCTACATATACATTGATTTGGGTTTAAGAGTTAGAGAGTTAGAGGGTTAGAGGGTTAGGGAAAGGGTTACAGTAGGGTTAGAGAAATGGCTAGAGTTGTAGCCTTAGATTTTCATAAACTAGTTTTTCTATACAAAATTGAGTATTTTGTATTAAAATTTATTTTGTTAAATTTATTTTGTATTTTTCATTTTTTTCTTATTTTTTGTATTTTACATATATTTTCCAAAATTCTATAATATTCGTTTATATTTTGTTTATAAATGATTTTATAATATTTTTAAAATATCCATACAAATTGAGAATTCAATATAATATGTTTAAATAAAAATTATGAATTATTCTCATTCTACATATACATTTATTTTGTTTTAAGAGTTAGAGGGTTAGAGGGTTAGGGCAAGGGTTAAAGAAAGGGCTACAATTGTAGCCTTAGATTTTCATAAACTTTTTTTTAAAAATAAATTTGGGTATTTTTTTAAAATAATTATTTGGTTAATTTTCCGTTTTTATTTATCATTTTTTGTTAATTTTTTTATTTTACATCAGTTGTAGGCTTAGAGGGTCACTATCGCAGGGTTTGTGCTAGGGTTGGAGGATTAGGGCAAGGGTTAGAGTAGGGTTAGAGAAAGTGATAGAGTTGTAGGGTTAGATTTTTTTAAAAAATTGTACCCATTTTTTATTAATAATTTATTTGAAAGTATTTTTTAAAAAACTTTTTATTCTAAGAACAATTTTTAAAAAAATGAATTAAATTGTTTTTTTGGATTTTTTAAATTTATTTTAATTTTTATAATCTAAATATATATAACAATCTCTTCACTCAAACACGATATGAAAGCAAACAATATTAAAAAATTTAACATAGTTAAAAAGTTTCAACTTATAATTAAAAGTTCTATCAAAATCTTCCTATTTAATTTCTTATTTGCGATAACGGGTTAAGCTCACTTAACCTGTTATCCCCAGTCTTCCTATTTAACTTTTATTCCTGATAACGTGTTAAGCTCACTTAACCAGTTATCCCTAATAAAGGTTTAGGTTGAATGATTTTTTCTGTGTATTTGCTCTTTCTGGATGAAAATGTGTACAAAGTTCAACTTCTTAAGATTAAGTTCTGTCAAAATCTACCAACTTAAGCCGTTGTTGTGGATGATGGGTTAAGCTTACTTACCCATTATCACCAATAACGGGTTAAGTCGAATGATTTTTTCAGTTTTATTTGCTCTTTGTGGATGAAAATTCAACTTCTGAAGACCAAGTTCTGCTAAAATCTTCCAACTTAAGCCGTTGTTGAGGATGATGGGTTAAGCTCACTTAACTCGTTATCTCCAATAACAGTTTAGGTTGAATGATTTTTCCAGTGTATTTGCCTCTTTCTGGATGAAAATGTGTACAAAATTCAACTTCTTAAGATTAAGTTCTGTCAGAATCTTCCAACTTAAACCATTGTTGTGGATGACGAGTTAAGCACACTTACCCGTTATCACCAATAACGGGTTAAGTTGAATGATTTTTCTAGTTGTATTTGTTCTTTGTGGATGAAAATTCAATTTCTGAAGACCAAATTCTGCTAAAATCTTCCAACTTAACCCATTGTTGTGGATGACAGGTTAAGCTCACTTAACCCGTCATCACTAATAATGGGTTAAGTTGAAAACTTTTTCCAGTGTTTAAGCTCACTTGCTTCAGTCAACTATAAATTTTAGGTAAAAAACCTAACCTGTTGTTATGGATGACGGGGTAAGTTATGTTTAAAAAAAATATTACACAAAAAATTAACACACCATACATCAATGAACACAACTGTATGCGGATTACACACACCAATATGATAATTCAAAACTACAACAGCAATTATCATATTATACATCAATTTCATCCGGTAACAACAACAACCCACAATAAAACTTTCATACAAAAACTATAATAAACAAAATCGAATATAAATATATAAACCCAAGTTACAAATTTAACGAAGATGTACATAAATGTGGATCAATACATTGAATTCACGAATAACCAAATAATTACATACGTAGCCGACTTTCCTCACACAAGCACTTCAATTCATCTACATAATTGACAAAGGCATAGAAAAACATGTATTAAAAATTTGAGGAATGAAATCATAAGACGCATACAAAACTAATAATAAAGAAGGTGTACAAGCCACTACCTCTTCCGACCATGCAGTTTGCGTCCACTTGGTGTGTACTGATCGGGCTTGTTCCTCTTTCGTTGGGAACTTCGCCGTTTCACTTGTGTCTCGGGGGATAGGGGGTCATCCGACCCTTGCTCCTCCTCACCTACATCCGTTGGTTCTTGTTGTTGCAGTTGTTGTGGCTCGACGATGTGAATTCATTTCCTTATCACGCTCTTTCGCCGAGAACTACTCGGTTAGCTTTTAAATATGAATCCTGTTTGGCACCTTCACCTACATCTTCAAGAGTGCGGCGGCACGGTTTAAGAATCTCTCGTATTATATCCTTCACGCTCTTCGGTACCCTCCTTTGTCAACGTGACGAGCAACTATCCGGACAGTGTCTCATGTGTTTTCAATCTACATTAGGTTGAAATTTACAAATTAAACAACATTATCTATATAATTATCACATCTTCAAATAACAATACATGCCTACGAAATATATGAAAATATGTAAAGTTAGACTAACCATGTTCCGATACGTCGATGCCTTCGGTTGATACATTGGTTGCGAAGAGGACTATGCCGGTGGTGGTTCCTCCTCGGTTGGGGAAATCAGTATCTGGACTCTGGCTGGTACAGCGAATTGCGGAGATACATACAATCTGGTAATGCGCTTGTACCAGGTCATATACTCCTCTTGGAAGGATCCATCGTAAGGCATAGCAATATACAACATATTGGGTCACATCTGATAGCGTAAGGTATTCCAATTTTGCCACATGTGCCCGGTAAAAATCTGCCCAGTCGAAGTTGGGAACGCGACCCGTTCCTTTCACATCGTGCAAATTTTTGTTGTACGAGCAGGCTTCGGGAATCTCCTGCTGTTATCCGAATTGCCGCATCACTTTATCCGGATATTGGAACTCTACAACAGAAAAGTTGACAAGTGGGGCAGCCGTCAACCAAAGCTCGCTAGTCAAACATACTGGTGGAACTCGTTCCAATTTGTCGGTGGTGTACGAAACCCAATTGACGAACTCGGCGCACAAAGCATCCAACTCATCTCTATAGTATGCGAGAGATGTGCATGGGTTATCGACCCACGTGTGCAGCCCTGCCCAATACACTCCTAAAAGAGGCAACATCTCTGCATTCGATGCTTCGGCCAACCAATCCGGTGTTGCCTCAATAATATAGGGGACGACCGATGTCGATGCGCTCCTAACTCCAAATTTACAACAAAACCATTGGCCTACCCATCTGTACGGAACCTAATGCACATGCGCACAAATTCCTATACAATGACGCTAAGGCCGCACTCCCCCAACTGTAACGGTCGGCCATACTGAACTGTTCTAACAACCGTAAATACATGAGTGGCACACTCGCACCAGATGATTATGGGATGATCACCCCCCCCCATCAAACTGAATATGTATGCACATGCATAGTACCGTACGGCTTCCTCTTCCGAATCATTCGTTCAAATAATCTTCGAACTGGTATTTCAACCAACTAAGTCGGAATGATTTACCGACGAATTCTTCTTCCAAAAAGCATTTTTGGCTTCACTTTTAGCCTGGTCTATGGATTGCTCTACTCCATCTGGATCATGAACTAACATAATATCTTTTACAATTTCATCTTCAACGTTATCTTTCCTTTTATCCAACATCACCTCCATGTCGATACTGAGCAAATCACGTTCAACTTCCACTCGATCAAAGTCCATATTCCCCATCACGACCACCCCATCTATATGAAGCCCAGTAATCATTACTACATCTTGGAGAGTGACGGTCATCTCTCCTACAGGTAGGTGGAATGTGTAGGTCTCCGGCCTCCATCGCTCCACCAGAGCTGTAAGTAAAGGACGATCAAGCTTCACACCCCTATAAATCGAGCTCTGTAAAAAACGGCTTCGACCAAGTACGGAGGAATACGGGGGTCCATGGAAAGAACTGCGTGCTTCCGGAAGTTACACTTCTTTGTGGACTCATTCCACGTGGCTTCGGATCTATGTATGCATTGCAACGCGAGTACGCTTGAGTCCAACGGTCCTGGAGGTGTAAGTCCGATAGAAGACAATGAAACAGCCTCGACAGATGAAGAATGACGGCCACCAACCTACAAGAACAAATACAAATCTCGGAATTAAAAAGACAATGTTACATATTTGTATTTAAACTAATAGTATTAATCAATCTTACCCATGTAAATGGTACGCCACTAGCACTGCCAAAAGGGCTTATCGCTCGCCTTGTTCAACCCATTTTCTATACCAACAATAAACATAAGGTTAATTGATAAGTTATTACTCTATCGAGAGTAAACGAAGCGAAAATGTGGAAAAATGCACAAATGACAAGGAAAAATTCCAAAACTTTTTCGAGTGGGTCAGGATCACCCCACACAAGCCAACGCAACTTGTAGAAGTAATTTTCGACAGATGGTTTGAAAGATAGGACCGTGTATCGCTTTAGGTCAACAAAAACCAAAATAAAGAGGTACATGGCCGTATCTTGCGATTAATGAGTCGAAACTCACTTCTACAATTTGTGTTGGCTTGTGTGGGGTGAGTCCAATCTACTCACAAAGTTTCGAAATATTTAATTGTCATTTGTGAAGTTTTCTACGTTCTCGTACTCAAAATTTCAAAAATTACTTATTTTAGTTGTTGTGGTTATGATGAATGATATAAAAATGCACAAACAGCATCCAAAAATTTCGAAACTTGCGAGTGGGTCGGACTAACCCCCACACAAGCTAACACAACTTGTCAAGTAATTTTCGATAAACGATTTGCAAGATACGACTGTATATCAATTTGGGTCAAGAAAAACTAAAATAAAGTGGTACAAATCTGTGAGTCAAAACTCACTTCTACAATTTGCGTTGGCTTGTATGAGGTGAGTTCAACATACTCGCAATGTTTCAAAATTTTTGGTTGACGTTTGTGAGGTTTTCTACGTTCTCGTACTCAAAATTTTAAAAATTACTTGTTTAAGTTGTTGTGGTTACGATGAATGATAAAAAAAATGCACAAACGACATCCAAAAATTCTGAAATTTTGCAAGTGGGTCGGACTAACCCAACACAAGCTAACGCAACGTGCAGAGTCAGTTTCGACAAACAGTTTGCAAGATACGACCATGCATCGCTTTGAATTAACAATAACCAAAATAAAGCGATACAAATCCGTATCTCGCAAACCGTGAGTTGAAACTCACTTCTACAAGTTGTGTTGGCTTATGTTACGTGAGTCTAACCTACTCGCAAAGTTTCGTAATTTTTTGATGTCGTTTGTAAGGTTTTATAGTGTAACCGTACTAAAAATTAGTTGTTCTTTTTCGAGAAACGTCAGAAAACCGCACAAACGGCATCAAAAAATTCAAAAAACTTTGCAAGTTAACCGAATTCGCGTAACACAAGGCAACGCAATTCATAGAAGTAAGTTCCGACTCACGGTTTGCGAGATACGACTCAAGGCAACGCAATCGATCGAATGGCTCATATCGCCGTTCGCAACAGATTTGTGCAAACAGATTCATTTGCCATGGAAGAAACCTATATATATATATATATATATATATATATATATATATATATATATATATATTTATATGGCTAAAAATAGGCTTAAATCGGGGCCGTTCAAATCGGACACGAATCTTAAAGCTCAGGGGTAAAACGGTAATTCCACATACTAACGGGTCTGAAGTGGGAACTGGGTCTTTATTCAAAGCCTAATAACCCATGAACGGATCTGTCTTACTGGGTGCGAGTTTCAACCTGCAACGAACCCAGTCCAGCCGGATAAAATTAGGGTCCCTGATTAATACTAATCAACGGCCCTGATTCACATATATCATTTCACTGGGAATTAGGGATTACATTCCTAATCTGATCACAGGGATTACATTCCTAATCTGATCCCAACGGCTACTATAAATACCCCCCATCCATCTCCATTAAGAGGTAATCAATACTTTTCCAGTTTAAAGTTCTTGCTTAATTATTCAGATTACTGACAAGAGCTTCGGAGGGTGTGTCGCCGGGATCCATCCCGGTGTCTCGCACTTTTTGCAGGTTCGCAGCAGCGGCAAGAGACCAAGTCAACAAGTCGGTGAAGGTCAACAAGTTTGCCTTGTTCGTTTTCTCAAGAATCCATAAATTCTATCTGTTTGCCCCCACACCAGATTTAGCGATAACAGATTGGCACCGTCTGTAGAAAACGAAAAAGCAACCTGACCTCTCTTCATCAACGATACTAGTTTCAAGCCATGTATCCAAAATAGAAGGGGAAGGCAGTGGTCTCCAACCGAAGAACCACTTCCCTTCCTCCTCTCCCTCCTCCGGATCAAGGTGCTCCTACTCAACAGGCCCCTCAAGGGTCTCGGGGGGCTGCCCAGGAGGGCTCCCGTCAGAGTCATCCGAAGCAACATCCTCTTCATGACCAAGTCGCAGGTCCCAATCCTTCAGTTGAATTTATGGCTTCTCAAAGCCCTCCCGAGCGGGATCTTCGTCAAGTGATTGCCGACCGCCAAAAGGGGGTCGACCTTAGAACTCGCCTGTATGGATGGCGAGCCCTTGTTCGAGTCCATCAACCCGAAAACTCAGGGGCTTAAAGAATCCGAACCCCCCGCCGACCGAGGACTAGAAGATCTCCCCCGAGGAGGCAAAGAGAGTCCCCTCAGCGTCATCGGCGGAGAACTCATTCTCCAGTAAGCTGAGCCACACATAGGGACCGCCAAGCTGGAGAGGCACCAGTCACAAGGGCAGATCTTCAAGACTTCCAAGCAACAGTCTTAAGGGCCCTCAATATTGCTCCAAAGAACGACCAGAGGCCACCTACTCATGAGACAACTAGGAGCCATCGCCTTCAAACTCTCAATCCTCGTCTATCTCCAAGCTACCATGGCCGCAACCCTAGTTCACCCTCGTACGAAGATGAGTCCTGGGGCTCGGTAAGGTATGATCAAAGAGAAGACTCGGTCTACCGCCGTCTCCACGAGATGGAGAGGTGCCTTGGCTGAATTGACAAGGAAGAAGAGCAGCGAGCGATAAACCTCTGCCCTAGCAGACCTCCATTCTCTCGCACCATCATGGAGGCTCCCATCCCAGAGAACTTCAAGTCGCCTCACTTTGAATCATATACCGGGGAGTCAGACCCCGCGGATCACATAGAGAGTTTTAAAACTCTCATGATGATCCACCATGCTTCAGACGCCCTCCTCTGCAAGATCTTCCCTGCCACGCTGAAGGGGTCTGCACGAGAATGGTACTCTCGACTCGCCCCGGCCTCCATCTTCTCATTCGATCAGTTCGAATGGCTCTTCCTTACTCATTTCGTGAGTAGCCGCCGGACCAAGAAAACAAGTGTATCTCTGGTGACCCTCAACCAAGAAAAGGGTGAACGCCTGAGGGATTACGTTCGATGCTTCACCGCCGAAGCCCGGTCCATTCCCTCCCTCAACCAGTCAGTAGCCTCTGCCGCATTCGAGCACAACGTCACTAATGCCAACCTCAGGGCATCCCTTGCCAAGAAGCCTCCTCGGGACTTCTCAGAGCTCCTACTTAGGGTGGAGAAGTACATACGGACGGAAGAGGCCCTCGACCCCCTTGCTCTTGAGGAGACATCTTCCGGGAACAAACGGAAGAACACAAGTGAAGAGGGAACCCAAAAATTCAAGAAGGACAATAATGGCCAGCGCCGCCCGACTCCACGTTTCGAGAAGTTCACCCCCTCATTGGTAATATATCAGAAGTTCTTATGGAGGTGGACAAGGAAGGACTACTCCACGCTCCCCCTAGAATGAATACCCCTGGCAAGAAGAGGAACAAGGATAAGTGGTGTCGCTTTCACAGGGACCACGGCCACGACACGGATGATTGTCGAGCTCTCAAGGAGGAGATCGAAGAACTCATACAGCGGGGGCACCTGACCAAGTTCGTCCAAAAAGATGGGTCCGAGCTTTCCCCTTAAGGAGCCGACAAACGAACAGAAAGGCCCGCCGAGCTTCAAGACTCAGAACCTCCCAGCTCCTCCCAAGAGGTCTTCACCTTATCGTAGAAGTAGGATTTTGATTTTCAATAAGGCCGATGCTTATAACCCGGCCAATAGCATGTAATAATGGCTCGCCCTATAGAAGCAGCCACTTAATTTATTTCAATAAAATTTTACATTTTTTCATTGGAAATTGTTTCTCTTGCTTCATCTCAATCTCTTCGAGTCACGACTCGCTAAATGGTGAGTTCAGAGTCCAGCTTCTTCTACATGGCTCCTCCCGCAACTTACTAACCTTTAACAACGAGTTCGGAGTCCAACACTTGGCTCGATTCTGCTTCAAATAACTTGCTCTTCAGCGAGTTAGAAGTAGTTCGCCATTCGGAATTGCTCCCACCACCGTTGATGCTCTCTTAAACGACGAGTTCGGAGTCCAACACTTGGCTCGATTCTGCTTCAAATAACTTGCTCTTCAGCGAGTTAGAAGTAGTTCGCCATTCGGAATTGCTCCCACAACCGTTGATGCTCTCTTAAACGATGAGTTCGGAGTCCAACACTTGGCTCGATTCTGCTTCAAATTACTCGCTCATAAGCGGGTAAGAAGTGGTTCGCCATTCGGAATTGCTCCCACAACCGTTGATAACTTCACTTAAACAACAAGTTCGGAGCTCACAATTCTCTCCTTGGGTTGCTCCTCAAACTTGCCTCCCAAATGGCTCTCTCCCAGAGTCAAGCTCTTCACTCTGCTCACCTCTAAGGCGGACCTCTTCTCAATGAGTTCGGAGCTCACAACTCCCTCCTAGAGTTGCTCCTCAAACTCGTCTTCCAGATGGCTCTCTCTTAGAGTCGAGCTCTTCACTCCGCTCACCTCCAAAGCGGACCTCTTCTCAACGAGTTCAGAGCACAACTCTCTCCTAGAGTTCCCCCTCAAACTCGTCTCCCAAATGACTCTCTCCTAGAGTCAAGTTTTTCGCTCTGCTCACCTACAAGGCGGACCTCCTCTCAACGAGTTCGGAGCTCACAACTCTCTCCTAGAGTTGCTCCTCAAACTCGTCTCCCAAATGGCTCTCTCCTAGAGTCAAATTTTTCGCTCCGCTCACCTCCAAGGCGGACCTCCTCTCAACGAGTTCGGAGCTCACAACTTTCTCCTAGAGATGCTCCTCAAACTCGTCTCCCCAACGGCTCCGATCACCCCACGTCCCTCGGAACCAAAATCCGAGCGACATGCGATCCGACCCGAACGACCAAGAGGATAGCTCGGATTCCGAGCAAGTGCCAATCCGAGCTACGAATTGGAGAAAAACGACTTTCCCCTCAAAATTTGTGTAAGATTTCGATCAGACGGCTCAGATCATGCCATCGCCATTACACGACAAGATAGTGTTTTCTTGGGAACAGAGCCTACATCGAGATCTATGCCACCATCCAACGGCTAGGATCGCCCCACGTCCCTCGGAACAAAAATTCGAGCGACAGGCGATCCGATCCCCGCAACAAAGAAGATAGCTCGAAATACCGAGCTAATAGTTCAGCCACCGAGCTACATCGCTCGGATTCCGAGCAAGTGCCAATCCGAGCTAGGAATTGGAGAAAAACAAATTTCCCCACAAAATTCGTGCATGATTTGGATCAGACGGCCCAGATCTTGCCAGCGCCACAAATGACAAGATAGTGTTTTCTTGGAAACTGTGCCCGCCTCGAGATCCGCGCTGAGATCCGACGGCTCAGATCGCTCCACGTCGCTCGGTATTCCGAGCCGAGCGACTAGCGATCCGAGCCACTCGCGCCCCTTCTCCGCCCCTAGGGTCTTCCTAGCGCATCTTCCTAGCACATCTTACAAGGGTCTTCCTAGCACATCTTCTCCGCCCCTAGGAGTGGCGCTCCTCTTCCAAAATCCCCAAGACCAAAACACTCCTCAACTTCATGAAGACAAGAATGTTGCGGGGCTGTTTTGACCATGAAGGAGGGTGAATCTTCATCCCACTCCTAAAGAGAAGTTGTAGATTTTCGAATTAGCTTCAAAACGAGAGGTCGCACGCCCCGATCGGACATCCGTAGCACCGGGAAAGTGGATCGCAATACAGCTGCGCCGAATAGCTCGGAAATCCGAGCCAGGCCACTCGCGCGAGGGAAAAACCGAGCCACTTTGCTCGGATTCCGAGCAAGTGCCAATCCGACCCTCGAAAGTGAAGAAAAACGATACCGAGCAACTCCAACTGTTGGATCTTTACAAAAATTGCGCAAAAGTTGATGAACGGCTCAGATCGGGCCACGTCTCCATAAAACGACAAGATAACGTTTTCTCAAAATTTGAGCCTCTTGTCTCGTGATCCGCACCACGATCGTGATCAACCGTCCAGATCAAGCCACGTAGTTCGGATCTCCAATCCGAGCTACTGTCCTACCGAGCTTCAAAGTTGCAAAAAATGCGCCTCAAAATTTGCGCTCGGATTTGCCGAACAAGAAGCAACGAGGAAGAAAAAAAAATAAAATTAAAAAAATTAAAAAAAAAATTTAAGAGAAGGGTCGGGTTCGGACCCGTTAGGGTCCCAAACCCGAACCCCTTCCGTTCCTCTTCTTTGCACGTTCCTGCCAAAACCGAACAAGAAGAAAACTCAGCACCTTCTTCTTCAACCCCCAACTCTGAGCTCACCTCCACACCGTCTAAGCTCCACAATAGTGGCGAGCTCGTCTCCACTATAGCACCGAGCTCTCCCTCACACCTCCGAGCTCGAGCTCCTCTCTCGTCAGGCCATCGAAGCGCTCTCCAAGCTCCGCCATGGCCTCTCCGTGCTCCAGACCTTGCCGACCTCCATCACCTCAGTCATTGCCGAGCTCCCCATTCCGACGCCGAACCCATTACTGAGCTCAAGCTCCACAGACCCCTCGCGCTGCCGAGCTCTCCCTCTCTCCGAGCTCCTCGTCGAACCCTTTCCTCGCCGAACCCATCGTTGCCGAGCACTGAGCTCCATGCCGAGCTCGACCTCACCATCAAACCGAGCTGTCCTTCTCGCCATGCCGAGCTCCATTCCTCACCTCCGAGCTCAAGCTCCTCCCTCGCCAAGCCATCGGCGAGCGCTCTCTTCTCCTTGCCGAGCTCGATGCCTCCTCTCGACTCCATCGCCGAAGCTCTTTCGCCGAGCTTCACAACGAGACGAGCTCGGGAGCGAAGGGATGGTCGAAGAAGAAGGAGAGACGAGAGACGAAACGAAGAAGAAGAGAAAGAGAACAACTGGGCGGAAGAGAAAAGAAAAAAATAATAATAATAAAATTGTGCCACGTGGCTGCCACGTGGCTGCTCGAGGTGGGTCGGATCCGAGCTACGCGAAATGTGCACGAAGTTGCTCGGAATCCGAGCAAGTGCCAATCCGAGCTCAAAATTGGAGAAAAATGTTGGCGAGCTACACGCGCCATCCGATCTTTTCAAAAATCGC
Organism: Hemerocallis citrina; assembly: GCA_017893485.1. NCBI lineage: Eukaryota > Viridiplantae > Streptophyta > Magnoliopsida > Asparagales > Asphodelaceae > Hemerocallis > Hemerocallis citrina. The sequence continues at coordinate 16,734,696 of CM030365.1, read as the reverse complement.
ATCATGACACGACCGACGCTCAGAAACGCGCCACGTGTCCAAACGTGATCTGCTTTGCGATGCGTGCACATCTGATCATGATCGACGCTCAGAAACGCGCCACGTGTCCAAACGTGATTTGCTTTGCGATGCGCACACATCTGATCATGATCGACGCTCAGGAATGCGCCACGTGTCCAGGTAATATTTAATTAATTAATTTATTTATTTAATTGTTTTAATTATTTAAAAAATCCGAAAAAATATTTAAAAAATCTAAAAAAATTAATTAAAAATTCTAAAAATAATTATTAATTTAGAAAAATTATTTTAAAAATTCTGGAAAAATAATTATTAAATTAGAATAATTAATTAATATTTTCGATAATTAATTATATAATTCGGAAAATGAATAAAAAATTCAAAAAATTGAGAAAAAATTCAGAAAAATCTGGAAAAATCACCAAAAATTCAGAAAATTCTGAGGATATTTTTGGGTATTTTACAAGCCTAGAATAACACCGTTACACCCCAAGCAAGATTCCAAACTCTCTTAAAGAACACCGATAAAATCCCGTATGCCATTAGAACAACAAAACTACTCCTCGAAGACTGTAAAACTCAATCTCCAAGAGTGGGGTGCTTGTGATATGGCTAAAAATAGGATTAAATCGGGACCGTTCAAATCGGACACGAATCTTAAAGCTCAGGGGTAAAACGGTAATTCCACATACTAACGGGTCTGAAGTGGGAACTGGGTCTTTATTCAAAGCCTAATAACCCATGAACGGATCTGTCTTACTGGGTGCGATTTTCAACCTGCAACGAACCCAGTCCAGCCGGATAAAATTAGGGTCCCTGATTAATACTAATGAACGGCCCTGATTCACATATATCATTTCACTGGGAATTAGGGATTACATTCCTAATCTGATCACAGGGATTACATTCCTAATCTGATCCCAACGGCGACTATAAATACTCCCCATCCATCTCCATTAAGAGGTAATCAATACTTTTCCAGTTTAAAGTTCTTGCTTAATCATTCAGATTACTGACAAGAGCGTCGGAGGGTGCATCGCCGGGATCCATCCCGGTGTCTCGCACTTTTTGCAGGTTCGCAGCAGCGGCAAAAGACCAAGTCAACAAGTCGGTGAAGGTCAACAGGTTTGCCTTGTTCATTTTCTCAAGAATCCATAAATTCTATCTGTTTGCCCCCACACCAGATTTAGCGGTAACAAATCAAGGCCGTTGATTAGGATTAATCAGAAACCCTAATTTTATCCTAATGGACCGGGTTTGCTGCGGGTCGAAACCCGCACCCAGTTGAGGTGGACCCGTTCGTGGGTTATTGGATCTTTGGGGGAGCGATCCAGTACCCGCTTCAGGCCCAATAATAGGTAAAATTACCATTTTACCCCTAAGCTTTAAGATTCGTTCCTGATTTGGAAGGTTTTGATTTAATCCCGTTTTTAGCCATATTACGAGCCCCCCACTCCCGAAGGCTGAGCTTGATCAGCCTTTGAGGAGTAGTTTTACTATTTTAATGGCCAGTGGAGTTGTATCGGAGTCCATATGGAAGGTTTTTGAATCTTTGCAGGGGGTAGTATGGTTATTTATTTATTTTTTTAAGTTGGTTGCGTTCCAAGTTGTTCGGGAGCTCTTCCTGTCATTCGGTGATTTTTATCTGCCTTTTCGTAATTTTTACTTAATTTTGCGAAGTGTCGGTTCATCGTTCGGGGGTCTTAATAAATGGTCCTAGGCAATAATTATTTACTCGGGGTTTCAACGATATTTCCCTGATTTTATAATTATTTTCCAGGATTTTTAATTATTTTTCCCGAATTTTTAACCATTTTTTCGCAATTTTTAAGTAAATAAAACGATTTTAATAAATAAAATACCCAATTTTGGCGTGGCGCGATCTGGACCGTTGATCTTGAGCGAGCACGGATTTCTGGGAGATCGGATGGACAGAGTCGCTAGGGAGTACTTTTCTCGCTTTTCAGGGTCGGATGGGTACTTGCTCGGAATCTGAACGAAGTGGCTCGGATCTTCCCTCGCGCAAGTGGCTCGGACCGCTAGTCGCTCGGCTGGGAATACCGAGTGACGTGGAGCGATCTGAGCCGTAGGATCTTGACGCGAATCTCGAGGCAGGCATGGTTCCTAAGAAAACACTATCTTGTCGTTTAGTGGACGTGGTGCAATCTGGATTGTTCATCATCTGAGGTGCGAATTTCGTAACGATCCAACGCTCGGCAGCAATTTTCCAGCAATCTAGCTCGGTTTTACCCTCGCGCAAGTGGCTCGGATCGCTTGTCACTTAGTTCGGAACGCCGAGCGATGTGGAGCGATCTGAGCCGTCGGATCTTGGTGCGAATCTCGATGCGGGCTCAGTTTCCCAGAAAATACTATCTTGTCGTGTAGTGGCACTGGCAAGATCTGAGCCGTCTGATCGAAATCTAGTGCGAATCTTGAGGAGAAAGTTGTTTTTCTCCATTTCGTAGCTCAGATTGGCACTTGCTTGGAATCCGAGCAATATAGCTCGGTTTTACCCTCGCGCAAGTGGCTCAGATCGCTTGTCACTCAGTTCGGAATGCCGAGCGACGTGGAGCGATCTGAGCCGTCGGATCTTGGCGCGAATCTCGATGCGGGCTCAGTTTCCAAGAAAATACTATCTTTTCGTGTAGTGGCGCTAGCAAGATCTGAACCATCTGATCGAAATCTAGCACGAATCTTGAGGAGAAAGTTGTTTTTCTCCATTTCGTAGCTCGGATTGGCACTTGCTCGGAATCCGAGCGATATAGCTCGGTTTTAACCTTGCGCAAGTGGCTCGGATCGCTTATCACTCAGTTCGGAACACCGAGCGACATGGAGCGATCTGAGCCGTTGAATAATGGTGCGAATCTCGATGTGGGCTCAGTTTCCAAGAAAACACTATCTTGTCATGTAGTGGCGCTGGCAAGATCTGAGCCATCTGATCGAAATCTAGCGCGAATCTTGAGGAGAAAGTTGTTTTTCTCCATTTTGTAGCTCGGATTGGCACTTGCTCGGAATCCGAGCGATATAGCTCGGTTTTACCCTCGCGCAAGTGGCTCGGATCGCTTGTCACTTAGTTCGGAATGCCGAGCGATGTGGAGCGATCTGAGCCGTCGGATCTTGGCGCGAATCTCGATGCGGGCTCAGTTTCCCAGAAAACACTATCTTGTCGTGTAGTGGCACTGGCAAGATCTGAGCTGTCTGATCGAAATCTAGCGCGAATCTTGAGGAGAAAGTTGTTTTTCTCCATTTCGTAGCTCGGATTTGCACTTGCTCAGAATCCGAGCGATATAGCTGGGTTTTATCCTCGCACAAGTGGCTCGGATCGCTTGTCACTCAGTTCGGAGCGTCGAGTGACGTGGAGCGATCTGAGCCGTCGGATCTTGGCACGAATCTCGATGCGGGCTCAGTTTCCAAGAAAACACTATCTTGTCGTGTAGTGGTGCTGGCAAGATCTGAGCCGTCTGATCGAAATCTAGTGCGAATCTTGAGGAGAAAGTTGTTTTTCTCCATTTCGTAGCTCGGATTGGCACTTGCTCGGAATCCGAGCGATATAGTTCGGATCGCCTGTCGCTCGGCTATCAGGTCCGAGGGACGTGGGGCGATCTCAGCCGTTAGATGATGGCACAGATCTCGAGGCAGGCACGGTTCCCAAGAAAACACTATCTTGTCGTTTAGTGACGCTGGCATGATCTGGGCCGTCTGATCGAAATCTTGCACGAATTTTGAAGAGAAAGTTGTTTTTCTCCATTTCATAGCTCGGATTGGCATTTGCTCGGAGTCCGAGCGATCGAGCGATCTGGCTCGGATTGCCTGTCGCTCGGCTATTGGATCCGAGGGACGTGGGGCGATCTCAGCCGTTGGATGTGGAGCGCCAAGCGGCTTTACTTAGGTTGAAACGTTGCTTCTTTTGCCAATAGTTGTGTCTCCTCATTACTTAGCCGTTTGGGCTTTTGTAACGGTTCAAGGGAGGCCCAAGAGTCACGCCCTTACGTTACAAAGCCCAAGAAACGTCATTTTTACTATAAGTTTTCACCCCCCCCAACACTTCACCTCATTTTTCACTTTCACTTTCTCACTCTTGATTTTTACTTGCAAGCGAAGCTTTTAGCTCTCGAGCGGCGCTGCTAGCTGTCGCGGCCAGGCATTTTAATCTCCGGTGATCTTTCCGGCCGTAATAGTCACCTCAAGGTCAGTCTCTCTCCCCATCTTTATAAAAAATGGTTAAGATTTCTTCCACGGACGAGACCCCCTCCTCGGGCGCTGGCTTCAGCCGAGAGGTCAGGTCGAGCAAAGACAAAGGGAAGAAGGTCGTGGAGCCGACCGAAGGGACTTTGGTCCGATCGAACTCAGACGGGGAGGTTGTCGAGCCTCTGCAGGAGGTTGAGGTCCGTTCTTCCAAGGGCAAGGATGTGGAGACGATTATTGAGCACCCGAAGACGGCAGGGGAGCTGGGTTGTCAGCCGAGTGTTTTGTCGAGCGTCGGCAGTGTACGGAGCTATTCTGGAGAATTATTGGAGAAGGTGACACAGGGCACCGCCAAGTCAGTCGAGGAGAACGAGCCGAGAGAAACTTCCGAGGTGGACCATATCTCTTCGGTCCTGACCGAGGCAATCTGCATCAGATCCGGAGTGGGTTCCAAATCCCAGCAGAGTACGGACTTTTGCTTCCTGGTCCCGACTTCCGAGCGTGTACCTCGTCCTCGGCTGATGTTTGTGTTTTCCCCGACGACTCGCTAAATGCCTGACTTCGCCTGCCGCTGCATCCTTTTGTGGTCGAGGTGCTGCCATGGTATGGCTTGTGTCCGGCTCAGCTGATGCCGAACACGTGGCGGCATGTGATGGCGTTCGTCCTTCAATGCAGGAGGTCGGCACCGTGCCGAACATGTTCATCTTTCGGAGTCTCTACCGACCTTGCCAACCCAGCAAGAATGAGCAGAGGTTCTACCTTTCGCCGAGGAAAGGCGTGAAGCTGATTGAGAACCCGGACTCGATCAAGCATTGGAAGGAAAAATATTTCCTCGTCCGAGCTCCCGAGCCGTGGGTGATCCCGACAGTGTGGTCGAGGGACGGTCTTCCGAAGCGGGCGAAGAAGGAGCCCGTGCTCAGCAACGAGGAGGCGGAGGTCGTGGAGAAGTTGCTCGGCCTTCCGACCCTCAGTTGGAAGGACATCACAGAGGAGGCATTATTCCGAGGGGGTCTCAGCCCGATCGACCCTAGTACGCCTCTTCTATTCTAGTTTTGTCTTTGAAGTTTTTAAAATTTTTCTAACTCTTTTCGCTCGGTTCGTGCAGAATCCTCCGGCATGGATGACAAAGGTTTGATGGCGAAGGCCAGAGCGGCTAGGGAGCAGGAGACGAGGAAGAGGAAGAGGACCGTGTCCGGACCTCAAGGCGGCCGAGCGCCCAAGGTACCCTCGATTTCTCCGACCCCCGAGCGTCCGATAATTGAGGTTTCTCATGCCGAGACCGAGCAAGGCCTCGTTGCGTCGACCGTCATACCTACCTCGGATGCGCCAACTCCGCCGACGCAAGCAGATGCTCCGGGGTCTTCTAGCGGAGCGTTCAACATCGGTGCGCTGCTGGCTCTCGACGTTCCGCCACTTACCGCCGAGGCGGAGCAGATTTTGACCGAGGAGCACAAGCGCATCTTCGTCCCCGACTGGAGGGTGATGAAGGTCGACGGATTCTTGGGGGATGGAAACATTTGTATGCAGGCAGTGAAACACCTGCTGACCCCCAAAGACCGAGCGGCATTGAAGGCAGGTGAAGTTGGTGACGCTACGATGCAGATTGCTCGGAATACTATGTCGGTAAGTAGTGAATCACTTTCTTGATATTTTTTCCAAGTTTTTGTGCCCATTCTTGACAGTTTCTTCTGTTGCCTGTAGACTCTCTGCCATTTCAACTATTTGCTCGAGGAATTCGAGAGCAAGGAGAAGGAGATGACGATTCTGAACGATCGTAAACGGTCGGAACGGTCTAGAGCGGTGAGGGAGCTGGAGGCCGAGCAGCTGCGTTCTTCTTCGCTCAAGGCCGAAGTCGCCAGCTTGAAGGCTTAGCTTGCCAAGGCGCTGAGGAGCTCGGCCGCCGAGGCCTCCAAGGTCGAGGCCATTGAGAAGGAGAGGGCTAGGCTTGAAGGGGAACTGTCGGAAGCTCGGAAGGCGACGGAGGGGGCCTTGAGCGAGCAAGCATCGAAGGTGGCAGCCGCAGAGAAGGCAGTCCGGGATGAGGCCGAAGCTCACATGCTGACGAACATGGAGGAAGCGTATGGCCGAGCCCTGAAGCATATCGTCGCTCGGAACCCCGGGTTTGACGTCTCGGACTATTACTTCTACGACTCTGTGGAGGGTGAGAAAGAGATGCCCCTGGCCGCGCTCGCACCATGGCCGGAGGGCGAAGGTGCCGAGGGCGAGGGTGGTGCTGGTCGTGCAATTGTAACTGTGCTGACCGGTGATGAGGTCGACCCGTGACTTTGTCGTCTTCTGCTCTGTTTTCCGTTTCTTCTTTTTTGTAACGCCTAACTGCGGACTGGACACCGCCTTTTGTAAACTCTTGGATTTCAATGAAAACTTGTGGTGTTTTGGCTGAGGATTACGAAACTTTTACAAAAATGTTTAACTCTTTTTGCTCGGATTGCGTCCCTAAGTGTCGAAGACTTCTCTTGATATTACTCCGCTTTTCAGGTTGAGTTGGGTCCAATTACTGAGGTCTCCTATCTTCGCACTGAGCTGGAGAAAACGAAGGAGGCTCTTTCTCGCAATCGGAACAAAGCATTTTATGACTTTTTGAATTTGGAAGAAATCAAAGCAACGGCGAGAGGGTATTTAAGCGAGTTAAGGCAACTGCGGAAGCAGTCACGAAAGACGCCTCTCGAAGGCGAGGTAGAGTTGATCCGTAAGGGTCTCTTTGATGTCGAAGAAAGAAACAGTGAACTGCTGGCGGAGATTCGTCAATTGGAGGTGACGACGAAAGAACACTCAGTCGAAGAAGAGGAGTTAGCTTCGAAGGTGGGGATGTTGATGTCCGAGCACGACGAGTTGTTGGCCAGAATCAATAAATTGAGGAGGATCACGATCGATAGCGGTATCGAAGTGACTCATCTTCGTCGCATAGTGGCCGATAGCACTAATGTCGCCGGATCGTCTAAACTTCCTTGTCTCAAAGTGTTGGCAGCGGACAAGATCCTGAGAGATAGGATCATCGAGCTAGAAGAGGGGATTGCAACGCTGAAACCTCAGCCGGTAAGAACCAATGTTCACAGCACGTCGTGTACTCGCGAGGAAAGCGAAAGGGGGATCTCTTTTTACGAACTTGCAACTCGATCGCCTGCCGTTAGGCGGAGCCCAGCTGATGCTCAGAGTGGTGTAGCTATTTTGTCTAGTGGTGCCTCGATTGGGGCCACTGTTAGAACTAGCAATGAAGGGGGATCTCGCTTTGTAGGTTTAGAGTCGAGCTCAGAAGTGAGGCGACGTCGCCCTCGCGTGTCTCTGAACCGAAGCGTTCCCATTCCAAACAAGCGCTGAATAAGTTGTATTATGCTCTTCAAGCTATTGTAAAAATCTTGTTGTAGTGTCGGCTTTGTCCGGGCCCTTAATAAAAAAGTTTGTTTTGTTTCTGATGTTTGAGTGCTGTGATGGCTGACAAATTAATAAGTATAATTTCTCCAACTTTTGACAACTACTCAAAATCAGAAGCAAATCTTCCTTCTTACAGGCTGCCCACTCCTAGTTCGCTTAAGAGCAGTCTTGCGGAGCGAAGTCGAACCAAGTGTTGGACTCCGAACTCGTCGTTAGAGTTTGTTCAACGGTTGTGGGAGCAATTCCGAATGGCGACCTACTTCTAGCTCGCTTAAGAGCGAACTTGCAAAGTAGAATCGAGCCAAGTGTTGGACTCTGAACTCGTCGTTAGAGTTTGTTCAACGGTTGTGGGAGCAATTCCGAATGGCGACCTACTTCTAGCTCGCTTAAGAGCAAACTTGCAAAGTAGAATCGAGCCAAGTGTTGGACTCCGAACTCGTCGTTAGAGTTTGTTCAATGGTTGTGGGAGCAATTCCGAATGGCGACCTACTTCTAGCTCGCTTAAGAGCGAACTTGCGAAGTAGAATCGAGCCAAGTGTTGGACTCCGAACTCGTCGTTAGAGTTTGTTCAACAGTTGTGGGAGCAATTCCGAATGATGACCTACTTCTAGCTCGCTTAAGAGCGAACTTGCGAAGTAGAATCGAGCCAAGTGTTGGACTCCGAACTCGTCGTTAGAGTTTGTTCAACGGTTGTGGGAGCAATTTTGAATGGCGACCTACTTCTAGCTCGCTTAAGAGCGAACTTGCGAAGTAGAATCGAGCCAAGTGTTGGACTCCAAACTCGTCGTTAGGGTGAAGAGTAAAAGCAGAGACATATAAACAATTTTCACAAGAGTAAAATATGAAAAAGCTTTCTTTATTGATGACTAATGGTCGGCTGCTTCTAAAGTTGCAAGCCGTTATTACAAGGGAGAAATAAAAGAAAAACAATACAAGTAATAGGAAAGGAACGGTTCGACATCCCTGAATACTTAGAGAGGCGTTGGTGCTCTCTCTTGGTATTTTAGAAGATGGTCGGCATTCCAAGTCCTGGGGATCTCTCTGCCTTCGAGGTCTTCTAGTCTGTATGTCCTGGGCCGGATTACTCTGGCAATCTTGTAAGGTCCCTCCCAATTTGGTGCCAGTTTACTCTTTTGTCCAGGAAAGGAGATGGCTAACTTTCTGAGGACCAAGTCCCCTTCTTTGAGGTTGGTAGAACAGACTTTCTTATTATATGCCAACTCAATCCTTCTTTGGTAGCTTTGTTGACGAATGGTAGCTCTTTCTCGGATCTCGTCAATAAGGTCTAGATTTGCTCGGAGCTCTCTGGCATTTTGTTCTTCTTCATAAGCCATCAGACGAGGAGAGGGTATACCGACTTCCAGGGGAATCATAGCCTCGGACCCATAAATGAGATTAAATGGGCTCTCTCCTGTGGGGGTCCATTTTGTTGTACGGTAGTTCCACAGCACGTTGGGGAGCTGGTCGACCCATAAGCCTTTAGAGCATTTTTCCAACCTCTTCTTAATACCGGAGAGAATCTGTCAGTTAGCGTTTTCTACTTAGCCATTCGACTGTGGATGGGATACGGAGGAGAATCGGTGTTGGATGGCGAGGTCTTCACAGAGAGCTTGGAAGGCAGCCCCAGTGAACTGGGTTCCGTTGTCTATTATGAGGACCCGAGGGACTCCGAATCGGCAGATGACACTCTTCCAAAAGAACTGAACGATCTTATTTTTGGTGATCGTGGCCAAGGGCTCGGCCTCTATCTATTTTGAGAAGTAGTCGATTGCCACGACTAAGAATTTGAACTGGCCGGGAGCTGGTGGAAATGGCCCTAGTAAATCCATCCCCACATTGCAAAAGGGATTGGACTTGATAGGGAAGCGAGTGGAGCTTGTGGGAGGCGTCGGATGCTGGAGTACTTCTCACATGAGCTGCATTGCCAAACGTGCTGTTCTGCGTCCTGTAGGATAGTGGGCCCGAAATATCCATAGTTCAACACTTTGCGGGCTAGGGACCTGGACCCTGAATGTGCCCCGCCGATGCCCTCGTGAAGTTCTTGCAGGGCGTATTCGGGTTGCTCTGGAGAAAGACATCTCAAATAAGGCCTGCCGTCTACCTGTGTTAAGGAACGCCTGTAAAGGATGCCCTCAATAAGTGTGTATCGCTCTGCTCGGGTTCTTACTCTTCGAGCTTCCTTAGGGTCCTCGGGGAGGAGCCCATCCCTTAGGAATTCGACGAGGGGTTTCATCCAGTCATCTTAAAGCAAAACAGGCAGCAACTCCATTGAGTCAGAATCTTCATCCTCTATACTTGGCTTCAGGAAGACCTCTATCAAGACGGTCTGCTCGAGACCTTGGAGGGAGGAAGAGGCTAGCTTGGAAAGGGCATCGGCCTGGGAATTCTCTTCTCGGGGGATCCACTGGATAAGAGCTTCTTCAAATAGAGCCATGAGGCTTCTGACCTTGGCTAAGTACTTAACCATCCGGTCATCACGTGCTTCATACTGAGAGTCGCTAAAGATCCGGAGGCGTTGCGCCCCTGCATTGCGGGCCATCCCAAGGCCGGCTATAAGTGCCTCGTATTCTGCTTTGTTGTTAGAGGCCTTGAAGTTTATACGGAGGGATTATTGGAGGATGAAGTCATCTGGGCCTGCCAGAATGACCCCGGCTCCGCTTCCCTCGTGACAGGAGGATCCATCCACATAGACCGACCAGACAAGTGGTCCCCTCATTGCTTGGGTAAACTCGGGGATGGTACCTTCAACTATAAATTCTGCTAAGGCCTGAGCCTTGATCGCGGTCCGAGGCTGATATGTTATATCATGCTGGCTCAGCTCAATAGACCACTTCATAAGGCGACCCGAGGTCTCTGGCTTGTGGAGGACTTGCTTCAACGGTTGGTCGGTAAGAACGACCACCGAATGGGACTGAAAATACGAGCGAAGCTTTCTTGCAGCTATCACTAGGGCATAAGCCATCTTTTCTATTCTCGGGTAGCGGAGCTCGGCATCCCGAAGTACCTTGCTCACATAGTAGATGGGCTTTTGAGCCCGGTCTTCTTCCCTTACCAAAATGGCCCTGAGGGTCTGCTCGGAGGCTGCCAGGTAGAGGTAGAGGGGTTCACCAGGAATTGGTTTGCTAAGGAGAGGAGGATTGATGAGGTAAGCCTTGAGTTGGTCGAACGACTCCTGTTGCTGCTGACCCCATTCGAAACCTTTAGCCCCCCTGAGGGCCTTAAAGAAGGGGAGGCATTTCTCCCCGAACTTCGAGAGAAAGCGCCCTATGGCGGCTAGGCGGCTTGTTAACCTCTGAACTTCCTTAACATTCTTGGGATGGGCCATGTCTAATATGGCCTTGATTTTCTCAGGGTTAGCTTCAATTCCTCGTTGGCTGACCATAAAGCCAAAGAACTTTCCTGACGAGACTCTGAACGCATACTTGTTCGGATTGAGTCTCATGTTGTGCTTTCTCAGAACATCGAACGCCTCCTGGAGGTTGGTTACATGATCGGCACCTCGGATGCTTTTTACAAGCATGTCGTCAACATATACCTCCATATTACGGCCGATTTGAGCTTGGAAAACCTTTTTGACAAGGCGTTGGTATGTGGCGCCTGCATTTTTCAAACCGAAGGGCATAACCCTGTAGCAATAGAGGCCCTGGTTGGTCACAAATGAGGTCTTCGGGATATCTGGGGGGAACATACGGATCTGATTGTAGCCTGAGAAGGCATCCATGAAGCTGAGGAGTTCATGACCCGAGGTGGCATCAATCAAAGTGTCAATACTCTGAAGAGGGAAAGGGTCCTTGGGGCAATCCTTGTTGAGATCGGTAAAATCGATACAAATCCTCCAAGTTCCATTGGACTTCTTCACCATTACTACATTTGACAACCACTCGGGATAATTTACCTCCTGTATGAACCGGGCCTTCAAGAGCTTATCCACCTCCTCTTTTATAGCTAGTTGGTGCTCGGGGGCGAACTTGCGCCTCTTCTGTTGGACCGGTTTGGACCCTGGGGCAACACTGAGGTGGTGGACTAAGAGCTCTTCGGAAATTCCGGGCATGTCTGTAGCTGACCAAGCAAAGAGGTCTTGGTTCCTTCGGATGCACTGGACTATGTCGGAGCATAGGGCGGATGGGAGGGTCTTGCTAACAAAGAACTTTCGGCTTGGATCCTACTCAGAGAAGAGCACTTCCTCCAACTCATCCACCAGCTCGGATGTTGGTCGGGCGACATCTTGGGGGATTTCCAGAGTTTCTAGGGAGAGGACTGGACCGAGGGTAGAGGTCATGTAGCACTTACGAGCCGTTTCCTGATTGCCCCTTACTTTCCCTACTCCGGCCTGGGTGGAGAATTTCATCTTGAGATGGTACGCCGAAGGAACGGCTTCTAGAGCTGCTAGGCCGGGTCGGCCTAGAATGACATTGTAAGCTACAGAGACATCCACAACCATGAAATCCATCGACTCCGTTCGGGTAGTAGGAGTTTTGCTAGCGGTTACGTCGAGGGTGATCACCCCTTCAATAGTCACTGGCACTCCCGTAAACCCATGGAGCGTGTAGCCGACGGGCTTGAGTCTATCTCGGGAGAGTTTGAGGCCCTTGAAAGCGGCTAGGAAGAGGATGTTAACGGAGCTGCCATTGTCCACTAGGATCCTCTCCACTTTGAAGTTTGCTAGGTGGAGGTTGATAACGAGTGCGTCACAGTGAGGGGTTCAGACGCCCTCGAGGTCTTCATCTGAAAATGTGACAGGCACTCCGAGGCCTTTAGGAGGAGGGTTGGCGCGAACCGAATTGACTTCTCTTATAAATGCCTTTCGAGAGGAGTTGGAGGAGCCCCCCATTGGGCCTCCATGGATGAGGTGTAGGACACGCTCCTCTTCGAAGTCGAGCATTTCATCGCACTCAGGACGCTTGTTAGCCCCCCGAGGCGGGGGAGGAAGGTCGGCTCGGTCCTTTTTCACGAACCTGGTCAGCTGCCCCCTTTGGATGAGGGCTTCTATCTCATTCTTCAAGGCCCGACAATCATTGGTATCGTGGCCATGGTCCCGGTGATAACGGCACCACTTCTCTTTAACCCTCTTCTTGCCAGGGGTGTTCATTTTTTGTGCAGGAGGTATCACCCCCTCCTTCTCAACTTCCATAAGGATTGTGGAGATGTTGGCGTTAAGGGGAGTAAATTTTTCAAATCTGGGGGGAGGTCGGCACAGGCCGCCATTATCCTTCTGAAGCTTCTTGGCCCCTTCCTCTTCTGTTCCCTTTCTCTTAAACCCGGAGGAAGACCCCTCCATGTTGGGGCGGTGCTCAGCTTCTTCGGCCCAAATATACTTTTCGCTCCGGAGGAGGAGGTCAGAGAAGTTCTGTGGGGGCTTCTTGGCAAGGGAGGAGCGGAGGCTGGAGTTGCGGACGTTGGATTGAAAAGCTGCTGCAGCGACCGACTGGTCGAGGGATGCTATGGACCTGACTTCGGCTGTGAACCTCTTCACATAGTCTCTCAACTTCTCACCCTTCTTCTGGTTGAGGTAGAGTAGCGAAATTCTGGTCTTCTCAGTTCGGCAGCTACTTACGAAGTGGGTGATGAAGAGGGTCTCAAATTGCTCGAAGGAGAATATTGAGGATGGGGCAAGGCGAGAGTACCATTCTTGAGCCGGACCCTTGAGAGTTGTGGGGAAGGTCTTGCATAGCAGAGCATCGGAAGCTTGATGGATAAGCATGAGGGTCTTAAAGCTTTCGATGTGATCAACGGGGTCAGTCTCCCCGGAATAGGTCTCGAACTAAGGAGGCTTAAGGCCGATCGGTACGGGTGTATCCATTATGGTTCGGGAAAAAGGAGGTCTACTAGGACGGAGGGTCCTTCCTCTAAGCTCTTCTTCTCGGTCTAACTGACCCAAGCGTCTCTCCATCTCATGGAGACGGCGATAGACTGCATCATCCCTTCGATGGTAATCCGTAGAGCCTCTAGACTCGTCTTTGTACGAGGGAGAGCGGGGGCTACGATGACGGTAGCTCCTGGAGCGGCGAGGACTTGGCATGTAGCGGGGGTTGCCAGGAGCTTGTGGAGGAGTTAAGGACCGTTGGCGAGGACTACGGACCTGAGGGGGAGTGGGAATCCTTGGAGCATTGGTGTTATTGGGACGGAGGTTGAGAGCTTGTAGGACGGTTGCCTGGAACTGCTGGAACTCGGCACGGGTGATGGGTGCCTCATCGTTCCTAGGGTGTTGCCGACCGGCAGGGGAGTGTGGTCTTCTTCTGTGATGCTCGGGGGACTCTCTCCGCCTCCTTCGGATAGGGGACCTTCTATAATCTCGGCGGTGAGGAGATCGCTCATCTGGACGTTATTGGCGGGAGGCTCCCTCTCGGGCCCGCTTTTTATCCAGACAGTGGCGAAGGTCCTCATCCTTCTGCCGATTGGGGACTTTTTGGCAGAAGTCAGAAGCTCGGGGATTTTGGGAGGCCATAGAGTCCATAGAGGCATTGTGGATTGAGACATGGTCCTGGTGGAGAGGTTGTTTCTGCGGATTGGGACCCTTAGGAGGTGGTTGATTCTGAGGAGGAGGTAGCTCCTCCTGAAGAGGATCCTCTGCTTGAGTGGGAAGTTGCCCCTGCTGCGGAGCGGGCTGGATGGGAACTTCTTGTTGCTGATCGGGGTTGGGCTCTCGGTTGGACCCTCTGGATCTGACTTTCCTAGGAGGCATGGCTGGTGAAGATCTGACCAACGGGAAGAGGGGAGGCTGCTATTCGTTCCTTCCTACAGACGGCGCCAATCTGTTACCGCTAAATCTGGTGTGGGGGTAAACAGATAGTATTTGTGAGTTCTTGGGAAACATGAATAGCAAACCTGAACCTGTTCTGCCGGAGTTTGATCGCTGGCTCCCGCCATTAACCTGCAAAAAGTGCGAGACACCGGGGTTGTTCCCGGTGACGCACCCTCCGACGCTCAAGCCAGTAATCAGAAGTGATTATGAAAAGAGCATAAATTGGCAAAAGATTGATTACCTCTTAATGGAGATGGATGGGAGGTATTTATAGGCGTCTTAGGGATCAAATTAGGCATGTAATTCCTGTGTATTGATAAGGAATGTAATCCCTAATTCCCAGTGAAAGGATAGATATGAATCAGGGCCGTTGATTAGGATTAATCAGAAACCCTAATTTTATCCTAATGGACCGGGTTTGCTGCGGGTCGAAACCCGCACCTAGTTGAGGTGGACCCGTTCGTGGGTTATTGGATCTTTGGGGGAGAGATCTAGTACCCACTTTAGGCCCAATAATAGGTAAAATTACCATTTTACCCCTAAGCTTTAAGATTCGTTCCTGATTTGGACGGTTCTGATTCATATCTATCCTTTCACTGGAAATTAGGGATTACATTCCTTATCTATACACAGAAATTGCATGCCTAATTTGATCCCTAAGACGCTTATAAATATCCCCCATCCATCTCCATTAAGAGGTAATCAATCTTTTGCCAATTTACGCTCTTTTCATAATCACTTCTGATTACTGACTTGAGCGTCGGAGGGTGTGTCACCGGGAACAACCCCGGTGTCTCGCACTTTTTATAGGTTAACGGCGGGAGCCAGCGATCAAACTCCGGCGGAACAGGTTCAGATTTGCTATTCACGTTTTCCAAGAACTCACAAATACTATCTGTTTACCCCCACACCAGATTTAGCGGTAACATATATATATATATATATATATATATATATATATATATATGATGGAAGGATCTGCCAATTTATGTCATAATATTTTGATTACAAAAATCGTTTGCAATAAAATCAAGTATGATTGAGAGACATTAAATCGGAGAAGAAGAAGAAGATGGTGAAAACCAACAAATAAAATAAAGGAAAATAAATAACAAAATTGCAAACCAAACAATTTGTATCGAGGCTTGTGTACCACACAATCTCCTTAAAACAGATTTCGCCTCGTCCGGATGCTGAAATTTGCGTAGGCGTCTGTTTTCCAGGATGCAATGACAGAAGAGTTGACGTAGGCACCACGTCACGCTCTCGAACTGGACAGCATTTGAAATCTATCACCGAACGACCGAAGAATGGAACTTGACTCGAAGCACAGAATAGAGGAGGGGGAAGAGAGAAGTTTTTGGTGTGTTGATTCAGATGAGATGAGGCCTCTATTTATAGGGCCAGGGTGAGAATCGTAACGACAGGTATCTTATTGACTACATCCATTATAACGGCAGACAACTCCTTTGAGGCACTGACAGTAATGGCAGACAGAATCTTGAATGCACTACTATAACGGCGGATAAAATTATTTCTGCATTTATTTCAGCCGTTAAAGATCGGAAAATTAAAACTATATCAAAAAATTTGGCTCTGCACGGGATAGAAGAGAAGAGTTTTTGGTGTGTTGATTCAGGGGAGAAGGGACCTCTATTTATAGGGTCAAGGTAAAAATCGTAACGGTAGACAACTCATTGACTACATCCACTGTAACGGCAGAAAACTCCTTTAAAGCATTGAATGTAATGGCAGACAGAAACTTGAATGCACCACTGTAACGGCAGAAAAAACCATTTCTGCATTTATTTCAGCCGTTACAGATCGAAAAAATAAAACTGTATCAAAAAATTTGGCTCTGTATAGGGTAGGTTCACGTCGGTTCGGAATTCGTGTCCACAGAACGTGCGGACATACACAAGCCACATGTAAAATCCAGTCCGATGTGGTGACACGTGGTGACACATAGTGATCAACGACTTGTGTCAAGGGCTCATAAGTCTTGCCCAAAACAAAATAAACTTACAATTTTTACTCAACTGTTTTTTTTTTAAGGAAAAGGTGGAATCTGACCACCCTGTTTCATTAATAAGAGCTTAATGAAACAAACCCAGAGTACTGGTCCAAAGTACAAACTACAGACAGAAAACAAAACATAAATGAAGCAACATGACACGCACAAACAACAAATCACTCCAACCTGAAGGGTGGGCTAACAAACAAGCTCGGTCCAGCAAAATTGTATGTACGTCAGTTTAGCTTCGTACAGTGCCTCTACGGCACATGCACACCCACCTGAAACCAGTCTAGCAGGATTTTATCACCCGCTGATCCCTGCCTTCACCTTGCTGGGGGGATCCCATCTTTGGGCCCAAGCCCCGCAGACCGAATTCTGACCCCACGGCACATGCATAGAAATCGCACCCTCCCACCATCTCCACCACTCATCCTACGAACGCGCCAATAGCTCCCACAGCCGTTACCAAAGAGATAGCCGTGAAGAGGATACCTTCACCTTTCACACGATAGTGCTTTCTCAAGCGATTTATCACCAAACAACTATCTCGCTCACCCCACCAAACACCACGCTTCAGGAGAGAGCCGTAGAGAGGATACCTTTACCTCTCTCACGCTCTTGCTCTCTCCGGCGATTTCTCACTACACAGACTCATCTCGACTCATACTCCCAAATCGAAGGAAGATGCGACGTTGTCACGAGACAGTGGCCTAAGCTGGAGGAAGCTCAATAGCATGATAGTAGACGCTGTGAAGACTGCACCGGCGATATCGTTGGACACTCAAATGCGCACATCATGGAGGGACCCCATCTTCGGGCCCAAGCTTCACAGTCGTGCAAGACAGCATACTTCGGGAGGGGGGGCACCTCGCCATCGCCCAGATCCAAGGCGATTGCAACCACAGGCGCAAGAGGATGCTCTGGCACGACGAATATGTTGCTCCACAACCTGAGGAGGCGCGCTGAAATCCGCGACGACGGCGTGATGCCCCACAACCAAACAACCCCCCTCACTAAAATACCCCGTCTTTCACTTCGGCACTGCCAACCTCAAGCAAACCCCTGCTTCTTCGCGCGCACTACCAACCCTCGAAACCAAATCATAGCCATAGATCGCCGTGATTAACCCCGAGAGTGTGAACATGGTGGCGGCCGCGAAGAGCATCCGGGCCCCAAGAGTGGACAACACAGTGCCACAAACACAGCACAGTGCCAGAAACCCCACACCAACACGCCCCCGTCTCTCACAGACTAACCAGATGGATGTACAGCGGATCACTGGCGCAACAGCGGCGTTGCTTTGGCTGAGGTTGAAACAAGTGAGCGCACATCATGGAGGGACCCCATCTCGGGCCCAAGCCCCATAATCGTGCAATACAACACACTTTACACCTCTCAAGCAAGACCAACACCAACACCGCGCCAACAGCTACTCCAGTCGCCGTCTGGGGGGAGGGGCAGTCGACCAGACAGGTGGACATGGCTGGCGCGAATTTCCCAGAGGACACCAGACGACCCGATCACAGCTGGTGGCAACAGATTAGAACAGCGAGGGGAAGGGGGGGCGCACCAGTCGACCAGATCCGACCGCAAGTGGACATGGCTGGCGCGAACTCCCCAGTGGATCTGAACACCTCGACCAAATCCAATCCGGGGGTTGGGCGCACCGCTCGCCGTCGCCCAGATCCGACGATCTGGGTCTTCGTCCCCTGGCTTGGGCACGGCGTCGGCGTAAGGAGCTCGCCGTAGGAGCTCACAGGCCCCATCTTCGAAGCACCGTCTTCGACTCAGCTTGAGGAGGGTGCGAGAGAGGAGCACGAAGGGAGGAGGGCGACGGGGTGATCCACTGCGATGGGGCGGCGGCAACGAGCCCTAGCCGCCGCCCCTGATTTTTTTTTTTTTCTGATCTAGGATTGTTTTGGGGGGTTTTTGTGCTTGCTTAAATTTATATTGCTTAATTTTTTTTTACTCAACTGTTAACTTTCAAAGTTTTGAGGTGGCTCCTACTGCAATACCTTGTATTGAATTATGTGGTGAAAAAAATATAGTTATATACCAAATTCCTCACAAGTTGTGGATCGAACTTAATTGGCTTGTCAGTCGAATAAAGCCCCCTACAACGATTTCCTACAACCCTTTTGCTCAAGGAATTAGATGATTCGCCTGTTTACTAGACAAACCCATTGCTATATTTATGTTCCTTTAATCTTTATTAAGATTGTTGCCTTGTGAAGTTCTCATGACTATCTAAAATCAGAAAATTAGTAGCGGAATGAAAAAGAAAAATATATTACAGAGAAGATTAAGATCACTAGTGGATTGGAAAACTGAGAAACACGTTAACATAACATAGTAGTGTTGGTTCCTCGAAAATACCCAGCAATGCAAATTTTGAAGAATATACTTTCATGTAGTAATTTCATGGCAACGCAATACGAGTGATCATAATATAGAAGCGGAAGACATCGGCGAGCCGTCCTTCTTCTTAGGACCCGTTGCCTTTGGTCCCTACCATACCGACTGAGCGATATTTGATATTGCAAATACAGAACTTCGAGTTGTTATTGCTAGAGATCGATATTTTACTAAACCAAAATCGCAATGTTATTATATTAGAGGTATATATATAACTGGATCTAAATATTAATGGCTTTGTAACTTTTTTGTCTGTTCCGGTCACCTAAATTTGCAACTTAAACATTGTTGTCTGATATCTGTAAGTTCTCTTTGTTATGACTGGCTTCTCTTTAATTAAGCAGCAAGAAATATTTTTAGCACACTTTTTTTCTATTAAGAAAAAAAACTAATACTACAATATTCTCTTTTGTTTGTTCTTCAAGTCTAGAAAATATTAATTAAGCCCCTAATTTCCGCTATTTACATGAGAGTAGATATCTAATAATTCCAATAAACAATCAAACTGCAAATTATAGAAAAACAACTTCGAGATATTTTTACCTTTTCTTTTCCTCCTGTTTTGGAAATGACATCTACAGTAACGCTTGTACCTTTTGAAGTTGTTAGAGCAGTGTAGTCCTCTTACCTAAATTTTGGCTATTTAGTAAATGGAAATGAAAAAATTGACACGCTTATTAGGTCGTTGATTGTCAAAAAAATGGATATTTAAAAATCTTAAAATCTCAGATGAATGACAAATTTTTGTCTGAAGTAAAAAAATAATGATAAAATATTGGAATGGACGGAAATTCTTTTCTTGTCCATCCGAATTTTAAAAATTAAAAAAATAAAAAATATAAGTAGACGGCAAGCCTTTCCTCATTCTAGGAATGAGGTGGTTTTTTTAAAAAAAAATTCGATTGGACGGGAAATATTTTTCCGTCCTTCCATTTAATTATTTTTTTTTGGGGACGGAAAATTAATTTTCGTCCGATACTTTTCAGAATAGTAAAAATCTCTCTGACGAATTTTTTTCTTCGTCCAATGCAACAGACGATAAATCATCTTCCGATTGCTATATTTTTCAAAATCCTAAATCTTCTGTCATATTTGACAGTCTCCTGTTCACCAAGAACCTAAATTTTGGATTTTTGGCCAACGACTGCGCGCTTTTTTTCTCATTTATTTTGGGGGTAAAAATGGTAAAATTGCCAATCACTACAGATGCTCTTAGCCACATCTATCAAGCCAGTAGCTCCGAAAAGGAAGCTTTTAACCACACTGAAGTTACCTCATCTATGATAAATAGTACTCCAAGACCTAAGCACACGGAAAACAACGAGTAATACTACTAGTGTAGTGTCATTTGTTAGGAATTTACTACTATATACTCATAATTGAGTGCAGTTGAAAATAAGCACTCAGAAAATGAATTACTTACAAAAGCAAACCTACGCAAAAAGAAGAAGTAATTAACCTGGGAAAAAAAAAACAGAAGTAAAACTGATATAGAAGAGGAAAGAAACCTCTGTTGATACCTCCACTAAGATCGCGAAACAGGGACTACGTACGAAAGAAAGACAGAGAGTAGAAAGAAACCATAATGCTCAGGATAGATAGCGCCACTAATTTCATATACAAAGATATACACCATGGTGCTATCCCTCCTGAGCTTTAAGGATTCTTTCCCACTTTAACTAATGAAAATGATATTTGTTTTGAGTATTGGAGTGAGCATGAGAAAAGGGTTGAGAAGGAGAGGTCGTATTTATAGCAAGCCCATGCTGAAACTGAGAGGTAAAGACAATGGGTCACGTCACTCTCTCTCTCTCTCTCTCACACACACACACACACACATTGGGCTTTGAAAATCCTTGACCAAAGTTTATAACAGGGACTGATATTCACAGGTTTCATGTGATTTTGATCAAGAACAAATTTCTACTATTCTCAGGCCCCTGACCATGTCCTGATGAAACAGTAAATACAGTAATGTAAAATCTGAACCACTGTTGATTTTACCAATCTGAGTAAATATCACCTCGATGAACAGATGTAGGCAGTAGTAGCTGTAGTGGGAAATTAATGGTCAATATTGGATGGTTGTGAATGAGTAGGTAATTTTTTTTAATTCTCTCATGACTTCCCCCTACCCCCTCAGTCATTATTGGAACAGTGTGCTGACTGCACGTGAGTACGAGATACTGTTCATTTTCAGATTGGGCATGATAGAGAATTATTCATATATATGTCGATATTTAAGATTATGGGCTCTACATGTGTGCAATTGCATCAGAGATGTATAAATGGTGGGCTTTAATGAAGGGGGTAGCCAGCTGGCCTCTCTGATATGTATCCAACTTTTTCTGACTGTCCTTTTATGATTGTTCTATCGAGTTTTAATATCTTTTTGGCAGGGAGTTTAATGCATTGCTCTTTATCTGTTTCATGCAGTGGAGTTTGATCACTGGATGTGTGTGACTTTTTCACTTCTCTAAATTCAAGCATTTTTTCTTAATTTTCATTTAGAATCTTGGTTCCACGTTTAAAAGTTAATTTGCAGTGAATATTGGCTGCAGTTCGTTCAAGTAATCCAGTCGAAATTACAGCAAAAGCAGAAAGAAAAGAAAACTAGCTTTGTTTGCGCGGATTCAAGACAATTAATTAAGAAACCTTCGTCGCAGACATGACCAATGCAGTCCAACTATCTAATTATGAAATTAGAGGGGAAAAAAAAAACTCTCTGGTTATGAACTTATCGAGAAAATACTTTGCAGCTCCTTTTCCTAAACACGCAAAACCTTGATATTATTGAAAATGGTAGTAAGCCTCAACTATTGTGATGTTATTTGGCTTGCATCTCAAAGTATGCCTCCTTAGAGCATCTGTAGTCGTGGAAATTTTGTAAATTTTGGTTTGAAACATGCTGCAACTGTTGGCAATTTAGCTATTTTTTCTATTTTTATGAACAGTACTTAGCTATATTTTGCAGACGATTTAGCTAAATGGAAAAAATAATCTGACAAAATATTATTTTTCGTTTGAAGATCGGATGATGTATAAAGTACTGTCTGAAAATTTTCTTTTTAAAATAAAATAAACGGACGGTAAATTATACACCGTCGCTTAACTTTTTTTTAAAAAAAATTTTACGAGACGAGATATTACACACCATCCAAAAAAAAATATAAAATAAAATTTCGGGACATCAAAAATAATAATAAAACAAGTTCATAGAAGAGAGATAATCTTCCGTCCAAGACTTCTAGGAAATTTTTTTTGATATTATTTTAAAAAAATGTCACTACCACACTATCCCACTTAGCTGAAAGAAAATTTTGCTATTTTTTTAACAACGTTGGATGGAAAATAATTTTCCGTCCGTACTATTAAAATTTTAAAAAGTCAAATTTTAGCTAACAACGACTACAGACGAAAGCAATTTTTGCTATGGCTATAAGCCTTAGAGCATCTGTAGTCGTTTGCCAAATATCGATAAAATGGATATTTGGCAAACGAACGTGTTGCACTCGTTTGCCAAATATCCATTTTATCGATAAATCGCTACAGTCGTGTGCTATAAATGAGAATCGGTTTGAGTATTATCCATATTTGAGCGACGGCACTTCGCACCCAAAAAAAAAAATTTGCGTGTCGGACGGCACTTCAAGTGCTGCCGTCCGTGCCGTCCGTTGAGAAATAAAAGTATTTTTTGCAATTTAAAAACCCAAAAACAAATTAAAAAATTCCTCCTTGGACGGCACTTCGAGTGCCGTCCCAATATTTCTGTAGCTCCCGGACGGCACTTCATGTGCCGTCCTTTGCTATATTTATGACAAAAAAAAGTTGCTGTCGGCCTTCATGTGCATCTACTTCATGTGCATATTTAAAAAAAAAAAAAATTTGCTGTCGGACTTCATGTGCTGTCGGACTACATGTGCATATTTTACAAAAAAAAAAAAAAAATTGCTGTAATACATCTGCTTCAAGTGCCACCAAAACTCAAAAAAAAAAAATAAATCGCTTTTGCTGTCGGACGGCACTTTATATGCCGTTCATTGTTTCCGCGCCAAATTTTTTTCCGCTTTTGGCTCCGACGGCACTTCGTGTGCCGTCGCTACTTGTAATTTTTTTTTTTTTTTCGATCGGACGGCACTTCGAGTGCCGTCCCACAAAATTAACTGATTTTTTTTTCCCCTCTCTGAAGACTTCATGTACCGTCGCTTATTATTATAAGATAGATTGCTAAAAAATAGCTTCGAACGAGTACAGCAAAAGTTCAATTCTTATATCTATTTATCCATATATCTATTTTTTCACCGTCAATGACTACAAATGCTCTAAGTCAAATAGCCAAAGCCAAATAGCCAAAATTTGGCTTTAACGACAACAATGCTCTTATGTGCGAAAATAAGAATCCAGAGACAGTCATAAGTTGTCAATCCCTTACAGCAAATACAAGAATATGATATGTTCATATATATATATTTTAATCTAGCTAATCACCTAGCATGGAGTTAACTAGCCCTATTTCATTGTTAGTATTTTTAAAACATTAAAAAAAAAAAAAAAAAAAAAAATCTGTATACATGCAGATACTTTGCTTCCTCCATTAAATAGTTAGCTCAAGGCATAGGGAGCATTGGCGTAAATAAGAGGAGAGAATTCCCCTGTTCCCCTGATGGCTCTGTCGAGTTTTAATATCGTTTTATGACTGTGATGTTATTTGTGATGTTATTTGGCTTGCATCTCAAAGTATGCCTCCTTAGAGCATCTGTAGTCGTGGCCTATTTAGCCAAATTTTGTAAATTTTGGCTCGAAACTGCCGTCGTTGGCTATTTAGTCATTTTGTTCATTTTTGTGAACAATACTTAGCTATATCTTGCAGACAATTTGGCTAAACAGAAAAAACAGCCCAACGAAACATTATTTTTTTTTTTTAGAAGATCGTACGATGTATAATGTACCGTCTAAAATTTTTCTTTTTTTAATAAAATAAACGGACGGTAAATTATACACCGTCGCTTAATTTTAAAAAAAAATTTACGGAACGAGGCATTATACACCATCCAAAAAAAAATTTAAAATAAAAGTTCGAGACGGCATATTCAAAAATAATAATAAAACAAATTCATAGAAGAGAGATAATCATCCGTCCAAGGCTTCTGAGAAATTTTTTTTGGACTTTTTTTTAAAAATGTCACTATTACACCTAGCTAAAAGAAAATTTTGCTATTTTTTTTAACAACGTCGGACGGAAAATAATATTCCGTCCGTACTATTAAGATTTCGAAAAGTCAAATTTTAGCTAACAACGACTACAGACGAAAGCTATTTTTGTTATTGCTATAAGCCAAATAGCCAAAGCCAAATAGCCAAAATTTGGCTTTAATGACAACAGATGCTCTTATGTGCAAAACTAAGAATCCAGAGACAGGCATGAGTTGTCAACCCCTTACAGCAAATACAAAACGTTACTGTAGCGACGAAAACGTGAAAACCACTTAAGTCGTTGTTGGAACGGCCTAGATTATAATGGATTATAACCTAGGCCGTTGTTTCCGGCCTATGTGGTTTTCACGTGTTTTCATAACATTTGCGTTTTCAATGGAGCATTTTCCTATATATATATATATATATATATATATATATATATATATATATATGAGTAATGTGAGCCTCATATTTGTATGAGGAAATTATCCTCATACTAAGTGATTATACTCACTTGGTGGGGCCCTTATGGAAGATCCAGTCCGTTCATCATTTTTTTCATATTAATAGATGTATGTGTAGAAAAAATCAAGTGGTTTGGATGTCATTCACCCATGCATCATGTGGGTCCAATTTGTGGTTCGATTTGTATTACTGTTGAAATCGTTTATTTTTCAACCACATGATGCATTAGTGAATGACCTCGAAACCACTTAATTTTTTCTACACATACATCCATTAGTATGAAAAACATGATGGACGGAGTGGATCTTCTATAATGGCCAAACCAAGTGAGTATAATCACTTTGTATGAGAAATTTTTTTTCATACTCTATATAAGGCTCACTTTTCTCTCTCTCTCACTATATATATATATATATATATATATATATATATATAGAGAGAGAGAGAGAGAGAGAGAGAGAGAGAGAGAGAGAGAGAGAGAGAGTGTGGAAAAGAGGTATGAGCAACTTGCTCATTTACTAAATGAGCAAGTTAGTTATCCAATGTATCACATGCATGCCACATAATCACTTGCTCATTTACTAAATGAGCAAGTTGCTCATATCCCTTTTACCCATATATATATCTATATAATAAATTACAAAGAAAGGCTATCAAGTGGCTCTCATTCAATCTCCCATAAAACCAATGGCCTACATTAATTCTCACAAAACATATTTTTCCCGCCCAAAATTTCAAACCCCAAAATTAAAATTTTTCCCCCAAAACTAAAAAAATCATCACTTTATTACTATCTCTCTCTTCTCTCTTCACTTTTTCATATTTATCTATTTCTCTCTCTCTTTCTCTCTCTCTCCCATTCTTTCTTTATTTACTTAGAAATTTAGATTTTAAGATTTCAAGTTTGTAAAATTTTCAGAATTTTTATACTTTTTTTAATGCACATGTTATATTGAAAATAGCAAATATCTCTTCAACAGTTAAATTTCATCATTTTTCACAGTTAAAGTTCTAACAAGTTGGATTTTACATCCTTATTTATAATTATTTTTTAACATATACTAATAGAAACATGGACTTTTATTTACAACTAATTATTATCATACTATTCAAACTTGAAATATATAATTGTTGTTTTACTATTTACATGGCTTTTCGTGTGTTGTATCGTTCTGAAGACGTGCCGTAGGCACGTGCCTACGGGCAAATCTATATATATATATATATATATATATATATATATATTAATCTAGCTAATCACCTAGCATGGAGTTAACTAGCCCTATTTCATTCTTAGTATTTTTAAAACATTTATATATATATAAAATCTGTATACAGATACGTTGCTTCCTTCATTTAATAGTTTGCTCAAGGCATAAGGAGCATTGGCGTAAATAAGAGGAGAGAATTCCCCTGTTCCCCTCATGGCTCACAGGAGCCGTTAGATTAAGCTTTGAGATGCGCGCACTTAACATATTTGTTGTTGGAAATTGAGCTCTGTTCTCGTGCCTCTGACTCGTTTGGTACGGGGTTGCCAACATCGATGAAGACTCTCACAGAAGTAAAATACGAAATTGCCCCTAGTGTTTTGTCCTTAGTTTGCATATGCTTTGCGTATTTCTGAAGGCATTACTTGGTTCTCTGACTTAGGGCTCTGACAAGTGACAACCGAAACTAATGCATCATGTCATTGCATCTCTAAAGCTCACTGCGAAAATGGCGGGGTCTTTCAGGCCCTTCAGTGTACTGCTGCCACTGACTTTTTCAGGGGCTTTTTCGTCATTCTTTATGATGCGGGCTGCTTAAATTCTGGATATAAATTCTCTGTTGTGAATAATTGACCGGAGAAGAGAGGTCCAGTGACCCATCCAACCACAGTTCAGAGGTTGATATACAAGGGGCACAAAATTTGGTGCAACAAGTGTGGATGGATGGAGGTGCCGTACCTCTCTGGTGAATATTTCGAATTTTTTTTTGCCGTACTGACTCACTTTTTGAAAATATTTAGTGCTCTGATCCACTTTCAAAAATAATTAGTGATCTAATCTAGTTTTGGACACGTCAGCAATAAACGTTATTGAAAAAAACGGCAGAAATTATTTGCAAGTCGTTTTTCCCAATAACAGCATCTATTTTTTTAGGAAGTGTCATGCCGTTTTTCGGAGTAACGGCATAGATTATTTTGATTTTCGACAGCGTGTATTCTCTATTTTGAGAAAAATTGTCAAGTGTGAAAATCTTATAATAGATGCCGTTTTTTGAAAGAACGGCATTCTCAATACTGATGCTGTTATTTTGAATAACGACATTAGTTATTTACTTTGTTTGCCTATAAACGGTGGCCCCCTCTTCTCACTTCCCCTTTCTCAATCGATCTGCTTCTCTCTCTCTCTTACGCCCGAAACCCACAAACCCTGGATCCCTAAAACCAAAAATCTCAAGTATTGGAGTGCTCTTCCCGAAACAAAACAATTAAATACTCATACATAAACTCTAATTATGATTCCTCATTTCCTTTATAACTCTTTCGAAATCCGAAATTTTGGTAAGTATTGCAAATCCTTAAATTTATTTTAAAATGTTCATATTGATGAATGAGAGCTATATATATTGGTAGCATAGTACAAGAGATGTAGATTAGATTCATCTAAGTTGTAAATATGTGAAATGTACTTAAGGATTGTTGTTGATGATGTGTGAAATGTTCTTTTTGATGAATGAGAGCTATGTTGGTAGTATAGTATAATAGATGTAGATTAGATTCATCTAAGTATTAGATATGTGAAATGAGATTCATCTATGTGAGATGTGGATGAGCTATATTGGTATCTAAGGATTGTCGTCGATGATGTAGTCTAAAAATGGCAATGTTGTATATTAGACATTGATAAATAAATGGTCATACATTAGAATTACTATATTTCTAATCATTATATTTATAGTTCGGTATGTATGAATGGATATTGATATGAGATTTGTTTATATACATAGATATGTAATGTGTGAAGATATTGTGGTGGTGATTGTTATGAGTAGTAATTCGATACGAGTATTGAGAAGTTGTTATCTTCAAACATCGATTATTAATTCTTTTGAAGAAACATGGCTTACAGATTTGATTATCTCCATACATCATCGTTTATTAATATTGTTCTTGACACATTATTTGATGTTCATAGATAAATGAATCCTACACAACCATCATTTTCCCATGATGTGGGTGCTTCATCTTCATCTTCACACGCACTACAAGGACATCTTGGTCCTTTAGACCCATTCGTACTCTATTTTCAAGAAGATCATAGGTCGCAAGCAGTGTGGAATGGAGATGTCGAGAAAATGAGTTTCCGAATACACATCATATTGCCGATGCACCCTCGAATACAAAATTATTTGGTAAACTGCAGGTTCTATGGAATGTCCATATTGGCCAATGTGAAATGCTACCATTCATTACTTATCGCTCTTGTGGAGCGATGGAGGCCGTAGACACACACGTTCTACCTACCCATTGGTGAGATGACGGCCAGCTACAAGATGTAGCCGTCATATCGAGTCTTCCAATCGCTAGGGTGGCGGTCATCGGAAAACTTGCTTTTCAATAAAGTGATATTGGTTAGAGATTATCTTGGGAAGCAGGTTGGCGAGAATGATAGAGGTGTATTCGTCGGGGAATCAATCCGATGTTCATGGCTCTTTACAGAGTTCAATAATAGTTTGGTAGACGAATCGACCGACTTCAATCTTCAATATTACACGTGAGCATATCTTTTGTCGATGATTGAAGGTATTCTCTTTTCTAATTCTTTCGGTGATGTAGTCCATTTAATGTACCTTCCCTTGATTGCCGATATACATAAAGCCTGGGTGATATAGTTTGAAAAGTGCGGCTTTGGCCTCTCTATACCTGTGTCATGTGCAATTGTTCGATGAGATCGATCCAAATGACGAGATCGATGGGGTTATTGCAAATTTGGTGTTGGGAACGAATACACCTCGGACGGCCGCGAGTAACTGTTCTTTCAAATAATTAGAGTGTGCTTCATGAGAATCCAGTGTTTAGGGCTCCTTTAGGTGTGTACTGGACGAGTAAACTCACCTGGAGAGATAACTCACGTGGTGTGTTGACGTATTATAGGGATGAACTCGACCAGCTTAGGGAAGTGTACGTCAATTGAATACCGTACACAGACGAAAGGCTACAACGTCTACCTCCACTATGCACGGCCAATAATCAACTTTGGTTGACACGAGCTCCACTTGTAATTTTCTTAGTCATGGAGTTCTATTACGCCGACTGTGTCTTCCGCCAATTCAATGCACAATAGCCCATCCTAGAAAAGACAATGTATGACCAAAAATTTTACAATATTACCGGTCAAGGTCGATTGCCAAATATGGATTGGGCCGATCATCACCGCTCTCATGTAGCATGTTGAAATGAGCGGTTTGGTGGTATAAGGGATTGCACCGTACGACGGGTCATTGCAAACATCCTACATGGCCTGGTACCGTCGTATTACACGGTTGTATATTGCCCCAAGAATGGATATCCCCTCCGGTATCCAAATGTCGATACCTAAGCACCAAGTAGAACCACCACCTGGCACATTCCACGTCGCAACCTATGTATCAACCCAAAGCGTCTGCGTACCGACTAATGGTAAAATTTTGTTATTGTTAACAAATATAATTTATTTTTTTTTACACATTTTACTTTTATTTGTTTAAAAAAATTTGGTTTACTACTAATTTATTTCGTTGGTATTGTAGATTAACAACACATGGGATATTGCGAGGAAATGTGCTCGTGTGTTGAAGAACAACGCTTCGAAGGCTTGCAAAGAGTTAGCGAGAGAAATCCTCCATCCATGTCGTACCTTACTTGAAGAGGTTGGTGACGGTCCGCACTTCGCTGCTTTTTTACCCTCTTCTGAACTTCCCACTCAACCACCCCGAGTAAGTGTTACCCAAGCTCAACCTCCACCACCATGAACAAGACAAGTTGAACCTCCTGCTGCATCACTACAAAGATAAGCTTAATCTCCACCTAGGTCATCTACACATTCGGGAGATTCTCTTTCACAATTGCCACGAAAGAGTAAGAGTGTTCATTTTTCTCCCTCAGGAAGTCAATTAGCATCAAGAGAGATTGAAGAAGTACAAGCGGGGCATGAAGAAGATGTCGGGCCCAGTGTACCTACGACACAAGAAATTACCGAACGTAAGAGGAAAGTCCCAGCTCAGAAAAGGAGGGAGCCGCAACACTATACACCTAGTTAGTGTTGAATGTTTAAATTTGTAATTTTCTAAGCTTTGAATGGCCCAATCACATCGGATACATTTTTAATGTATAATTTTATTATATTTTGATATGTTATGAAGTACTGGATATTTTGTAATTTTTTGTGCTTTTATCTTTTGAAGCAAACTCAAAAGAAATGATGCAATTCGAGTGAGATATATATATATGGGTAACAGTGATATGAGCAACTTGCTCATTTAGTAAATGAGCAATTGATTATGTGGCATGCATGTGATAGATTGGACAACTAACCCTTTTAAAGATTTTCCAATCACATGCATGCCACATCATCAATTGCTCATTTACTAAATGAGCAAGTTGCTCATACCCCTTTTCCCATATATATATATATATATATATATATATATATATATATATATATATATATATATATTATCTTGGGGTTGTAATTGCATATGTTGTTCATTGTAAAATTGAAGTCTGAAAACATTCGAGTTATGAAGTACTGCATATGATTTAGTTGTAATTTATAAGTAACAGATGCCGTTATTGCAAATAACGACATCAGTTACCTGTAACGTTATTTGCAACGACGGAATGTACAAAACATGTACAAGTTGGTCTGTATTATAATATAACCTGATGCCATTTTCCAGAACAATGAAACTCTGCCAAACCATCTAACTTCACAGTTGTTTCTGTGGATAACGGCATCTCTTAAGGATGTTGTTATTCTGAAAAATGACATCTCTTAAGTATTCAGTTGTGCATGTTTCGTGCACGTTTTGAAAAACATCATCTCTTACATATTATTTGTACCCAAAACATGCATTGCTATTCATCAAATGCACAGCAATTCAAAACATGCATAGTCATTCCACAAAAAAATGATCACAAACATATATCTCAGATTCAACTGATTACATTACCATATATTAGATCAAATGTTCATAAAATTCAACAACGTCTAAACACGTGGTAACTATTCGGATAGATTTTACACATGTTGACAAATTGGGATACCACTTCAAATATCTTACAAAATAAAGCCAACTTTGTGATACAACTTCAAATATTGGTAGATTGGGATATGCCAATATTGGGTACATTCTTACATCTACGCCTATTGTGTCCACTTAATCTGCATTTTGAACAAATTTTGCTGAGGCTCCCACCATCTCGAGCATCCATATCGTTGCGAATACGAGTACTCCTAGGTCGACCTTTCAACCGACGTAGACTCGCATCGGCTATGAGTATCGATCCACTTTGTGTCGGCCAATAAGATTTGTTTGGAATATGATTAAAAGTTGGTGCCCATGTTAGTGCTAATGAACTTGTAGAATAAAAGGCATCAATGTAAGGTTGATAATCATTGCACGGGAGGCACAAGCTGCCAACACATGAGAACATGAAATGTGATAGAGTTGGAATTTTTCACAAGAACAAGTACGCCCCCCGAGGTCAACTGTGTGCCAATGTCCACCATTTTGATGTCCATTATCCATTCTAATGCCGGTTTTAACCCCAAAAACACCATTATTGCCTCATACAAATTGGATTTCTCATGGCATAAATCAATAATATCCTGAACACGTGGTGCCCATAATTTTTCTTCACTAATAAGGATCTGCGCCACTTTACGACGGTCATTGAAGTACATGTTGAGAAGGAAAAAATCATTTCAACAATTGCAGTGACGGACAAGCTACGCACACCTTTTAGAACCGAATTGAAAACTTCCGATAGATTTGTTATTATACTATATCTACGACCTCCATTGGCAGAAAGTGCCCACTTTTCAATCGGTTTCTCCTTCTACCAATTAGCCCCATCACTATTAGCCGCTTCAAGCCTGTGCCATCTTTTCCTCAAACTTCTTCAACTGATTTTGATACGCGATCACCTTCAGCTTGTTCATCATAAACTTGCAACCAAAATTTTTGTGGAAATTACTAGCAAAATGCCGCATACAATAACGATGATAAGCAAGTGGTTCATTCCATGCTCCGAACTCATTTTCCATTGCTGATAAAATGCCTGCATGTCGATCACAAATGACACACAAAGCACCGAATACAGTTCATGAATCATGTCCACATTTCTATGCTCTCACCATCAACTATTGCAAACACA
Organism: Hemerocallis citrina; assembly: GCA_017893485.1. Taxonomy (NCBI): domain Eukaryota; kingdom Viridiplantae; phylum Streptophyta; class Magnoliopsida; order Asparagales; family Asphodelaceae; genus Hemerocallis; species Hemerocallis citrina. The sequence goes on along the minus strand of CM030365.1, from coordinate 16,702,863 downwards.
AATGGAAACAACCGACCGTTTGCATCCAGTGAAACAACAATCAACAAACAAGCTTTGTATTTTTCATAAAAAGGAGTTTCGTCTACACTTATAACTGGTCTGCATGCCTTAAAACCCTCGATGGAAAGCCCGAATGCCCAAAAATACCCTTAAAAGTTTCTTCGGCTGGACCGGTCACAATCTTGGCTCAATGTACGGTAGTCCCTGGATTTGATGCTTGAATTGCATTGAGAAGATAAGGCAATTTAGTGTATGCTTTTTCGAAGGAACCATATAATCGCTCAATTGCTTTATGTTTTACCTTCCAAGTTTTCTAGTATGAAATTGTGTAATTGAACTGAAGCTTGACTATCTCAATTATTGCTCTTGGTATTATTCCTAATTGTGCCTTCACAACATTCAGTATGACCGTCGATACAATCGTAGAATCAATTTTTCTGTGATCTTGATTCAATGTTGGATTTATACATGTGTGCGGACCTTCAAGCTTCTTTACCACGAAATAAGTACGGCCTTTTGGAGAAATTGCACGCAATCGCCAAGGACAACCCGCTACATTTAGAAGTGCCAGATTTTCTGCAATCTCCTCGACTGAATGATTGATGGGTGCGTATTTACATTTGACATAGTATAAACTAGGGGTCAATTTGACCGTCACGAATTCTCGATGGTTCTTCACGGAGTACATCTTCACTTGATGTTGTATAGAATCTTTAGTTGGAAATCTTTAACCGATATATAGTTGATCCGTGTTGGAAGAATCCAAGGAAGACTGTGCATATTCATGTATGGTCGCATGAGACATCCATTCACTCGATTGAACCTCATGTACAGTTGCACTAACGGACTGATTTGGCAACACCACATTGTTAATCGGCACATCGACGTTGACATCATTAACCGAAGCTTCATCGGCATCCTCCTCCTCATCAACTTCAAGATCGTGATCCTCATCTTCTTTCTCTTCTACCAAATCGTTATTACAATGGTCTTGTCAAAGTCTTACTATACCATGTCCGTGCGGACAATATTTTGTGTCAAGGTCAACGGATGTACCTGCTCATATTTGGTAGTAATAGGTTCTGTTGGAGTTGTGCTAATGTCTTCTTCTGTATTTGGTATTCTTGCATGTGACTCGGCAGATGGTTTCAAACTCGGGGGCACACCTTGGACTTTGAATAACAACTTGCCTAGTATTTGGAAGCCTCATTTGCTCAATATATAACTCTAATGCATTCCAACTATAATTTGGATCAAGTGTCCTACCAATCATGGACCTCAGAGAATTATCATTATCTACAGGAACCACCATGAAATATTGCCCTTTCCCTTTACCAGCAACATAACGGGCTTTGATTTTAACACTCATTTCACCTCTATCCCAATTAGTGACTTCAAATATCTTATCTATTAATTGTGAGTATATAAAGTTGCGAGGAGCCCAAATAATGACCGGTTCAACATCACTATAACAATATCCAATCTTCGGATCTTTAATTATTCCACCCTCAAAATATAACCAAATAGGGATATCATATTCCATACCTAAACATAAAGATTAAAACATATTCAAGTCATTAACTACTCATAAGCATAATCTATGAATACATATCAAACATATGGTTATAATAATACCTTCAAATTAGACCGTATCTTGGATAGCTTGAAAATACATCGTGGATTAGGAATGAGATGAGAGTGAGAGTGAGGAGGTAGGATATGTGAAGTTTGAGAGCACTCCAATACTTGGAATTTTTGCTTTTTAGGGATCTAGGGTTTGTGGGTTTCGGGAGTGAGAGAGAGAGAGCAGATCGATCGAGAAAGAGGAAGTGAGAAGAAGGGCCACTTTATATAGGCAAACAAAGTAAATAACTGATGCCGCTATTCAAAATAACGGCATCAGTATTGAGAATTCCATTCTTTCAAAAAAAACGACATCTGTTATAAGGTTTTCACTTGACATTTTTTCTCAAAATGGAAAATACAAGCTGTCAAAAATCAAAATAACCTATGTCGTTATCCAAAAAATGGCATGACACTTTTTTAAAAAATTAGATGCCGTTATTTGGAAAAATGGCTTGCAAAAAACCTATGCCATTTTTTCACGTCCCCGCTTCCCAAAAATATGGAATACGAGCACGTGACGAAGCCCAACGAATGATTTTAACATCATCCATAAGCTGTAGGATCGACTCAGCATCATAAAAAGAATATAATAAGATACATATATAACCAAGCATGCATGAATAATTTATTAAACAACAGAAACCAATTGAAACAAATAATAATATCCAAATAGTTTTCAAGTCTGGATCAAAGATAAAACTTGGGAACATAAGCCCGTTACAAGTTTCAAGCAACAACAATTGAAATAACTCAAATACAAAATGAAATGATTAAACAAAGTTTTTCCCAAGCAAGGCCTCAAACGTCTGCTCACCGATTCCACCAGGCAATTCGTCTCTAAAATCTGCTTATAAATATAAAAGGAGAAAATAGAGAAAGCAAGAGAAACACCCTTAGTGCAAGTTATGGCCACAAATAGTAAAAACGAGTACAAAAATATGGAACAAAATTTGGAATCAAGAATGTAATAGAGATACAACAAGTAGTGGGGAATCAGAAAACTAGCTAGCAAGAAGGACAACTCGAGTGATCAGGTTGGGTAACAAATACTAATAGTGGAGTAAGTGGTAAGTGAACATGTAAGGGTATCCAACATCAAGTGATAAGTATCAAGTACAAGTGTCAAGTAACAAGTCTCAAGTTTAGTGTCAAGTTGTCAAGTACAAGTATCGAGTTGCAAGTGTTAAGTATTATATTCAAGTATCAAGTAAGCATGTATCAAGTTCAAGTTTCATGTATCAAGTCTTGTAGTAATTACTATCTAGGTAGCACTTCATACATTTATCTTTTTACTACATGGTTGCTACATACAAACCAGTTATGTTTAGGCCTAGTGATAGAGTCTATAGAGCGGTGTACTCAGGTATCAAGTATTAGGCAAGTCATGCTCATAAATCGGGTAATCATATAACTAGTTCATGTGTCAAGTCATAACAAGACAAGTCATGAATCATATATATACTAGTTCATGGATCAATAATATACTAGTTCATGAATCGATTTATAATATACTAGTTCATGAATCAAATAATATACCAGTTCATGAATCGAACAATAATATACTAGTTCATGAGATATGTATCAAGTGGGAAACATGGGCCCCCTTCCGAGTACACTTACCTATATTGTCCACTACTATGGTCTTTCCCTTAAACCCCGGCTTGTTACTTTTTATTAATTTTTATCAAGCAAGCATGCAAGTGTGAGAAACAAGTCAAGAAATCATAATCATAGATATGGAACAAGTTTGAGATATTTATATAGTATATTCGAGGGTCAACACGAATCAAAATATCAAGAACAACGAAAATCTCAAATCTGGACAGCAAGAGGTTGCTGCACCAAAACTGTGATTTCCGTTGCTACAAGATAGCAAAAGTGGATCCGTCAGAATATCTAGAAACTAGACTCCTGCCCGGTTCCAACGCATATAATTAAGGTACATAAAAGTTTTGGTAACATGTGTCAAAATAGCAAACTATACAGCTATTGTGTTCAGGCAGAATTTGTGAATTTTGAGTTTATACATGTGAAGCAGAGTTGAAACATTACTAATTAAATCTGAGAAAATTTGGGAATGTTCTCTAGCGTGTCCAACAATAGCATGCAAAATTTCAAGGCAAAATACTTACTGGTAGCATAGTTAAAATAATTTGTGAACTAAAGAGGTGCAGCAGTTTTTGTGAATCTACGACTACCGACACAGCAGCAGTAAAACTGTGATATCTCCTAGACCGTAACTCGGAATTCAAAAATTCTGGATGTTGTCATCGAAAAATAGACATTTAGAGCTACATTTCATATTTAGGGCTCAAGTTTAGATTTTGATCTTAAAGGGGTCGAAACAGCAAGTAAAGTTCAGGACAACAACAAGTATAAATGTCTTTCATATACAAGTTGCATGATAATTGGTTATTATGAGTTAGATTGATGTGTGATACAAATATGGATGTAGTGATTTTCAAATCAGCAAGCAACATATATTTCTCAACTCAAGGAATGCAAGATCATCATATACATGCTACAACACACATCTACAAGTCTAGGATTTCTTAGTTTCATGTGTTCAAGTGACTAGGAGATAAATGAGTCCAACTAGTCTGTAAATATAAAAACAAGAGGGTTGTGAATTTTAAGATTATGGAATCGATGATGAATAATTCAAGATCAACAAATGATAAGACAAGAAGGAGTCACAACTACAACCTATTTGCGGTATTTTCAATTAAATGCTTGTACTAGGACAATAAATTATATAAGAAGAATACTTACCTTGATTGGATGAGGGCGTTGATCGACAATCGAGATCGGATGGATCGGATCGGTGCGGATCTTGATGGCAATCAAGATCAAGACGATCAGACGGCTGGATCTGCTTTGATCTGACCTGATGATCACGATCGGATGATCGACGATCGGAAGGTCTAGATCCAATGGCTTGGTGATGATCAAATTAAGGATCGGACGGCTGTGGTCAAGAGCTGATGTTGATGATCGATCTGGTCTGATCTCAATCACGATGAAATCAAGCAGATCAGACGGCCAGGATCAAGAGATCAAGATCTAATCGAACAGACGACCCACAATCCACTTGATCAAAATCTGTATACCCACAGTAAACACACAAGAGGTGGAGTTGTGTGCACTGCGATGGGGGAAACAGGCAGCAGCACAGCGGGCATGGAGGGGCTGTCGGTGAGGCCGCAGGTGGCTGCAGTCACTGTTGTCGGCTTGGCTCGTGACTGCACGAGGATCGCGTGCTGCGGTGCGGCTGGAGGAGAGGGCCGCAGGGGGTTGGCATAGGCTGTCATCGGAGCAAAGAGGAGGGCTGACATCGGCGTCGGTGAATGGAACAGCACGGCGTCGCTTGGGAGGAGCACGGCATCGGGATGCACTGGTAAGCTGGTCAGCGGGACGCACAGGGAGAGCTGGCGAAGTGAGCGACGCGGCCAGGGGGCACAGGCGGCCATGGTGGGATGGGTTGCGACACAGGAGGTCGGGGGCATCTGGGCTGTCGGTGCTGCACTCGCGCTGCGCCGTGGGGTGCGATGCAGGAGGGAGCACAAGGGGATTATGGTCGATGCTGGGCGGTCGTCGGTAGGAATGAGAAGAGTCAGGATGGAGGATGGGTGAACAGGACATTGGAGTTTGGCGGTTGGAGTTGTGTGGGGGAGATGAACAATTGAATATGGGGTTTGGCAGCTACTAGGGTTTAACAGTAGAGGGTAGGGTTAGGTTAGGTTTAGTTTAGGGTATTTATATAGTGGTTTATTGGGTTTTGGGTATTGGGTAGATAATCCAATAGGAGAATGGGTAATGGATTTGGGTTTTAATGGGGTATTAGGATCTAAATGAAAAGATCCAATAGAATAGGAAAAAAATAATAAATGAAAATTAGGATTATACAATAAAAATATATTTGTACTAAAATATGTAAATTATCTGAAATGACTACAAATACAATTAATGATAGGAATAGATTTTTAAATTAAAAATCAAGGGTGATAATATTAATAGTAAAAATACTAAAAATAGTACTGATAACAAGAATAATAAAAATGATAATAACAACAATAATAATAATTTTGGTATACATATCTGTTGCCGCTAATTTCGGTGTGGGGGCAAACAGATAGTATTTGTGAGTTCTTAGGGAAACTGAATAGTAAACCTGTATGCCTGTTTCGTCGGGGTTTGATCGTCGCTCCCGCAATACACCTGCAAAAAGTGCGAGACACCGGGGTTGTTCCCGGCGACGCACCCTCCGACGCTCAAGTTAGTAATCAGAGAGATTATGAAAGAGCACAAGAACTGGAGAAAGATTGATTACCTCTTAATTGAGATGGATGGGGGGTATTTATAGGCGTCTTAGGGAACAGATTAGGCATGTAATTCCCGTGTATAGATAAGGAATGTAATCCCTAATCCCCAGTGAAAGGATAGATATGAATCAGGGCCGTTGATTAATATTAATCAGAAATCCTAATTCTATCCTGCTAGACCGGGTTTGTTGCGGGTTGAAACCTGCACCCAGTTGAGGCGGATCCGTTCGCGAGTTAATGGTTCTTTGGGGAGGAGAGCCAGTTCCCGCTTCAGATCTGTTAGCAAGTGAAATTACCGTTTTACCCCTAGGCTTCAGGATTCGTGCTCAATTTGGACGGTCTCGATTAAACCCCCATTTTTAGCCACATCACGAGCCCCCCACTCCTAAAGGCTGAGGATGATCAATCTTTGAGGAGTAGTTTGACTGTTTTAGTGGCTAGTGGAGTTGTATCGGAGTCCGATTGGGGGATTTTTGAATCTTGAAGTGGGTAGCACGGTAACTTCGTCTTTTTTGAATCCATATGATGTTCTGAAGCCGTATCGAGTTTTTATCTATTTTTTCGAGCTATTTATTTAATTTTTGCGATGCGTTAACCAATCGTTTGGGAGGCTTAACAGTACATTCTAGGCAATAATTGTTCGTTCAGAGGCTCAAAAATATCCCCCCGAATTTTTAATTATTTTCTAGAATTTTTAGCTAATTTTTCCGAATTTTTAGCAATTTTTCGCAATTTTAAATAAATAAAATGATTTAAATAGATAAAAATCGATTTTTAAATACTAATTTATGAGGTGGCGTAATCTGGACCTTCGATCTGTGCGGAGCGCGAATTTTGGGGTAATCAGACGGTCCCAGTTCCTCGGCAGGCTTTTTTGCCGTATACGAGGGTCAGCTCCTCGGCTCCTCGGCTCGGAGGATCAGCACCTCGGCTCGGTGGTCCAGCTCCTCGGCTCGGACCATCCGAGGTACGTGGCATCATCTGGGTCGTCCATCTCAGTGTGGATCCCCATAAAATGCTATCTTGTCGTTTAGTGGACGTGGCAGCATCTGGGCCGTCCATCATGACGAGCGAGCTTTTTTAAAGATCCAACGGCTGTATGGGTCGGCGAGTTTTTTCTCCATATTCGAGGGTCGGTTCCTCGTCCTCTCGGCTCGGAGGATCAGCGCCTCGGCTCGATGGACTAGCTCCTCAGCTCGGTGGATTGTCTCCTCGGCTCGGATCCTCCGAGGTATGTGGCATCATCTGGGCCGTCCATCTCAGCGTGGATCCCCATAAAATGCTATCTTGTGGTTTAGTGGATGTGGCAGCATCTGGGCCGTCCATCATGACGAGCGCGCTTTTTTACAAGATCCAACGGCTAGTATGGGTCGGCGAGTTTTTTCGCCATATTCGAGGGTCGGTTCCTCATCCTCTCGGCTCGGAGTCTATGCGTCGTTGGCCGAGGTGTTGTGTTGGAAACTTTGAAGGTCGCGTCTCTTACTGGTACCACTTTTCCGAGCCCAGTAGCTCGGCTGCTCGGCGAAGCTGTTCGGTAGCTCAGTTGAGCAGGCCGATGGCGGGCAGTTCGGAAGGTACACGTGGCAGGATCTGGTCCGTCCATCATGATGCGAATCACGAGCATGGGGTTCAGATCACGAAAAAATATTATCTTGTCGTTTTGTGGGCGTGGCGTAATCTGAACCGTCCATCAGATTCTGACTTGAATTTTGGAGAGATCCGACGGTGACTTCGCCTCGGAAGGATTTTTCTCCATATACGAGGGTCGGTTCCTCGTCATCTCGGCTCGGAGCCTCAGTGCTGTTGGCCTAGGCGCTGAGTTGGATACTTTGAAGGAAGCGTCTCATGATGGTACCACTTTTCCGAGCCCAGTAGCTCGGCTGCTCGACTAAGCTGTTCGGTAGCTCGGCTTGAACAGGCCGATGGCAGGCAGTTCGGAAGGTACACATGGCAGGATCTGGTCCGTCCATCATGATGCGAATCACGAGGATGGGGTTCAGATCACGAGAAAACGTTATCTTGTCGTTTTGTGGGCATGGCATAATCTGAACCGTCCATCAGATTCTGACTCGAATTTTGGAGAGATCCGACGGTGACTTCGCCTCGGAAGGATTTTTTTCCATATACGAGGATCAGCTCCTTGTCATCTCAGCTCGGAGGTTCGGCAATGTCAGCCGAGGTATGGAGTTTGATGCTTTGAAGGGACTCAGTAGCTCGGTTGCTTAGCCAGGCTGTCTGATAGCTCGGCTTGGCAGACCGGTGGCAGAGTCATAGACTTGAGTGACTCGAGGTTTTTGCCTTTCGAAACGTCGCTACTTTCCGCTTGGCATTTTGGCTTCTTGGTGGGCCTTTGAGGTTCCCAAGGAGGCCCACTATCCCTTGGGATTATAAGTTTTCACTCCTCCACCCCCAAGCTCATTTCTTACTTCTCACTCCAAGATTTCACTTTTGTTCTCTAAGTTCTCTAATAGCGGCGACTCTTGCTCCAAGGTGGTGACGTTAGCTGTCGCGTGGGCCAGGCGATTTCCGGCGAGCACATTTCGACCGTGAACGTCACTTCAAAGATCAGTCTACTTAGCCTTAGCTTTTTTCTAGAGATGTCAAGAGTGAACTCGGGGAGTGGGGCCTCATCTTCGGGCGATGATGGCACCGAGGAGAGGAGAAGGGCGGAGGTCCGAAGGAAGGGAAAGCAGGTCGCCGAACCGTCAGCTACCGAGGCGAGGCAGGAGAAGAAGATGAGGAGGGTGGCGACCCAATCTCCCGTGGTTGAGGTGATTGTGGAAAACCCGAAGCAAGCCCCCGAGATGGGACGATATCCCTCTGTTCTGTCCGGGCATTCGGGGGTCAGGCAGTACGAGGGCGACCTTTTGGAGAAAGCAGTCTACGGAAAGTCGAAAGTCCTTGAAGAACCTAACCCGGCCCTTCCCACCGAAGCCGACGAGCTTATTTCGGTGCTATCCGAGAGGGATCTCCTTCGGATCAGAAAGGGATTCGCCATCCCTCCGGAGTACAAGCTGATGATCCCCGGCCCCGGGATGCGAGCGAATTCCAAGCTGTCATCGTCGGATATGTGCATGTTCGACTTCGACTCCTTGAATGCCGGACTACGTTTTCCGCTGCATCCTTTCATCCTCCAGATCCTCGGCTGGTTCTACCTCGCACCGACCCAATTCATGCCGAACACATGGCGTCACGTGAATGCCTTCTTGCTTCAGTGCCGCAAAGCTGAAGTAGAGCCAGACCTAACAGTCTTCCGAGGCCTGTACCGGATAAACCGGATGCACAAGACGGAGTACTGGTACTACTTGGGGCCGAGGAAGGGTGTTAGGATCATAGAAAATCCGGACTCAATTAAGGGTTGGAAAGAGAAGTATTTTATATTAAGGGGGGAGGCGATACGGCACATTCCGACCCGGTGGAAATCGGAGGTGCCAAAATTTGCGAGAGCCGACCCTGTACTGTCTGAGGCCGAGGAGGAGGTGGCGAGGAAGATCATGGCCCTTCCCCTGCTGAGTTGGAGGGAGTTGACGGAGGAGGTGTTGTTCGGGTCCGGCCTTAGCCCCATCGACCCGAGTATGCTCCTAACATCTCATTTATTTTCATTTTTCTTTCAAGTCTTTAGTTCGTCTCGCTGACTCGTTTTTTGTTGTCTGATGCAGAAGCGATGAATATTGATTTCAACGCTATGATGGCCGATAGGTCCAAGTTGGCCGGGGGCAGGAAGAGGAAGAGGGCGGCCGCAGCTGCCTCGTCGACTCCGCAGCCCACGGTTGCCGCGACTACCACCCTGCCTCCTCCGACTAATGAGGCACCTTCGGAGGTGGTCGTTGCCGAGGAGCCTTCGGTCCCTGTGGCCCCAGTCCAGATTGAGGGGGCCTTTGACGTCAACGCGGCTTTGTCGCTCGAGGCTCCGCCGTTGACCAAAGCGGCCGAGGAGATCCTGACCGAGCAGCACAAGCAGTTGTTGTGCCGAACTGGCGGGTGAAGAATCACGACGGATTCCTCGGCAACTCGCAGATGTCTGTGCAGGTCGTCAAGCACTTGGCGACCCCGAAGGACAGAGCCGCACTGAAGGCGGGGACGGTCGGTGATGACACCTACGAAGTGGCTCGGTCGCTCGTGTCGGTAAGTTTCTCTTTGTGAATTTCTTCAAGTTTACTGCTCGGGTTGCACATTGCGCTTACCTTTGTCTTCTGCAGGCTACTTGCCATTTCGGCCATCTGCTCGAGACGTTCGCCGAGCAGGAGAAGGAGCTGAGAGCCGCCAGCGACAAAGACAGGGCGGCGAAGGTCAAGGCGGTCCGGGAACTCGAGGCCGAGCAGAGGCGAGCTGAGGCGTTGGAAGTCCGGGTCGCTGATCTTGAAGCCGACCTGGAAAGGGTCAAGGGGCGGCTCGATGCGGAGTCTGCCAAAGCTACGAAGGCTGCCGAGGAATTGGCCGCGTCGGTGAAGTCCCTGGCCAACCTGAAGGCGGAGAAGGAGGCGCTGGCCGTGAAGATCAGGGCCGAGATCGAGGCCGACGCCGAAGCTGAGGCGAAGAAACACATGGCCGAGAACATGGAGAGGTCCTATCAGAGGGCACTCGACCATGTTCAAGATCGTGTCCCCGGCTTCGAGCGGGTCGGCTACAGACTGTGGCCCGGATCGCCCTCAGGCGGTGAGGAGGAGGGAGCCGAAGGCGACGAGCTCGAAGGCGAAGACGAGGAGGAGGAGGCCGACCCTCCTGTGGCGAATGCCCAGGTCGAGGGGAGGATCGAGGGGCCACCTGGCGACGCGCCCGTGGTCGAAGCGGCGACGCAGGTGGACCCCTGATTCCCTCGCAAATTCTTGTAGTTTTTTGTTTTGTTTTCTTTCAAACAGTGTAATGCTTTTTGCGGACTGGCCACCGCTTTTGATGAATGAAAAGTTGTGTTTTGATTTTGGACTGTCCAAGTGTTTGGTTCGGCCATATAGTTCTTCAATGTTGTCCCTTTTTCATTTCAGATTGCCGAGCAGACTCTTATCACCTCGGCGGATCGACGCCGAGCAGAGTTGTTTAAGCGGTCCCGGGAGGATCGTCTCGAGGGCGAGGTTCATCTGACGAGGAGAATACTTCACAACTTAGAGATTAGGTACAGTGAGGTGTTGGTCGAACTGCACCATCTGCGGATAGTCGAGGCCGAACTATCTGCGAAGGAGGAAGAGTTGGTCCGAGTTTCGGCCGAACGAGATAACTTTGCAAGGAAGGTAGAACAGCTGCAAAGGGTGACGGTTGATAAGAGCATCGAGGTGACCCATTTGCACCACGTTATATCTGACAGCACCAAGTATCCTGGTTCGGCGAAACTTCCTCGATTCAAAGTGATTGTAAAGGACGACACGTTGAAGGACCGGATCGTTGAACTGGAGGAAGAGGTTGCTCGGCTCAAACCTCAACCGGTGAGGGCTAACGTCCGGAGCACCTCGTGCACTCGCGAAGAGATTGAGCGAGGGATTACGTTCTATCAAGCCGCGAGCCGAACCCCCATTATAGGTAGGACGGCAGCTGACGCCCAAAGCGGGGTAGCGGTGTCTTCAAGTGGTGCTTCGGTTGGAGCGACTGTCAGGGTCAGCGGCGAGGGGGCGTCTCGATTCGTTGGTCTAGAGACGAGCTCGGAGGTCAAGAAGCGCCGACCCAAGGTATCGCTGAACCGGAGCGTCCCCCTTCCACGGAGGTAGTGAACGGGTCGTGTCGTGTCTTTGGGCTTCCGAACTGTCTTTTGTTGTAATCTTTTTGTAAATTTATCCAAGTTATATTAATAAAATTGGAGTTGATTTATCCGAACTGTCCTTTGCTGGCTTCTTGTTGTGCTGTAATTGCACTAGCTAGGGTAGGCTCGAACTGAACCGCGGGGCGAGTGTTTGCTTCGTCGAGCATCTTGGCCTCGAAACTCATGCTTTAGCCGCGGTTCTGAATCTTGCTCGTCGCCTTCAGGTGCAGATTGGTGCCGCAGCTGAGGTGTGGCTGTTTCGTGCGTCGTGCTGAAAAGATGGGACCAGTTCCCTAATAGTATTAAATGGCGCTCCGGGATCCGTGGGGGCGTTCCGCCTTCCCAAGGGCTTTGAGAGTGGGGCCCTTTAATAAACATGCGGCGCTTCAGCTCCATAGGCGTAACTGTTGGATTCTCGAGGGTCATAATGACACTCTTGGGGGACGACTATAAGTACCACACCCCCCTTGTGGTTTCAGTCATTGCAGTCTTGAACTCTAGTGGCATCGATGGTGTCTGCCCTTGGGCAGATGCCAGCCTTGTGAAAAATTCTCGCCTCGAGAGGTTCGGAGGGGTGGTCACCCTTCTGCCTTGTTCTTTTCCTGTTCCTGACGACTACGATGTGGGTGTCAGGGCCGGGAGAGGACAAGGCAGAAGAGTTGGCGACCGTAGTCCGGACCCGAGGGAAAGGTTCTTCGGGAGGATGGGTTGCCGTTCTTCAACCGTGATCTTCTCCCGATTCTGACAGCTCGGATGTGGGGGTCAGGATCGGGGGAGATCACGGTAGAAGAGGTGGTGACCGAAGTCCGGAACCGAGGGGGAGGTTGCTTCGGTAGGATGGGTGGTCGCTCTTCCACCATGATCTTCTCCTGACTCTGACGGCTCCGATGTGGGTGTCAGGGTCAGGGGAGATCACGGTGGATGAGGTGATGACCAAAGTCCAGATTCGAGGGGAAGGTCCCCTAAACCTTAACTCAAACTTTCTTTCGAGGCTCGGCTGGACACTCGCTCGGCACGGGTCGGCTGGACACCCGCTTGGTGACCGGAGTGACTTTTGCCCAAGGTTGGTTCTGATTGCCTGTCGCTCGGCATTTGGAGCTGAGCAAAGCGAGGCGATCACAGCCGTTGGATGTTTGCACGAATCTCGAGGCGGGTCCGGTTCCCAAGAAAATGCTATCTTGTCGTTTTGCGGACACGTGGCGTTGTTGGGTCCGTTCATCATACCCTAGCACGTATTTTGAGACGATCCAACGGTGGTTTCTCCTCGGAAGGTTTTTTCGCCATATACGAGGGTCGGTGCCTCGTCCGCTCGACTCGACGATCATGGGGGTAGTTAGCGAGCCGTGGTCCTGACTTCTACTTATCTCGTACCGGTTCGACTCAGTGGCCCGGCAGAATTGCAAATGTTCCGAGGCTGGGCCACATGGCTTGATCTCGATGGCTGATCATTATTAGGGTGCGGATCTTGAGGAGAGGGGCGCAAGTCCCAAGAAAACACTATCTTGTCGTTTTGTGGACACGTGGCTTAATCAGATCCGTTCATCACACTCTAGCACACATTTTGAGACGATCTGATGGTGGTTTTGCCTCGGAAGGTTTTTTCACCATGTATGAGGGTCGGTACCTCGTCCGCTCGGCTCGGTGGTCGTGGGGGCAGTTCGGAAAGGCCATCAACCTCCGGCCCGCTTGAGGACGAGCCGGTGAAGTAAAGTCGAGCCATAGGACCCCGACCATCATTAGGTTAGTTCAACGGTTGTGGGAGCAATTCCGAATGACGAACTACTTCTAGCTCGCTTAGGAGCGAACTTGCGAAGTAGAATCGAGCCAAGTGCTGGACTCCGAACCATTCAACGGCTGTGGGAGCAATTCCGAACGGCAATCTACTTCTGGCTCGACTATGGGCGAGCCGGGGAAGCAAAGTCGAGCCGAGTGTTGGACTCCGAACCATCGTTAGATTAGTTCAACGGTTGTGGGAGCAATTCCGAATGGCGAACTACTTCTAGCTCGCTTAGGAGCGAACTTGCAAAGTAGAATCGAGCCAAGTGTTGGACTCCGAACCATTCAACGGCTGTGGGAGCAATTCCGAACGGTGATCTACTTCTGGCTCGCCTATGGGCAAGCCGGGGAAGTAAAGTCGAGCCGAGTGTTGGACTCCGAACCATCGTTAGATTAGTTCAACGGTTGTGGGAGCAATTCCGAATGGTGAACTACTTCTAGCTCGCTTAGAAGCGAACTTGCGAAGTAGAATCGAGCCAAGTGTTGGACTCCGAACCATTCAACGGCTGTGGGAGCAATTTCGAACGGCGATCTACTTCTGGCTCGCCTATGGGCGAGCCGGGGAAGTAAAGTCTAGCCTGAGTTTTGGACTCCAAACCATCGTTAGATTGAAGAGTTAAAAGCAGAGAGATGTAAACAGTAGCAAAAATATGAAAAAACTTTATTTATTAATATCCAATGGTCGGCTGCTTCTAAAGTTGCTAGCCGTTATTACAAGGAAAAAATGAAAGAAAATCACTACAAGTAACATGAAAGGAACGGTTCGACATCTCGAATTACTTAGAGAGGCGTTGTTGTTCTCTCTTGGTATTTTAAGAGATGGTCGGCATTCCAAGTCCTGGGGATCTCCTTGCCTTCGAGGTCTTCTAGCTTGTATGTGTCGGGGCGGATTACTTTAGAGATCTTGTAAGGTCCCTCCCAGTTCGGGGCCAATTTGCTTTTCTGATTAGGGAACGAGATGGCCAACTTTCGGAGGACTAGGTCTCCTCCTTTGAGGTCCGTTGGGCGGACTCTTTTGTTGTATGCTAGCTCGATCCTTCTTCGGTAAGTTTGCTGGCGTATGGCAGCTCTCTCTCGGATTTCGTCTAACAGATCTAGACTTGCTTTGAGCTCCCTAGCATTCTGCTCTTCTTCATAAGCTATCAGACGAGGAGAGGGTAACCCGACTTCTAGGGGGATGATGGCTTCGGACCCGTAGGTGAGATTGAATGGGCTCTCGCCCGTCGGGGTCCGCTTTATGGTGCGGTAGTTCCAGAGCACGTTGGGCAGCTGATCGACCCACAAGCCTTTAGAGCACTTGTCTAACCTCTTCTTAATGCCCGAAAGGATCTGTCGGTTGGCATTTTTGGCCTGGCCGTTCGACTGAGGATGGGAGACGGAGGAGAACCGGTGTTTTATGGCGAGGTCTTCACATAAAGATCGGAAGGCAGCCCCCGTGAATTGCGTTCCGTTGTTCGTAATTAGGACCCTGGGGACACCGAATCGGCAGATCACGCTCTTCCAGAAGAATTGAACGACCTTGTTTTCGGTGATCGTGGCCAGGGGCTCGGCCTCTATCCATTTCGAGAAATAGTCGACTGCCACGACTAGGAACTTAAGCTGTCCGGGGGTTGGCGGAAATGGTCCTAGTAAATCCATCCCCCACATTGCGAAGGGGATCGGACTTGATAGGGAGGTGAGTGGTGCTTGTGGAAGGCGTCGGATGTCGGAGTGCTTCTGACAGGAGCTGCATTGCCGAACGTGTCGTTCGGCGTCCCGTAGTAGAGTGGGCCAGAAATACCCGTAGTTCAACACTTTGCGTGCCAGGGCTCTGGAACCAGAATGGGCCCCGCCGATGCCCTCATGAAGCTCTTGCAGGGCGTAGTCGGCTTGCCCAGGGGAGAGGCACCTCAGGTAGGGCCGTCCGTCCACCTGGGTGAAGGAGCGTTTATATAGGATGCCTCCAATTAGTGTGTAACGCTCAGCTCGGGTTCTTACTCTTCGTGCTTCCTTCGGATCCTCGGGAAGGAGTCCGTCCCTTAAGAATTCGACGAGGGGTTTCATCCAATTGTCTTCGAGGAGGACAGGCAATGTTTCAACAAAGTCAAGTGCTTCGTCCTCAATGCTCGGCTTCAGGAGGACGTCTATCAACACAGTCTGTTCGAGGCCTTGAAGAGAAGAGGAGGCTAATTTGGATAGGGCGTCGGCCTGAGAATTTTCTTCTTGGGGGATCCTTTGGATGAGGGCCTCTTCAAACAGTGCCATGAGGCTTTTGACTTTAGCCAAGTATTTAACCATCCTGTCATAGCGGGCTTCATACTCGCCGAGGACCTGATTGACGACCAACTGAGAGTCGCTGAAGATCCGCAGGCGTTGTGCCCCTGCATTTCGGGCCATTCCAAGACCGGCTATTAGCACCTCGTATTCAGCTTCGTTGTTCGAGGCTTTGAAGTTTATACAGAGGGAGTATTGGAGGATAAAGTCATCTGGGCCTGTCAGGATGACCCCTGCCCCGCTTCCCTCATTGCAAGAGGATCCGTCAACATAAATCGACCAGACGGGTGGTCCCTTCACTGTTTGGCTGGATTCGGGGATTGTACTCTCAACTATGAATTCGGCTAGCGCCTGAGCCTTGATCGCGGTCCGAGGCTGATAAGTTATATCGTGCTGGCTGAGCTCGAAAGACCATTTCATAAGGCGGCCCAAAGTCTCGGGCTTGTGAAGAACCTGCTTCAGCGGCTGGTCGGTAAGAACGACCACCGAATGGGACTGAAAGTACGGGCAAAGCTTTCTCGCGGCCATTACCAGGGCATAAGCCATCTTTTCTATCTTCGGGTATCGGAGCTCGGCATCCCAAAGCACTTTGCTGACGTAGTAAATGGGCTTCTGAGCCCGGTCTTCTTCCCTCACTAAAACTGCACTGAGGGTCTGCTCGGAGGCTGCCAGGTAGAGGTAGAGGGGTTCACCAGGGATCGGTTTGCTGAGGAGAGGGGGATTAACGAGGTAAGCCTTGAGCTGGTCGAAGGACTCCTGTTGCTGCTGCCCCCATTCGAATCCTTTAGCCCCCCTGAGGGCCTTGAAGAAGGGGAGGCATTTTTCCCCAGACTTTGAGAGAAAGTGCCCTATGGCGGCGAGGCGGCCTGTTAATCTCTGAACTTCTTTAACATTTCTAGGAGGGGCCATGTCTAATATGGCCTTGATCTTCTCCGGGTTTGCTTCAATTCCTCGTTGGCTAACCATGAAGCCGAGGAACTTCCCTGATGAGATGCTGAACGCACACTTGTTCGGGTTGAGTCTCATATTGTGCTTTCTCAGAACGTCAAACGCTTCTTGGAGGTCGGGTACATGATCAACGCCCCGGATGCTTTTCACCAGCATGTCGTCAACATACACCTTCATGTTCCAGCCGATCTGGGCCTGGAAAACCTTGTTGACGAGGCTTTGGTATGTTGCACCTGCATTCTTGAGGCCGAAAGGCATGACTCTGTAGCAATAGAGGCCTTGGTCGGTCACAAACGACGTCTTCGGGATATCCGGGGGGAACATCCGGATCTGATTGTAGTCTGAAAAGGCGTCCATGAAGCTGAGGAGCTCATGTCCCGAGGCTGCATCAATCAGAGTGTCTATACTCGGAAGAGGGAAGGGATCCTCGGGGCAGGCCTTGTTGAGGTCGGTGAAATCAATACAAATCCTCCAAGTCCCATTGGACTTCTTGACCATTACTACGTTTGACAACCACTCAGGATAGTTCACCTCCTGTATGAACCGGGCCTTCAAGAGCTTGTCCACCTCATCTTTAATGGCGAGCTGACGTTCGGGGGCGAACTTACGCCTCTTCTGCTGAACCGGTTTGGACCCCGGATCAACGCTGAGGCGGTGGACTAAGAGTTCTTCGGAGATACCGGGGCATATCCGCAGCTGACCAAGCGAAGAGGTCTTGGTTCCTTCAGATGCATTGTACAATATCTGAGTATAGGGCGGACGGGAGGGTCTTGCTAACAAACAACTTGCGGGTCGGCTCCTGCTCTGCGAAGAGCACTTCCTCCAATTCGTCCACCGGCTCGGACGTTGGTCGAGCAACATCTTAGGGGATTTCCAGAGTTTCTAAGGAAAGGACGGGTCCAAGGGTAGAGGTCATGTAGCACTTGCGGGCCTGCTCCTGATTGCCCCTTACTTCCCCCACTCCGACCCGAGTGGGAAATTTCATTTTGAGATGATAGGCAGAAGGGACGGCTTCAAGGGCGGTCAGGTCGGGCCGACCCAAAATGACATTGTAGGCTACTGGGATATCTACGACCATGAAGTCCATGGACTCCGTTCGAGTAGTAGGACTTTTGCCAGCGGTTACGTCGAGGGTAATTACCCCTTCAATAGTCACTGGCACTCCCGTGAACCCATGGAGCGTGTAGCCGGCGGGCTTGAGTCTGTCTCGGGAGAGCTTTAGGCCTTTGAAAGTGGCGAGGAAGATGATGTTTACGGAGCTGCCGTTATCCACTAGGATCCTTTCCACTTTGAAATTTGCCATGTGAAGGCTGATGACGAGTGCGTCACAATGTGGGGTGCGAACTCCTTCAAGATCTTTGTCGGAGAAGGTGACAGGCACTCCGAGGCCTTTGGGAGGAGGGGTGGTCTGGACTGAATTGACTTCTCTTATAAAAGCCTTCCGGGAGGAGTTTGAGGAGCCCCCCATTGGGCCCCCATGAATGAGGTGGAGGACTCGCTCTTCCTCGAAGTCAGGCGTCTCTTCTCGTTCCGGACGCTTGTTAGCCCCCCGAGGCGGGGGAGGAAGTTCGGCTCGGTCCTTTCTTACAAACCTGGTCAGCTGCCCCCTCTGGATAAGGGCTTCGATCTCGTTCTTTAAGGCACGACAATCGTTGGTGTCATGCCCATGGTCCCGGTGATAACGGCACCATTTCTCTTTATCTCTTTTCTTGGCAGGGGTGTTCATCCTCAGAGCAGGAGGTATGATCCCTTCCTTTTCGACTTCCATCAGAATAGTTGAGACGTTAGTGGTGAGGGGAGTGAATTTCTCGAATCTGGGGGGAGGTCGGCGCTGGCCGGCATTATCCTTCTGGAGCTTCTTGGCTCCTTCCTCTTCTGTTCCCTTTCTCTTGAACCCGGAGGAAGACCCCTCCCAGTTGGGTCGCTGCTCGGCCTCTTCGGCCCGGATGTACTTTTCACTGTGAAGGAGGAGGTCGGAAAAGTTCTGTGGAGGCTTCTTGGCGAGGGAGGAGCGGAGGTTGGAATTGAGGCATTAGATTGAAATGCTGCCGCAGCGACTGACTGGTCGTGGGATGCTATGGACCTGGCCTCGGCTGTGAACCTCTTCACATAGTCTCTCAATTTCTCCCGCTTCTTCTGGTGGAGGTGCAATAGGGAGATGCTGGTCTTCTCAGCCCTACGGCTGCTTACGAAATGGGTGACGAAAAGGGTCTCGAACTGTTCGAAGGAGAATATTGAGGAGGGGGCAAGGCGAGAGTACCATTCTCGAGCTGGGCCCTTGAGAGTTGCGGGGAAGGTTTTGCAGAGGAGGGCATCGGAAGCTTGATGGAGGAGCATCAAGGTCTTAAAGCTTTCGATGTGGTCAACTGGGTCGGTCTCCCCGGTGTAAGTCTCGAATTGGGGAGGTTTGAAACCGAACGGCACAGGTGCATCCACAATGGTTCGGGGAGAAGGGGGGTCGGCTAGGACGTAGGGTCCTCCCCCTAAGCTCTTCTTCACGATCTATCTGACCCAGGCGCCTCTCTACCTCATGAAGACGGCGGTACATGGTGTCGTCCCTCCGACGATAATCAGCCGAGCCTCTAGACTCGTCTTCGTATAAGGGAGAGCGAGGGCTACGGCGATGGTAACTTCGGGAGCGACGAGGACTTGGGGTACGCCGGGAGTTGGTAGGAGCAGGACGAGGAGATGGGGACCGTCGGCGAGGGCTGCAGACCGGGGAAGGAGATGGAATCTTGGGCGCGTTGGTGTTGGGACAGAGATTGAGAGCTTGTAGGACGGTCGCTTGGAACTGCTGGAACTCGGCACGTGTGATGGGTGCCTCATCGTTCCTGGGCTGTTGCCGACCTGCAGGGGAGTGCGGCCTTCTTCGGTAGTGCTCGGGGGATTCTTTCCGACCCCTTCGGTTAGGTGACCTTCTATATTCCCGGTGGCGAGGGGACCGCTCTTCCGGACGGTGTTGGCGGGAGGTTCCCTCTCGGGCCCGCTTTTCATTCAGATGGCGGCGGAGGTCATCATCTTTCTGGCGGTTGAGGGCGGTATTATGGCGACCAGAGGCTCGGGGATGATGGGAGGCCATAGAGTCCGTAGAGGCGTTGTGGATGGAGACGTGTTCTTGGTGAAGAGGCTATTTTTTAGGGTTAGGACCCTTTGGAGGTGGCTGATTTGGAGGAGGAAGGTCCGGTTGGAGCGGGTCTTCCGCTGGAGGAGGAAGTTGCCCTTGCTATTGGGTAGGCTGGATGGGAACTTCTTGCTGCTGATCGGGGTTGGGTCCTCTATTAGACCCTCATGATCTGACTTTCCTAGGAGGCATGGCTGGAGAAGATCTGTTCACCGGGAAGAGGAGAGGTTTCTATTCGTTAGTTTCCCACAGACGGCACCAATCTGTTGCTGCTAATTTCGGTGTGGGGGCAAACAGATAGTATTTGTGAGTTCTTAGGGAAACTGAATAGTAAACCTGTATGCCTGTTCCGTCGGGGTTTGATCGTCGCTCCCGTCGTACACCTGCAAAAAGTGCGAGACACCGGGGTTGTTCCCGGCGATGCACCCTCCGACGCTCAAGTCAGTAATCAGAGAGATTATGAAAGAGCGCAAGAACTGGAGAAAGATTGATTACCTCTTAATGGAGATAGATGAGGGGTATTTATAGGCGTCTTAGGGAACAGATTATGCATGTAATTCCCGTGTATAGATAAGGAATGTAATCCCTAATCCCCAGTGAAAGGATAGATTTGAATCATGGCCGTTGATTAATATTAATCAGAAACCCTAATTCTATCCTACTGGACCGGGTTTGTTGCGGGTTGAAACCCGCACCCAGTTGAGGCAGGATCCGTTCGCGAGTTAATGGTTCTTTGGGGAGGAGAGCCAGTTCCCGCTTCAGATCTGTTAGCAAGTGAAATTACCGTTTTACCCCTGGGCTTCAGGATTCGTGCCCAATTTGGACGGTCTCGATTAAACCCCCATTTTTAGCCACATCAATATCAAAACGAGATTTGAGATAAACAAGTTTAATAAAATCCAAATAGTAATAAAATAAGATACAAATAGCCGATCACTTATAAAATAATCATTAAAGTTAGGATATACTACTAGTCGAAGAAAATACAACTTCTGGTTCGAAAAGATTTTAAATGGAAGGCACAAATCGAGTTTAAAATAATACTAAATTTATAGATAATTCAAATACGAAAAATATTCTGAAAATATGTATTTACGGAAACAGGGGTTATATGTTTTCCTAATAAAATTTGTTGCTGATGTGTCCAAAATTGGGTCAGATCGTTAATTGTTTTCGAAAGTGAGTCAGAGCGCCAAATATTTTCAAAAAGTGGGTCAGTATGGAAAAAAATTCGAATAATTCACTATAGGGGGTCTGAATCCTTTAATTCTCTTTCAACCCACAATGCAACTTTTGGGAATAAAGTTTAAATACATTTAGGGGTTTTCTGAGTTGAGATAGAAGTAAACTGCCTGATAGTTAGCAGTGGAAAATAACATATATTTTTTAGATTGGGATACCTCTAGATCTAAATGTTGTATAATCTGAAGAGTTGGGATACTTGTACATACACAATTTTATTTTATTTTTGTTCTTATCTTTTTTTTCTTGCTGCCTTTAACAACAGCAAGAGCCAACAACAACAAAAGCAGCCTCAACTCCCTTCAACCCCTTAACAACGGAAACTATCTCGACCCTACCAGCAACAACAACATCACCTTCGACCAACTGCAATACCTCAGACTTCTGACTACCTCCAAATCCCCTAACCCTA
This sequence comes from Hemerocallis citrina, assembly GCA_017893485.1. Lineage (NCBI taxonomy): Eukaryota > Viridiplantae > Streptophyta > Magnoliopsida > Asparagales > Asphodelaceae > Hemerocallis > Hemerocallis citrina. The sequence continues at coordinate 16,681,435 of CM030365.1, read as the reverse complement.
GACTACAACTCTTCTGAATCCCAACAACCCCAAAAACCCCAATTCTCGACACCCCCGAAACCCAATCCCAACACCTCTGCATCCCGAGACAACCTGGAAATCCCAAAACTTCACACTCCCAGCATCCAATCCCGCCAGAACCCTGGATCCCGTTCTCTCCCGAACCCATTCTTGCGATCTCCTCTTCTACCATAGCCGCCACCCATCTCCGACCCTAACCCTAATCCTCTTCTCTTATTCTCAATCTAAACCCACAACCCATATACTACTCATAATCCCATACCAGACCCGCTAACCCTCTACCCAAATCCCCTCCCCCCAAAAAAGAACACCTCGAAACCCCAACCCAAACAAAGTCCAAACCCCAAAACTCTAACCCTAGCCTTAATCCTAACCCTAACTCTACTTATCTATACACCTATTCCTCCTTCTGCTGCTGCCACTGCCGACGTCATTCGTCGTTGTCGTCCCAAAAAAAATTTGTGGGTACTTGTGTTTCTCCATTGAACCTCAATTTTGTCAGTATCTTTCAGTCTCCACTGACTTTCCCCTTTTCTCTGCTAAGGATTGGACATATTGGTATCTCTCTGTTGAAACCATTCTTCTCGAGCATTCTTTATAGGGTCACATTGATGGCTGCACTCCTCATCACAAAGATCCCACCGTTACCGCTACTGAAGCAAACAAGAAAAAGATCCACACCTTTCAGACTACTTGGGATCACGATTATCAGATCATTGCCTTCATCATCTCTTCCATCAACCGCACTCTTCGTGCTGATCTTCTTCGTATTCATCCTACTAAGGCTCTTTGGCTCCAGTTGACCACCCAGTATCTTCAGTCTAGTGGATCAGGTGAGTACCAGCTCCTTGTTCAGTCCGGTCTTGATCATTAGGGAGATCACAGCATTCCGAATCTGTAATACCCTGAAATTTTTATTGAATGTGAGATTGTTGATTTTACGTGTTGTGCACGTGTAAATTTGTGTATAAATATTTTCTTATCAAATGATTTTATATATAACATGAGCAAATAAATAATTTCTTTCCTTCTCTTTTCTTTTAAGCCCATTTTAAGAAGCCTAAATTTGTTTTCTAAATAAAGCCCAACCTAATAACTTAATTATTTTATTCTAAAAGCCCACTATTTAAAGCCCATGAATTAATTACTCTTTTAAACAACTTGTCATGTAGACACATTTTTGTAGACAATTAATTAATTTGTAATATACAACTGTAATTAGGGGGACACTAGTTGGGACACGTGCTTGCACGTGTGTGTGCTTTGCACACTCTCCTTGGCCGGATTGCATAAGAGAGAGAGTGGGGGTGTGGATTAGTGGAGTGGTAGTTTTTGTGTTCATGGGTGGTTGTACAACTTTCCATTGTATCCTAGCCATCTGTCTACAACCATCTAATGCAATCCTAGCCCTCCATTCCACCATAACACTAGTATAAATACCCATCCCGTTTATACACATAACACTAAGAAGTTTGGAAAGAAAGAAAACTATATAGGAGAGTAAAAGATTGAGAGAGAGTAAAAAAAATTGAGTGCATTAGGTGTGTTTGTTCTTTTGGAGGCCGGCTACTACAACCCACGGCAAAGGGGAGGTTCGGGTTTCACCAAGTGCAAGGAGGAGAAACTTTTTGGTGGCTCATTCTCGGAGGAGATGGACCGCTCGTGTGTTCAAGGAGATTCTAGGAGTTTTGTAGTACTTTCTTCGAATAGGTGGGTGTTTTTCAGTACTTCTAATGTTAGACATCATGCTAGGGATTTTGATAAATATATGCATGCCAAAAGAACTAATAAGATAATCACTTATTGACTTTTAAAAGGACTTTCTAGACGAATGAGTAAATGCTTGATGAATTGCGTGCTATTGGTAATAATTCATGGTTAATATAGTTAAACTCACTTATTGCCATGAAATTGTGGAATTAGAACCATGTAATGGTAGAAAAATATTCATGTATGGTTAGTAGATGAATTATTAATTTTTTGCGTTTATTGAACCATTGTATTATTTTGCTCAAGGAATGCAACCTTGATTATAAGTATTGTGAATAAAGGGGGAAAAACAGAAATTTACACTTCTTTAATAAAGTCTTAATGCAAGGAGTTGAGTAGAGGATTTGTTTAAGTGGAATTTTGCAATTTTTAAACATAGAATACAAATTAGAGTGAAAATACTTGTTTTAATGTCAAAAATATATCCATGATCTACGCTAAATTGCAACCTGGTGCAATCGATAGTCGACCGAATTAGAGTCGACAGTCGACTGTCAAGTAATAAATTTCGGATTCTAGTTACAGAATAGTCGACCGACTGTATTGTAACAGTCGACTGCCCTGACTATTGGTTTTTGAGTTTTAAAATCTTTGCAGAACAGTCGACCAACTGTATTGTAACAGTCGACTGCCCTAAGTAATTGTCTTCGAGTATTAAATTCTCGCAGAACAGCCGACTGACTATGTTTTGATAGTCGACTGCCCTGAAGTTAAAATGATATCCAGTTTTCATGAGATAATTTTCTATAACCTTTGGCCTAATATATTTGAGACTATTTTTACAAGAAAGAACTTACTATAAATTGTTAGCTTAACTTGTTTTTGGATAAAGAAAAATGTATTGATTAAAAGATGATTTGAAAAGAGTTTTGATAATGAATGAAAAATGAAAGTACGAATGTTAGATTTAGTATTGATAAAATGAGAATAAGGGAATTTTGTGGAAAGAATGAACTATTGAATATGACAAATTGAATTTCTTTGTTTATGCATGATATTGTACATGAAATTGAAATTTTAATGACATGATGAGTTATGAAGGATATTATGAATATGAATATACAAATGCTATGAACATGAAAAGGAAAATTATTGTTAATCATGGAAAAAGATCTTATAAGTATGAAAAACTCGGTGTTGTAATTATGAGTTGAAACTAAGAACTATGGTGTAGCTAAGACTTATACCGGCAATAAAAGAAATGTTGAGATGAAATTTGAAATGAAAAGACCAAGATTTGGGTCATGAGAAATGATTGAATAAGACTGGTATAGTGGAAGTGCTAATCCTAAGGGATTGATTTTGTTCATGATTCAATTAAATTAAAGACTAGATACATAGTGAAGATGTGATGAACATAAGAGACAAACATGAGTATGAGGGCCATTGGATTGGCGGCGCGAGAGTATTCACAGGATGTCCCATGATGCGTCATGATTAGGGCATTAATACTACTCCAAAGTACCGTCCCAGTGGCGACGCTTATGGGGTAATCTAATGACTGTGGGTGGTGTCACGTTTATGATAGGAGGCGAATTACCACAGGATGCCTGCATGATGAGTCATGTGTCACTGCGTTGGGATTCTCTCCAGGGCGCCTAGACGTGAGTTCGTAGTTCATAGAAAGCCTAAGATACTTACAATAATTATAATAGTAGATTAAGTCATGGCGAGGGATTGAACCCTATAAGATGAAGAAAGATTAAAGGCTTGCCCTCGGACCTATGTAGTATGGGCTGCATAGACTCTAAACAAGTGCGCATTAGTATCATATAATGTAAAGAAATATATTATGGACTAAATGCACATCACAACACGACATCAATAAGATAGTCCCTTGTAGTTTGTCTTGTGATCAAGTTTGTATTTGTTTAAGTATGGAAAATCGTTATACTGTTCCGGCATAGAGAGGATGGCCGTGTATAATATTTCGTCAGTTGAATGAACGGACGCGCCCACAGTTTTACATGCAGGGTAAAGAGCATGACAAATTGAAGTATACATGCTGCTCAATGATTGATTTAAATGTTGTATAATTGTTCCATGTAATTACTATAAATTGCTTTCGCTATATGAATGTAAATGTATAATGCAACTTTGATGTAAGAACTGTTTTTAATTTTCTTGTAAAATTGTACGAAAGAAGTGTAAAGATCCCTGTGGAACTTCGAATTCAGATTGTTTTAGAATTCGGGGTGTTACAGAATCATTACACAGCCATGCACTAAATCTAGGTGCAAATTACAACAACTAGAGGATAGTGATGTTCGTGTTACTCGTGAATGTCGCCAATTTATGTTCTTTTTGATGTGCCTTCGACTAGAGTGCCATTCCCTATGCATTCAATTGATCCACTAAGACCCGGTTCCCCGTCTTGAAGCTGCTATTGCCGAACTTTTTGCTGAAGAAACCCAATTGCGCGCTATCCTAACCACTGACTCTACCTTGACATCCAGTAGTGAGAGTGTTCTTGTTGTCGCCCCTCATGCCACCTCCTCCCGCAAACCTCGCACCGGTCCCATGCCTCATCCTTCTAACCTGTCACAACATCCATGGTCGCCTAAGTCATTTTTGCACTATTTGCAAGCAGATTGGTCACTTTGAGTGAATGTGTCATCTACATTTTTGCATCCACTGTCAGCAGAACGGTCATACTGATAGTGAGTATTTTATCCAGCATCCACATCTTTTGGTTTAGGTACAACAGCGCAGGAAGCAACATGATTTACCTCCTCTTAGTATTCCTTCTCTTACACCTCGTGCAATGACCGTTACTCTAGTTCTGCCTTCTCTTGCTCCTTATGAAATTCCTCAGTGACAGTCTCGTTCAGCTAAACCTTTAGAACTCGAGTCAGTCCATCAATGCTGGCTACCCTACCCATGCTTTTTCTATTACTCCTGTATGAATTCTTCAAGGCTTTTAGAATCTTGTGTATCACATCATCTTACTAGCAATTATACACTCTTCACCACTAGCACTACACTTACCTCTCACTCACCATCACTATACACTGCCAATGGCTAACAACACACTCATGATCTATTAGCACTCCCACTCTCACATTACCTTTCATACTTTATGCCCTTCATTTATCCATGAACCTTATTTCCATTAGTGTTTTATGCGATTGTTGCTTTACCGTTACGTTTACTTCTTTGCGATGTTCCATACAAGATCCTAAGACTGGTCATATGATTGGGAGGGCTAGCCGACATGGTCACCTATATCATCTAGATTTCCTCAATGCTCATGGTTCTAGTTCTAGTTTTGCTAGTGTTGTTTGTTCTGATGCTGACTTGTGGCACAAACGCTTAGATCATGTTAGTGAGTACCGTTTGAAAAGTTTAGTCCATAGTGGTGTTCTCGGTAATTTTAATTTCACTCCCTTATCTGTTTGTTAGGGTTGTAAGTTGGCAAAATACTTAGCCCTTCATTTTAGTAATAAAATTATTTCTCAGTCCATCCATACATTTCAACTTATTCACTCTGACATATGGGGATCATCTCATGTTCCTTATAGCAAAGGCTATCTCTATTAAGTTAGTTTCATCGATGACTTCACATGCTACATATGGGTGTTCTTTATGCGCCACCAATATGAGATTCCTGCTATTTATCAGGTCTTTACGACCAAGATTCACACTCAGTTTGGTGTGCACATCAAAGTCTTTCGATCAGATGGTGCTCGTGAGTACACTTCCACTACTATGCGATCAATTCTTCAGTCTTACGACACACTTTTTCAGCAGTCAAGCTCTCACACATATGAACAGAATGGTATAGCTGAACACAAACATCGTCACATTCTTGAGATGACTTATGCTCCTTTAATCTCATATTCCGTTTCTCGTTCTTTCTGGGCTGAAGCTGTCATGACTTATGTTAGCTTCATTAACTTCACTCACTTACCCTATCTCGTACGATATCTTATGAGGCTCTTCATCACTCACCACCAGACTACAGTATGCTTCATATATTTGGGTGCACCTGTTACGTCCTTCTTCCTCCCTGAGCCATGAAGTTGACCACCCACGTGACTAAGTGTGTTCACCTAGGTATCAGTTCATAGAACAAAGGATATCATTGTTTTGATCCCTTAGTGTGTCGTGTCTGTATTTTCTGACATCTCTCCTATGTGGAAGACTCCCCTTACTACATGTCCTATCCTGAGGATACAAGCTTTCTTGATTCCTGGGTTCCCTCGACTACCTCCCCAGACAAATCTTCACGCATTCACTTCGATCCCACTCATTTGGCTTGTAATCCCCGTTTCCGTAAATACGTATTTCTCGAATATTTTCTGTGTTTTGATTATTATTTGTTAAATTTGTTTTGAATCTTCTATTAAAATCTTTTCTAAACGAAAATTATGTTATTTCAAATAATAGTGCATGTTAACTTCACTTTCCATTTTTGATCGACTATATATATTTCTGTTTGGATTATTTTAATACAAAGTTGATAAGCCAAATTCTTATTTTGTTGTATAATGTTATTATTACTATTATTATTATCATTATTTCTATTATTATTATTATTATTATTATTATTATTATTATTATTATTATTATTATTATTATTATTATTATTATTGAATTATTTTCATGAATGTGTTGAATCCAATTCTGTCATTTATGTGTTATCATTTATTATTATTATTATTATTATTATTATTATTATTATTATTATTATTATTATTATTATTATTAGTATGATTATGATGATTATTATTATTGTTATTATTATTATTGTTATTATTATTTTTATTATCAATATGTATTGTTATTAGTATTATTATTACTAGTTTTGTTAAAGCCCATTGATTTTAATATAATCTTGTATTATCATTTATTAATATGAAGCCCAAAATCTAAATCCCAATTTTATATTCATTTGATTGCATTATTCATTAATATCTAACCTGAGCTCAAACCCATACCCATCTCTTTTTGGACCATGGCCTACCCTAAACCCAAACCCACATCTTGTTGGATCTCAAACCCATACCCAATTCTCCCCCTAATCTGTTTTGACCAGATCAACTTCACGTTCCCCTCAATCTCTCTCTCACGTCCCCCACTATCTCAACTATCCCCTCTCTCTCTTCCTTAAACATTTGTTCAAATCCCAACAAATAAAACCCTTCATCTTCTCCACAATAACCAAACTCTTCAATTTCCAAAACTCCCCTTCACTGTTCACACAACCCTTGTTTACAGTGTGGACCTAACCCGAGCTACTGTTGAAACCCAAGCAACCCTGGAATCTCTTCATCTCCCCCCTATTCACACTCTCTCCCCGTCTCCCTCCCTCTCTCCTCTGTTTACCCAAACGAAACAGAGAACCCCAACTCCCTCCCCGTCACATGCCACCTTCGAGCACTGAAATTACACCTCGAGCACCGCCGCTCGCTATCCAATCGCCTCGCCTAAGCCTCGACGCCCTCGTCCGCCAGCGAACTCCAAACTAGTCGACTACCCTCTCACCGCCTGCACCTCGAACTCCAAAGTCGATGTTGCCTCCTCGAAGCTCCACCGACCACCGTCACCGTTCAAGCACCTCCTCCTCCTTCACAAGCACCCATCCTACACGTAGACGTCGAGATCCATTACCATCGCAGTCATCCTTCCTGCCTTGGCCTCCCTGCCATTGCACTCGTCTCCGTTGAGCACCTCCGTTGTCTTCTTCTTCTTCTTGGTTCTCGTCGAACCCATCGACAACCGAAGCCCTCCGCTTGAGCCTGCACCTCGTCATCACCTCCTCGTCATCTCTGAGCCCCCGCTCATCTCCGACTGCACCCCATGGTCAACTACCCCGTGCTTCGACACTGCTTCGACAACCCCACTTGTCGCCTCTCCCCTTGCAACAGACACAACACTACTCTCCAACTCCCTTGCAACCTACTGCCTCCTGACTCAAGCCTCAACATCACCCTGTCAAACCACCCAATTGCCTGCCTCGCTACCTTGCACACCCCCAGTCGCCGCCCTCTGCCATCTCAGCCAGTAGAGCCCCCAATCACCAAGCTCCTCTATTCTGATTAGCCAACAAAGCTCCACTTTGATCACAGCCATTGGATCATGACCGTCTGATCATTGGTCATCATGATCGTGATCACTTCTTGATCCGATGATCTTGGCCATTGGATTTGCATTGATCATCATCACCACCATCATCATCATCAAGATCTTGATCTTGATCGTTGGACCTCTTTGATCGTCATGATCGTGATCATCGTGATCACTTGCTCGTTGCCGTATCGCAGGGATTTCGATCGCGTTATTCTTTGCACATTCTGATTAGTTTAATCGTCATATAAAGGCAAGTCCACTTGAACTTGTTTATTTTTCTAGTTCAAGATTATTGATCTCCGCATGTAGTTCTATTTTGATTTTCGTAATATTTCTTTGTATACCTTTCGTTAGGGATATCGAGGGTTTACACGAGCTAACCCGAAGTATCCTTGAGTTTGTGCCAATACCCATTGATTCAAACCCAAACTTGCATGAACACAGGACATGAATAAATTGACTAGAAACTTGTATATAGAAATATATAGTGATTTGATTACATGTTGATTGATTGAGATCTCGTGAATTGAATCATGACATGATAACTTGGCTTGTACACTGTAAAAATTCATCTTGATTTTTTTATATGATGTTAATGCATTTCATGATCCAAGAATAAGTAGATTGTTCGTTTTGATGAATGTACATGATGACTTTTTATGATTGCTTGTTGCCTGTTCTGTTTTGTACTGAGGTTTCGACCCTATTACAATAAGAATCAACCAAAACTATATAAAATGGAATTGTAGCCTAATGAATCTAGTTTTCAGAACACTTTACGGATCTAGATTTCGATCTGTGAGCTGTGAGATATTGCAGTTTTAGTCACTGCTAGTCTGTATTTTCCAGATTGCAATTTAGTGAAATATCGCCATAACTTTCAGTTGAAACACCATGATAACAGTAGTGTAATGACATGAACTCCAGAAACTTAGTAGACATGCTTAGTATCCATTCCTATTTTTTGTAGACTTTTATATCGATTTTACACCTTGTTTTCACCCATAAAGTTTTGATTATAAGCTGCTGCCAGAACCCTTAAGCTGTAAAGATTAGAGTAATCGACCTAGTTACAGTCAGAATCAATTAAAACTGACTAAATATGAATTGTAGCCCCAGATGTCTAGTTTACTGTCCTTTTGACGAAATCGAATTCCAAATTATAGTTTGTCAATTATTGCTATTTTAGTACTGCTGTATCTGCTCTTTTCAGATTCACAATTACTTGTATTTTATCATGCATCGCATCATTTTGTTGCATCTTATCATCTCCTTGGCACTCTTATATACCTTACATGATCATGAATGATTTAATAAAATATTAACAAGCCGGGGTAATAAGGGTTGATAGAGTAGTGGATAATCTCAGAAAATGTACTCGGTAAGGCCTTATCGTTATATCGTATTGTCATGGAAGGAGTATCGATTGTGGATTATTGATTGTCAATTGTTGATTGTAAGTTATTGTTATCGATGCTGACTACATGCTCTGTAAATCCCACCACGAAGTCTAAAACAAATATTGTTTTGCATGCACCGAACCTGTGGTATGGGACACAATAATTCATGCACTAGATAGGAAATAAAATGCTAATAAACCTAAGTTGACACTTGTACACTTGACCATTATTTATTGACATTGTTATTGCTTTTGGACTTTGATCTTGCTTTATATTCCTGTATGTACCATGTTCCTTTACTCTTTACTTTTCACTACTTGCTGTCCGTACTTGCTCTAAGGACATTTTTTCCCACTCTAGTTGATCCAACCACATGTGCACAAAGAGAATTGCTAGAAGGTATTGGTGAGCAGTTCTTCTAGGATTGGAGCATGAGCTTGCTTTGCAATAAATTGTTTCTTCCACGTTATTTTTCATATCACATTGTTACTTTTGTTGAAATTTGTATCCCGGGCTTTGTTGACCCATATTTATTGTTTATTTCCAGCTGTTGGTTTTTATGTTAAACTACCGCATGTTTTATCTCAGTATCTGTTTATGTGATTATTTCTTTTCATGTTGTTGAGACTGGTACAGCTTATGGATGATGTTAAAATCATTCACTGGGCCTTCGTCACAGACTCGTATTCCCGTATTTTGGGAAGAAGGGCGTGACATGATTCATCTCCCTTCTCACACAGACATTACGACTCCTATCCCCCCTACAGAGGTCTCTCTCATACCATCTGCATCACCACAGCCATATGCACCCACACCACCTGCATCCCCATGGCCACATACACTCACACCACCTGCATCCTCACCTCCGCATGTACCCATCCCACCGACCTTACCCCCACACCCTACACATCCACCACCGGCTCGTCAGTGTACACGTACTACTTTGGGCATCCCACCGGCACGTTAGACACTTGATGCCACTGGTCCCTCTAACCAGTTTGGTTTGGCAACCCTTGCCTCTTACTCACCACTATATACTCCATAAGTGAGCCCATAACCTATCGAGAAGCGATTCAATATCCTAAGTGGCGAACAGTTTCATGCATTTGATCAGATTGGCACTTGGGATATTGCTCCACTACCAGCGTGTGTCAAGCTTGTTAGCTGCAAGTGAATCTTCAAGGTCAAATATCGACCTGATGGTTTCATTGAGAGGCAAAAGGCACGTCTAGTTGCCTGAAAATTTACTTATAAGCAAGACATTGATTACAATGAGACTTTTGCTCCAGTTGCACAGGTGACTATAGTTCACACTCTCCTTGCCGTTGCTGTCATCCGTCAGTGGTCATTATACTAGATCGATGTGAAGAATGTCTTTCTTCATGGTACCTTATCTAAGGTTATTTATATGCAACTGCCTATTGGCCTTACCCCACCTCCTTGTCATATTTGTCGTATACACCGTGCTATATATGGTTGAAACAGGCTCCTCGAGCTTGGTTTGAGTGTTTTTTTCGTCTCATCACATAGGCAAGTTTTAGTTAGAGTTCATAGAACCACACTATGTTTATGTGGTCAATACCGCAGGGGAGGGCACTTCTACTACTATATATTGATGATATGATTATTACTAGGGATGACTTTGCAAGCATTGCATCTACCCAGAGATACTTTCATTAGCAGTTTCATATGAAGGATCTTGGCTGACTACGCTTTTTTCTGGATCTAGTGACTGCCCACAGATCTCGGGGGATACTCATTTATCAGCAGAAATACACATAGAGATTATCTCTGTTGCATGTCTCTCTGACACTCGATCATCAAATACTCCCTTAGAGTTTCACACGAAGCTTCATCCCACATACTTCTCGATCCTACTAGATACAGGCAGATTGTTAGCCAGCTTGTCTACTTATGCATGACCAGGACCTGATATTACTCATGCAGTCAGTATTATCAGTCAGTTTGATTCAGCTCCTCGATCAGTCTACTACAGTGCTATTCTTCAGATCTATAGATATCTTCAGGGCACTATCACTCGCTCATTATTCATGCATTCTACATCTAAACTGGAGCTTAGTGCATATCCTGATTCAGATTGGATGGGTGATCCTACTACCAGATGGTCTACCACATGTTTCTGTCTAGGCGTGTTTGTGCACTAGAATAAAGATATTCATTCTTGGTGATTCGCTGATCTCATGGAGAAGCAAAAAATAGGCAGTTGTTGCATGTTCTTCCATGAAAACAGAGTACAGGGCAATGAAAGCTACCACTAAAGAGATTGTTCAAGTTCAGTGGCCGTTATCAGATATGAGTGTCACTCTCACAGGACCTACTCCTCTTCATTGTGATAACTGAAGTGTCTTGTATATTGCAAGAAATCCGATGTTTCATGAGCGGACAAAGCGCATAGAGATTGATTGTCACTATGTTCGTGAGTGTTTTGAGTCAGAGACCATTTCATGACATCTTCACAACAGGCAGCAAACTTCTTCACCGAATCCCACATTGTTCAAAGATTTCGATACTTGGTGGGCAAACCCACACTGTTCAACCCAGTGTGAGTTTGAGAGGAAGTGTTAGATATTATATTAGATGTTTAGTCCCATATTAGAATATGTGTTAATTTAGTCTTTACTTCTTTCCTATATATAAGAGACATTGAACTCAATTATAATCAATCCAATAATATTTTCTCAATCTCTCTATTAACCTACTACTGTCTTTTGTTTCATATTTTGAAATTGGGGATAAAATTGAATGATGTTGGAGCTAGAATGTATACATAAATCGAGCAAAACGAAGAAGAGAAGTAAATAAAAAACTAATTAAATTAATGATATTTTTATTTCGTTATATTTGCATTAATGAAACAAACTGGACATATTCCATATTTTCTTTAACAAAAAGAACTATAACATTTTTATTTCTCTTCGTATGCTAGCTAGAAGGGTTATCAACTGAAGTTTATTGAGCAAATGGGCCTAAGAGGGACAAATTGTGAATTTTTTCTGTACTGACCGGCCTTTTGAAAATATTGACCAAATTTACCCTATTTCAAAAATATTTACCCAACTGACTCAGTTTTGGACATGTTAGCATAAAACGCTATTGACAATGACTTGCTAATAGCGGCATCTCCAAAAAAAAAAATCAGCATCTGCTATTGAAAATAACTGCATCAGTACATCTTGCAACTAGAACTTGAGAATTAGGAGCTCTTTGACTTGAAAAAAATTGTAAGTGAAAAATCTTTACTATTTTAATGGAAGAGTTGGCGTTTGTAACCAAATAAACCCTAACATTGTAACTAAACAAGCATGTGTAATACACAACAAATACAAACATTTGTAGAGAAACAAATTCATGTATTGCCAGTGCATATCTAATATAAAAGATGTATTAGATTCAAGGCCAGACAACGTTGAAGTTTTTCGTTTTAATAAAAATATATTTATTAAGACGTGCATCACACGTGAAAATTACTAGTATCTTATGACTGATGCCACTATTGAAAATAAAATTTGTACATAAAAAGAAAGGAAAGGAAAGAATGAATGATGTGTGCGACTCCCAATAAACATGTCACTATCTCTCCTTCTCGAACCCTGTGCAGCACCTAAGGAGTTGACTCTTTTTCTATCTTGAATTTGTTTCGCTCTCTCTTAGCTGGAATTTGTTGAGAGAGAGAGAGAGGAATAGAAATAGTAGTAAAGGAGAGAGAGTGAGAGGAATAGAAATAGTAATAGAGGAATGGGTAAAGAGGAATAGGAATTTATTTCTCTCTCTTAGCTGACATTTGTCACTTGGTTAAGTACTATCTCTCTCTCAATTATATTGGTGCCGCTATTTTCAATAGCGATATCAGTGTAAGGTTGCCGTTATTGAAAATAACGACATCAGTTATAATATAATCAAAAAAAAAAACGACATCAGTTATAAGATATTTTATACTTACAATTTTTGTCCAAGTCAGACAGTTCACGATTGAATACGAAATATACTGATATCGTTACTCCAAAAAATGGCATGTAATTTTTTTTATAGTTGCCGTTATTGGGAACAGCGACATCAAAATAACATATGTCGTTGTTGTAAATTGCGTTTCATGCTGACGTGTCAAAAACTGGGTCAGTTGTGTAAATATTTTTGAAAGTGGGTCAGTACGGGAAAAATTCACAAATAGTTTGGTTGAGAGGGGCAAGGTTGTATAAATGGATTTTATACGGTGTGCTCCCTCTTGTGCTATACGTGAATTTGCTGCTGAAAATGGAAAAAAGTAAAAAAATCAAGAGAACAGCTTTAGGATAAAAATGCATTAATATTTAAGTTATTACTAAGTGCATTCTTGCTACTAGCTACCAAGTGCATCTAACTAACAACATGCAAGACATAGCTGATAAGGTAAAATTTATTTCTTATGTGGAAGGAGGATAGTTGCAGCTAAATGCTAAAAGAAAACACACATAAAAAGTTACTGGATTTGAAATGGGTGATTTTTTTTATTTCTGTCTAATTTTAATTAGAAAGAAAAACGAAAAACCAAACTCTAGATCTGAAACATAGAATTTTGTTCGTCCCCCTCTCACCTCCGCTCCCACCATTCCTCTCTTATTCTATCTCCCAGATCTCAATTTTCCCTTGCCCTACTTGTTTCTCTTCTTCGTCTTTACTTTTCACTACCTAAACCCATCATTGGGGTGTATTCCGTTTGTTGTGGTGATGGCCGTGACTCGTGACCCATAAGGTGGGTTGGAGGGGTCGTCGTCGTTGATTGGGGGCCACTTCGGGCAAGTAGTGGGGCGAACGGAGGTCGGCTTTTGGGGTGTTTTCCGTTCGTCGTGGTGATGGCCGTGACTCGTGATGTGGGTTGGTGGGGTCGTCGTCGTTGATTGGGGTCCTCTTCGGGCTCGGAGTGGGGTGAACAGAGGTCGGCTTGACTTTGGGGGTAGTGGTGGTAGTCGGGGCGGTGGTTGGCATGTGCCGCACCTACGGCATGGTCGAAGGTGCCGTGCGAGGAGCCGAGGTTGGGTGCTGCATTGCTGGCGGTCGAGGAAGCGGGTTGTGTTGCCGCGGGTTACCTTGATGAGCTATTATACCTGCTGGATGAGCCGCAGGTGCACGGCGGCATGGTGGGGTAGTGGGTGCTGCCGTGGAGGCATGTGGGGGAGGGCAGTGAGAGATTCAGGAGGAGGGAAGTGATTTTTGAATCTCCAAATTGTTTTTTGGAATTCAAAATTTGATATGGGAATGTGTCGTAAGGAAGAGGTTTGAATTTCAAATTGAGTTTTGAAATTCGAATTGATGTTGAGGAGCCCCTAATATCCAAAATTTTCAATAATATCCAAATCACAACCGATTTATAATTAGCAACGAAATGTACCATAGTTGGTGGGGTGACGGTAGTCCAACAATTTTATATTTTGAGCTCTACTTTTTCATATACAGGGCAAAGTGAGGGGTGTTTACTGTCTCTCTCATGTCAGGGAGCTTGGAGGGGGAGGCGGCGTTTGTAGAGCGGTCAAGGAAAATGACAACCCTCATTGCGGGGTGGCGGTGACACTCAACGAGCGTCAGGCGAGGAAATGAAAACGATGACTCAATCTGTACAGAAAGTTATCAAATTGGTGGAGTGTCGGCTGTGTCTCTCATATGGTGCTTGATGCTGTCGTAAGGATCGTTACTAGGGGTGACAGATGTGTGTTGCAACGAAGGAGAGGACAAACTGTGTACAAGAGAGGGAATGAGAGAGAATGAGTTCAAATTGGCACGAGAGATTGGCTCTGGCGAGGTCAACCGATCAGTAGGACTAGATCTTATTGTATTTTTTATTTATTGGTTGGGGTGTATGAGTTTCAGAACCCAGCCTGTTAAGATTTGAACTTTATATGCCTTATTTTTGTTGTATATTTTGCTATATTATATCTATATCTTATACTGGGAGAGAGTCTACCCCTTCTTTTGAGTCTCTACTTTCGCTATTTTGAAATAGAGAAAGAAGAATAAAAGTAGGAATTCCTATTTAACTAACATGTGCATTATGCATGATTTTTATTTTAGAAAAAAAAACCCTAATCCCTCAAACAAAGTACCTTCTCCTCTTCCCAACCTTACAAAATCTCACGGCTCTTCCCAAACCCACTCCCATCTCTACTCCTGCACCCCCAGCAACTTTAGTAATATTCTATTGTATAATTTTATGGTTTGACAGTGATTCTCTAAACTATCTACTTATTTGAGGATGATAATGAAGGTTTCAGTAATTACGGTATGAATGTTATTCATAAGTTTATCTCACTTCTCTCATATCTCTAGTCTCTAATCTTATAATGGGAGAAGGCCTTAGTGTCATTTGTGAATCTATCAACGTATGCATTACACGTGCATAACTAATATGAAGGAGATCTGAGGTTCGAGTCCGATGTCAGATTGTTTACCTTAAATTTTTTAATATATTAAATCATCACATGCGTAAATTACTATCTATCTATCTATCTATCTATCTATCTATCTATCAATAATATAATATATAATCTACTATTATAATGAAAGAGTTGGAGTTGTAAATCTACCTACTTATGTATGTGCAACGCTAACTCTCTCTCGTTATAGTATTCACAATTACTTTTAAAAATATATAATCATATTTATTGAGATATATATTACACATGTAAATCAAAATTTTTACTTTAAATTTTTTTACAAATTAATACGTACATATTATCAGTCTTTTTAGAGTTCTATTTGAATTTATTAAGTATCTCAAAATTATTTTAAGCCGTGCAATTCGTACGGAATAATACTAGTTTTTTTTAATGAAATGTGAAAGATATTTAACCCACTGTCAGCGATTCAAAAAAAATAAAAATTGGACCTAAAATGATAGCAGTAAAATGCAAGCAAAAATTTCCCAGTCCACGGAACAGCCAGCCAGTGAGCTCAAGGGTAGCGTTGGAATTTGGGACGTACGTATCTTAAAGCCAACTCAAGCAAGCATGTGATTGCACGGGAAATAGGTGGATATACGTACGGCGGACCCGAACCAAACTCAAATCTGTACTATACTGTTAGTCAGAACCCCATTCAAAATTCAAATGAACCCTAGCTGCTGTCATCGATTTCAATGCTTATAAATGGTCCATGTGGGGTTTTGAGTATAAATAAAAATTCGAGCCCCTAACTAATAGCTATGCAATAAAGAAGAAAATTACAAGAGCACGCACGCACACACAATTTAACCAGAGCATTTCCTTTCATGGAGCCATGGCGGTCTAGGTAGGGTGGGCATCGGTCGGTATCCGACCTAATATGGACCATCTACTACCGATCCAAAGAAGATCGGTTTTTTAATTTTCTCATCCGCAACCAATCCGAACCTTAATTGGATCGGTTTCCATCCAATCCGATTAAGCTCGGTTTGGATTGAATTGGATGGTCGGTTTGACGTGCTATTTTTCACCTTCAACATCATTCATAATTTTGTTGAAATTTAAAAGATCAACTTCATGCAAACTTAAGAAACAACCTGCTATTTGTTATTCAGAAATGAATTAAAATGAAGATTCATAAAACCACAAGTTGTTAAAGAATTTTGCACTAATTGTTTGAGATGATGACGTTTAAATGAGTGAGATAAACTGCTTTTTCACTTGCACCTTCTGTAATCTTAGTTTATTATCATAAAAGAAATATCAATAACCATAGCTAATTGAATTTCAGTTGCAATAAAAAAAATTTAGAAAATAATTTCTGCTTGACTTGATTAAAGTAACTACTAAATGTTACATCAACTTTATGATTCAATTAAGTTGGGTCACACTGTAAATCAAGCATTTCTCAACAACATAACACATAGGATTATGGAGAATTAAAACATAGGTAGAACAACTGCTCGGTTTGTATTAAAGAAATTTAAAAAGACTGTTTGTATCTCAAGGAAAATGAGAAATGACTATTTGTATATTCAAGAAATTAAAGGAGAACTATATTTTTTATGGACTTATGCATAGAGGTATGGTCGGTTCGGTTTCATCGGTTTTTTAAAAGCCTCATCCAACAACCGAACCGATCCAATTGGTTATTGAAGATCAAGAACCGGTCCAATCCAAATCCCCAATTGGTTCGGTTAAAAACTGGTCGGTTCGGATTGGATTGGTTCGGATTGGTCGGTTCGGATAATAGTTGTCCACCCCTAGGTCTAGGTGCTCAAGTTTTATCAATTTTTTTACATATGGTATTAGAGTAACTGAGATCAGTGCTGATTTGACTAAAATTGAAAAAAATCCCTTAAACTATTCCAAATGTATAGAAAATCTCACTTACTTTTTTTTAAACAGAAAACCACACTAAACTATGGGTGCGAAAAACCACACAATGACTCTATTAGAGTTCTGTTTTTTTTGTTCACGTGCAATGCACGTGACTTACAAAATGACGAAATTATCCCCGACTGTTTCTTCTTCCCTTCTTTTCTTCCTCCTTTATTCAGAATCAAACCCATTCTTTCTCCCCCTAAAACAAACCCTAATCCTAAATCAGCCTCCCTATCTGCACTCTCCAACTCCCAAATCAACCCAATCAAAATCAAAACCAAATCCCCTTCGACGTTGCCATCGACCGGACGACGCCATTGATTGGACGTCGCCATCGACTGGACGTGGTCTTCGAGACGACGAAGCCGTTGAGTCCCTGACGCCATTAAGTCGAGGTCACTCACGCCATTCAGTTGAACGATCCAATGTCAGGTGATATGTTCACACTAATGAATTATATTTGAGCTCGATCCGATATCGTTCTCTCTTTTATTTATCGAATTAATTATTTTGATGTCTGCATATATGTACACGTAGATTTGACATCCTCCCAATCTTTAAGGATGAACTTGCGTAATAGTTGCGATAAAGGTAAAACCCTAGTGTGTTTTCACAAAGATCCTGCAGTTGTGAAGCTAGCAAGCACTACTGCAAATGCTGGAAGATTGTAACTCCTGTTTTTCATTTTGTGTATTTTGGAGTGTATTTTTCGTTTTGGTGTATTTTCTCTCTTGTATTTTTCTGAACCGTATATTGGAGTCGTTTTCAATATATATTCGTTTTATTTTATTTTGAGCTCTTTGTGTTTGATTGGTTATTTCTTTTGTTTTGTTCTTCATTATTTTGTTCTTGGGAGTTGTGATGGTGGTGATTGGTCGTCCTATTTTCCAACCTATTGTTTGACCCCTATTTGACTACCAAAGCCAAATTAAAATTCCCAAATCCTATTGGTATTCTGATCCAATTGACCCAAAATCCAAAACTCATTTGATAAACCTACTACTACTCCTAATGCCCAATTAAACCCAAATACCCAGTAACCCAACTTGTAATTCTAAACCCTAATCCCCATATATATATACTCTCTTATACCCCCTCTCAAACCCTAACCCTAACTCCTAGCTATCCCGGCCTCCCTCCCTCTCTTTATCCCTCTCCTAGTGTGCAAACCCGACACCCAGCCCCAACCAGCACCCGAACCCCCTTCTCGGCCTGTGCACACCCGGCAACTTCCCCCAACCGCCAGGCTGCATCTCCCCTTCCTGGCCACCACCTCATTTCGACAACACCAAACCCGAGCCCTCTTCACCTACTTCCGATCATCTCCTACTCCACCATCACCAACCCTCTTGCACCATATAGTCCCCCTACTCTCTTGTGGTGTTCTCTTGTGGCCGCAAGCCACTTTGATCATCTCTCGCTTTTGGAAGTCTTGTTCGTGTTGAGGTTTTCGCTCTAATTACTTGGATTTGTTGATCTGCGGATTTTTGTTCGTGGGTTTTGCTCGTTACTTTTGATTGCATCGTTCTTCATCCCCGATTTAAGACAAGTAATTTGTACTCCAATTCATTTGTTTGATACAAGTCAAAAAGTTCACCTACAGTGTAGTTGGGTCTAGAGACGACTCTTGTTTGTGTTTTCCTTGATGGGTTTTGTCTCTATTGCGAAAACTTGACCATAGATAACTCACGACACAATCTTGACATGAATTAACTTAGAATTTGCCCGTTCTTGATTTTGATATTGTATGTGAGACTTGTGCAAGAATTTGTGTTTTGGTTGAGACCCATGTGAAATACTTGGCGTGGACATGTTAGATACCATAATTCATGATGTTTAGACACTTGGTAGAGTCGATTTCAGGTTTGGGTGTGTTTGGATCAACTTTCTTGAATCGATGTCGATTTTGTTTTCAAGGGAAAAATCTGTAGTTTGTCGCTGTTCTGTTTTGGTTGCTGTTTTGGACTATTTTAATTTAGTATCTTGATTTTGGTATAAAACATGAGTTTTACATAATTTCGTCTATTTTCAAACCCCTCTGACCTTGCTTGATTTTATTTTCGTATGACTGAGTTATAACTGTTTTACTACAGAGGTGTCGATCCTTTCCAGATTCTGTTTTTCGGTAATTTTGATGACAAATCATTTTAAAGAACTATGCTACCTATATTTGATCCAAGATTTTGGTTAGTGTTTCTTTATCTAGTTAGGGATTACCCAGAATTTTGGTGAAATTTATTGATGAGTTTTATGTGTTGTTTCATGCTCGCTTATGAAATCTATACTTGCTGTATTTCGCTCTCTGATCTGTAAAGAACCTTATTTTCACTATGATTACTTTTACTGTATGAAACATTTTTGTGAAATATGAAAGTTAATATATTTTATCTATTTTCACCTTCCTCTGGCGGATTTGGATTATGTTTCACTGGTTGTGAGATACTTCAGTTTTTGTACAGCAGTGTTGGGAATTCCAGATTTTTCCAAAGTGTCGTTTCTTGATGTTTTCTTATTTTTGATGACTGAACAAATTTTACTGGAATATTATGAAACTTTATATTTTGATTTTAGACATATAGCGGGATACCCCAGATTTTTCCTGAAATTATTTAAGAGGTTTTGATGCAGTTTTCCTGACCGAGAATTCGTTTTCCTAATTTCTGACTGAACATGTTTTCTGTTTTCAAATCTGTTTTGAGTTATGATGTTGTGAATTACTATATGACTTATTTATACTCCCTGGATTTGTGTGGAAGTCTATTTTCCAGATCCATCAACAGATCCATATTTGGATGTTTGTAGTAGCGGAAATCACTGTTTTAGTACAATACTATCTTACTGTCCTGAATTAGAAAACTAGTTGTTTTACCCTGTTATGTGTTATCTTGTACTTGTACTTGTTTATCTTACACCCTGAACCTGATACATGTTTATACCCTGATATCTTTACTTTGTTTTGTAATACATACTTGCATGCCTGATTATAATAATAAATGACCAAGCCGGGGTTTAAGGGAAAGATCTAGTAGTGGAAAATATAGAAACGTGTACTTGGAAGAGGACCTGTGTCCTGCCTGCCTGTTACGTGTTCATGACTACATGATTCACAATCCTGTTTATCTGTACCTGACTGCATGCTTCCCTATAGAAAGATATACTCGGAAGATAACCACTAGGTTATGCCTGTTTCCTGTACCTGACTACATACTTCCCTTAGGAAGGTGTACTCGGAAGAGAACCACTAGGTTCTACCTGTTCCTGTTATACCTGTCCTATACCTAAGTACACTGCCCTATGGACTCCACTATGAATTCTAAAGCGAAACTGTTTGTTGTAGCAACCATGTAGTAAAAGCTGGGATGCATGAAGTGCTACCTAGATACTAATGACATGACATAACCTGATTACCTGTTTACCGATTACCTGATCATCCTGTTACATGATTACCTGTTTACCTGTTACCTGATACCTGTTACATGTTTACCTATTTACTTGACACTTGAGACATGTTACCTGTACCTGTTAGTATACCATGCTACTTGTTTCTATTTTCCTGATTCATGTTAGATATTATATTTCTGTTGACATACTTATACCATGCTAGGCCTGTTATATAGAATTATCTAACCCCTGTACTTGTATCCTACATTATAAGTGGCCCGTAACTTGCAATTGACAGGTACTTATTTTCTTTTTCCTTCTCCCGCAAATTTACTAATTTCAGATCAGGATGGACGACTGCCAGATGGTATTGGCGAGATGATGTATTAGTGCTGAATTCTTCTGCTTTATTATTATTATTACTTGTTGCTTGAACTTGAATAAAATGTACTTGATGACTTGGATATTTATCTTGTATTTGTGCGATGTGACCCAGGATATTTGACTTGTTCAGAATCTGATTATTTGAGATTATTATATTTGGTTTCAAGTAATTTATGTTGGTATCTTGTTTCAATTATGCATGTTTGGTTGTATCTTTTGCTTCCGACTCTGATTATTCCTGTGGTATGTTGTAAAGATTCCAGAACAGCTTATGGATGATGAAAATTATTCGCTAGGCTTTTGTTACGTATCCGTATTCCGTATTATTTTTGGAAAGCGGGGCATGATAGAGTTTTTAGTAGTATCAGAGCACTAGGTTTGACTAATGTATTAGTTGCCTAATATATTAGACAAGCTTGGCTCGAACTGAGATCTGCTTAATATTTCACCAACCATGCATCCATAAATAAAATTATACCAACTCAGATTCTGGATGCTAATTGTTTTGGTTTTGTGCAGACTATGGCTCGCAGAGGTTCTACTTCTCAGTCGCAGGGTGATCCGATTGAGGCTGTCACTACTGTGCTTGAGTGGCTGATTAATCAGCAGCAAAACCATAGTGATCTGGTGATGGCTGCTCTTGAAGCTGCCCGGGTTCCGCCTCCTGTTGTGCCTGTGCAGGCAAATCTTCCGCCTCGTCCAGGAACAGTTACAGGTTTTATGAGGCTGCATCCCGACCGTTTTTCTGGCACTAAGATGCCTTTGGAGACTGAACAGTGGTTGATCCGGACTGAGCTCTTGTTATTAGCGGCTCGTGTTGCCGAGGCTGATCGGGTGGACGTGGTTTCCATCCAGCTGGTGGATCTGACTTGAGAGGCCTATTGCTTGGGCTACTTTTACTCGGAGATTCTTAGAGAAGTTCTTCCCAAGTAGTACTCGAGTTGAGATGGAACAGAAATTTCTAACCCTAAAATAGGTTAAGTCATTGTTCCATTTTGGATTTGTTACAAAATTGTTCATGCAATGTTGTAACATGGACTTTCTTGCAACAGGGTTCCAGGTCAGTGGATGAGTACGCAGATGAGTTTACTAGACTTAGCTGCTTTGCTGTCGTTCTTGTGGCAACCGAAGAGGATAGGGCTCGTAGATTCACAAATGAGCTTGAGCAGGATATCAAGAGGTATTTTGTCTCTCTTCGCTTGCATACCTACACTAAGGCTCTTGAGGCAGCCCGAGCTCAGGAGCAGGCTCGTGGTGGCTCGTCTTCTTCTCAGCGGACTGTTCCCACTGCTGTTGCTAGGTCTTCTGGTGGGCCTATTCGGAGGCCTGTTTTTGCCCATCCAGTCAGGGCAGCTCCTTACTCTTCTACTGGTTCCCAGAGGAGTAGTTACTGTGATTTCTGTCGGTTGCTTGGGCATGATCATAGGGAATGTAGGTGCACCAATCGCCGATGCTTTAGGTTTGGCTCTACTGATCATGCTGTGCGAGATTTTCCCCAGTCGTTGCAGCAGTTGGCTCTTCCAGCCAGGAGTCTTGTTCAGCAGGCAGTTCCAGCTCGTGGTCCAGTTAGGCCACCGCTTCCTCCTCAATGCCAGATTGTCGGTCAGAGCACTGCTGTTCCGAGAAGAGGTCAGACTTTCAACCCGACTGCTGCAGATGCTGAGTCAGCTGAGGGTGTTGTTGCAGGTATCTTTTATTTTATTGTTCCATTGTTTGTTGTTTCTCTTTGTTTCATTTTTTCCTTTGTTTTATTTCTTTCCGTTTGTCCTTTCTGCATTTGTTTTCCCTCACCTCTGTTCAACCATTCTTTTCTTTGCCTCTTTTGCTCTCTGTCTTAGGTGTTGTGCTTGTGTGCTCTTTTCCTGCTCATGTTCTTTTTAATTCTGGGGCAACCCATTCTTTTGTCTCCTCTCAATTTGTCACTTGCCATCAGTTAGAATGCAGCAATATGTCAGAGGCTTGGATCATTGTGACAGGTGGTGGAGTTTTCATATGTTCCCGTGAGTGCAGGCAATATTCCGATGTTATTGGGGATGCAGATTTCAAAGCCAACTTGATTATAATTGGGAATTCAAGATTAGATGTCATTCTCAGTATGGATTGGTTGGGTGAAGCCCATGCCATTATTGATTGCCGTGCCAAGGAAGTTGTCTTCAGAATTCCAGATCGAGCAGAATTTGAGTTCCGTGTCGGGGAGTCTTTCCTTGGCTGAGCAAAGACTGTAGTTGAACAGGTGGATTGTGCGATGGAATTGCACTCAGGCTGCGAGGCTGCGCTTCTAGTAGTTCGGGATTTATTGGATGTTTTTCCAGATGAATTACCTGGCTTACCCCCTGATAGGAAAGTGGAATTCGATATTGATGTTCAGCCTGGAACAGCGCCGATATCGAAGAGTCCCTACAGGATGGCACTGGTTGAGCTGGCAGAGCTTAAGGTGCAGATTCAACAGTTGCTTGATTTGGATTTCATTAGACCTAGTGTTTTGCCTTGGGGTGCTCCAGTCCTTTTTGTTGACAAGAAGGATGGTAGCCTTCGATTATGCATGGATTATTAGGAACTGAATAGAGTTACTGTGAAGAATCAGTATCCGTTTCCAAGGATCGATAATTTATTTGATCAGTTGTATGAGGCTGCTGTTTTCTCAAAGTTGGATCTTCGTTATGGGTATCACCAAGTCAAGGTGAAGGCTGCGGATATACAGAAGACTGCTTTCAGGACTAGATATGGGCACTATAAGTATCTTGTAATGCCGTTCGGGGTCACGAATGCACCGGCTGTATTCATGAGTCTTATGAACCGAGTTTTCTCTCAGTTCTTGGATAGATTTGTGGTGGTCTTTATTGATGATATTTTGGTGTATTCTCGAAATCGGGAAGATCATGCTGAGCATCTTAGAGTGGTTTTGCAGACTTTGAGAGAGAATCAGCTCTATAGGAAACTCAGCAAGTGCGAGTTTTGGCTCGACAGGGTTTCTTTCTTGGGGCACATTATTTCGGGCGATGGTGTTTCTGTGGATCCGGCCAAGATTGAGGCTATGAAGGATTGGCCTATTCCCAAGTCAGTTTCAGAGGTTAGGAGTTTTCTTGGTTTGGCTGGCTATTATCAGAAGTTTGTTCAAGACTTTTTGAAGATAGTAGGACCGTTGACTAAATTGACTGGAAAGGATCAGAAGTTTTCTTGGTCTGATGAGTGCAATGAGGCTTTTGTTGAGTTGAAGAATAGATTGACATCAGCGCCTGTGTTGACTATTTCAGATGGTTCAGGCAGATTTGTGGTTCACTGTGATGCTTCTGGTAAGGGTCTTGGAGCAGTTCTTATGCAGAAGGGCCGAGTCGTTGCGTATGCATCGAGGCAGTTGAGGCGGCATGAAAAGAACTATCCTACTCATGATTTGGAGTTAGCAATAGTGATTCATGCTTTGAAGCTGTGGAGACATTATTTACTTAAGGACCGAGTGGAGATCTTTACAGACCACAAAAGTCTGAAGTACGTCTTCACCTAGAAGGAGTTAAATATAAGGCAAAAGCGTTGGTTCGAGCTTATGGCTGATTATGACATCAGTATGCAATACCATCCTGGTAAAGTAAACTTGGTGCCAGATGGTTTGAGCAGAAGACCGACAGTTATGTTTCATACTCAGCAGAGGGATCTCATTGAGCAGATGAGGAGGTTGGAGTTAGATGTTTTGTTTCCAAGTTCTGGTTGGAGTTGTTTGGCGCTCCAGCTGCAGTCATCTCTTGTTGATCAGATTAAGGAGGCGCAGGCTGGTGATGCGCAGTTGCAGAATTTTCGAGCTGAGGTTGAATCTGGATCCAGGACGGACATGGTTATTTATGCAGATGGTTCTCTTCGTTTTGGTTCCCGTTGTGTGCCCCTAAAGATGAAGTTCGTCAGAGGGTGCTTGAAGAAGCTCATCAGTCTTCGTATTCTATCCATCCCGGTGGTACTAAGATGTATCGGGATTTGAAGCTTTATTTCTGGTTGCATGGTATAAAGAGGGTTGTTGCTCGGTTTGTTTCTCGGTGTTTGGTCTGCCAGCAGGTTAAGGCAGAGCATCAGAGAACCGCTGGACTTCTTCAACCGCTTCTTATTCCAGAATGGAAGTGGGAACATATCACTATAGATTTTGTGACCGCTTTGCCGAGGAGTCCTAAGGGTCATAATGCTATTTGGGTGATTGTCGACCGTTTGACGAAGAGTGCTCACCTCATTCCTTTTCGTGTCAGTCAGTCTACTGAGAGCCTAGTTGAGAGGTATATGCAAGAGATTGTTAGACTTCATGAGGTTTCAGTCAGTATTGTATCCGACAGGGATACGAGATTCAGATCTCAGTTCTGGGAGAGACTTCAGAACAGTTTGGGGAGTAAATTAAAGTACAGTACAGCTTTTCATCTCCAGACTGATGGACAGTCAGAGCGGACTATTCAGATTCTTGAGGACATGTTGAGGTCCTGTATGCTTCAGTTTGGTGGATTTTGGGAGGACCATTTGCATCTCGTAGAGTTCTCGTACAATAATAACTTTTAAGCCAGTATTAAAGTTGCTCCGTTCGAGGCACTCTATGGGCAGAAGTGCAGATCGCCAGTGTGCTGGGATGACATTGGTGAGAGGTAGTTGTTAGGTCCGGAGTTGATCACCAAGACAGTGGATGTTGTGGTTCAGATCAGGAAGCACTTGCAGGCAGCTCAGGATCGGCAGAAGTGATGGGCCGATGTCCATCAGAAAGCTTTGGAGTTTTTTGTTGGTGACCATGTTTTCCTTAAGGTATTGCCGTGGCGTGGTGTCATTCGGTTCGGTGGTGGGGGCAAGCTTAGCCCTATGTTTATTGGACCGTTTGAGATTTTGGAGCGAGTAGGAAAGGTGGCATATCGTCTTGCATTGCCACCAGCTTTATCAGGAGTGCATGATGTTTTCCATGTCTCACAACTCAGGAGATATATCCGAGATGAGAGCCACGTGATCGACTATTCTGAGTTGACCGTTCGGCAAGATTTGACTTGTGAGATTCCGCTAGTTGCTATTGTGGATCGGCGGGAGAAAGTGCTTAAGAACAAAGTCATCAAGTTGGTTCGTGTTGCTTGGAATCCTCATTCGCCTGGTGAGTCGACTTGGGAGTTGGAGGATGAGATTCAGCAGAAATTTCCTCATTTGTTTGGGTAGTTTTGTTTGGTTCTTTTGGTTGTTTTGGGGTTACCCTATGTATCTTCTTTTTGAATTTCGATGACGAAATTCTTTTTGTTAGGTGGGTAGGATTGTAACCCCTGATTTTTATTTTGTGTATTTTGGAATGTATTTTTCGTTTTGGTGTATTTTCTCTCTTGTATTTTTCTGAACCGTATATTGGAGTCG
This sequence comes from Hemerocallis citrina, assembly GCA_017893485.1. Taxonomy (NCBI): domain Eukaryota; kingdom Viridiplantae; phylum Streptophyta; class Magnoliopsida; order Asparagales; family Asphodelaceae; genus Hemerocallis; species Hemerocallis citrina. The sequence goes on along the minus strand of CM030365.1, from coordinate 16,654,743 downwards.
TTTTCAATATATATTCGTTTTATTTCATTTTGAGCTCTTTGTGTTTGATTGGTTGTTTCTTTTGTTTCGTTCTTCATTATTTTGTTCTTGGGAGTTGTGATGGTGGTGATTGGTCGTCCTATTTTCCAACCTATTGTTTGAACCCTATTTGACTACCAAAGCCAAATTAAAATTCCCAAATCCTATTGGTATTCCAATCTAATTGACCTAAAATCCAAAAATCATTTAGTAAACCTACTATTACTCCTAATTCCCAATTAAACCCAAAGACCCATTAACCCAACTTGTAATTCTAAACCCTAATCCCCATTTATATATACTCTTTTAAACCCCCTCTCAAACCCTAACCCTAACTCCTAGCTATCCCGACCTCCCTCCCTCTCTCTCCCTCTCCTTGTGTGCAAACCCGACACCTAGCCCCGGCCAGCACCCGAACCCCCTTCCCGGCCTGTGCACACCCGGCAACTCCCCCCAACCGCCAGGCCGCATCTTCCCTTCCCGGCCACCACCTCATCTCAATAACACCAAACCCGAGCCCTCTTCACCTACTTCCGATCATCTCCTACTCCACCATAATCAACCCTCTTGCACCATATAATCCCCCTACTTTCTCGTGGTGTTCTCTTGTGGCCGCAAGCCACTTTGATCATCTCTCGCTTTTGGAAGTCTTGTTCGTGTGGAGGGTTCCGCTCTAGTTGCTTGGATTTGTTGATTCGCAAATTTTTGTTTGTGGGTTTTGCTCGTTACTTTTGATTGCATCGTTCTTCATTCCCGATTAAAGGCAAGTAACTTGTACTCCAATTCATTTGTTTGATACAAGTCAAAAAGTTCACCTATAGTGTAGTTGGGTCTAGAGACGACTCTTGTTTGTATTTTCCTTGATGGATTTTGTATCTATTGTGAAAACTTGATCATAGATGACTCACGACACAATCTTGACATGAATTAACTTAGGATTTGTCCGTTCTTGATTTTGAACATGTATGTGAGACTTGTGCAAGAATTTGTGTTTTGGTTGAGACCAATGCGAAATACTTGGCGTGGACATGTTAGATACCCTAATTCATGATGTTTAGACACTTGGTAGACTCGATTTCATTTTTGGGTGTATTTGGATCAATTTTATTGAATCGATGTCGATTTTGTTTTCAAGGGAAAAATCTGTAGTTTGTCGCTGTTCTGTTTTGATTGCTGTTTTGGATTATTTTAAAGTCAGTATCTTGATTTCGATATAAAACATGAGTTTTAGATAATTTCGTCTATTTTCAAACCCCTTTGACCTTACTTGATTTTATTTTCGTATGACTGAGTTATGACTGTTTTACTACAGAGGTGTCGATCTTTTTCAAGTTCTGTTTTTTGGTAATTTTGATGACAAATCATTTTAAAGAACTATGCTACCTATATTATGTTGATCCAAAACTTTGGTCAGTGTTTCTTTATCTAGTTAGGGTTACCCAGAATTTTGGTGAAATTTATTGATGAGTTTTATGTATTGTTTCATGCTCGCTTATGAAATCTATATTTGCTGTATTTCGCTCGCTGATCTGTAAAGAACCTTATTTTCACTATGATTGCTTTTACTGTATAAAAAATGTTTGTGAAATATGAAAGTTAATATATTTTATCTATTTTCACCTCCCTTTGGCGGATTTGGATTTCGTTTCATTGGTTGCGAGATACTTCAGTTTTCGTACAACAGTGTTGGGAATTCCAGATCTTTCCAAAGTGTCGTTTCTTGATGTTTTCTTATTTTTGATGACTGAACAAATTTTACTGGAATATTATGAAACTTTATATTTTGATTCTAGACATATAGGGGAATACCCCATATTTTTCCTGAAATTATTTGAGAGGTTTCGATGTAGTTTTCCTGACTGAGAATTCTTTTTCCTTATTTCTGACTGAACATGTTTTCTGTTTTCAATTTTTTTTTTTGAGTTATGATGTTGTGAATTACTATATGACTTATTTATACTCGCTGGATTTATGTGGAAGTCTATTTTCCAGGTCCATCGACGGATCCAGATTTGGATGTTTGTAGTAGCGGGAATCACTGTTTTAGTACAGAACTATCTTGCTGTCCTGAATTAGAAAACTAGTTGTTTTACCCTGTTATGTGTTATCTTGTACCTGTACTTGTTTATCTTGCACCCTGAACTGATACATGTTTATACCTTGATATCTTTGCTTTGTTTTGCGACACATACTTGCATGCCTGATTATAATAATAAATGACCAAGCCGGGGTTTGAAGGAAAGATCTAGTAGTGAAAAATATAGAAACGTGTACTTAAAAGAGGACCTGTGTCCTGCCTGCCTGTTACGTGGTCATGACTACATGATTCACGATCCTGTTTACCTGTACCTGATTGCATGCTTCCCTATAGGAAGATGTAATCGGAAGATAACCACTAGGTTATGCCTGTTTCCTGTACCTGACTGCATACTTCCCTTAGGAAGGTGTACTCGGTAGACAATCACTAGGTTCGACCTGTTCCTGTTATACTTGTTTCCTGTACCTAAGTACACTGCCTTATGGACTCCACTATGAATTCTAAAGCAAAACTATTTGTAGTAGCAACCATGTAGTAAAAGCTGGGATACATGAAGTGCTACCTAGATAGTAATATAACAAGATTTGACATGACATAACCTGATTACCTGTTTACCTGTTACCTGATCATCCTGTTATATGATTATTTGTTTACCTGTTACCTGATACCTGTTACATGTTTACCTGTTTACCTGTTTACTTGACACTTGAGACATGTTACCTGTACCTGTTAGTATACCATGCTACTTGTTTCTATTTTCCTGATTCATGTTAGATATTATATTTCTGTTGACACACTTATACCATGCTAGGCCTGTTATTTAGAACTATCTAACCCCTGTACTTGTATCCTACATTATAAGTGGCCTGTAACTTGCAATTGACGGGTACTTGTTTTCTCTTTCCTTCTCCTACAAATTTACTAATTATAGATCAGGATGGACGACTGCCAGATGGTATTGGCGAGATGATGTATTAGTACTGGATTCATCTGCCTTATTATTATTATTATTTGTTACTTGAACTTGAATAAAATTTACTTGATGACTTGGATATTTATCTTGTATTTAGGCGATGTGACCCAGGATATTTGACTTGTTCAGAACCTGATTATTTGAGATTATTATATTTGGTTTCAAGTAATTTCTGTTGGTATCTTGTTTCAATTATGCATGTCTGGTTGTATCTTATGCTTCCGACTCTGATTATTCTTGTGGTATGTTGTAAAGATTCCTGAACAGCTTAAGGATGATGAAAATCATTCGCTAGGCTTTTATTACGTATCCGTATTTCGTATTATTTTTGGGAAGCGGGGCATGACAAAGATACTTTGCGGGTTGTCCCTATTGGCAAACAGACAAATGTCAATTTTTTCGTTGGGTTGAATTAGTGGGTGGAACGGAGAAGAAGGAAAAATCTTACTCAAACCTGAAGATGGAAAATGCAAAGTTGAAGCTGGTAGTTGATGAAGCAAGTGAGATGGAGATTGAACTAAGTGCCACTGTCGTAGATCTAAAGAATCGGAAGCTTGAGTTGGAAGCCGAATGTAATTTGATGAGAAAGAAGGTGGTCGAGTTGAAAGTTAGAGAGAAAACCATGAAGGGATTTACAGGGTGTTTGCTTTTGCTTATCTTTGTTATTCTGTTGTTACTTATTATGAACTAGCCATGGAAAGGAGATAATTGTTGTTGTGTTAGCTCTTTAGAATTGGATGGATATGTTAGTCTGTGTATCATTGAAGTTGGGAATGGATTTGTTAGTTTGTGCATCGTTGTAGTTGATAATGGAATAGATTTGTTAGTTTGTGCATCTTTGTAGTTGAAAATGGATTTGATTTGTTACTTTGTGCATCGTTCAACTTGAGATGTTAGTATTGACTCAGAAAATTTTGTAGATTGTGGTAGATTCAGTTTGCCGTTCAGGGCTGAAGCTGCCTGCCATCAAGGAATATCCCGATATCTTAGGAAGCAGCAACTTCATACAATTACCACTGCTCAAGTTGCAACAGAGGTTATCAAGAATAAGAGAGAGAGAAAAGGGACGAGATAGCAGACTTACATCAAGGCATCACAAAGAAGCATTCATTTTCTCTGTTCTCTTAAGGGATATATTGTCATTTATAGGAAAAATTTGTAACAGATTTACCAATCGATTGATACCAAATCACTAATGAAATTTCCCAGATTAGCAAACTCAAACAGCCAACAGACAGTGAAAATATAGCCAAAATCACTTCAACTTTACTTAACATTCAATTTGTATTTCAGCAGACAATTTCACTAGATCAACTATCAAATAATTCCTCTCTCACAAAAAATATGTATACATTCATTCGATTTAGCTGCTGCTACTATCACACTGTTGCTATTACACTGCTGCTACTATCAAACTGTTGCTACTATTCATTGCTAAAAGAAACACAAAATACTGCTGCAATTACACTTGGTATTGCTGCACAAAATATTGCTACAAAAAATACTTGTACTTGAATATTCAGTGACATAAAAAAAAAAAACCAAAAGCTACTGCATTTGGTTTACCCAGGTTGTCCTCGTGTAGAACTACATAACAGGTACTCCAATGCTGAGAGCAAATCAAAGCTGATATCAGTGTAAAATTCCAGTGTGAAACCTTGCCTACAACCAACTAAGAGCAATGCAAAACTGATACCATATTGTTATTTTAAACTTTGACCATAAAGAATGAAGAAAAGATGAAACTCTAAACAATACTGTAATCACGTCTTGATATAATGCGGATGACTGTAATGTTTGTTAGTTAGGTCATGCATGTCTGCAGGAAAGAAGACATGCATCCTTTCTTAGTTGGTTGCAAGTGATAGAAATTAATATCCATCCTAAGTGTACATTCATGCTTCATGCTTTCTTAGTTGCCCATATCATGCTCTAAATGATATTCTGAAGCATTCATGCTTCAGAATATGTATTCCTGCTCAACTGATAGCAAATATGGGCAACTTATAACCATGCTTCATGCTTCAGAATATGCATTCCTTCATAATATCCATCAGATTATACATTCATGCTTCATGCTTCAGAATATGGGCAACTGATAGCAACAAAGAAAGGATGAAATTTTTTTAGACTATTGCATATCATGGTTTAGAATATGGGCAACTGATAGCAAATAATATCCATCAAATTATACATTCATGCTTCATGCTTCATGCTTCATTCTTCAGAATACTGGCAAATTGTAAAGAAATGTTACAAAGTTGGAGATAAAACAAGTTACCTTCGTAGACTTTTATATATGTCGCCTTACTGTAGGAGCTATCACAGTAGTCCTCTACTCTTTTCCTTCTATTCGTTAGAGAGACTAGTGCATGTCTACATACTACTCCAGAAACCTGCCACTTTCTACAATCACAAGTTCTCTTATTCAAGTCCACACAGTAATTTACCCCATGCTCCATTATCTCATACTTGTTTTCATCGGATTTCCAAATAAAACAATGCCTAGACTTCTCGTAGGTCTTCTTTAACTTCAATTGGATTTTGGGAGTGACAACCCTACTCGACCTACAAATCATCTCCCTCTTTTTCTGCAACCTCACCATCACCAATCTCCTAATCATCTCCAACATTATTATGATTGGGCGATCCCTTGCTTGCAATATATATTTGTTCCAAGCTTCACATATATTATTGCAAAGCAAATAGCACTTGGTTGATTCATCAAAGTGTGACCTGGACCACTTCTCAGGGCCGACATCCATCCACCAATGTGCAGCTTCCTCGGATATATCCTTCATTCTATTCATTGAAAACTCCCACCTTTGACGAGTATATGCAGTAGCTGCCCCCCATACTTCTCCCTGCAAGTTTAAACCCTTGAACTTCTTCTCAAAGTTTGCGTACAAGTGTCTGACACAGAATCAGACATGAGCTTTAGGTACAAGTTCTTTAAATGTCTCCAACAACCCCTACAACCAAGTAGAAGAAGTTGTGGGAAAAAACCTAAAATTAATTAATATCAATATTTAATTAATCATTGTCTGAATTGATACCTTCTGTCGGTCTGAAATAAAGGTCCACCCTGGCAAATTTGATATACCTATCGCCTCCATCAAAAGTGTTAAGAACCAATTCCATGTTTCTTTGTTTTCAACACCAACGGCTGCCCATGCAATTGGCCACATCTGGTTGTTCGGGTCCCTTAAACACGCAGTCAGCAATACACCCCAGCAGATGTCTTCAAATGGCACCCATCCATGTCAATAATCTTCCTGCAACCATTCAACATACGCTTGACTAATGCACCAAAGCATCACACCTTTGAATCTCTTCTCATCGCAACCATCTATATTCTCAGTCTTGATAATGGCCATAGTATCAGGAATTTTCTTCATCATTGCATTTGCATAATTCCACAATTGACTGTATTGCTCGACATGCTTCCCATCAGCCTCATCTTGAGCCATTCTTCTAGCTCGAGCAACAACATTTCTGCTGACTACAACCCCATAATCTCTGTTAACTGCAGAAATGAAAGCTGGCAAACTCTAATTAGGCTAATCTCTGAAATGTTCTAGGTACTTGGTTGCCAACCAACTAGCCGTAACTTGACTGTTTTTGACGGCCATCTCGCAAGTGTGTTCTTTTCGGAGTGATACAATTCGGAAGACTCTTTCGGATTCTTTCCAAGAAGCCCCTACATAAAAAGGACAATCACCTTCCAACATACACTCAACTGTGCATCTTTTCGCATCGTTCCGCCTCCAAAATAGGTCATACCCATTCCTAATATCCCATTCTCTCAAGCAAGTTCTGAATTCACCAGCATTTGAGAACTCCATCCCTATCACAATAATTGGCTCCTCAGTATGCTTGTCTTTGTTGTACTGTACATTCATCTCACATTCCTCCCGATCGGATACTGAAAGTGGCCCCAATACATCACTGTCTCCATAATCTGTATCAACTACTTCTACATCACAGTCATCGCCACACATTTTTTTGGGTCGCCTCCTCTGCGATTTTGACCTACCTCCCAAATTTTTAGAAATTCCTTCATTGCTTTTGGGCTTCTATTGTGTCACTACCTTCTTTGATTGGGAAGGTCCTTCATCCACGAAAGCTGGCAAACTCCAATTACCCTCATCTATCTCCTCCTCCACTTTTACACCACCCACAGGAGCTTCTACTTCGGTTTGGCAACAATCACCTCCCACTTCTGACTGAAACAATTGTGACTGGGTGCCTAGCTGATCAAGAGATTAAGACATTAGCTCATCTGGGATCTCATCTACATCCGAATTAAAATAAAGAAATGTATTATAGTCAAACAATGTAATATTGTATAAAAAAGTAACAACATATTTTATCATTACAAAGTAATAAAATAACGAAAACATACCATCAATTGAGCTTTTTTCCCTTTTCTGATACCCTTGCTGATCCACCGAGATCTCTCCTGTTGATTTCTTGCTGATCTCTCTTGGAGGGAGAACTACGTTATCAATGCGAACACTATTGTCCACAATCTTCACATACCCTGGAGGATAACCCCAATCCCCATCTCCACAAAGCCCTTCCACACCGTTGGTTCCATCAAGGTACAAATATACATACCCTATCTCAGGCTCTACGTTATGAACTTCCCACATCTGCTTCGTTAATGATTGGTCATTCACCAAATGAAAATTCTCTGGCAATTCCCCCTCCCCTAATTTGTAGCAGATGCCAACTTCTTCAGTGTAGACGCCACATCTCGTTAAAATGATTTTCAACGATTTCCAGCCATGCAACTCCGGAAGTATAAACCGATATAATCTCTTTTTTCCACCAATGTATACTCACTTCTCGGACTGTTTCTGAAAGTATCCATCCAAATGAACCCACACTGCTAACACCATCCAGCTATTGAAGAATATTAAACAAGTGAACTTCAGTAATACTTACACCCTTGAATTAAGCTAAAGTAATTTTTACAAATAGGTGATATCATGGTATAGAGTCAAGCTTAGTGCAACGGAAATAAAGCATGCATCAAAAAACTCAAAACATATGAAGATTAACATACAAGTCCCATGATCAAAAAGAGAAAATAGAACTAAATTCTTCAGCTAAAATAAGAATATTCATTTCAGAAGTTGATTCAAAATTCAATGAGAACACAAAGTTGCCAACTTTGTTTCAGTTGGGCAATCAAATGTATTGTTCTTCTCAATTAGGTTTTCATATCTAATACTTCATGTTATTGATGACAAAGCTAGAAAATTTGGTTAGGTTTCAACTTTTAGAGCATATGCAGACAAATTTTTGAGTGTCCCCATCGCACCTAACATTGAGGAACCCCCCTCACATTTGTTTAAGATTCTCGAGATCAAAAGCAAAATATTCCTTTTGTTTTCCCAAAACCACAAACTAGGCGACTATTTTAGACTACCGAAACGAACTAAAGACATCTCCATAGGTAGCCACAAAGGAAGAAAGAAAACTCACTTACTCCAAATATAGTTCACTGGATGGAGAGCGACTTCGACTTGGACTGGATGGAGAGCAACTTCGACAGGATCTTCAACTTCGACTGGATGAAGTGCGATGACTTCGACAGGATGTTCTCAGCGACTTCGAATAGATGGCGTCGTCGACTTAATGGCAGCGTCGATGGGGAAGAAGAAGGATTTTAGATTGATTGGGTTGATTTAGGAGTTGGAGAGTGTAGATAGTGGGGCTAATTTGGGATTAGGGTTTTTTTGGGGGACAAAGAATGGTTCTGAATAAAGGAGGAAGAAAAGAGAAGATAATAAGAAAAAAAGAAGATTATAAGAATGGGTTCTGAATAAAGGGGGTAATTTCGTCATTTTGTAAGTCACGTGCATTGCACGCGACCAAAAAATAACAGAACCGTAATAGAGTATTGGTGTGGTTTTTTGCACCCATAGTTGAGTACGATTTTCTGCATAAAAAAAGGTGAGTGAGGTTTTCTGCACATGTGTGATAGTTTAAGAGGGTTTTTCCAATTTTAGCCGTGTTGATTTTTAGAAATACTGATGTGTATTACATAGGGATAACAACCGGGGCGGGTTGATCCGTAACCCGCCCACGCCAATCTGGCCCACAATTAAGTGGTTCGGGTCCGAGTTGAACTTGATTAGCGAAACGGGTCGACCTAAATCACCAAGTTCGCAATGCCAACCCTCTTGACCTGACCTGTGAACCTGTTGACTATGTCAAGCCCGCCCGCAATCCGTTCGTTTGACCTGCAGGTTGGGAGCTGTTAGACCCACGAGTCGAACGGCTCTCTGGGCTGGGCCTGGTGCTAGAGCAAACAGGTAGCAACGACTCTGTTGGGGGGGAGGGGTTGCTTTTTGTTAGAAACTGGGTATTTTATACACCATTTACGAACCAGTTTTTAAGCAATTTTTGAGTAAGATCCTCAATGAATTATTCAGAGATCTTGATTGATTTGTGTTCTCCTTCGTGAGTAGATCAAAATCATATATTAATTTGCTAAAAACGGTTAAGGGGTGAATGAGAAATTGTCTCTCAAAGTGAGACATTTTCATTCTTGAAAATGGGTTGAGGGAACATAGTCCCACATCGGAAAATTGAATTAGAAGAGGATATATAGTAACTTCCTTCTAAGCATTGTAAGATAGCTAGAAGAGAGGATCTCTTCGCGCGCGCAGGGGGGGTGCGAATCTTAGACCGGATTACACGCGACTTGTGTGTGCCCTCACGTCCTACGGATACGAATGCCGGACCGACATAACCCCACCCCGTGCAAAGCCACTTTTTGCTGCAGTTTTTGATTTTTACTTTGTAAACGGATGTTATAAATACAGAAATGTTTTTATCTGCTGTTTCAGTGCAGTATTAGACATTTTGTCTGCCGTCACATTGTACACATTTAATTGACTGTCTGCAGTTACACCGTGGCATTCAGGGCATTGACTGATGTCTGCCGTTACAAGGTATTCATAGCTTTGTCTGCCATTACAAGTCTCTGACCCTGTCTCTATATGTAGAGCGCCCCCTCTCTTTCTTCCCTGCACAGAAAATCCTCTCCTCTTTCTCTTTGTTCTATTCTATCATGTTCCGTTCGCAAAGTCCATTCAGTAAGGTGATAGAGTTCTAATGCTGCCAGTTCGAGAGCATTACATGTTGACTATGTGAACCCTCTTCGTCGTTGCATCCTGGGAGACAGGCGCCTCAACAGCTCTAGCACCCGAACGAGGCGAAAACTGTTTTAAGGAGATTGTGTGCTACACAAGCCTCGACATCAAAACGATTTGATTTATTATTTCTTCTTCATTTCACTTTATTTGGTTTTATTTCTCTCCTCCCTCTCTAGTTTTTGTGCCTCTCTATCATTTTGTTTTATGCCAAACTTTTGTAACCAAAGTTGTAACAAATAGTATAAATATTGAAGAAGTTCGTTTTATTGTAAACAAATTTTGTAACAAACTTAAAACAGTTTTTTGATTTTCTTGATTTTCGATTTTGAGGCATTTCTTTTCTTTTTCTTTAATCTGGAAAACTTACACCCGTGTTGTGTATTTTTCAGAATCGAAATGACTACTGTATTGGAGAATGTTGCTGTGTCTGAAATGGTCTAAGTGTCGGTTGCTGATACGATGCAAGTACCGACTGCTGCTGTGGCACAAGTGCCAATGCTAACTGTTGTACCTGTCTCAGTCTCCCATAGGGAGAAACCTAAGAAGTTCAACAGGTAGAATTTCAAAAGGTGGCAACAGAAGATGATGTTCTATCTGACCACATTGGATCTTGTAAAATTCTTGAACGAAGAAGCTCAAAATCTTAAGAAAGATGAGCAAGATAACCAAGTCATTGCTGCTGTTGATGCTTGGAAAAATGCTAAATACTTATGTAGGAATTACATAATGAACGGATTAGCCTTTTCTTTGTATAATGTATACATTGACAAAAGAACTGCTAAAGAACTTTGGAAATCACTAGAACATAAGTATAAAACTAAGGATGCCGGCGCCAAGAAATTCATAGTGGGCCACTTCCTAGACTATAAAATGGTAGATTCAAAAAAAGTGATCAGTCAAGTTCAAGAAATACAACTGATCTTGCTTGAGATTAATGTTGAAGGTATGAACTTAAGTGAAAGTTTCTAAGTAGCATGTATAATTGAAAAATTACCACCAGGTTGGAAAGACTTTAAGAATTACCTAAAGCATAAGCAAAAAGAAATGAGCATTGAAGATCTCATTGTCAAGCTTCGTATTGAAGAAGACAATAGAGGACCTGAAAATGTTGGAGTCATCAGTCATGCGGCCAAGGCAAATGTAGTGGAACATAAACAACGTTCCAACAAGTACAACAACAAGGGTCCCAAGTTGGGGCCTAAGGGAGGAATCTTCAAGAAGCCGAAGTTTCAAGGCAAGTGTTTCAATTGTGACAAGATGGGTAACAAATCTACTGAATGCAGACTACCCAAGAAGAACATGAACAGAGAAGAAAACATGATTCAAGGCATTGCTCAAGATGTTTCCGATATCAACCTCTCAGCTGTGATCTCAGAGGTGAATATGATAGGTTCAAACCTGAAGGAATGTGGATTGACACTGGAGCTACTCGACATGTGTACTCCAACAGAAGTATGTTCTCCACTTTCGAACCATTCGAGAATGGGGAGAAGATGTTTATGGGGAACTCGGCTACTTCAGAAATCAAGGGCCAAGGCAAGGTGATCTTGAAGATGACTTCTGGAAAGGAACCGACTCTGAACAATGTTGCATATGTTCCTAAAATCCGTAAGAACCTGGTATCTGGTTCATTGCTTAATAACCACAATTTTCGTGTAGTGTTTGAGTCGAACAAATTTGTTTTGTCGAAGAGTGGAATATATGTTGGTAGATGATAAATGAGTGGTGAAATGTTCAAACTCAATGTAATGACCATGGTCAAGAATATTAATAAAGCTAGCTCTTTTACTTATATGCTTGAGTCTTCCACTTTATGGCATGGTAGACTAAGACATGTTAATTATGATACTTTGCGTCGACTAATTAACTTGAATCACATACCAACATTCCAAATTGATTCCAAACACAAGTGTGAAACTTGTATTGAGGCAAAACTAACAAGATCATCGTTTAAAAGTGTTGAAAAAAACACTGAACCTCTTGATCTAATTCACACTGATATTTGTGATTTGAAAATGATCCAAACAAGAGGTGGTAATAAATATTTTATTATCTTCATTGATGATAGCACAAAATACTACTATGTATATTTTCTTAAAAGTAAGGATGAAGCTATAGAGAAATTTGTTCTCTATAAAAATGAAATTGAGAACCAACTCAACAAGATAATTAAAGCGCTAAGAAACGAACGAGGTGGAGAGTATGAATTGCCATTTTTTGATACTTGTGCTAAGCATAGGATTATACATGAAACGTTAGCGCCTTATTCTCCTCAGTCTAACGGTGTTGCTAAGAGAAAGAATCATTCATTGAAAGAAATGATGAATGCAGTGTTAATAAGTTCTGGTTTGCTACCAAACTTGTGGGGAGAAGCTATTCTTTCAGCTAACTACCTTTTGAATAAGGTGCCCAAAAAGAAAGAAGAGAAAACTCCATATGAATTATGGAAAGAAAGAAAGCCATCCTATAATTACTTGCGAATGTAGGGATGTCTTGCCAAGGTCGCAGTACCTCTACCTAAGAAAGTGAAAATAGGACAAAAAATGGTTGATTGCATTTTCATTGTTTATGCACTTAACCGTAGTGCCTATTGGTTTTTGGTGTACAAATTCGATATCACTGATATATCAAAGAAAATGATAATGGAGTCAAGAAATGCATCGTTCTTTGAAGATGTATTTCCATGTAAATCAAATGAGGAACCAAGTTCCTCCAAACGAACACATGAGACTATTCGTGAAGATAGTGAAGACCAAGATGAAGAAGTTGAGGACGAACCTCGATGCAGTAAAAGAACAAGAATGAAAAAATCTTTTGGTCCGGATTTCTTAGCTTTTATGCTTGAAAGTGAGCCCCAAACCTTCAAGGAAGCGGTGAATTCTAGTGAAGGTCCTCTATGGAAAGAAGTCATCAAGAGTGAAATTAATTCTATCTTGCAAAATCATACTTGGAAATTAGTGGATCTTCCACTAGGTAGTAAACCTTTATGTTCCAAGTGGATCTTCAAGAGAAAAATAAAACATGATGGATCAATTGATAAATACAAGGAAAGACGTGTAATTAAAGGTTATAAACAAAAGGAAGGTCTTGATTATTTTGATACATATTCTCCTGTGACGAGAATAAATTTCATAATGGTACTTGCAGTAGCAGCTCTGAGCAATCTTAAAGTATATCAAATGGATGGAAAAACAACTTTTCTTAATGGAGATTTAGATGAAGAAATATACATGGAACAACCTGAGGGTTTTTCAGCTCCAGGACATGAAAAGAAAGTGTGTAAACTGGTGAAGTCATTATATGGCTTGAAGCAAGCTCTAAAGCAGTGGCATGAGAAATTTGACAATGTCATGATGACAAATGGCTTCAAGATCAATGAATGTGACAAATGTGTATATGTCAAAGACACAAAAGATGAATGTCATTATATGTTTGTATGTAGATGGCATGCTTATTATTGGAAGCAATGATCAGATGATTAAAGCTGTTAAAAATATGTTGAACTTGAGGTTTGACATGAAAGACATGGGACTAGCTGATGTTATATTGGGAATTAAAATCACAAGAACATCAGACAAGCTTATTTTAAGCCAGTTACATTATGTTGACAATATTCTTGAAAAATTTGATAAAGATAATTTGGAATTGCTAGAATTCCAATAGATCTAACTTTACATTTATTCAAGAATAAAGGTGAGAGTATTTCTCAAGTAAAATACTTTAGAATCACAGGCAGTCAAATGTACTTAATGAGTTGTATAAGACCAGAAATAGCTTATGCAGTGAGTAAACTAAGTAGATATACGAGTAATCCTAGAAGCGAGCATTGGCAAGCAATTACAAGAGTACTGAAGTACTTGCATTTTACTCGTAACTATGGGCTACACTATACGAGATACCCGGCTGTACTTGAAGGATAAAATGATGCAAACTGGATATCTAGTGATAATTCAAAATCTACTAGTGGCTATGTGTTTAAACTAGGTGGTGCAGTAGTTTCTTGGAAATCCTTGAAACAAACAGTGATCGCTAAATCCACGATGGAATCTGAATTTATCGCACTGGACAAATGTGGGGAAGAGGCTGAATCGTTTCGCCACTTCCTTAAGGATATTCCAAGGTGGATGAAGCCTATGTCTCCAATCTGCATACATTCAGATAGTCAATCTGCAATTTGTAGAGCATAGAGCAATATGTATAATGGTAAATTTAGACATATTCGTCAAAGATATAATACCATTAGACAACTACTCTCTACTGGGGTTATCTCTATGGACTATGTAAAGTCAAATGATAACATTGCGGATCTGCTAACTAAAGTGTTAAACAGAGAGTTAGTTGATAAATCATCGAGGGGAATGAGACTAAAGCCCATGAAAGAATATGTCGATACACTGGACACTCAACCTAGCTGACTGGAGATCCCAAGATCTAGGTTCAAAGGGACAACTAAATTGTAAAGACCAAGTTGGATCACTGTAGGGATTTTTCCATGTCCATTCCCATGATGAAACAGTGATGCCCGTAAGGTAATAGGTTAAGCTAGGCTTTTAATGATTCTTATGCGTCGGATATCCAGGTAGAGTAATGCAGGTTACTCTTAAGTAAGAAATTACCTATGTAAGAGGAAAGAAGGGCCGCTTCCAAGGAAATAATATAGGGCAATATTCCTATTAAACTCTTGCAGAACCAGGCGTATGTTCATGGCCAAAGCGAAAATAACAGTAAGAAATGAAATTGCATTAGGAAGATTTCTGTGTGAGATATATCATCGTTTACACAAATGACAGAACAGTTCAAGGACATCACATCTACTGTTTAGTTAGTAAAATAAATATATTTTCGTAAGGCAATGTTCAAAGGGTAACACCTACCTCTCCTATGCAGGATTCAACAGCTGAATTTGGGTTCTCCTTCATGAGTAGATTAAAATCATATATTAATTTGCTGAAAACGGTTAAGGGGTGAATGAGAAATTGTCTCTCAAAATGAGACGTTTTCATTCATGAAAATGGGTTGAGGGACAATAGTCCCACATCGGAAAAATCAAAGGAATTAGAAAAGAATATATATTAACCTCCTTCTAAGCATTGTAAGATAGCTAGAAGAGAGGCTCTCTCTTGCGCGCGCATGGGGAGGGTGCAAATCTCGAATCGGATTACATGCGACTTGTGTGCGCCCGCACGAATGCCGGGCTGACATAACCCCACCTCGTACAGAGCTACTTTTTGCTGCAGTTTTTGATTTTTTTCTTTGTAAATGGCTGTTATAAATGCAGAAACGGTTTTGTCTGCCGTTTCAGTGAAGTATTAAATATTTTGTTTGCCGTTACATTGTACGCATTCAATTGACCATCTGCAGTTACACTGTGGTATTCAGGGCATTGACTGCTGTCTGCCGTTACAGTGTACGCATTCAATACATTGTCTGCCGTTACACTGAAGGCATTCATAGCTTTGTCTGCCGTTACAAGTCTCTAAGCCTGACTCTATATATAGAGCCCCCCTTCTCTTTTTCTTTCCTGCACAGAAAATCCTCTCCTCTTTCTCTTTGTTCTATTCTGTCATGTTCCGTTCGCTAAGTCCATTCAGTAAGGTGATAGAGTTCTGACGCTGCCAGTTCGAGAGCGTTACGTGGTGACTACGTGAACTCTCTTCGTCTTTGCATCCTGGGAGATAGGCGCCTCAACTAGCTCCAGCACCCGGACGAGGCGAAAACTGTTTGAAGGAGATTGTGTGCTACACAAGCCTCGACATCAAAACGGTTTGATTTATTATATTCTTCTTCATTTCACTTTATTTGGTTTTGTTTCTCTCCTCCATCTCTAGTTTTTGTGTCTCTAAATCGTTTTGTTTTATGCCAAACTTTTGTAACCAAAGTTGTAAAAAATAGTATAAATATTGAAGAAGTTGGTTTTATTGTAAACAAATTTTTTAACACTTTTTTGGTGTGTGTGGATTTTTTGGGGGGTTTTTTCCCTATAAAATTCCCCTAACTTCAATCAAATTAATTTCACACCTTACTCTCTTACTCTCTCTACTACTACTACTCAATTCAATCAATTTCATTCATCAAAAAAGTAAGCAACAAAGAATTTACAATTTTGGTCGTATCGAATTCGTGGTGATTCAACAATGCTTTCGACTACAAACTCCCTTAACGAAGAAACTCTTTCTCTATTTTCTACGACTACTGGATTATGACCACGTGTACTACACTTCTCAATTGACTACGTTTACTTCTTCATTTTTTTATTTTCATTTATATATATGATTAATCCTGGAGTACGGTATCAAAATTCACAACATTCTCAACTCTTTATTTTTGTTATAGTTCTAATTTTTCCTACGAATTGTTTGTTGGGTTTTCATATTTCTCTCTCAACCCTCCAAATTTCTTAAGATTTTTTTTTAAACATATCTCTCCTAGATTGTTTTTATATTTTTTCACATATACTATTAGAATACTATAAATTGTTATTTTTCACATACACTATTTTCACATCCACTATTGCCATGTCTATATCACAAGGTAGCAGTTGTATCCAAAGTGGAAAAGATTCCACCGGTTCTTTACGTCGGCCTCCAATAGTCCCATAAATAGAGTCTGAATTTATGAATCTTATGGTAGGATCTCACAATATTCCTCCGCACGACATAGAAGAAGAAATGCATAATGTTGACACACAAACACAACAAAATAAACCAACTAGTAGTAGAAAAACTATGAGGGAAATTAGTGAATGACACAAATATTATGACTATATCCCAGAAGAGAATAATCCGGGTGTAGGACATAAGATTTGTAAAACTTGTTCTAAGAGTTACAAATTGAGGAAGGGTGAGGGAACAAGTACAATTAAACGACACATTCAAAATGTACAAAAGGATCTATTACAAGACCAAACCAGCCAACAAAAAATTCACCATAGGACCAGACATGTTGATAGTCACCCATATAATTCTGAAAATGTTCGACGGAAAATGACCCGACTAGTTATTAAGAAGGAGTTACATTTTTCCTATTCTGGGAGTAGGAATGTAGAGTCTTTTAACCAATAAGCACTAAATCCATTTTTTAGAAGAATTCCTAGAAACACACTCAAGGCCGATTGTTTTAAACTTTACACCGAAATGGGAAACACTTTAATTGCACTCTTGTATTTTTGACTTGTAGAGTATCGTTAACTTCCGATTGTTGAAAATATTTTAATGATATTCTAATGATGGGCATAACTTGTCACTGGATCGATAGTGATTAAATGATTCAAAAGAGGATCATATCACTGCAGCTTTACCGTATCCCCATAGTGGTTTAGTAATTGCAAATCGTATTTTAGAAGTTTATGACATCTTTCATATTCGTGATAAAATTTTTTGTATTAGTTTTGATAATGCATCTAACAACAATGGTTCGATCAGTACATTAAAAACACACTTAGCTCCTCCATGTTTAGAAAATTTTCTTGTTAGATGTGCATGACATATTTTAAATTTATGTATTTAAGATGCATTGAAAATAGCCAAACCATTTGTGCATAACATTATAAATTGTGTACATTTTATCGCTTTAAGTGGCTCTATGCTTCAATAATTTAAAGAATGGTGTAAGCTTAGGGTGTACATTTTAGAAAATTTGCTAAGGATGTTAAACACCGATGTAACTCTACTTTTGATTTATTAAATATTGTTACTCAATATTAAGAGTGTATAAATGATTTTTGTCTTGCAAAAAATATGAAATTTTTTGAAATGACTGAACAATCATGGTATTATACCGAATCTTTGTTATGATTTTAGAACCGTTTAAAACCACAACTTTGAAAATTTTAAAATCTTATGATTCTACTTCTAGTATTATTTTTATTTCACTAATTACTATGATGCAAACTTTTCAAGAAATGATTAATGACATTTACATTTGTCATATTGTTAAAACCGCATACATTAAAATTTTGAAGTATTTTAGTCCTCCTCCTATGTTGTATTGTATTGCTACTATTATGAATCCTCATATCAAATTAGCGAGTATGAAAAGTTTGATTGAAATGTATTTTATTTTACTTGGAGATGAATCTGAAATTGATTGTAACACATTTTTACCTCTCTTTGAAATGACATTGAATAACTTGTATGATTATTATGATAGAACTTTTGCATCTAGTAGCAGTTCTAGTATAGTTACTGCTACACACCGCTTCCCAAAAATACGGAATACGAGTATATGACATTGGCCTAGCGAATGACTAACGTCACCCATAAGTTGTTTATCCGATCAACTCAACAATATAATTAATACAGAATAATTATACAGGCAATAATAATAATCTCATGAACAATAATACTTGAAATGAAACAATATATAATATCTAAGTACAATAATCCAATGTCTAGAAACAATAATAAAATCCGAGACATAAGCCCAACACAATAATAACCCAATCACAAATAGATAATAAGTCTCAATACAATAAGTTCATTAAAGCGATAAGCAATTGGAACTTAAGTCTTTAGAATGTCTGTTTTTCAATCCCAGCTGGCAATTCTCCATCAACACCTGTAAATACTTCATCTAAAAAGAGGAAAAAAAAATTCCTTAGAGCAAGTCATGGATACCAAGTAGAAAAAGTAAGGAACAATGGAATAGCGGTATAACAATGAATTCAATGGATCAATAGGAATCAATAACATGGCACGATAATCAATAATCAATATCAAGGTAATCGATGCATTGGCTATAAACAATGTTCAATATTCGGTAACAATAATCAATGATCAATAACAGTAACACTTAGCCAATATTCGATTTTAATAGGAACAATGATAAAACAATATGCAGTGTCAATGTGGTGTCAATCCTTATGTCTATTAATCATTTTAATCCTAACTAATGTAGCACTTCATGCGTTCCATTTATTTACCATATGGTTTCTGCATACAAACAAGTTACGTTTAGACTTAGTGATGGATTTTATAGTTCATGTACTCGGCACGATAACAATATTCCATCCATAACGATAATTTATCAATGAGATGCTGCAAGATCACAAGATCACAGGAACACAAGATCACAAGATAACGGTATAGGGAACCACGATCCCCTTACCCGAGTACAGTCCCCATATTGTCCACTACTGGAGTCAATCCCTTAAACCCGAACTTATTAATTATTTTATCAGTACAACAATACCATATGCAATTTATTAGATGGACGATAGTAACAATAGGGAAACAATAGGATGGTAACTTGAATAAGACACTTAGAATGATGACGATAAGTCATTAGGATCATGCAATGTAACATACACACATTAGTTCATGCAATACTACGATATAAGAATAGTTTAGCAATTAAAATCTGGAATATAAAATTCTGGACAGCAAGAGTAGTCTGTACTAAAATGTCGTTTTCCGCTGTTTCAGAACTCAAATTTTGAATCCGCCAGAAATTCCAGAAACTAGACTTCTACATGGTTCTAACTCATATTTAAATTTCAAATTACGACAACAATAGCTAGGTCAATCACATTGTTCTTTATAAATTTCATGTTCAGGCAGAATTTCTACATTATGTTATTTTATTTTTAGAAATAACAAAAACTCAATATTAAATTCATAAAGATTATTTTCTGGACTCCTAAACATGATTACTAACAATTTGAAAATTATCAGAGTAAAATTTTATCATCTGATCAGCCTTTTTACTGTTTAAACATGAAACATATGAAAATCTAAAAATCTGGAATTAAAAACACAGTTGTAGTAGAACGGGCATAACTTTTGCTACACAAATCGGAATTCAGAAATTCAAGATGTTCTGAAAACTAGAAAGATAAGACTACAATTCATATTCAGAAAGTAATTTATTTTAAGATCGTTTACTAGTTCAAAAATAGCAGTCAACATACAGGTCAGCAAGTAATAAACAAGTTTTAGGGTATTTTCATGAAACAATTTAATTAAACATGATGGTATCAATTCTGTTAGTTAGTAAACTTCTTAATCAGTATGAACGGTATAAAACATTGTAAATAAGATTAAGAATACATACATACATCAATTTACCATCAATCAACCATCAATCGATCAAACAACATACAACCTAGCAATTGTCTCTACAATAGTTTATGTGTGTGATAATTATATGATCAACCCTATTATCAATTCTATATGCACTCATGAAAGATTCAATCTTTGGAGTCAAAAGTGGCATGATGTCAAGAATATCGGAGTTAGCTCGTGTAAACCCTCAATAGACCCAAAGAAGATAATCAATACGGCGATATGATAACGAAAAGGATCTACTTACAAGAATTTCATTGAAACTTGAATTTGATATAATTAACCATTCAAGAGGACAGTGACTTACCTTTTAGATGGTTAATTCAAATATAAAGAATAGCGATATGAGAATCCCAGGCGACGAATCTACGAACATGAAAACACGTGCGAACTACGTGCACAATCCAAAACAATACTGCAAGGATCAGCAAAGCAGTAACAACAAGATCGAACGAACGGCCGAGATCAAGATCAAGATCAAGATGATCAAAGATCAAAGATCAACGAACGAGATCAAGTAGATGATCAAGATTAAGATCATCAGTACACATCAAGACCCATAACAGCAAACAACCATCAACCACCCCTTCTCACAAAACACCAAACATCGATTCTAACAACTCCCCTCTTCTTCATAAAACAACACAAACAAAACCCTGTTCTTCTCTTCTTAACCAAGTCGACGGAGAGAGAGAGAGAGAGAGAGAGAGAGAGAGAGAGCATCTCGATGGTGACTGCGGGCGGTGACTGGTGACAAGGGGTGTTTGGGGGTGTGGCAAACGGCGACACTAGCGATCGAGGAGCGACACCGTGACGAGGATGATAGGGGAAAGCTTGACGCACTGTTTCTTCCTGAAACAGAGGAAGAAGATGGAGACGATGAAGGTGAGGGAACAGTGCTCTAGACAGAAGAAGATCAGGGATGAGGACGAAGTCGAGGATGGGGGATGTTGATGGGGTTTAAGGGTGCAGCGTTGGACTTCGACGGAGTGGGCGAGGTGACGATAATGGCGGGCGAGTCGAAGTCAGCTGTGAGAGAGGGCAGAGGATGGCGGTGCTGTGTTGGGCGCGACGACTGGATGGTGGTGGGGTCAAGCGGGAGGTAGGAGGAGGTCGAGGATGATGATGGACTAGCAATGGTGGGCAAAGATGATGGAAGAGTAGCATGATGATGGGATGGTGGACACAGGGTGGAGGTGATGATGTAGGCGACGGGAAGACGATGAGTTGTGGTGGTCGGGGTGGTGAGAGGGGGAAGTCAATGGCGGTTGTGGAGCAGTTGGGTGCAAGGCGAAGAGGAGCGGAGATGGTTAAAAGATAGAGTGCTGGAGGTTGAAGAAGGGGGTGAATAGGGGGTTCAACAGTAGGGGGTTGGGTTTTCACAGTATAGGCGGTTAGGATATTGGGGCTA